>OY740789.1:7088369-7767702 GCA_963514005.1 Raja brachyura
GGAAGGCATGGACAAGTTGGGCTGAAAGGCCTGTTGGCATGACTCTGAAACCATAAAAAATAGGAACAGAATTAGGCCATTCAGCCCATCGAGTCTGCTCCTCCGTTCAATCATGGCTGACCTATTTTCCCCGGTCAACCCCATTCTCTTGCCTTCTCCCCTTAACCTTTGACAATGTCCCAGCAGTAGTGCTGAAGCCTTTCCCTTCAGAACAATTCACGTCTCCAGCCAAACTATTTTGAGTTCAGTTCAACAGTGGCATTCTGGAAAATCGCCCAGCCATATCCTGTTCAGATAAAGCAGGACAAATCCATTCTGGCTAATTACCTCTCGGTCATCTGAAAAATATCCTTGATGGTGCAGTCAAGTGGCACTTGCTCTCCAAAAACCTGCTCGCCAGTGCTCACATTGGGTTTCGGCAGAGCAGCCTGGCTCTAGACTTCTTCACAGTCACGATTCGAACATGGGCCAGTAATGTGAGATCCAGAGATGAGATGAGAATGACTGCCCTTGACGCCACAGTAGCATTTGAAGTGTGTGATCAAGAAGCTCTTATGAAACAAGTTAACAGGGATCAAGAAGCGGTTACAATGACAACATTTAAAGGGTGCTTGGACTGAAACCTGGATAGGAAAGGATTGGAGGGATATGTGCCAAGCACAGGCAAGTGGGACTGGTTCAGTTTAGCAACTTGGCCGGCATGGATAGGTTGGGCCACGAGGCGGGTTTCTATGTGTAGGAAGGAACTGCAGACGCTGGTTTAAACCGAAGATAGACACAAAATGCTGCAGTAACTCAGCGGGACAGGCAGCATCTCTGGAGAGAAAGAATGGGTGATGTTTTGGGTCGAGACCCTTCTTCACTCTGATCTAGGCTGTATAGCTGACTCTATGACAAACAAAGATCATAAAAAAAATAATAGGTCCGGGCAAAAGGCACTTTATTAAAATAAAATATGTATAACTCGAGTTTTTTTAACGTTTATCTGCAGAGTAGATAAGTGCGACCAGTGTGTGTTACCAGTTTAGTTTATTATTATTATTATTGTATGTACTGAGGTACGGTGAAAAGCTTTATTTGTGTGCTATCCAGTCAGCGAAAAGACTATACATGAATTTCAATCAAGCTGTCCACAATGTACAGATGCAGGATAAAAGGAAAAACGTTTAGTGCAAGATAAAATCAAGAAGTCAGATTAAAGAAATAGTCCAAGGGCCTCCAATAAGGTAGGTCAGGACAGCTCGCTAGTTGATGACAGCATGGTTCAGATGCCTGATATCGGCTGGGAAACTGTATTGCGTACAGTTTTGGTCTCCAAATCTGAGGAAAGACATCCTTGCCATAGAGGGGGGTACAGAGAAGATTCACCAGACTGATTCCTGGGATGTCAGGACTTTCATATGAGGAAAGATTGGATAGACTCGGCTTGTACTCGCTGGAATTTAGAAGATTGAGGGGGGATCTTATAGAAACTTACAAAATTCTTAAGGGGTTGGACAAGCCAGATGCTGGAAGATGGTTCCCGATGTTGGGGGAGTCCAGAACAAGGGGTCACAGTCTAAGGATAAGGGGGAATTCCTTTAGGACCGAGATGAGGAAAACATTCTTTACACAGAGAGTGGTGAGTCTCTGGAATTCTCTGCCACAGAAGGTAGTTGAGGCCAGTTCATTGGCTATATTTAAGAGGGCATTAGATGTGACACTTGTGGCTAAAGGGATCAGGGGGTATGGAGAAACATAGAAACATAGGTGCAGGAGTAGGCCATTTGGCCCTTCGAGCCTGCACCGCCAGGCAGAAGGCAGGTACGGGATACTGAGTTGGATGATCAGCCATGATCACATTGAATGGCGGTGCAGGCTCGAAGGGCTGAATGGCCTACTCCTGCACCTATTTTTCTATGTTTCTAAGACACTGTCACTGAACCGGGAGGTGTGCGTTTTCAAACTTCCGTACCTCTTGCCTGATGGGACAGGGGAGAAGAGGGTGAGACTTGTCTTTGATTATGCTGGTGACCAAAGAGACTAGTAATCAAATGAATATGAGGATATTAATCAAAATTAATGCGCCAACTGACCACAGTGTGTGGTTATGTGGACTTCTTTACCATTTTGCAGTGAAATATATTTATAGAATGGCTTCAAAGGTCTTTTATTGTCACATGTACCAATTAAGGTACAGTGATATGCAAATTACCATACAGCCATACGGAAAAAAGACACACAAATACATAATAATTAACATAAGCATCCACCACAGCAGATTCCCCACATTCCTCACTGTGATGGAAGGCATAAAAAAAGTCCAATCTCTGCCTCTTTATTTCTCCCGCGGTTGGGGCAGTTGGGGCGATCAAAGCTCCCACAGCCGGTGGTCGAAGCTCCTGCGTCCGGGCGGTCGAAGCTCCCTGGTCAGGGCGGTAGAACCTCCCGCGGCTTGGAGTTCCCAAAGTTGGTCTCTGACCGGAGATCGCGGGCTCTGCGGTGTTAGGTCCGCAAGCACCGACGGCTGGAGCTCTGAGGTTGATCGCTGGCAGAAGGATCACGGGCTCCGCGATGTTAAAGTCCCGTAGGCTCCCCGCGGTGGAGGTCTCAAAAGTAGGTCTCCATCAAAGGCCGGCAACTCTTCGATGTTAGGCCGCAGTGCAGATGGAGATACGACACTGAAAAAAATCGCATCTCCGTAGAGGTAAGAGATTAGAAAAAGTTCCCCCCAAACCTCTTCCTCCCCCCACATAAAGCAAGCTAAAGAACACTAAAAACATACATTTAACACATACTATTTAAACGCAAAGAAGAAAAGGACAGACAGACTGTTGGCGAGGCAGCCATTGTTGGCGCCACCTGGTGGGATGGGAGACACTGACAATGGAAAACTATCAGTTTATACAATGAAAAGTTACCGTTTTGTTAATGATTGTAAATGATTCTTTTCAGGTGATGCAAGCCACCACGGTTACGGCAACCCCTTCCACACAGGTGGGTCAGACCAACAGCGCTGCCCCAGTTCAGCAGCAGCAGCAGCCGCAGCAGCCGCAACAACAGCAGCAGCAGCCACCTTTAGTAATGCAAGTAGACGGATCTGGGGACACCTCGTCTGAGGAAGACGAGGATGACGAAGAGGACGAGTACGATGACGAGGAAGAAGAGAAAGACAAGGAAGAGGTCGGAGAGGATGGACAAGTTGAAGAGGTAACGTTTAGGAAGGAACTGCAGGTGCTGATCCCGCCTTCAATCATCCGCTCTCTAAATTTAGTTATATCTACGGTTTAGTTTCGAGATACAGCGCGGAAACGGGTCCTTTCAGCCGACCGGGTCCATGCAGACCAGCGATCCCCACACATTAACACCATCCTATACCCATTAGGGGCAATTTTTACATTTACCAGTTAACCTACACACCTGTACGTCCTTGGAGTGTGGGAGGAAACCGAAGATCTTGGAGAATAGCCATGGGGAGAATGTATAAACTGCGTATAGACAGCACCCGTGGTCAGGATCGAACCTGGGTCTCCGGTGCTGCATTCGCTGTAAGGCAGCAACTCTACCGCTGCGCCACCGTGACCACTCTGTTGTATTGGGTTACTGTTGTGATCATTGAACTGTTAGGTTCAATGATCACACTATCCTGGCTTTTAGCTCTATAATAGTTGTGGGAGAGTAATATGTCTAGGAAGGAACTGCAGACGCTGGCTTACACCGAGGATGGACACAAAAATGCTGGAGTAACTCAGCGGGACAGGCAGCATCTCTGGAGAGAAGGAATAGGTGACGTTTCGAGTCGAGACCCTCCTTCAGGCTTGACTCTCAGTCTGAAGAAGGGTCTCGACCCGAAACATCACCTATTACTTTTCTCCAGAGATACTGCCAGGCCCGCTTTTTGAGGCTATCTTAAGTTGAAGAGGCAATATGACTTGCTTCTGAAGTCCTATTCCAGTGCAGAAGATGCACCGACTCTTCAATGCAGCATTGAAGGAGTGGAAATGCCGTGTTTTGAATTGGAATAGTTCCGGGATGTACTCTACGGGAATGCAAAATACTCCAGGTCACTATTTAGATGAAAGGGAGTGGAGTTCCCTTGATGTCCCAGCCGATATTTAATCTGCAGTCAACATCACAAAAACAATTGTTGTGGATGGTTGTTGTGCTCCAGTTTGTGGGCACGTTTCCAATACTGTAACCTGACTAGGAACATTTCTAAAGTATTTAATTGACCGTGGAGGGCTTTGAAATTCCATTCTCGCAGAGTCAGAGGGACTCTGCACGGAGACAGGCCCTCCGGCTCACCGAGTCCACACTGACCATATAACCATAATGTAATAAAAAGAAACTGCAGATGCTGGTTTATGCTAAAGATGGATACAAAATACCGAGGTAACTCAGTGGGTCAGACAGCATCTCTGGTGGGTCCCAACCTTCCAGGGTCCCAACCTGAAATGTTGCCTGTTCATTTCCTCCAAAGATGCTGCCTGACCCGCTGAGTTACTCCAGCATTGAGAATGAGGGGTAAGCCGTTTAGAACGGAGACGAGGAAACACTTCTTCACACATAGGGTTGTGAGTCTGTGGAATTCTCTACCTCAGCGGGTGGTGGAGGCTGGTTCTCTGGATACTTTTAAGAGAGAGCTAGATAGGGCTCTTAAAGATAGCGGAGTCAGGGGATATGGGGAGAAGGCAGGAACGGGGTACTCATTGTGGATGATCAGCCATTATCACATTGATTGGCGGTGCTGGCTTGAAGGGTCGAATGGCCTACATGGCATTTCCACTCCTTCGATGCTGCATTGCAGAGTCAGTGCATCTTCTGCTCTGGAATGGGACTTCAGAAGCCTGTCTATTGTGTCTATATATCTAACTATTAACCACCTGTTTGCACAAATCCCACATTCATTCCGTTTTGTTTAATTATCCCTACGTTTCCATCAACTTCCTTCAGAATCTAACACTCACCTGCACACCAGGGCCAATTTTCCTGCAGACCTGCAAACTTTTGGAATGTGGGGTGGGGGGGGCGGAACCACGTTGCCTCACGGGGAGAATAAAAATTCCACACAGACAGCACCCAACGTCAGAATCAAACCCGGGTGTCTGGCACTGAAGCAGCAACGCTACGAGCTGCGCCACTCTGCAGTTCATGCCATCAAAAGGTGCCACAGCGATGCCAATCATTTTCTAACATAACTCTTGTGAGAATTTGACATTATCAAAAAAGATATCCCGTTGTCCCTGGAAACCTGTTTAAAAGAATCTGAAACTTGGATGGTTTTGATTTGTTGACCAAGTCCCTCGAGCTGAAAAATAGGCATTGTGCATGTTGTAATTTAGAGGAGTTGATAGGGGTGGAGGGTCTAAAAATAATGCTGTGTCTACTTTCAGAATGGCTGTTTGGGTCTGATTGGAAAAACAGATTAGAAATGAATCAAAACACACATTTTTGTCATTTGGGAACAGACATATAGACAGATTATGGAAAGATATAAAAACAAACAGTTTTTATAGTGGGTGACTTTAATTTCCTCAATATTGACTGGGCCTTCTTCAGTGCGAGGGGCTTAACTGAGGCAGAGTGTGTTGGGTTCGTCCAGTACTGTTTCTTGGAACAGTATGGAGGTAGTCTAACAACAACAGAACAACATGAGAGGAATAGATCGGGTAGGCGCATAGAGCCTCTTGCCCAGAATAGGGGAATTGTGAACCAGAGGACATAGTTTTGAGGGAGGGTGGGGGGCAAGGTATAATAGGATCCTGAGGTGTAACATTTTCACGCATAGGGTGGTGGGTGTATGGAACGAGTTGCCGGAGGGGGAAGTTGAGGCAGGTACTATCGCACCGTTTACGAAAGGAACATGGATAGGACGGGTTAGATGGATATGGGCCAAATGCAGGCAGGTGGGACAAGTGTGGGGAAAGATGGGCCGAAGGGCCTGCTTCCACACTAAAGTCAAAGTAAATTTTATTTGTCACTCTGAGCCATACTAGACCATGTATTTGGAAATAAGACTGGTCAGGTGATTGAGTGTTCAGCGGGAGCATATTTTGGGAGCAGTGATCACAACTCTTTAACTATAAGATAGTTATGGACGAGGATAAGTCTGCATCATGATGATGTAATAGATGCTATGGCATCGTCCCATTATCAGTTTCGTCCACAGCGTAAAGAAGTCTTGCCAAGCTTTTAAATCGCATCTTGAACGTCGACGAAAACGATCAACTTTTCATATGTGTAATCAGACCAAAAATTGATAATCAACCAATGTAGCATTTTTACGGAAGTTAAATTTGGGTATCGGAGACATCGGGAGGGGAATTCAAGACAGCAGCATTGGAAACTGAAAGTACAGTTGTTGGTGGTTGTGGAGAGAAGCAGGAATTTGAGTTGCCAGATTGTAGCAATGGATATTTCTGATAATTGTGGGGCATAGCTATTTTAGTTTTAGAGATACAGCGCGCAAACAGGCCCTTCGGCCCACCGGGTCCACGCCGACCACCGATCCCTGCCCACCCCCACCCCCCCCCCCCCCCCCCCCATTACATTTACCAAGCCAACTTACCTACAAACATAGAATTGTGAGTCTGTGGAATTCTCTACCGAAGATCTCGGAGAAAACCCACGCAGGTCAAGGGGAGAACGTACATACTCCATACAGACAGCACCCGTAGTCGGGGTCGAACCCGGGTCTCTGGTGCTGCAAGCGCTGTAAGACAGCAACTCTACCGCTGCGCCACCGCGCCGAGGGCATGGGTTGAATATGCCTTTGTTTGTGACTATGTTTCAGCTTGGGTGATTTGCTTCCACTGATTGCTTATGGGTTCACTAATTCTCTCCTAGGAGCCACTGAACAGTGAAGATGATGTCAGTGATGAAGAGGGCCAAGAACTCTTTGACACGGAAAATGTTGTTGTGTGCCAATATGATAAGGTGAGAACGCAAACACGATTGTGGAGGTTTGCAGTAGACAACGTGCTGGGCTCTTTTCTTGAAAATTACCCTTGTGAAAGTTGTGAGCCTTAAATATTCCTGAGTTACACATGTCCTATGGGAATGATAAGGATGATAATGGCCATACTGAACTCATTCGCATCAAGATGCCCGTGTCAGTAGCTGCATTGTTCATGTCTCCACCTGCATTGAGCTGAAATAAGTATTCTTAGGTGAACCATCCTGTGATAGATCTAGTGTAGGGAAAAAAGCTATTGACCCTTTGTCTGCCTAAGTTAGCCCTCTGAGATTTTCCAGAATGGCCCTTGTCATCTGACAATAAGCAGAGCTGGGTCCACCTGGATCAGATGGTTAGGGTCTATTCCTTGAGTAAATCATGAATGATAGACCTGGGCTGAGCTTTTGGCTTCCCATCGCCTAATCATGCAGGTGGTTTATGGAGACCCAAGTCATATGGAGAGGCATTTTTCATCGTGTAGTTTGAGACTTTAGCCAGAAGGTAGTAGAAAAATAGGCATGGAAACATAGAAAATAGGTGCAGGAGTAGGCCATTTGGCCCTTTGATCAAGCATCGCCATTCAATGTGATCATGGCTGATCATCCACCTATTGTCTATTACTGATTGGGGATGATCAGCCATGATCACATTGAATGACGGTGCTGGCTTGAAGGGCCAATTGGACTACTCGTGCACCTATTGTCTATAGTACCCTGTTCCGGCCTTTTCCCTTAT
Organism: Raja brachyura; assembly: GCA_963514005.1. The sequence continues at coordinate 7,096,039 of OY740789.1, forward strand.
ATCCCTTGATTCCTTTAGCCCTAAGAGCTAAATCTAATTCTCTCTTGAAAATATCCAGTGAATTGGCCTCCACTGCCTTCTGTGGCAGAGAATTCCACGATTCACAACTCTCTGGGTGAAAAAGTTTTTCCTCATCTCAGTCCTAAATGGCTTACCACTTATTCTTAATCTGTGACCCTCCTGGTTCTGGACTCCCCCAACATCGGGAACATTTTTCCTGCATCTACCCTGTCCATGCCTCTAAGAATTTAACATTTTTTAATGTTTCTGTAAGAAACTGTTAAATTCATTGCCACAGACAGCTGTCGAGGTCGTCATTGGGTGTATTTAAAGCCGAGAATGAGTTTTTGATTAGTACGGGTGTCAAGGGTTTTGGGGAGAAGGCAGGAGAATGGGGTTGACAGGGAAAGATAGATCAGCCATGAATGAATGGCTGACTCAATGGGCCGAATGGCCTAATTTACTCCTATGACTTATGAACTTATGAGATGCCATGACAAGCCTGATGTATTCCTCCATTCTGTTTGTGCAATCTGATCGTGCTTCCTAACAAGGAAATATTTGTTGGCGGGTATAGTATGATTTGCAGATTGCTGTTTATCTTCCATACATTGCCTCCAGTTTCTTTTGACTCTCCAGAGAGTCATAGAGTGATACAGAGTGGAAACAGGCCCTTCGGCCCAACTTGCCCACACCGGCCAACAATGTCCCAGCTACACTAGTCCCACTTGCCTGCGCTTGCTCCATATCCCTCCAAACCTGTTCCACCTGTCTAACTGTTTCTTAAACAATGGGATAGTCCCAGCCTCAACTACTTCCTCTGGCAGCTTGTTCTATACACCCACCACCCTTTGTGTGAAAAAGTTACCACTCGGACCTCACCTTGAACCTATGTCCTCTGGTCCTCGATTCCCCTCCTCTGGGCAAGAGACTCAGTGCATCTACCCGATCTATTCCTCTCATGATTTTGTACACCTCTATAAGATCACCCCACATCCATGGAATAGAAACCCAGTCTATTCAACCTCTCCCTATACCTCACACCTGGCAACATCCTCGTCAATCTTTTCTGAACCCTTTCAAGCTTGACAATATCTTTCCTACAACACGGTGCCCAGAACTGAACACAATATTCTAAATGCGGTCTCACCAACGTCTTATACAACTGCAACTGCAACTACACTTGATATTTTTCACCTGCTTTTTACAATTGAACATTTGCGTGATGGGGATCATTCTGTACATAGCTGATGCATTGAAGAAGTGGATTGATTCTGCAGATGTTTTTCTTCATACGAATAATCAAACGAGTATACGATTAGATAGACACAAAATGCTGGAGTAACTAAGAGGGTCAGGCAGCATCTCTGGAGAAAATGAATTGTTGGCATTTCGGGTCGAGACCATTCCTCAGACCTTATGACCAGTAGGCAAGTGGTCCTACCTTTTTGAATTTAATACAGTGCCTACAGTTTACTGGGGTTTTGGGGTGCTGTGTTTTGTTTCATTACTTATATTTATACTGATTTATTGAATTTATATTAGCACAGGAACGCTTATAAAAATAAACTTGCACCAACTAAAACAAACAGAACCATCTGGCAGGTGGCATTCAACTCATCTCAGGACACAGTTTCACTTGCCGAGCGCTAAATAGCAACGGCTTATTCTCAGATTCACAAAGTGAATGGAAACACATCTTGGCTGCCATTGAAGCTACGTTTCAGAACTTGAGAAGGCTTGGTTTATTTTGACTCTGCTGTTCGCTGCTTTGCGGAATTTGGAGTTTTGAAATGTTACCCGACGTCTGCGTATTAGAAAAGTTATTCTGTTAATTTGTCAGAGGCTTGCTTTCGAGGGCGAGTACTGTGGTCCAGTCTTTTTTGGAGCCTGTCTCTAATCAGAACTGACTGCATTAAGCTTGCTTGCGGTCTGTGGCTGACTAACTTGTGACTTGTGGCCACAGCCTCTTGCACGTTCAAGCCTAGCATTTGGCTCCCATTTTATTTTAGAAATATAATGGATGTGGAAAATTAGGTATCTGTTGAACATTTTAAATCATCTTGCGTGACCAGATTGCTATGATTTCCAAAATTTGAATGGTTGCAAAGTTGTGTTTAGATTATTGTCACGTGTACCGAGGTACAGTGAAAAGCTTTTGTTGTGAGCTAACCAGTCAGTGGAAAGACAATACATGAATACCATTGAGCCGTCCACATTGTACAGATGCATGATCAAGGTAATAACTTGAATAACATTTACCATATAACAATTACAGCACGGAAACAGGCCATCTCGGCCCTTCAAGTCCGTGCCGAACAACTTTTTTCCCTTGGTCCCACCTGCCTGCACTCATACCATAACCCTCCATACCCTTCCCATCCATATGCCTATCCAATTTATTTTTAAATGATTCCAACGAACCTGCCGCCACCACTTCCACTGGAAGCTCATTCCACACCGCTACCACTCTCTGAGTAAAGAAGTTCCCCCTCATGTTACCCCTAAACCTCTGTCCCTTAATTCTAAAGTCATGTCCTCTTGTTTGAATCTTCCCTATTCTCAAAGGGAAAAGCTTGTCCACATCAACTCTGTCTATCCCTCTCATCATTTTAAAGACCTCTATCAAGTGCCCCCTTAACCTTCTGCGCTCCAGAGAATAAAGACCTAACTTATTCAACCTATCTCTGTAACTTAGCTGTTGAAACCCAGGCAACATTCTAGTAAATCTCCTCTGTACCCTCTCTATTTTGTTGACATCCTTCCTATAATTGGGCGACCAAAATTGTACACCATACTCCAGAATTGGTCTCACCAATGCCTTGTACAATTTTAACATTACATCCCAGCTTCTATACTCAATGCTCTGATTTATAAAGGCTAGCATACCAAAAGCTTTCTTTACCACCCTATCTATATGAGATTCCACCTTCAAGGACTATGCACGGTTATTCCCAGATCCCTCTGTTCAACTGTATTCTTCAATTCCCTACCGTTTACCATGTACGTCCTATTTTGATTTGTCCTGCCAAGGTGTAGCACCTCACATTTATCAGCATTAAATTTCATCTGCCATCTTTCAACCCATTTTTCCAACTGGCGTAAATCACTCTGTAGACTTTGGAAATCCTCTTCATTATCCACAACACCCCCTATCTTGGTATCATCTGCATACTTACTAATCCAATTTACCACTCCTTCATCCAGATCATTGATGTACATGACAAACAACAAAGGACCCAACACAGATCCCTGAGACACCCCACTAGTTACCTGCCTCCAACCCGACAAACAGCCATCCACCATTACCCTCTGGCTTCTCCCATTCAGCCACTGTTGAATCCATCTTGCTATTCCTACATTTATACCCAACAGTTGAACCTTCTTAACCAACCTTCCATGAGGAACCTTGTCAAAGGCCTTACTGAAGTCCATATAGTGCAAGTAAAGTCCAGCAAAGTCCGATCAAAGACAATCCAAGGTCTCCAATGATGTTAATACCAGCTTAGGACTGCTCTTTCTCTGGTTGTGGTAGGATGGTTCAGTTGCCTGATAACAGTTGGGAAGAAACAGCCCCTGAATCTGGAGGTGTGCGTTTTCACACGTCAAATAGGATTTATAATATAAATCATAACATATTAAATGTCATTAAATCGTTGTGTGTCGGCCGTTTTATTTACAGCTCTTGGAAATCAGGGGCTATTCGGAAAAGACCATTGAGCTCTGCAAATTTGGTTCAGATTATACATTATATATTTTCGCCTATCCTCTCTAACAACCAATTCAGTGATTTGCTTATAGGTCTGGCCAACACCATAAAATTGTGACTTAAAATGTAATATGTCAATATATATTAGGCACCTTGGTGCTATAGTCCTGTACTTCCAATAAAATAAAAAAATAATTTAAAAAAAAAGGTAGGGGGAATGATAAAGCAATTTGCAGATAATGAACGAAAAATGGTCGCGGTTTATAGTGAGGAAAAAAGGTTTAAACGGTAGAAAGCTGGAGATAAAGCAGCAGAAAAGTTGGAATAATAGGGGGTGGCACAACGGTAGAGTTGCTGCCATGCAGCGCCAGTGGCCCTGATTTGATATTGAACCTTGGGTGCTGTCTGTACGGAGTTTATACCTTCTCCTTATGACCCCGTGTGTTTTCTACGGGTGCTTCAGTTTCCACCCACACTCCACAGATGTACAGGTTTGTAGGTTAATTGGCTTTGGTAAAAATGGTAAATTGTTCCTAGTGTGTCGGGATTGTGCTAGTGTACAGGGTGATCGTTGTTCGGTGTGGACTCGGTGGGCCAAAGGGCCTGTTTCCACACAGTGTCTCTAAATTAAACTAAGAATATATTCCAGGGAAGTAAGTGAGGCGATGCATTTGGACAGATGTGAAAAGATAAGGAAATATGCAATAATTGGGAGATTATTTAGTGCCATGGGAAATCAGAGCGATCTTGGGATACATCTTGAAAGTTGGTAGGACAGCTCCAAACCGTGGTTAAATAGGTGTGTGGAGGGTGTTCCCTTTATTAGATGGGACATAGAATATTAGAACAGTGAGAATGGAATTATATGCAGCACTGGTTAGACCCGAGCTTGAGGATCTCGTGGTTTAATGGCTAATATATTAAAAAAGTAAAATAAAAGTAGGAACACCATCCTACACACTAGGGACAATTTACAATTTTTATCTAAGCCAATTAATCTACAAACTATATGCCTTTGGAGTGTGGGAAGAAACCAGAGCACCAGGAGAAAACCTAAGCAGTCACAGGGAGAACGTACAAACACCGTACAGACTGCACCCCTCGAGGCAGCAACTCTACCGCTGCGCCACTGTGTCGCCCGCTGTGTGACTCTGCGTTTCATATTTGCGACGTGATTCTTAGTCATTTCTACTTTCTATGCTGTCTTATTTCATGAGTGTGTTGATCATTTTGTAGTCAATGAGTTAAGCGTGAGTAATCCAGGATTTATTTTCTTCAAGTGGAGCTGATGTAGGATGTGCTCAGCAAGGCAAACTTCTACCGACATTGATAGCTACAGTAAGGGCAAAGCAGGGTGCCTGTAGGCTCACTGGCGTTGACGACATGAGACCAGTCGTACTTACCCATACAAGGGGACAAATCACTGCAGTAGACTTTCTACAACCACAGCAATAAATTCAGTAGCTGCAGTTGCATCTGTTCCTTGCCAGTTTCATTTAGCAAGCCACTGATTGAGAAGGAGAGAAATGGAACCAAGACAGAAAGGCCAACTCAACGTTTGGTTAGTCGGAAGCTGAAACAGACCGCAGGGAAGATCAGTGAGCATCTTTCGGACTGTTCTCTGGGATGAAGGTTTATTGGCCACGTATTTATTCCTGTGATTGGAATTTTGGTGAAGGCTTCACATTGAGGTATCACTAAACGAAACTGTAGTCTGGAAGGAAAAGATTCGTGTGGATAATAAAATATTAGATTTTCTTTGGCTGATGTGCTGAATGAACAATAATGAATCTTGGCGTGGCGTGCCATTCAATGCCTCTATTTATTTTCAGTATTTAAAAAGTCAAAAGAAACATTATCCCTCTTTTTGGCTTCTGAGATAGATTCCCATTTCTCTGGCAAGAACTTCAACTGCCGACACGTTCGACAAATTCCTAATTACTATACATTGGCAAATAATTTGTGGCTTGCCCTTTAAATTGTTGCAATTTGAAACCACAAATCCAATTAGTCAGAAAGACACAAGAGACTGCATGTGCTGGAATCTTGTGTGGAACACAAAGTGCAGGAATAACTTTAGTGGGCCAGGTAACATCTCTGGAGGACATGGACAGGTGACGGTTTGGGTCGGTTCCCTTCTTCCGACTCAGACTTTGTGTTCAATCCAATCAGTCGTTTATTTTCAGATGATTCTGTGCCCTTTTTACTAACCCACTGGTCTGATTTGAGGGTTTCTCATTAACATTCTGATAGATTTAACAGTCCTGAACACATTTCCATTGCTACCAACAATATTTGGTAGGAAGGAACTGCAGATGCTGGTTTAAATCGTAGATAGACGCAAAATGTTGGAGTAAGTCAGCGGGACAGGCAGCATCTCTGGAGAGAAGGAATGGGTGACGTTTCGGGTCGAGACCCTTCTTCAGAACGGACCCAAAACGTCACCTGTCCCGCTGAGTTACTGCAGCATTTTGTGTCTATCTTTGGTGTAAACCAGCATCTGCATTTCTTTCCTCCACTAAAATGTCAAGTGGAAGATGGGAGACCAACCAACGAGGCATTGGAGTTATCGAGTCCAGGGAAGAGTTTCAGCCACAGATGAGTGGAGGTGGGACCTTGCCCTTAAGGCAAGAGATAGCGTTGAGGAAAGCACATGTTACTGATGCTTGAAGAAAGGAGATATTAATTAAAAACTTGCAAGTACATTTGAGAGCAACTGTAAATGGAGTCGACAGGTTTAGTCGACTGTCGTGAGATGCATCAAACAGTGAGTGAGTGGCCACTATCTGATATCATCTTCCTTTATTAAATAACATACTGTTCATTTTGATGGGGAAGGGAGGATCTGAAAGGAGGTGTGAGTTTGTTAAATGGAAAAAAAAGGCTTCCAAAGCAACATAGGACCAGGATAGGCCACTAATTCCTTGAGTCTGATCCATTGATTGATTAATCTTGGTCTCAGCTCCGGATTCCTGAATTTGGTGGCAATGTGCTTTAAAAGTTTTGTATCTTCTGCTTTCTGGGAGGGTGTGTGGGGGGGGGGGGGAGGGAGAGAGATATTGACCTGCAAGAGGTATGTGGTCCTTGATTATGTTTTGCTGTTAATGATATGACAATTATAAGTTTATAAATCATTGCAGCAGAATTAGGTCATTCAGCCGACCGAGTCTACTCTGCCGGTCAATCATGGCTTTCTCTCTTCTCAAACCCATTCTCCTGCCATCTCCCATAAAACCCTTGACACCCGTACTAATCAAGAATCTGTCAATCTCCACCTTAAAAATGCCCATTGACGGCCAGCACAGCCATGTGTGACAATGAACTCCACAGATTCACCACCTTCTGACAACAGAAAGTCCTCCTCATCTCTTTTCTAAAGGTACATCCTGTTATTCTGAGGCTGTGGCCTCTGGTCCCAGACTCTCCCACTTATGGAAACATCCTCTCCACATAGACAATAGGTGCACGAGTAGGCCATTTGGCCCTTCGAGCCAGCACCGCCATTCAATGTGATCATGGTTGATCATCCACAATCAGTACCCCGTTCCTGCCTTCTCCCCATATCCCCATGACTCCGCTATCTTTAAGAGTCCTATTCATTAAATACTCTTGACTCTCTAGGTATTGTTTTCTTATCATTCACACATGGAAGGGAGCTGTTGCTTCTCAAAAGCAATGTGAGCAAAAGCAAAACCTTTGAATTTGGAAATGGTCGGCAAAGCAAACCAATCTGTGTCGCCCCTTTGGACCTGTTCACCTTAACAAATCTTGTTGTATCTTTAGATCCACCGGAGTAAGAATAAGTGGAAGTTTCACCTGAAGGACGGGATCATGAACCTTAACGGGAGAGATTATGTTTTTTCCAAAGCTATCGGAGATGCAGAGTGGTAAGAATTCCGATCTTCTTGAGATGAAAGGACAGGCTTATTGGACTGGACAAATGTGCACTTAAACTGGAGAATGAAGCCTGCAAGTGAACAGAACTACTGGAATCCAAGCTACTGAGTTGTACACTACATTACGTGGGGAAAAGCCTTGCCACTGAAATGGCTAACATTTTACAAAGCGACAAAGAACAGTGTGCTTAACTATCAGTCATACCATAATATAGTCACTGCTTGCTGATTGATGAATGCATCTACAGAGCTAATGAGTTTACAAGCTCCAAGACTCTTCCAAGGAGAAAGCATTTAGAGGACCTGGTCACTGTGCTTTGTGCTAAGTGCTGTCATTTGAACTGCATAGTATATAAAAAATAAAAACATTCTTCTTTTATAGGGGGAGGTTTATAGCTGGGGAGACAAAAAAACCTTGTAAATTCAAATCCCTTCACTGGTATAGTGATTGAATAACTTTCAGAGCCAGGACCAATGTATCATTAAGGTGTAGCTATGGCTGATATATTTTAAAAAGTAAAACAAAGTTGATAGATGACTTTGAATCACAAACAGTTTGATAAACCTAGACATGTATTCTGTTTACCTTTTTTATGCTGTGATTTTATTACGGTATGCAATATAGTTGAGGCAGACTCTTCTAACCTATCGTTTCCACACCATACCTGTGATAATTTTCAAAGTCAGCCCGATCCCTGAGGCTGAACACACCAAATTGTGCTCTTATATAGTGCTGTTATCAAGTGTTCCTTTTGCAGGCATGTTTCGTAGTTTAATTTTCTCCACGTGGCACATTAAACTGTAGATCAGTGCGCAGCCTAATCTTAATTGACGATTTTTATTTTGGACTGCCCACAATAAGTTTGAATAGAAATCATCATTCCTTATAATTTTCTTTCCTCTTTGTTTTATTCCCTTCCTCAACCCCCCCCCCCCCTCCCCCCCGCCCTTCCCCTTCTATCTGTTTTATATAATAGTTTTCTAATCTTGTGAAAGACTTTGGAATTTATGAGAAAAGTGAGGGGATTTACCTTTTTAAAATGACGAGAGCGACATCACTTTTAGCCGTGTTTTCAACAGAGACAGTATTATGTGATTAGTGGGATGATTGTGTGCGGGGAGGAAGGAAGTGGCAATGTTTGCACATGGAGTGGCGGAGCGTGCGACAAAGGTGGGCGCCTTTTTAAAAGAGAAAGATGATTTGCTTTGGGACAAAACTAGCCATTTACAAGTTTTTGCTTTTTTCTTAAAGTTATAAAACAAAAAGGCCTGCACACACGGCGAGTCGGGGGGAAAGAGAAGGAACGATTTAAAATAGCTGATCTCTTTTCTAACAGCTTCTTAGTCAACTGGTGTTGTACATAAGTGTAAGAGGGAAATCTATTTATTATGTTTGTATAATTCATCTTGTACCATTCAAATCAAGGTTCTTAATAAAATAAAGTCATCTTTGTTTAAGGCCCTGCTTGTAAGACAATTAGAGAACTTAGTATTTTCTTGTTCTAAGATCTATTTTAAGTTACTTAAAAGTATTTTGCCTTTGCAAAAAAAATAATAATAATAATTAAAAACGCCCTTAAAGTTTGTGTTTATTCCTTTTAATTTACAATATTTTATGTAATTTCTCTGGGGGGAAAAAGAAGTTGCATTATTAAAATGTATCTCTCGTTTCCCTGATCATTGTAGGTTTCAAATCAGATTAATGTTCAGAAGTGGAAGGGAGGTAGATGTATATATGTATATGCTTAACCCCAGCTTCAACATTTTAAACTGAGTGAGAATGAATACTTTGTTATAATTTATATTTTTTATTTCAAATATATTGTGAATCTCTCAAATTGGACAATTCATTGTACAAAAATTAAAATGTCACTATTTGTATTGCTTTGAACAGAGTATTTTAACTTTCATTGAGCCGAGCTGGCCATAAATCTCTGCATTCTCCAACGACTAATGTGATTACCTACTGTTAACCAAGAACCAATCTCAAGGTAGATCGCAGTGTTGAAGGTGATCGTAATTTTTTTTCAAAATGGAGGAAATTGGTGGTGATCCATTCTAATCACTCCCTGGTGAAGTAGGGAAGTCCTGCTAGACCTCACTTTAGACTAGAGATACTGCGCAGAAACAGGGCCTTTTTGGCTCACCGAGTCCGCGTCGACCAACGATCGCCCTGTACACTACACTAGCCCCATCCTATGCACTAGGGACAATTTACAATTTTACTGAAGCCAATTGACCGACAGACCTGTACGTCTTTGGAGTGTGGGAGGAAACCGGAGCACCCAGAGAAAACCCACGCAGGTCACGGGGAGAACGTACAAAAGGCGTACAAACAGTGCCCATAGTCTGGATCGAACCCGGGTGTCTGGCGCCTTGAGGCAGCAACTTCACCACTGTGCCGCCCAAAATGAGTAAATCACAAAGGAAGTCATCATTGTTTTCCATTCCTAGTTCTATCGTGTACTTACCTGAAAAAGAGAAAGTATGGGTAGTTGTGAAGAATGTTTTGGGACGTCAAAGATGAAGGAATACCCGATATGAATAAGTCATATAATCATACAGCACAGAAAGAAAAGCCCTCTTCACCGGTCTCATGCTGACCGCGATGCCCCATCTACGTTAGTCTGATTTGAATAGATGAAAGTTCCGAAGAACGCCATAGATACCTTTGATCTTTTTGGTTTTTAAATTCTGGGCTCTTACCATGTTGAATTACTGCCTCTCAATTGTAGATGATGTAAATGAATTGAAAATCCTTTCTAAGTTGGCCCATTAGCAAACACTAGATACGATTACTCTCCTTTAAATTTCAGTTCTCAGAATTGAGGTAAGTATATGCCATGAGTGTTATGAAAATTTGAGCAACTAGTTGAGTGAATTGTGAAGTTGGCCAGTGTGAACATGGAACAGTATAAACACAAGAACAGGCCCTTCATCCCACCATGTTTGTGTTGAACAAGTTCTTATCTGTCTGCGCATGATCCATATCCCTCTCTTCCCTGCATATCCGTGTGCCTATCTAAAAGCCTCTTAAACGCCACTGTCATATTTGCCTCCACCAACACACCTGGCAATGCATTCCTGGCACCCATACCACCCTCCTGTGTTTAAAAAAAAAACTTGCTGTAAACTTTAAACTGCCCCTCTCACCTTAAGGTTGGGGAATAAACGTTGACGATGATACCAGGGTGGAATTCCCTGCTGGTTCAAATAGTGCGGTGGGACCTGGGAGCTTGTACTCCAGGCAAAAGCTACATCCAGTTCTGCTCTAATAATACAATTTTATTTGGACATGTGCATGGAAAGAAAACATTTAGAGGGATATGGGCCAATTTTGACTAACTTAGATGGGGCGCCTTGGTTGAGTTAGAATCATAGAAAATAGGTGCAGGAGGCCATTCGGCCCTTGGAGCCTGCACCGCCATTCAATATGATCATGGCTGATCATCCAACTCGGTATCCTGTACCTGCCTTCTCCCCATATCCCCTGATCCCTTTGGCCACAAGTTGTGAAGAATGTTTCGGGACGTCAAAGATGACGGAATGCCCGATATGAATAAGTCATATAATCATACAGCACAGAAAGAAAAGCCCTCTTCACAGGTCTCATGCTGACCGCGATGCCCCATCTACGTTAGTCTGATTTGGTAGAGTTGGGTTAGAGGGGCTGTTCCCGTGCTGTTTGACTGCAGTCCATAGGCAACTGGGTGCACCAGTGTGGCCGCTATCGCCCCCCCCCCCCCCCCCCCCATTGCGGAATAAAGTTCAGTGCTGTGCAGAGGATTCCACTGGAAGTCTTTCCTGAGGAACCATGTCTGGCGGGAGCTAGGTCTTTCATCTGATCTTTTTGGGTGGGATCTAAATCAGACATGAACGGTCAGTGTGTTGCCTATTCTCGCACAGAGGTAGTTTGTGGTAACTACAAACGTTCTCCTTGGGATTCTAATTTACATGCAAATAAAACCGGCAACACCTGCGTGCAAATCGCATCCCCCAGTCATGCCTGGCTTTAAGTTCAGCTTAGAGATACAGTGTGGTAACAGGCCCTTTGGCTCATCGAGTCTGCGTCGACCAGCGATCACCCGTATACTAGTTCTATCCTACACACTAGGGATAATTTGCAGAAGCCAATTAACCTAAAAATCTGCACGTCTTTGAGATGTGGGAGGAAGCCACCGGGTGGCGCAGCAACGGCTGCCTCGCCAACAGTCTGTCTTGTGTTTATCTTACTTTGTTGTTTTTTAGTATGTGTTAAATGTATGTTTTAGTGTTCTTTAGCTTTGTTTTATGTGGGGGGGGTTGGGGGAAAACTTATAAAAATCTCTTACCTCGACGGAAATGCGATTGTTTTTTTTCCCCGTATCGTATCTCCGTCCGCACTGCGGCGTAACATCGAGGAGCTTGCAGCCTCTTGCTTGGGATCGAATTTGGGAGCTCCAACCACGGGAGCCTGCGGACTTTAACATCGTGGAGCTCGTGGTCCCTGCATAGGGACCGACTTTGGGAGCTCCATGCCGCAGGAGCTTCGACCACCCAGACGCGGGAAGCTTCGACCGCACCGACCACGGGAGAATAAATAGGAAGGAAGATTAGAATTTATGGCCTCCCATCACAGTGAGGAATGTGGGGAATCCGCTGTGGTGGATGTTTATGTTAGCTTCAATGTAGTTGTGTGACTTGTTGCTTTTTTTTTAGTATGACTATGGTAAATCGAATTTCACTGCACCTTAATTGGTACACGTGACAATAAAGTACAGACAGCACCCAGCGTCAGAATTGAACCCTGGTCTCTGGCACTATTAGGCACCGTGCAGCCAGAAAGTCTTCAGACTTGCTGGGCGAATATTGTTAGGGGCCTGTCCCACTGTACGAGGTGATTCAAGAGTTCACCCGAGTTTTCCCTTGATTCGAACTCGGAGAATGTCCGTAGGAGTTCGTGAATGTCCCGTAGCGGCTAGTAATGCTAACGGTAGGTACTCGGGAAATCCGGTAAACTCGTGACGGTTTTTTCAACACTGAAAAATGTCCACGAGTGAAACAAAATTGTTACTTTTTACTCGTACGAGCCGCTACGAGACATCCACGAATTCCTACGGACCCAATATGGACATTCTCCGAGTTCGAATCCGGGGAAAACTCGGGAGAACCCTTGAATTACATCGTACAATGGGACAGGTCTTTTAGTGTTGCTGTGGTGGACAGTGAGTCATAGATCACAAAAACAGGCTCTTTGGCCCAACCTATCCATGCCAGCAATGATACTCAATCTAAATTGGTCTCATTTGCCTGCGTTTGGCCCACATCCTTCTAAACCTTTGCTATCCATGCAAGTGTTGTGCATGGCATGAATGCCATCTGTTTATGTATGGAAATGTCTTTTTGAATGATATGTTATAGAAAATCGTGTTTGAACCCTGTTGAGCACTAGTTGAGCACACAATTCTGCTTGATGATGTTACCCGGTGCACCTTGGAATAAGAGATACTAGGAACTGCGGATGCTGGAACAATGTGCAGGAGAAACTGTGCAGGTCAAGATCAGAAGAAGGGTTCTGACATGAAACGTAGTCTGTCTATTCCCTCTGCAGATGCTGCCTGGCCAACTGACTTGCTTCAGCACCTTGTGTTTTACACCCCAGAGTGATCTCTCTTGTTCTACCTCTATCTCTGCCAGGGGTACAGGGGATTTAGCTATTGCCCATTCTTCAGACCCAAAGCCATGAAGTGAATCCCAGCAATGCCTATACGTGTGGAGGGCCATCACTACACAACTCCAGAGTAACTTGCCCCACCTAAGACACTCCTTAACTCAGCAAAGACCCTTGGAGCCTCTGTGAGTTTGAGTTCAGTTTATTGTCGCGTGTACCGAGATACAGTGTAAGCTTTTGTTGCGTGCTAACCAGTCAGCAGAAAGACAATACAAGATCACAGTCGACCCATTTACAGTGTACAGATACATGATAAGGGAATAACGTTTAGTGCAAGGTAAAGCCAGCAAAGTCCGATCAAGGATAGTCCGAGGGTCACCAAAGAGGTAGGTTGTATTTCAGCGCTGCTCTCTGGTTGTGATAGGATGATTCAGTTGCCCGATAACAGCCGGGAAGAAACTGTCTGAATCTGGAGGTGTGCGTTTTCGCACTTCTATACCTTTTGCCCGATGGGAGAGGGGAGAAGAGACAGTGGCCAGGGTGCGACATGTTCTTGATGATGCTGCCAGCCTTGCCGAGGCAGCGTGAGGTATAAATGGAGTAAATATGATGGTTCATTTCTCTGGTAACAGTTGCAAAGAAACTCCCGGTGCATTTTCGCGCCTCTTGCTTGATGGGAGAAGAGGGAGCGGCTGAGGTGTCACTCGCCCTTGATTATTCTCGTGGCTTTGCTGGTGGTATAAGTAGTTCAGTTGCTGCCTTACAGCTCCACAGACCGGGTTCGATCCTGACTACAGGTGCTGTCTGTACAGAGTTCTCCCCGTGTCCTGCACGGGTTTTCTCTGAGAACTTTGGTTCCCTTCCATGCTCTAAAGACGTACAGGTTTGCAGGTTAATTAGCTTGGTGTAAATGTATAAATTATCCCCAGTGTAATTTAGTGGTAGTGTGTGGGGATCGCTGGTCAGTTCGGACTCGGTGGGTTGAAGAGCCTGTTTCCACACTGTAACTCTAAATTGAACTAAAACTAAAGGTCGACAAAAATGCTGGAGAAACTCAGCGGGTGAGGCAGCATCTATGGAGCGAAGGAAACGTTGCCTATTTCCTTCGCTCCATAGATGCTGCCTCACCCGCTAAAGGGCCTGTCCCACCAGCATGCAACTATATGCGATGAACGCGATCAAACCGGCAGCAGGGGCCGCGCGGAGGTCAGGTGATCCCCTGTACAGGGCCGGTCCCACCAGCATGCGCCTGCATGCGGCAAGCGCAACTAAACCGGCAGCGAGGGCCGCGCGGAGGTTGGGTGAGTGACGCAACGCGGCGCAAAGCGAGGCGAACTTGAAGCAAGTCCAAGGTAAGTTCGCCAGGACTTAGAGGGGCACACAGAGAGGGGCACCGAGACACACACACATAGAGGGCCACGGAGCCACACACATAGAGGGTCACAGAGGCACTTACCAATAGGTTCACGGAGGCACGATGTCTGGGCGGTATGTAAATGTCGCGGCGACTGCGAGACGACAAACCGTTGCCGCGCGGGATTTTTGGACATAGTCGGTTTTTCGGAGCCCCGCGCGGTGTCGGGACGAACTCGGGACGAACTCCGCACAATTCCGCACGGCTCCCGCGATCGAAGTGGGACCGGCCCCGCGACGCCGGACGGCTCAAGCGACCACGTTAGGTCGCGCTAATCGCATCGAGTTGCATGCTGGTGGGACAGGCCCTTTAGTTTCTCCAGCATTTTTGTCTACCTTCGATTTTCCAGCATCTGCAGTTCCGTCTTAAAACCAAAGGTCATTGTGCAACTTACGAATCAGGCGAGCTTTCATTTATGTGGTGCCTTTCACTACCTTGGAGATGTCCCCAAATGCCAACTAAGTACTTTGAACCTCTGTAGTAAGAAGGAACTGCAGATGCTGGTTGACCAAGGAATGGCACAAAATGCTGGAGCAACTCAAATGGGTCAGGCAGCATCCCTGGAGAATACGGATAGGTGAAATTTCAGATCCGGGTATGGGTGCCGACCCAAGAAGTCACCTATCCATGTTCTCCTGAGATGCTGCCTGATCCGCTGAGTTACTCCAGCACTCTGTGTCTTTACTTTTAACCACTGTTGTGAGAAGTGAAGCAGCTAACCTGCAAAGTAAGCTCCTGTATATCGGCTTGTGTTAACGCAACTGAGGGCAAATATTGGCAGGGGGGACACAATTGGTTAAACCGCTGCCTCACAGTGCCAGAGACCCTGGTTCAATCCTCACTGTGATATAATTAAAGTGAAGGGGGAGATGTGATGTATATCTAATATAAATGCCAGCGCCCCCTTGAGGCCAAAAGCAGAAGCTGGCAAATGCGCCTGTGCCTCGTGACTGAGGTCAGGTGACCTTCTAGAAGTTTCGGTTGGTTGTTCAGATTAAGTCTTTCTTACAAGATGGCAGGCATGTATTCATTGTGCTAGTCACAACAGGGCCTTACAGCAGACAGTACACTGACTTTGGGTACAGTCTGTGCGGAGTTTGCACGTTCTCCCCATGTGGGTTTCCTCCCACATCCTAAAGACATGCAGGTTTGTAGGTTAATGGGCCCTAGTGGGTAGGGATTGAATGTGAACTAGTGTGGATGGCCGATCGATGGTTGGTATGGACTCGGTGGGCCAATGGTCCTGTTTCCAAGCCGTATCACTGAGAACTCCCTGTTCTTCCAGATAATCCTCTGGGATTTTTTGTATTCACTTTTGTTCTAATGTCCAAATTAGGCATCTCCAGCAATTCAGCCAGCACTCCCGTCAGTAGGACTGAACTCGTCGCCAAGGGAACTGAAGACAAGATCTTCACTTGCCCATTGATCTTTAAAGCAAAATTAACTTTTCTCAAATCAGCAAGGATATGGAAAGTAAATAATGATGTATTAATGACACTTGAGTTTGGACTGTAGATGATGGCTGCACCATTAAATGATGGGGATATCTTATTCTAGAGCTCTGCCCACACCTCACGTCCCATTTACAGGCAGCTGGTGGACCTGCTGCTTCACAGTGCCAGAGAATCCCGGTTCAATCCTGACCTTGGGTGCTGTCTGTGTCTGTGTCTGTGTGTGTGAAGTTTGCAAGTTCTGCTCGTGACCGCGTGGTTTTCCTCCGGGTGCTCCGGTTTCCTCACGCATCCCAAAGACGTGCGAGTTTGTTTGGTTATTTGGCCCCTGTAAAACTTCCCCGGGTTCAGTTTTGCGTTTCAGTGTTGAAACCCTGCCTTTCAGACCGTTGATCACCCGCGTACTAGTTCCATGTTGTCCCACTTTCCAAAACTGTGGGCAATTTACAGAAGCTGATTAACCTACAAACCATGCACGACTTTGGGATGTGGGAGGAAGCTGGAGCCCCCGGTGGAGAATTCATGCGGTCACAGGAGGAACGTGCAAACTCTGTACAGACAGCACACGTGGCCGGGTCTCTGGCACTGTGCGACAGCAACTCTACTGAGCTACTGTGCCACACAGGTGTGCAGGGAGTGGATGCAAAAGTAGGATAACACACAGAATTTGTGTGCAAGGCTGATCGATGGTGGGTGTGGGGATAAATGGACAGTTTCCATGCTGTATCTGTGACTAAAACTAAATGAAAAATGAATCCGTGGGCCGGCTAATTTGTTCAATTGTATTCTAAAGTCTATTTATACATTTGCTGCTGCTTATTCCCTCTAGTTGAAATATAGGAGGGCGACATGGAGGTGCAGCGGTAGAGTTGCTGCCTCAAAGCGCCAGAGAGGGTTCAATCCTGCCCACTGGGGTGCTGTCTGTACAGAGTTTGTACCATCTCCCCGTGACCTGCGGTCTCCCACGCTCTAAAGGCGTACAGGTTTGTGGGCTAATTGGCTAGGTATAATTGTAAATTGTCCTTAGTGTGTGTAGGATAGTATTAGCGTTCGGGCCTGACCACTGGTCGGCGTGGATTCGGTGAGCTGAAGGGCCTGTTTCCACACTGTAACGCTGTAAAAAAAATCCCTGGAGCCACCAATCTGGTGTGAGGCCAGTGTGCGCCGGATCAGACCCAGGTGCAGAGCAATGCCCAGATTCACTGCCAAGTAACTGTCTGGTGTTTATTTAATCCTTTATTGTAATAACACAAAACTAAAATACACTTAAAAACAGAATTACCACTCGATCATGGATTCATAAAAACTGCTCTTCAAATATTTTCTTGTCGTGCAGAGTGACCAATCTAATGTTTAGAATTAGAAATATAATCTATGTTTAATAAAGTGGACTAGAAAGTATAGTGAATAACAATTTAGTGAACGAGTTGCAGGTGGGACAAATTGTGGGGTTGATTCTGATAACTTGAAATAGAAAGTTATGGAACTATTATTGATGGGTCCCATCCTCACCTCGGGTGCTGTCTGTGAGGAGTTTGCCCGTTCTCCCTGTGACCGCGCGGGTTTCCTCCAGGTGCTCCGGTTTCCTCCCACATCCCCAAAGACGTGCGGATTTGTTGGTTAATAGGCTTCTGAAAAATTGCCCCTGGTGTGTAGGGAGTGGACGGGAAAGTGGGATAACAGAATTAGTGGGAACAGCATGATCTCGTTGGCCAAAGAGATGACAAATACAGCACGGAAACGGGCCCTGTCCGCACCGACCAGTGATCCCCGCATGTGTACTATACTACACATACTAGGGTCAATTTTTACATCTGCGGTTTGCATCTACCTTTACATCTACAGGTTTGTAAGTTAATTGGCTTGGTATAAATGTGAAATTGTCCCTAAGGTGTGTAGGGTTGTGTTAATGTGCGGGGATCATAGAAACATAGAAAAATAGGTGCAGGAGTAGGCCATTCGGCCCTTCGAGCCTGCACCGCCATTCAATGTGATCATGGCTGATCATCCAACTCAGTATCCCGTACCTGCCTTCTCTCCATTCCCCCTGATCCCTTTAGCCACAAGGGCCACATCTAATGCCCTCTTAAATATACCCAATGAACTGGCCTCAACTACCTTCTGTGGCAGAGAATTCCAGAGACTCACCACTCTCTGTGTAAAGAATGTTTTCCTCATCTCGGTCCTAAAGGAATTCCCCCTCATCCTTAGACTGTGACCCCTTGTTCTGGACTCCCCTAACATCGGGAATAATCTTCCAGCATCTAGCTTGTCCAACCCCTTAAGAATTTTGTAAGTTTCTATAAGATCCCCCCTCAATCTTCTAAATTCCAGCGAGTACAAGCCGAGTCTATCCAATCTTTCCTCATATGAAAGTCCTGACATCCCAGGAATCAGTCTGGTGAACCTTCTCTGTACCCCCTCTATGGCAAGAATGTCTTTCCTCAGATTTGGTCAGTGCGGAATTCGATGGGCCAAAGGGCCTGTTTTCACACTGTATCTCTAAACTAGACTCAAAAGCAGCATGAGGAGGTTAGATAACACCTTTTCCAATTCTTGTGGCCAAAAGGATAAACCAATACAGGTGAGTAGTTACCTGAACAAATGGTGTACTGGTTGTGTGCAGTTTTCAGTTTAGTTTAACTTATTATTGTTACGTGTACCGGGGCACAGTGAAAAGATTTTGTTGCCTGCTATCTAGTCAGCGGAAAAACAATACATGATTATAATCAAGCCGCCCAGTGTACAGATACAGGATAACGGGAACAACTTTTAGTACAAGGTATTAAAGATAGTCTGACGGTCTCCAATGAGGTAGATGGGAGGTCAGGATCGCACTCTGGCTTGTGCAAAGATGGTTCAGTTGCCTGATAACAGCCGGTAAGAAACTGTCCCTGAATCTGAAGGTATGCATTTTTAAACTTCTGTACCCCTTGCCTGATGGGAGAGGGTGCAAGAGGGAGTGGCCAGGGTGAGACTGGTCCTTGATGATGCTGCTGGCTTTGCCGATGCGGTTGGAAGTCTGGATGGAGTCAATGGAAGGGAGGTTGGTCTGCGTGATGCGCAGTCAAGAATGTATAAAGGCGGCTGAGAAGGCATCCTGTACAGATACAGGACTCGTGCTGGAATCTAGCATAGAACACAAATTGCTGGAGTAACTCAGCGGGTCGGGCAACATCTCTGAAGAGCATGGGTAGCCGATGTTTCGAGTTGGGACCTTTCTTCAGTAGTTGGGTGTGTCCTCTCAGCATAGAACACACGACAGTACAGGAGCAGGCTCTTCGTCCCACATTGCCCGTGCCGAACATGTTGCCAAGTTAAACTAACCTCTGCCTGCACGTGATCCCCATCCCTCCATATCGAGTTACAGTAAATAATGGGAAAGCAGACACTGTTCTGGCCCTTGCGGCAGGGTGGATGCTCTGTTTGTTTGCGTTGGCAGCCGGTTAGTTCAATGTCAGTTGATGCTCTTCAGGATGCCAATAGCAAGCTGCCCAGCAACCGGCGTGAGGGAGGAGAGTAACAGGGATCCGATTCCACCCTGGAAGCAGAAGTGTGCTTCCGATCTGAGTGGTGTCAGATTAGGAAAAGGGGAGGTGCAATGAGACCTGGGTGTTCTTGTACATCAGTCACGGAAAGCAAGCATGCAGGCACAGCAGGCGGTGGAGAATGCAAATGGCATGTTGGCCTTTATAGCGAGAGGATTTGAGTTTAGGAGCAAGGAGGTCCTACTGCAGATGTACAGGGTCCTGGTGAGACCACACCTGGAATTGCGTGCTGTTTTGGTCTCCTAATTTGAGGAAGGACATTCTTGCTATTGAGGAAGTGCAGTGTAGGTTTACAAGGTTAATTCCCAGGATGGTGGGACTGTCATATGATGAAAAAATGGAACGACTGGGCTTGTATTCACTGGAATTTAGAAGGATGAGAGGGGATCTTATAGAAGCATATTGGACAGCCGAGATGCAGGAAAAATATTCCCGATGTTGGGGGAGTCCAGAACCAGGGGTCACAGTTTAAGTATCAGGGGTAGGCCATTTTGGACTGAGAAGAGTAAAAAGGTTTTCGCCCAGAGAGTTGTGAATCTGTGGAATTCTCTGCCATAGAACGCAGTGGAGGCCAATTCACTGGATGTATTGAGAGAAAGTTGGATAGAGCTCTTGGCTGTAATGGAATCAAGGGATATGGGGAGAAGGCAGGAACGGGATACTGATTCCGGATGATCAGCCATGATCATATTGAACGGCGGTGCTGTCTCGATGGGCCGAATGGCCTATTCCTGCACCTATTTTTTATGTATCTAATTACCTGCCGTTACTAATGTGGGTCAAAGGACCAGTGGTTGTAAGTTTCCTCACTGCAGCCTTTCAACGGGTGGGTGAGCTTTAGATTTTTGAGATGCTGTGTGGTAACAGGCCCTTCGGCCCACCAAGTCCGTGCTGACCAACGATCACCTGTACACTAGTTCTATCCTACACACTAGGGACAATTCACAGAAACCAATTAACGTACAAACCTGCACGTTTTTGGAGCGTGGGGGAAATCGGGAGCACCCGGAGAAAACCCACACGGTCACAGGGAGAACGTGCAAACTCCATACAGACAGCACCTGCAGTCAGGATCAAACCCAGGTCTCTGCCGCTGTAAGGCAGCAACTCTACCGCTGCGCCACTGTGCCACCTGAGTTCTGAGCAGTCTTCGCGTTTAGTTTAAATGAGAGATAGAAACATAGCAATTAGGTGCAGGAGTAGGCCATTCGGCCCTTCGAGCCTGCACCGCCAATCGATATGATCATGGCTGATCATCCAACTCAGTATCCCGTACCTGCCTTCTCTCCATACCCCTTGATCCCCTTAGCCACAAGGGCCACATCTAACTCCCTCGTAAGTATAGCCAATGAACTGGCCTCAACTACCCTCTGTGGCAGAGAGTTCCAGAGACCCACCACTCTCTGTGTGAAAAAAGTCCTTCTCAGATAGGGCATGGAAACAGGCCCTCGGCCCACCGAGTCCACACTGACCATCCATCACCTGTTCACACTAGTTCTGTCTTACCCCACTTTCTCATCCACTCCCTACACCCTCGGGCCAATTTTACAGCAGCCAATTAACCTACAAACCTGCACGTCTTTGGAACACGGAGAAAACAAGTTTGGGTTTATTTTTGTCACATGTACCGAGGTACAGTGAAGAGTTTTGTTTTGCATGCTATCCAAATAAATCAAATCTGACATATGATCAGTTCAAACTGAATAGGCAGAGCAAAGTGTGAGCAGAATATGGTTCTCAGCGTCATAGTGCATCTGCACCAGAGACAAAGTCCAATGTCCACAATGGGGCAGAGGTGAATCAGACAGTACCCGAGCTCAGGAGCCTGATAAGATAAGAAGCTGTTCCTGAGACCTGTGTTGTATGGCTTTCAAACTTCTGTACCTTACACAGAATGTTTTATGGACTTCTAGGGTGATGACAAGGGAAGAATTAGTCTTAGCTGCCAACATTTGATAATTTCCCCAAGAATTAAGAGATGAGAGAGAATTTGTCCGTTTGATGCAAAACATATCAAATTATAACCATATAACAATTACAGCACGGAAACAGGCCCTCTCAGCCCTTCCAGTCCGTGCCGACCATTTATTTTCCCCTAGTCCCATCTACCTGCACTCAGACCATACCCCTCCATTCCCTTCCCACCCATATACCTATCCACTTTACTTTTAAATGTTAAAATCGATCCTGCCTCCACCACTTCTGCTGGAAGATTATTCCATACAGCCACCACTCTCTGAGTAAAGAAGTTCCCCCTCATGTTACCCCTAAACTTCTGTCCCTTAATTCTCATGTCATGCCCTCTTGTTTGAATCTTCCCTACCCTCAATGGGAAAAGCTTATCCACGTCAACTCTGTCTATCCCTTTCATCATTTTAAAGACCTCAATCAAGTCCCCCCTTAACCTTCTGTGCTCCAAAGAATAAAAACCTAACTTGTTCAAACTTTCTCTGTAACTTAGTTGCTGGAACCCAGGCAACATTCTAGTAAATCTCCTCTGTACTCTCTCTATTTTGTTGACATCCTTCCTATAATTAGGCGACCAAAATTGTACACCATACTCCAGAATTGGTCTCACCAATGCCTTGTACAATTTTAACATTACTTCCCTACTCCTATATTCAATGCTCTGATTTATAAAGGCCAGCACACTAAAAGCTTTCTTTACCACCCTATCTACATGCGATTCCACCTTCAGGGAACTGTGCACAGTTATTCCTAGATCTCTCTGTTCCACAGCATTCCTCAATTCCCTACCATTTACCATGTACGTCCTATTTTGATTTGTCCTGCCAAGATGGAATAGAAGATGTTTTAGATCTTTAGGCTGGTACAACTGGTAGAGCAGCTGCCTTACAGCGCCAGAGTTCGATCCTGACCTCAGGTGCTGTGCATGGCGGAGTTTGCACGTTCACCATGCGACTGTGTGGGTTTCCTCCGGTTTCTTCCCATGTCCCAAAGACGTGCGGGTTTGTAGGTTAATTGACCCTCTGTAAAATTGCCCCAAGTGTGGAGGGAGTGGATGGGAAAGTGAGATAGCGTAGAACTCGTGTGAACGATGTCCTCTCAGCCATAGTCACTGAAATCAATGATGAAAGCAATAGAGCACAGTACACCATGGGAACAGGCCCCTCAGCCCACCATGTCTGTGCCAAACACAACACCAAGACTGGGGTTTTGTCACTGATCTCAGCGAATATGATTGAAAGAATCCTACCTGCCTACCTGCCAATTAATCCAATCTCCTCTGCCTGCACGTGAGCCATGAATCTTCATTCGCTGCATATCCGTGTACCTATCTCAAAGCCTCTTAAACACCACTATTGTATCTGCCTCCACCCTCACCCCTGACAGCGCCTTCCAGGCACCCGCCACTCTCTGTGTAACTAACTTGCCCCGTACATCTCCTTTAAACTTTTCCCCCTCACCTTAAAGCTGCACCCTCTAGTCCTTGACATATCCACTCTGGGGCAAAACGTTCTGACTGTCTACCCTATCTGTGCCTCATCAGATTGAATCAGTCTGAATCAGTGAATCAGTGTTGTGTTGTGGGGTTGGTAAAAAACAGTCTGGGATTCCTCGGTCTACTCGATAAACCCACTTTCCCCTTGGGCCAATGTTGATGACCCAAGTCAATAGGTGAACTGGACCAACTCACAGCTCAACAGGCCAGTTGGACCAATGCCAAGTTGGGACAATTGCCTCTTTTGGTAAAAATACAAACATTAATACCAAGGTAGACAAAAACGCTGGAGAAACTCAGCGGGTGCGGCAGCATCTATGGAGCGAAGGGAATAGGCGAGATCTTGCCCCCCCCATTGAGTTTCTCGAGCTTTTTTGTCTACCTTCGATTTTCCAGCATCTGCAGTTCCTTGTTAAACATTAACACTAATGTTAATAATTCCACTGCAGTCCGCTCAGTGGCTGGTTAAATGGCCAGTTCTGATGATAGGGCCTGAGGTGACAGTTGTGTAGGAAGCAACTGCAGAGTTAGAAGATAGCCACAGAATACTGGAGTCACTCAGCGAGTCAGGCAGCATCTCTGGAGGAAAGGAATATGTGACATCCCGGGTAGAGACCTTTCTTCAGACCCTCTTTGCAAGAGGCATGGTGGGAAGAAGACTAGTCGAGATAACTGTTGGTAGGTTTGCAATAGACATTAGTCGATAGTCCATCTCCTGTGATGGAGACGGTGAGATCAAGAAAGGGGAGGGTGGTGACTGAGATAGTGCGGGGGAATTTAAGGGGCAGGGCGGAAGTTCAATGAAGTCTATGAGTTCCACATGGGTGCAGGAGGTAGCCCCGATGCAGTCGTCAATGTAGCGGAATATAGAGTTGGGGGATGGGGCCAGTGTACTGTTGGAACTGCAACAGACTGGTTCCACCGAGATGCGGCAAAGAATGCCACAGGCGACCCTTCTTCCGTGGCTATCAAGCAATACCACTCCTCCCCCTTCTGTCGCGGGATAGACTGGCTGATTCTACTTCCCACCCCCCTCCCCCTCCCCCCATCCCCAATCCTTGCACATCCCCAATCCTTTCCACTCATCACTTTAATTTCATGTTTCATGTATCTTGTTTTTCTATGGCTGTGGGCAGATCAATTTCCCTGCTGTGATAAATAAAGTTCGACCGTATCGGATTGGAACAGGGATTCCGAAGGAGGGTCCTGACTCGTAATGTCACCTATTCCTTTTCTCCAGAGATGCTGCCTGATCCGCTGAGTTACTCCGGCACTCTGGGTCTATCCGAGGTCAGAGTTGAGTCACTCGCCAGTCTTGGGGCGGGGGGGCTGCTGCTGCTGCTGCTGCTGCTGGCGGCCGGCGGTTGCCACGGAGGCAGCGGGGGGCGCAGCCGTGGCCGGCGGCGGTGGTGGCACCGCCCCTGTCGCCGCAGGAGGAGCTGCTCTTCCTCCCGGTGAGGGTCTGTCCCCGGTACAGCTGCGCCCGACGTCGGCACAGCCCCACCTTGCTCAGCAGCACCAGGGCGTCGCGTCGGAAGGCGGTGGTGAAGAGCCCGTAGAGGAAGGGGTTGGCGCAGGAGTTGAGAGGGTAGAAGAGGACCAGCAGGATCTTGGAGTTGGTGACGGTGATCAGGGGCTTGCTCAGGACGGCCGACAGGGCGTAGAAGGAGATGGGGGCCAGGCAGGTGAAGTCGGTGAAGATCAGGACAGCCATCTTCTTGGCCATCTTGGCGTCCTTGCCTCCGGCCTTGCGGCGGGGGCTCCGGATGGCCGCGTAGATCCGGACGTAGCAGCCGCACACGATGAGGAAGGCGGCGATGTTGAGCAGCAGCACGGTCACCACGTAGGAGCGGGCGGGCAGGCTGCCCGTGTCCATGGGGAGGCAGATGCTGACCTTGACGTAGCTGCTGACCCCCAGGACGGGCAGGAGGGCCAGGGCGAAGCAAGCCAGCCAACCGCCGGCCATGACCAGCGCCGCCTGCCGCCGCCGGATCTTGCGGTCCAGGCGCAGGGCGAAGCGGATGGCGTGCCACCTCTCCACCGTGATCACGGTCAGCGTGTAGACGGACAGCTCGCTGGCGAAGACGCTGAAGAAGCCGGCCGAGCGGCAGCCGGGCCCCGTCTGCCAGTCGATGGCGTGGTTGTAGTACTCGCCGCGGGTGTACAGGTCGACCGAGGCGATCTGCAGCAGGTACACGCCCATGCACAGGTCCGCAAAGGCCAGGTTGCACATCAGGAACCGGGGCACGGTCAGCTTGTAGCGGCTGGTCAGCAGGATGACCAGGACGGAGATGTTCCCCAGGATTGCCAGCGGGCTGACGAACCAAACCATCACCCGCAGCGAGTCGTAGCCCATGATGTCCTCGCAAGGGTTGAACTCGTCCGGTTCTGGCCGGCAGACGATCTCCTCGCTCCCCCCGCACACCACATAGTCATAGTGGCTGTCCAAGGCCTGCACTTGGTCCACCTGAGGGTTCTTCAGCTCCTGACCAAAGCCAATGTCTCCGTCCCCTTGCTCTTCGAAGAAGACGTAGTAGTGGGAGTTGCCGAGGACGTCTCGCCGCTGCAAGGCTTGGTCAGGGCCGCGGTCGTCCGCGCCGTCTTCCGTGTAGTCTTGGTTGGGCAAAGCGCGGGACTTTCTCCCCCCGAGACCACGGGCCAAGGTCTGGTTGCACATCACTGACTCCAGAAACCTGGAGGGGAAACTGGGGACCAGGGACATCATAAGGTCATAAGTGATAGTAGAATTAGGCCATTCGGCCCACCACACCTACTCCGCCATTCAATCATGGATGATCTGGAACTCTCTGCCACAGAGGGTAGTTGAGGCCAGTTCATTGGCTATATTTAAGAGGGAGTTAGATGTGGCCCTTGTGGCTAAGGGGATCAGAGGGTATGGAGAGAAGGCAGGCACAGGATACTAAGTTGGATGATCAGCCATGATCATATTGAATGGCGGTGCAGGCTCGAAGGGCCGAATGGCCTACTCCTGCATCTAATTTCTATGTTTCTATCTATCTCTCCCTCCCAACCCCATTCTCCTGCCTTCTCCCCATAACCTCTGACACTCTGGTTTACACCTTAAGAATAAGGAGTAAGCCATTTAGAACGGAGACGAGGAAACACTTTTTCTCACAGAGAGTGGTGAGCCTGTGGAATTCTCTGCCTCAGAGGGCGGTGGAGGCCGGTTCTCTGGATGCTTTCACGAGAGAGCTGGATAGGGCTCTTAAAAATAGCGGAGTCAGGGGATATGGGGAGAAGGCAGGAACGGGGGGTACTGTTTGGGGATGATCAGCCATGATCACATTGAATGGTGGTGCTGGCTCGAAGGGCCGAATGGCCTACTCCTGCACCTATTGTCTATTGACACCCATACTAATCAAGAATCTATCTATCTCCGCCTTAAAAATATCCAATGACATGGCCTCCACAACCTTCTATGGCAATGAATTCCACAGATTCACCACCCTCTGACTAAATAAATATTTTGTCATCGCCTTCCTAAAAGAATGTCCTTTAATTCAGAGGCTGTGACCTTTAGTCCTAGACTCTCCCACTAGTGGAAACATCCTCTCCACATCCACTCTATCCAAGCCTATCACTATACTGTGTTTCAAAGAGGTCCCCCCCCCAATTCTTCTAAAGTCCAGCGAGTACAGGCCCAGTGCCGACAAACGCTCACCATAGGTTAACCCACTCATTCCTGGGGGGGGGGGTTACACACACACACACACTGACTCTCACCCCTTGTTCTTCTTCCAGTTCTTAAAGGCGCAGCAATGGCTCGGGTAGGTGAGCTCAGCTCTTGTCAGGTGCAGGAAGGTCTTCAGAGGAGGCAGCTTCTTCAAGGTCCAAGTGTTCCTGGCCATTAGTTCCTTCAAGGTTTCCAGGCCTTTGGTCGGGAGGGAGTGCACGCTGGTCTGGGACACATCTCTGGAGCGAGGCGCGGGGCGGGAAACGGCAGGAAGAGGAAGAAGAGGTCACTGTCAGAAATAGTATTTACAGTCATAGAAAAACCATACTATAAATGATTATTGTACTATATTATCAATAAATAGGAAATAATTATCAGTAATGGTATTAATAGACCGCGTGGGTTTTCTCCTGGTGCTCCGGTTTCCTCCCACATTCCAAAGACGTGCAGGTTTGTAGGTTAATTGACTTCTGTAAATTGTCGTTAGTGTGCAGGATATAACTAGTGTACGGGCGGAGTGATTGCTGGTCGGCCGTGGGGCCAAAGAAGCATGTTTCCACATTGGATTTCCAAAGTGTAAACTAATGGCCCTGTCCCACTGTACGAGTTCATTCCAAGAGGTGTCCCGAGTTAAAAAAAAATCAAACTCGTGATAAGCACAGAGAAGGAACGTAGCGGGTACGTCGGAGCTCGGGGACGTCCCTTAGCGCTAACGGCAGGTACTCGGGAAGACTCGCTAACGATAAGCATGGGAAGATTCGTGAAGATTTTTCAACATGTTGAAAATTGTCCACGAGAGCCCCGAGTACCGACGAGCGGCCATTACCGTAAATCTCCGAGTTCGAATCAGGGCAAACTCGGGAGAGCTCTTGGAATGAACTCGTACCGTGGAACCAGACTGATTCCTGGGATGTCAGGACTTTCATATGAGGAAAGACTGGATAGACTCGGCTTGTACTCGCTGGAATTTAGAAGATTGAGGGGGGATCTTATAGAAACTTACAAAATTCTTAAGGGGTTGGACAGGCTAGATGCTGGAAGATTGTTCCCAATGTTGGAGGAGTCCAGAACAAGGGGTCACAGTCTAAGGATAAGGGGGAATTCCTTTAGGACCGAGATGAGGAAAACATTCTTTATACAGAGAGTGGTGAGTCTCTGGAATTCTCTGCCACAGAAGGTAGTTGAGGCCAGTTCATTGGCTATATTTAAGAGGGCGTTAGATGTGGCACTTGTGGCTAAAGGGATCAGGGGGTATGGAGAGAAGGCAGGTACGGGATACTGAGTTGGATGATCAGCCATGATCATATTGAATGGCGGTGCAGGGTCGAAGGGCCGAATGGCCTACTCCTGCACCTATTTTTCTATGTTTCTATGACAGGGGTTTATGTCGGCAAACTTAATCCAATGCTCCGAAACTTGGTTGTTTGGCCCCGATTCTGCCTGGATGACCACGTGCCTTGTGTAGGACCTCACTCAAGTCTTAAACCACGATGCCCTATCCCACCCTCTGCCCTCGTGGAGGCAGCGACTGGAGGCTACTTACAGCAGTGTGGGACCACTCAAGACACCGGCAAAGACATCCTCACTGAAGGACGACAGCAGCTTATTCTTGTGCAGGTATCTGTCAAAGGCAACAAAGTTCATGTCGATCATCGTTTTGTCAAATCTAGACTCAATAGACATTAGGTGCAGGAGTAGGCCATTCGGTCCTTCGAGCCATAACCGTCATTCAATGTGATCATGGCTGATCATCCCCAATCAGTACCCCGTTCCTGCCTTCTCCCAATATCCCCTGACTCCGCTATCTTTAAGAGCCCTATCTAGCTCTCTCTTGAAAGCATCCAGAGAACCGGCCTCCACCGCCCTCTGAGGCAGAAGATTCCACAGACTCACAACTCTCTGTGTGAAAAAGTGTTTCCTCGTCTCCGTTCTAAATGGCTTACCCCTTATTCTTAAACTGTGGCCCCTGGTTCTGGACTCTCCCAACATCGGGAACATTATATAGCGTTACATAGCACAGACACACGCCCTTTGGCCTAACATGTTCATTCCTCTTCAAAACTGGCCATTATTCAAGGGCGCCAATACCTTTAAATTATGCGAGGCATAGATAGGGTAGACATTCTGAACCTTTTTCCCAGGATGGAAATATCAAAGACTATGGGGCATATTTTTGTTTAGTTTAGGGATTACAGCGCGGAAACAGGCCCTTCGGCCCACCGAGTCTGGGCCGACCAGCGGCCACCTGCACACTAACACTATCCTACACGCACTAGGGAAAATTTCCAACTTTTACCGAAGGCAATTAACCTACAAACCTGTAAGTCTTTGGTGTGTGGGAGGAAACTAGAGCGCCCAGAGAAAAACCACGCAGGTCACGGGGAGAACGTGCAAACTCCGTACAGACAGCGCCCGTGGTCAGGATGGAACCCGGGTCTCTGGCGCTGTGAGGCAGCGACTCCACCGACGGTTCTGATCAACATCACTAAACTGGAGGCAAGGACGCTGGGGAACTCATTCCGTAATCTGCCGATGACACAGAACTCGGAAATGTGGAAAACAGGGGAGGAAAAAAATTCCCAGACGTCGAGAGGAAAAATACAGGCAGCAGAACGTCGGAGATTAAATCAGCGCGGAAAAATGTGGGAATGTAGACGTCAGCCAAACTGGTACCATGTTTAACGGGGGAGACAGGAGGATATTGGAGACATCTAACTAGTCAAAATGGCGACTGTAATACTGCGATACACTTGTACTGTACCCGAAATGCTTATCTACCATGTATGTGCTTATGTATTGTGCACTTGTAATGGACTCTATACTAAAATGAATTTCACTGTACATGTGACTAATATAGTACCATACACCATAGTCAGGAATCATTCTGGAGCAACTCAGCTGGTGAGGCAGCATCTGTGGAGAGAAGGAATGGGCGACGTTTCGGATCGCCCCCTCCCCTGACATCCGTCTGAAGAAGGGTCTCGATCCGAAACGTCGCCCATTCCTTCTCTCCAGAGATGCTGCCTGTCCAGCAATTTGTGTCCACCTTCGTTTTAAACCAGCATCTGCAGTTCCTTCTTACACATACTCAGGATTAATTCAACTGGATACACAAGATGCTGGAATCAGGAGCAAAACACAAAGTGCTGGAGGAACTCGTAAGGTTATTAGTGATTGGAGTAGAATTAGGCCATTCGGCCCCATCAAGTCTACTCCGCCATTCAATCATGGCTGATCTATCTCGCCCTCCTAACCCCATTCTCCTGCCTTCTCCCCATAACCTCTAACATCTGTACAAATGAAGAATCTATCTATCTGCCTTAAAAACTCTGTGGGTCGGGCAGCAGCTGTGGAGGGAATGGGTTGGCAATGTTTATGGATGGAAACCTTTCTCAAACTTCGTCCCAAGCAGAAACTTCAACCTGTTCATTTCTCCACCGATGCTGCCCTAATGGCCCTGTCCCACTGTACGAGTTCATTCAAGAGCCGAGGCCTCCCCCTCCCTCCCTCCCTCCCTCCTCCCGGCATCGGTGTGCGGGTTTGTTTTGAAAGAGCCATTGGCGGGCTTCCAAGCAGAGACCGTTATCCGGGCGGGGTACGGGAGGAGGAGATGGAGCCGCTGCCGCGGCCGCTGCTACCGCTGTGCGAAGCCCGTCATTCGCTCCGACTTGTCTGAAGCAGCTGCACCAAAGATCTTATAGTTATAGAACAGTCAACATGGATTTGTGCCTGGAAGGTCATGTTTGACAAACCTTCTTGACTTTTTTGAAGAGGTTACTAGGGAAATTGATGAGGGTAAAGCAGTGGATGTTGTCTATATGGATTTCAGTAAGGCCTTTGACAAGGTTCCCCATGGAAGGTTGGTTAAGAAGGTTCAATCTTTGGGTGTTAATGGCGGAGTAGCAAGATGGATTCAACAGTGGCTGAATGGGAGATGCCAGAGAGTAATGGCGGAAGGCTGTTTGTCAGGGTGGAAGCCGGTGACTAGTGGATCTGTGTTGGGTCCACTGTTGTTTGTCATGTACATCAATGATCTAGATGATGGGGTGGAAAATTCGATAAGTAAGTATGCAGATGATACTAAGATAGGGGGTGCTGTGGATAATGAAGTAGATTTTCAAAGTCTACAGAGAGATTTGGGCCATTTGGAAGAGTGGGCTGAAAGATGGCAGATGGAGTTTAATGCTGATAAGTGTGAGATGCTACATCTTGGCAGGACAAATCAAAATAGGACGTACATGGTAAATGGTAGGGAATTGAGGAATGCTGTGAAACAGAGGGATCTAGGAATAACTGTGCATAGTTCCCTGAAGGTGGAATCGCATGTAGATAGGGTGGTAAAGAAAGCTTTTGGTGTGCTGGCCTTTATAAATCAGAGCATTGAATATAGGAGTAGGGAAGTAATGTTAAAATTGTACAAGGCATTGGTGAGACCAATTCTGGAGTATGGTGTACAATTTTGGTTGCCTAATTATAGGAAGGATGTCAACAAAATAGAGAGAGTACAGAGGAGATTTACTAGAATGTTGCCCGGGTTCCAGCAACTAAGTTACAGAGAAAGGTTGAACAAGTTAGGTCTTTATTCTTTGGAGCGCAGAAGGTTAAGGGGGGACTTGATTGAGGTCTTTAAAATGATGAAAGGGATAGACAGAGTTGACGTGGATAAGCTTTTCCTATTGAGGGTAGGAAAGTTTCAAACAAGAGGGCATGACATGAGAATTAAGGGGCAGAAGTTTAGGGGTAACATGAGGGGGAACTTCTTTACTCAGAGAGTGGTGGCTGTGTGGAATGATCTTCCTGCAGAAGTGGTGGAGGCAGGATCAATTTTAACATTTAAAAGTAAAGTGGATAGGTATATGGACGGGAAGGGAATGGAGGGGTATGGTCTGAGTGCAGGTGGATGGGACTAGGGGAAAATAAATGGTCGGCACGGACTGGAAGGGCCGAGAAGGCCTGTTTCCGTGCTGTAATTGTTATATGGCTATAGGATCTCTGAGCTGCATCGCTCGGCCCCGCACCTTGCTGTTGGCTGGCGGAGGAGGGAGGCGGTGGCGAGGAGTTCCCAACGGCCAAGGCGGTGATGTTGTCCGAGGAGCGCTGACCTTCCTTCCTACCCACCTCGCCCCCCCTCTCCCTCTCTCTTGTACGCCCCCTCCACCCCCTTATCCTGGGACCCCTCCTCTCCATCCCGCACTGATCCCCATTCCCGCCTCTATTCAGTCCTCACTGACATCCCCTGTGCTCCCCTCCCATTTACCCCCCCCCCAACTATTCATCCTGCGCTGATCACCCGATCCACCTCGCATTGATTCTCCTGCCACCCCCCCCCCCGCCCCCATCCATCCTACACTGGTTCCCCGATTCACCCTGTACTGACCCCTTTCCCATCCATCCTGCACTTCTCCTCCATCCATCCTGTACTAATCCACGCATTCATCCCGTACTGACCCACCCTCCATTTACCCTGCACCTTCCCCCCTTCCTCTCATTCATCCTGTAGTGATCCCCCATTCATCCTGCACAGACCCTGCAATCCACACTGTACTGACCCCCCCCCCCCTCCCCATTCATCCTGTACTGATCTCCCCCCCACCCCCCCAATCCATCCTGTACTGATCCTCCCATTCAGGAAGAATGGGGGGAACAGTCTGAAGAAGGGTCTCGACCCGAAACGTTGCCTATTTCCTTCGCTCCATAAATGCTGCCTCACCCGCTGAGTTTGCCCAGCATTTTTGTCTGCCCCCATCCATCCCGTACTGAACCCCCCCATTCAACACCACTGACATCCTCAGTGCTCTCCCCTCACAATTTTACCCACTCCAACCAACACGTACTAATTCACCTGCCTCAATCCATCCATTCTACACTGACTGCCTTCTAACCCAAACCACCCCACCCCCGCCCACCCCCGCCATCTATCTACCCCGCACTGATTCACACACACCCCCCTCCCTGACCCTATTGTGCAGGAAATGTCTTCAGAGCGAACATTGACTATGTTTGATAACGGTATGCAATCAAATGTGTTTTAATTCCCAATGTTATTATTTGTTTTAATCCATAAAGATGGATTAATTAAATTGTGAACATGTGAAACATTAAAACCACAGTGTTCGATTGTCACTGCTGCCGTTGACATGTTATTACAGAATTCATTTTATCGGCAAATCAATGCTCTTAATAGGGGGTACACAAAAAGCTGGAGAAACTCAGCGGGTGCAGCAGCATCTAAGGAGCGAAGGAGATAGGCGACGTTTCGGGTCGAGACGCATATACGTACACATATATGTTACCATGGGCCAGGATTTATTGACACAGGTTGATCATACGTTGAATAATACAACCACATTTTTGTTTGGAAGTGGAAAGAACTAATAGAAATTGCATTAAAAAGAGTTGAGATACTGTCTTATAATTTTGCTGCATGTCATTGTGGTATATTTCATGTCTTGATTGGTGAATATGTTTAGTTTCTGATTTTATTTGATGCAGAAATAATATGTGAATGCTTCATTGAGCATAATTCCGACTGGTAACTACGCACTTCGTCCGAGCACATTATCGCATGTGTCATGCAAGCCGTCTTAAATGACCACCTAAACTGTCATTTGGCAACCTAAAAAGCTGCCAAGGTTGCCCGGCTGGCAACAGGGAAAAAAAGTTAAGCGAGAGCCCTGACTCATGGTAAGCACGTAGAATGAACGTAGCGGGTACGTCGGAGCTCGGGGACATCTCTTAGCGGTTCATAACGCTAACGGCAGGTACTCCGGAAGACTCGCTAATGGCAGGTAAACACGGGAAGACTCGTGAAGATTTTTCAACACGTTGGAAAATGTCCACGAGAGCCCCGAGTACCGACGAGCGGCCATTATCGTAAATCTCCGAGTTCGAATCGGGGCAAACTCGGGGAGAACTCTTGAATGAACTCGTACAGTGGGACAGGGCTTTAACCATGGAATTTTTTGCTCTTAATTTAATCGGTGAGTTGATATTTGTTCCTTTTCCAATTGTTTTGCTTCGATAGAAGGATAAGGGGAACAGGCCCTTCAGCCCACATTATCCATACTGACCATCGATCGACTAGTTTGATGTTATCCCACTTACGCATCCACTCCCTACACACTCGGGACAATTTACAGAGGGCCAGTTAACCAACAAACCCCAGGACTTTGTGATATACACTTTACTTTAGACTTTAGTGGTGCAACGTGGCCCTTTGGCCCACAGAGTCCGTGCCGACCAGCGATCACCCCGTACACTATCCTACACACCAGGGACACTTTACAGAAGCCAACTAACCTGTACGTCCTTGGAGCGTGGGCGAAACCCCACGCTGGTCACAGGAAGGACGTGCAAACTCTACCGAGCGCACCCGTAGTCAGGATCGAACCCCGGTCTCTGGCCCGTGCCGTCCTTAACGTGGGATGTGATGGGAAACGGAAGCACCCAGAGGGAAACCACACGGTCACAAGGAGAACGTGCAAACTCCACACAAACAGGACTCGAGGTCAGGAT
Source organism: Raja brachyura (assembly GCA_963514005.1). The sequence continues at coordinate 7,130,379 of OY740789.1, forward strand.
CGAACCAGTGTCACTGGTGCTGTGAGGCAGTAGCTCGACCAGCTGCGCCGCTGTGCCATAGCTGCTATGGATCGCATTAGGGAGCTGGATGAGAGCATGTGGGAAGAACTTTGTAGGTTAATTGGCTTGGTATGTGTAAATTGGCCCTAGTGTGCGTAGGATAGTGTTAGTGTGCAGGGATCACTGGTCAGTGCGGACCCAGTGGGCCGAAGGGCCTGTTTCCACACTGTATCTCTAAAGTAAGCTAAATTAGCTTCCTTCCCTGATGGACAGTCTTGATCCAGATAGGCTTCTACAACCCAAAGGTATGAACATTGAATTCTCCAATTGTAGATAATCACGTAACCCTCCCTTCTTACCCCACATAACTGCCTCTAACTTCTTCCCCCCTTTCCCCTGTGCCCCACCTAGACTGGTACCTATTTCTCCCTTCCCCCTCTATCTCCGCCAACATTCCTTCCTCTAGCTTCACAATTGACAGCTCTTCATTCCTTTTGCCTCAGACCTTCCGTCTTTCCATCTCTGGCCTTTGCCCTTCAAACCCCTCCTTCCCACTCAACTGTATCCACCCACACCAGGCTATGTCCTTCCCCATCTCTCTTCCAGCTTTCTTTCCCCCACCTCCAATCAGTCCAAAGATGGGTCCAGACCTGAAACGTCAACTGTCCATGTTCTCCAGAGATGCTGCCTGACCCGCCGAGTTACCGCAGCGCTAGTATCAACCAATTACCGACCAGGCTTTGCCCTGCATATCCTTTCTTTAGAAACATAGAAATTAGGTGCAGGAGTAGGCCATTCGGCCCTTCGAGCCTGCACCGCCATTCAATATGATCATGGCTGATCATCCAACTCAGTATCCCGTACCTGCCTTCTCTCCATACCCTCTGATCCCCTTAGCCACAAGGGCCACATCTAACTCCTATACTCAAATCCTTTTGCTATGAAAGCTAACATACCATTCCCTTTCTTCACTGCCTGCTGCACCTGCATACCTACTTTCAATGAATGGTGTACCATGACACCCAGGTCGCACTGCATCTCCCCTTTTCCTAAGCGGCCTCCATTTAGATAATAGTCTGTTTTCCTATTTCATTTCGGAGTCACGTGAGTGACTTTGTGAAGAACCCGCCAGCACGCATGCGCGACATATCGTCGCTCGCATTGCAGCCGACGGCTGGAGAGGAGCGCGGCTCACCACCAGCCCTTCATAAGGGCCACTCAGGTAAGTATAGACAACCTTGAGTTGGTTGTCCTGTGTGAGTAATTGTGTTTTCTCCCACAGGGACATGGACGTAAAAAGGAGTAAGGGCCGCAGAACTTCTGGAAGGAGTTGCCGGCCACCCATCCCGGAGTCCCCGTCTACAGCGGTAGGACGGGCCGGGAAAAAGGCGCGCAAATCGGGGAGCCCTGTTATCACAGGACCCGGTTCACCGACGCAGCTGTGCTCTAGCGGGGGTCCCGCAGAGCAAGAACTCGGTACAGCACCGGAGCAGGGGCACCCTGACTCCATTTCTCTGTCACCCACTGGGTCATTGGCGGAGACGAGCAAAAGGGACCCGCGTGCTGCCGCACGGCCCTTCTCCCTGAGCCCTCTCGAAGGAACCAGGGATAGAGCTCGACTACCTAGCCCTTCTAGGGCTGAGGTCTCACCAGGAGCCACCAGAATGTGGTCTGGTGAATCGGCGAGACCCGAATCCACTGGCAGACCAAGGAGGGCCAGCATGGACTCACCACCCAGGGGGACCAGGAGGAGTCACGCGGGTGGAGTCTCGTCACGGTCACCGCTTCCCCCGCTGGGGGCGGGTCGGGACCGTACGCCGTCTGGGTCCAGATCAAGGACAGTCGGCAAGCCCGCGCGGATGTCGGGTCACCACGCTGCGGCGTTGGGTGCCGACCTCTCCCCACCTATGCCCTCAGAGGCAGCCGGATGCAGCTCAGCGAAAAGGAGGCGCTTGAGCAGATCCGCGCGGGAATCGCTCAGCTTCGCCGAGGCGGCTGGTAGCGACACATCGTCACGGCACCGATATTACCTCGACGAGGTACGGGCCGACGACGGGAGCCTCAGTAGTTCCTTCAGGCATGAGGACTCTAACCGCCCATACATGCACGATGAAGGGCGCTTGGACCGTATGGAGAGGATATTGGAACAAGTCCTACTAAATCAAAGACAGGACGCTCACAGTTCCAGGGGACTTATGGACATATCCCCATCACCATCTATGGACAGCATGAGGCCAGAAGAGGAGGAGATCCTGGTACATGCCCCAGCAGCACCTGAGGTCCCCCAGGAAGAGCTCCTGGATGTGGCAGCCAAGTTCGGGTTACCCGTATCTTCAGGACAACCCCTCAACACTAAACTGGCCGCGACCATAGATTACCTCACGAACCACCAGCTACAGGAGGAGGTCCTTGCGAAGGCCATGGAAAGACACAAGGCTCCAGGAAATTGCAATTCACTCAACGTGCCGATTGTAAACATGCCAATCTGGGGCAATATCAGCCCGGGCATCAGAGCGCAGGAAGTGAAACTGCAGAGAATCCTGAAACTACTTACGTCTGGGATTACCGCTTTTGCAAGGTCAGTGGACGGAGTTGATTTAAACACCGAACAGGAGGATGCTCTAGCACTGCTTTGTAATACGCAGTACGAAATCAACGCTTTCAGGAAAAGCATAATTAAACCTTCATTGAACCCCAAATTTGCGGGACTATGCAGAGCACCTCCTACACCACCACCCAGACAGCTGTTCGGAGAAGACCTCCCGAAGCAGGTCAAAGACCTAGATGACCATGCTAAAACAGTGGGTCTGATGAGATCACATACTGTGACCAGACTTCCGGCCAAGAAAACACCTTATTTTAGGCCGCGAGGTCAAACCGACAGGCCGGCAAGGACCTACATTCCGGCGCCTCCTCAATATCAACAGCCTCCTCAGCCCAGGCCTTTTTTAGGACTAGGCCCTCAGCGGCCAGCATGGAAAATGCGGACTCCACATCAACAACGCAACCCAGCACCTCCACGTCCCACCAAACATATCAGGGACCACCGATAACCATGAAGGTAAGGCGGTCTGGATTCCATGCACTTGCATGTCTAACCTCACAGGTTGGGGGCAGACTACGGGGATTTAAGGAGGCATGGGAAACCATCACCTCAGATGAGTTTATCTTACAAAGTATTCAGGGTTATGAAATTGAGTTTATTAATGGCCAATTGCCTCCACCTCAGCATATGCCAAATCGCAAATTTGCACTTTCCAAAAAGGAATCAGCAGAAGGCTATGCTGAAATCTTGAGATTACAAGAGAAAGGGGTGATAGAAAGAACCACACATGAACCAATTGAATTCGTATCTAATATATTTACTAAAACCAAAAAAGATGGTGGATGTCGGGTCATTATAGATTTAACTCACTTGAATACCTTTGTAAAATACACCCATTTCAAAATGGACACGTTCGAAACAGCCAAATCTTTGATTTCGAAGGGCTGCTTCATGACATGCATTGATTTAAAAGATGCATACTATTCAGTATCCATTCGGAAACATCACAGAAAGTTCTTGAAGTTTATCTGGATGGATCAGCTTTGGCAATACAAAGCATTACCCAATGGGCTTACCACAGCCCCCAGACTGTTCACTAAACTACTCAAGCCAGTACTAGCTACACTAAGGAGGCAAAATCATACGGTCATGGCTTATTTGGATGACATTCTGATAATTGGACATACACTGGAGTCAGCAGAATTGGCAGTTTCAGCCACAGTGGAAATTTTTCAAAAAATGGGATTTATTATCCATCCAGACAAATCAAAGTTCTTCCCCGCACAGATCATGGACTACCTGGGGTTCACGGTAGACGCCAATCGCATGATCACCACCATACCAACTAATAAAGTTGGGGATGTGTTTCAAGCATGTAAGAATCTGGTCTGCGCCAGTATACCGTCAATTAGACAAACTGCCAAGGTAATTGGGAAAATTGTAGCAGTCTTTCCAGCTGCTCAATTTGGACCTTTACATTATCAAAATTTGCAAAGATCAAAAATAGCAGCATTAAAATCAAATGCTGGACATTTTGATAGACCTATGCAGCTGCCGCTCAAGGCAAAAATTGAGTTGCAATGGTGGATTGGCAATATCCATAACTCATTCAAACCCATCATTGTGCCTCGTCCGGTGGTATACTTACAAACAGATGCAAGCTCCCATGGCTGGGGAGCTACGGACAACAACACCAGTTGTGGAGGTAGATGGGACTCACTTGAAGCTACTCTGTTGTCAGCACAGGGGATAAACTATTTGGAGATGCTGGGAGCATTCCACGGACTAAGAGCTTATTGTTCAAACATTACTGACACTCATGTCCGTCTCCAAATAGACAACACCACTGCGGTGGCATATCTGAATCATATGGGCCGTACGAGGTCAATTTCATGTGATGAATTGGCAAATACAATTTGGCTCTGGTGTATTCAACGGAATATTTGGATCTCAGCTACCTACTTACCAGGTAAGCTCAACACAGTGGCGGACGCCAGGTCACGGAAATTTAATGACAACATCGAGTGGATGTTGAACTCCCAAATATTCACCAAAATTACAGCCAAATTTGGTAAACCGGATATTGACCTTTTTGCGTCACGGTTGAACCATCAGGTACCAACATACGCATCATGGGAACCAGATCCTGGGGCAATGGCGATGGACGCGTTCTCGCTAGATTGGGGGAAATGGTTTTTCTATGCATTTCCTCCATTTTGCCTCATCAGTCGGGTATTGCGAAAAATCCAGCTCGATGCTGCTAAGGGCATCCTTATCATACCCGACTGGCCTACGCAGTCATGGTATCCGGTGGTCCTTGGAATGATAAGTCAACCATGGGTCCTCTTAGAGGGTTGCCCACAATTGGTGACGAACCCTGTCACAGGGAAACCACACCCCTGCTATAGTCACTTGAATCTATTGGCTTGCAGGATTTGAACAGACCATTACTACAGTATGGTCTATCATCAAGGACAATGGATACCATGGGAGCATCATGCAGGGAGTCCTCAAGACGGCAATACTTATCGCACATCAGGAAATGGGAAACCTATTGCGGCCGCCTGGACATTGCATATGACTCCGTCTCCATCACAGACGTGCTGGAATTTCTTGCGGGGCTACACCATGATGAACATCTCAGTTACAGTGCCATCAATAGCGCCAGGAGTGCCCTATCATCCTACCTCAATATTGAGGTAGGATCTAACAAACTGGTCTCCAAGCTGATGCGGGGAATATTTAATTCCAACCCGCCAAGGCCCCGTTACAACATCACCTGGGATATTGGAAAAGTACTGACCCTACTCAGGACGTGGTCACCCATGGCTGGGCTTGAACTGGACAAACTCACCCTGAAGTTGGTGATGTTGATGGCGCTCACTTCGGCACAAAGGGTGCAGACGCTTCACAAGGCCAATATCGACAAGATGATCTCTACCCCTGAGCGGGTCACTTTCTTCATTGATGAATTGCTGAAGCAGCATAGACCTGGATTCACAGGGCTGCAGCTGGTGTTTCCAGCATACCCCGCTGATGCTAGGCTATGCATAGCCACCCATATCCGCCACTATATTAAAGTGACGAGGAAATTAAGGGGAATGGAGCAATACCTGCTCATCAGCCACAAAAAACCTCACCATAGAGTGACGGCACAGACGATCTCCAGATGGCTCAGGATCGTCTTAAAAAAGGCAGGTATTGACACTGATGTTTTTAAATCCCATTCCACCAGGGCAGCATCTACGTCGGCGGCAAAGTTCATGGAGGTGCCCATGGACCAGATACTTGCCACAGCGGGATGGGCCAGTGAAGCCACCTTTCAGCGGTATTATAATAAACCCGTCACCATACCTGGAATGTTCGCAGGAGCCGTGCTAGATGCAGGCCGAGAACATACAGTCACCCCTCAGTGAGGGGTTTTTTCTTTGTTGTTGTTATTAATAAATATTATTATTTTTCAGAATAGTAGCTTCGGAAATTGGTTACTCCTGTCCATCCTTTCAGTAGCGTGTGTGATAGCATGGACGTTGTCCAGGGCGTGAAATCACAGAAGCTTTGAAGTCTTCACGAAGTCACTCACGTGACTCCGAAATGAAATAGTAAGATTAAACGAGAACTTACCAGTTTGAAGTTTGATCTTTATTTTATGAGGAGTTGCGATGAGGGATTTCGTGCCCTCCGCTCCCAACCCTCGATCATAAAGTCAACTGGTAACTAGAGTCTCTTCAATCTTACTATAACAAGTCATTTCTTGGTCTTGGTTCTGTGATTCCACACCGCTGCTTTGAAGTATGTCGCGCATGCGTGCTGGCGGGTTCTTCACGAAATCCCTCATCGCAACTCCTCATAAAATAAAGATCAAACTTCAAACTGGTAAGTTCTCGTTTAATCTTACTATTTTTGCCACCAAAGTGGATAACCTCACATTTATCCACATTATACTGCATTTGCCAAACATTTGCCCACTCACCCAGCCTATCCAAGTCACTTGCAGTTTCCTAGCATCCTCCTCACAGCTAACACTGCCCCCCAGCTTAGTGTCATCCGCAAACTTGGAGATATTGCCTTCAATTCCCTCATCCAGATCATTAATGTATATTGTAAATAGCTGGGGTCCCAGCACTGAGCCTTGCGGTACCCCACTAGTCACTGCCTGCCATTGTGAAAACGACCCGTTTACTCCTACTCTTTGCATCCTGTTCACAGTGTTGAAAAAACGTCACGAGTTTACCGGATTTCCCCGAGTACCTACTGTTACTCGTACGAGCCGCTACGAGACATCCACGAACTCCTACGGATCCGCTACGGACATTCTCCGAGTTCGAATCAGGGGAAAGCTCGTGAGAACTCGTGAATTACCTCGTACAGTGGGACAGGCCCTTTAGTAGGCCCTCTGAAGAAGGGCCGAGACCCGAAACGTCACCTATCCATGTTCACCAGAGATGCTGCCTGACCCGCTGAGTTACTCCAGCACTTTAGGGAAAAAACAGTTCGGTGATTTAAGGATACCCTTTGCTGACAATACGCTTCAGAGCTCAGCTGAGTAATTTAATTAATGACATTCCCAGCTGTCGTACTGGGAATCCAACTCGTGCCTTGGGATCATCTGTCCGAGCCTCTGTAAACACACCGCTCTATTACATTAACCATTCACTGGCAAAACTAAGCTCTGCCTATTGTTTACAGTTCACTTGTTCTAGGAGCAGTATTAGGCCATTCGGCCCATCGAATCCACTCCGCCATTCAATCATGGCTGAACTATCTCTCCCGCCCAACCCCATTCTCCTGCCTTCTCCCCATAACCCCTGACACCCGTACTAATCATCAATCTATCAATCCATCTGAAAAATACCCAATGACTTGCCCTCCACAGCCGCCTGTGGCAATGAATTCCACAGATTCACCACCCTCCGAGTACAGAAATACCTACAGAGCATCCAGTTTAGTTCCATTAAAGGCGTAAGCTTGGACCTTAGTGAACCCGTTGTTGTAGAGCTTTCTGTGAGGAAACACAAGAGATGCCATTAACCTGACGCCTGTCAGTAAAACATCTGTCTGAAGTCTGAAAAACAATTACGTTAAATTTAATTTAACTCCAAAGACGTGCAGGTTAGCCGGTTAACTGGCTTGGGAAATGCAAGAATTGTTCCCTGTGGGTGTGTAGGATAGTGTTAATGTGCAGGGATCGCTGGTCGGCACGGACCCGTTGGGCCGAAGGGCCTGTTTCCACGCTGTATCTCTAAAACTAAAATCTAGAACTAAATGAAATGCGGGACAGTAAACCCTCGTTATTGCAGGGCCCGCTGAGCTACTCCAGTGCTTTGTGTCTATCTTTGCTATAAACCAGCATCTGCTGTTGTGTTAAAGAAGCAACTGCAGATGCTGGAGAATCGAGGGTTACACAAAAAGCTGGAGAAACTCAGCGGGTGCAGCAGCATCTAAGGAGCGAAGGAAATGGGCGACGTTCGGGTCGAGACCCTTCTTCAGACCTGTTCTTTGTTTCTACTCTTTATAATGGATTTTGGTTGCAGCGGAACAGATATGCTGGCCTTCACGTCCACCACTGCCGACCCTCTCCGGCACTCCGGCCACCGACTCCACCAATCCTCGCCTCTTCCCCTGGCCACCAGCAGCCGGGCCCGACAACTCACCCGGATTCCAGGCCCAGTTCCCAACCGAGAGTCTGAAGAAGGGTCCCGACCCGAAACGTCACCTATCCATGTTCTCCAGAGATGCTGCCTGACCCGCTGAGTTACTCCCGCTCTCTGGGTCCTGTTGTGTACTGACCAGCATCTGCAGTTCTTTGTTTCTACAATGATACTCGGTAATGGTAAACCCTCACTCTGTTATAGCGGACATTCGGCAATAGCGGACACCATTTCCTCTCCTATGGTCTGTTATACCGAGGGTGTACTGTACTTTGCAAATTTCTCAGATCAATTCTGGCCTTTATAAATCAGAGCATCGAATATAAGAGTAGGGAAGTAATGTTAAAATTGTACAAGGCATTGGTAAGATCAATTCTGGAGTATGGTGTACAATTTTGGTCGCCTAACTATAGGAAGGATGTCAACAAAATAGAGAGAGTACAGAGGAGACTTACTAGAATGTTGCCTGGGTTCCAGCAACTATGTTACAGAGAAAGGTTGAACAAGTTAGGTCTTTATTCTTTGGAGCGCAGAAGGTTAAGGGGGGACTTGATTGAGGTCTTTAAAATGATGAAAGGGATAGACAGAGTTGACGTGGATAAGCTTTTCCCATTGAGGGTAGGAAAGATTCAAACAAGAGGGCATGACATGAGAATTAAGGGACAGAAGTTTAGGGGTAACATGAGGGGGAACGTCTTTACTCAGAGAGTGGTGGCTGTGTGGAATGATCTTCCAGCAGAAGTGGTGGAGGCAGGATCGATTTTAACATTTAAAAGTAAAGTGGATAGGTATATGGACGGGAAGGGAATGGAGGGGTATGGTCTGAGTGCAGGTAGATGGGACTAGGGGAAAATAAATGGTCGGCACAGACTGGAAGGGCCGAGAAGGCCTGTTTCCGTGCTGTAATTGTTATATTGTTATATGGTTATAATTCGCAGCTGGTGTTGATAAGTGTTCCCTGAAGCAGGCGTGAGGTTAGACCTTCAACGTCCACGAGACAAGAATCCTCTACCGACCAGCCGTTACTGTTCAACACTGTCCTCCAACAGTGCACTTCCTTGCTGTAACCCTGGAAAACACACACCACTTGTTGAATATTGGGAGATTGCGGAAGGGAGGTGTGAAACGTGTGCAGAGGTGTGAAATTTGCCGCCACCACCATCAAAGAGTCCTAGAGGGCGGCAACCATTAAATAAGGAACCCGAAGGTTAACATTTTTCACACCAAGGGTGGTGGGCGTGTGGAACCAGCTGCCAGAGGAGGTCGTTGACGCAAGTACTGTCACAATGTTCAAGAAACATTTGGATGGGTCCATGAATAGAGGGATATGGACCAAACGCAGGCAGGAGCGACTAGTGTAGATGGGGCATGTTGGTTGGCGTGGACAAGTTGACCTAAGGGCCATTTCAACAATGTATGACTATATGGCTGCGAGTATTGAGTATTTTTTTAAGTGGAGACTGATAAGCTCTTGATTAGTAAGGGTGTCCAAGGTTATGGGGAGAAGGCAGGAAAATGGTGTTGAGAGTGAAAGATAGATCAGCCATGATTGAATGGTGAAGCAGACTCGATGGGCCGAATGGCCTCATTCTGCTCCTCTGTCGTGATGATCTTACGGTCCATTGCACCAAGGGGTTTAGTTTCGTGTAGAGATACAGCACGGAAACTGGCCCTTTGGCCCACTGAGTCCACGCCGACCAGCGATCCCCGCACACTACCGCTATCCTGCACCCTATGGGCACTTTACATTGACACCAAGCCGAATTAACCTACAATCCTGTACGTGTATGGAGCGCGGGAGGAAACCGGAGCACTCGGAGAAAACCCACGCAGGTCACGGGGAGAACGTACAGACTCCGTACAGACAAGCGCCTGTAGTCAGGATCGAAGCCGGGTCTCTGGCGCTGTAAGGCAGCAACTCTACCGCTGCGCCACCGTGCGGGGTCATTGGGGATGAACTGTCCACTGTAGGCTGTGTAGTGGCCATTTCACTTGTTTTGTGTGTCATTAATGATGGCATGTGACTTTAAATTTTAGACTGCCTGTTATATTGTGTGTGGGATTTATGACGTATTTTAGGGTGCGTTTGGAGCTAAGATTCTTGCGAAGAAGCGTAGTTTTTAGTGCAGTTTTGGAACCAGCATGGAGAAGGTTTGCCCTTTGACCGAAGCGTAACGGAGACACAAGGAGTTTTCTAACGTTTAATGCAATAAGCTTGAGTTCAATGAAGATTATAGTGTACGAGTCGGAAGAAGTTTGGATGTACCTTATTATTTTTCATCAACAATAAAGAATTTATTAATCAAAGGACTGTGTTTTGAAGATTTATCTGTGAAGAAGCTCTGAAGGTCCCCGTTGGAGAGCTTGCACGCATTTATGGAGTCAATGGAATGGAGGTCTGCGGCGGCGCGACTCGCGTTGCAGAGGCCCCTACAGCCTGTCTGTCTTTTTATTTTATTTTTTGTCTAGTTAAATGTAGTTGTTCGTGTTTTTTTTGGTACTGTTTCTAACTGTGTATATGTGAGGGGTGGGGAGGGGGAAACTTTTAAAATCTCTTCCCTGCACGGGAGACCCGCCTTTTTCCCTGTCGGGTCTCCGTTGTCGTTGGGGCCTAGCACCGTGGAGCGGCCTCCAACCGGGACGACGTGGGGGCTCCAGTCACGGAGCCTGCGGAGCTGCGGACTCACCGTCGGAGCGTGGGGAGCGGTGGTGGCTCGCTGCTGCGGCCCGACTCCGGAGCTCCAGCTCCAGCTGCAGATTACTGCCGGTGGACTGTGATATTGGGAGTTCGCGGGTCCGGGTGAGAGACCGCTTCCCGGAGCTCCGCAACACAACTTCTCTTGCCCGTGTCACGGGATTGGAACGATCCGGAGTGGGGCCATACATGGCCCGGCGCGGCTTTAATGGCCGCGGGATATTCCAGCGCCCGCCGGGGGCTCCAACTTTGTGACTTTTGGGCCTAGAGCGGGGCCGTACATCGCCCGGCGCGGCCTCAATGGCCGTGGGACTTAACACCGCCCGCCTGGGGCTTTGACCTCAGGAGAAAAATGGTGCGGTGGAGAGAGATGACTTTGCCTTCCATCACAGTGAGGAGGAGATTCACTGTGATGGATGTTTGTGTGAATTGAATTGTTTGTGTTTTTTTTATGAATTGTTCTGTTTGTATGGCTTGTAGAAACGGAGTTTTGTTTGAACCTCACGAATGACAAATAATAAAATCTAATCTGTCTAGTCTATAACGACGTTCCCCACGTTGGTGCAACAGGCTGGTTTCCCAATAGGACCTCCCTTCCACCACACAAGGCCCAGTGAAGTGGCCATTGAACTGGGAGTGGCTATACTTACAGAGTGAGTGATTCGTTGCCCAGTCCACCAAAGGCGTTGGCAGGGATGGTGGAAATGAGAGGGTTGTCAGCGATTTCACTGTAAAAGAGAACAACGTCATCAAAGGTGGCACAAAGTTGCCTCAAGCTATTCCAAAGCCAGCAAGTTTAAGATTCAATACGTTTAAGAAAGAGCTGCAGATGTTGGAAACATCCAAGGTAGACAAAAATGCTGGAGAAACTCAGCGGGTGAGGCAGCATCTATGGAGCGAAGGAATAGGTGACTTCCCGGGTCGAGACCCTTCTTCAGACTGATGTGGGCTACCACTTCCTTACTTCTTCCCCCCCCCCCCACACCCCCACCAAGAGGGAAATTGGTCTGCCAACAGTCATAAAACACAACGAGATACATGAAACATGCCATTTAAAGTGACGAGTGGAAGTTCTAGGATTGTGGATGTGCACAGATTGGGGAGAGGGTGAGGGGAGGGGAGTCAGTCTACCCCACGACAGAAGGGGGAGGAGTTGTACAGTTTGATAGCCACAGGGAAGAAGGATCTCCTGTGGCGTTCTGTGCTGCATCTTGGTGGGACCAGTCTGTTGCTGAAGGTGCTCCTCAGGTTGACCAGTGTGTCGTGGAGGGGGTGAGATGTATTGTCCAGGATGCTCCGCAGTTTGTATCTTTTGCCCGATGGGAGAAGGGAGAAGAGGGATTGAGCGTGGTGTGAGTGTTCCTTGATTATGCAGGCTGTGTTCCCCGAGGTAGTGTGAAGTGTAGATGGAATTGACTGGGAGGAGGTTGGATTGTGTGAAGGATTGGACTGTGTCCACAGCTCTTTGCAGTTTCTTGTGGTCTTGGGCAGAGCCCTTGACTAAAGCACCGGGACACACATCCAACCGCAGCAGTGGTGGAATTTAACATCAATTAATGAGGTGGAATTTAAATATAAACACTTCGAGACTGGGGAAGGTGACCACAAAACTACTGGATTGACATAAAATCCCAACTGGGCTACTAATGTTTGCTGTCCTTATTGAAGTTGGTTTGGATTTCATTTTCCATATGACCATGCAGGGCGGCACGGTGGCGCAGCGATAGAGTTGCTACCTCACATTGCCAGAGACCCAGGGTCGATCCTGACTACGGGTACTGTCTCTACGTTTTCCCTGTGACCGCGTGGGTTTTCTCCAGGGGCTCCGGTTTCTTCCCACACTCCAAATACGTGCAGGTTTGTAGGTTAATTGGGTTCGGTAAAAACTATAAAGAAATTGAGAGAATGGAGCGGCTGGGCTTGTATACTCTGGAGTTTAGAAGGATGAGAGGGGATCTTATTGAAACATGTAAGATTGTTAAGGGTTTGGACACGCTAGAGGCAGGAAACGTGTTCCCGATGTTGGGGGAGTCCGGAACCAGGGGCCACAGTTTAAGAATAAGGGGTAAAGCCATTTAGAACGGAGACGAGGAAACACTTTTTCACCCAGAGAGTTGTGAGTGTGGAATTCTCTGCCTAAGAGGGCTGTGGAGGCCAGTTCTCAGGATACTTTCAAGAGTGAGCTAGATAGGGCTCTTAAAGATAGCGGAGTCAGGGGATATGGGGTGAAGTCAGGAACAGGGTATTGATTGTGCATGATCAACCATGATCACATTGAATGGCGGTGCTGGCTCGAAGGGCCGAATGGCCTACTCCTGCACCTATTGTCTATTGTTTAGGTGAGGAGGGAATATTTAATAGGAATCTGAGGAGTAACCTTTCCACACAGTGGGTGGTGGGTGTATGGAACTAGCTGCCGGAGGAAGTAGTTGAGGCAGGTACTATCGCAACATTTAAGAAACATTTAGATGGGTACATGGACAATAGACAATAGACAACAGGTGCAGGAGGAGGCCATTCGGCCCTTCGAGCCAGCACTGCCATTCAATGTGATTATGGCTGCTCATCCCCAATCAGTGCCCCGTTCCTGCCTTCTCCCCATATCCCCTGACTCCGCTATCTTTAAGAGCCCTATCTAGCTCTCTCTTGAAAGTATCCTGAGAACTGGCCTCCACCGCCCTCTGAGGCAGAGAATTCCACACACTCACAACTCTCTGGGTGAAAAAGTGTTTCCTCGTCTCCGTTCTAAATGGCTTACCCCTTATTCTTAAACTGTGGTCCCTGGTTCTGGACTCTCCCAACATCGGGAACATGTTTTCTGCCTCTAGCGTGTCCAAACCCTTAACAATCTTACATGTTTCAATAAGATCCCCTCTCAGTAAAAAGTGTTTCCATATCCGTTCTAAATGACTTACCCCTTATAGATGAGGTTTAGAGGGATGTGGGTCAAACGCAGGCAGGTGGGGCTAGTGCGGATGGGACAGGTTGGTTGGCGTGGGAAAGTTGGGCCAAAGGGCCTGTTTCCATGCTGTATTATCACTCTATGAGCCTGAGAATGGAGCGACTTACATCAGGAAGTTCACGTCGGTGGAATGGATTTTTGTCAAGTCGGGAAACCTGGCCAGGCCGGTGTTGAAAATCCCGCTGTAAATGGAAGCAAGAAGACTCGAGGTCAGTGGACGGGTTAATTCTCCTGACACATGGTGAAGGAAAGAAGACCGTTCCTAACCAGAAGGCCCCAGAGCAACATGGTCCTTTGCAAGCACAACATAGCAAAACGCCCAACAACCAGCAAAGCGATAAGGACCAGATAGCCAACTAAATTCCTGAACAGTGCAGAAGATAGACACAACATGCTGGAGTAACTCAGCATCTCTGGAGAGAAGGAATAGGTGACATTATGGGTCGGAACCCTACTTCAGTCGGAGATGCTGCCTGGAAAACGGTGCAAAAAAGTTGTGACCACTGCCCAGTCCATCACCGTCTCTGACCTCCCCACCATCGAAGGGATCTATCGTAGTCGCTGCCTCAAAAAGGCGGCCAACATCATCATCAAGGACCCACACCATCCTGGCCACACACTCATCTCATCACTGCCATCGGGAAGAAGGTACAGGAGCTTGAGAACTGTAATGTCCAGGTTCAGGAACGGCTTCTTCCCTACAGCCATCAGGCTATTAAACACTCATTGTCATAAGCTATGAACTACAATAGACTTGGGGTGGAAGATTGCAGCCTTCACGTGGTCCGCCCTGTTTCGATGAATGCAATCAACCTGGCGTGCACAATCAAATAAGATCAAATAGAACAAGTTGTCCTACAACTTCAGGCTGTGCACGCCATACGCAGGAAGAAGAACTACAAGAGAATATTATTATTATATCATCATAGAAATTAGGTGCAGGAGTAGGCCATTCGGCCCTTCGAGCCTGCACCGCCATTCAATATGATCATGGCTGATCATCCAACTCAGTATCCCGTACCTGCCTTCTCTCCATACCCCCTGATCCCTTTAGCCACAAGGGCCACATCTAACTCTCTCTTAAATATAGCCAATGAACTGGCCTCAACTACCTTCTGTGGCAGAGAATTCCAGAGACTCACCACTCTCTGTGTAAAGAATGTTTTCCTCATCTCGGTCCTAAAGGAATTTCCCCTTATCCTTAAGCTGTGACCCCTTGTTCTGGACTCCACCAACATCGGGAACAATCTTTCTGCATCTAGCCTGTCCAACCCCTTAAGATGCATTTATACATAATTAATCACAGCTGAAGCTTCTGAGCCTGTGAAGTTTCTATAAGATCCCCCTCAATCTTTTAAATTCTAGCGAGTACAAGCCGAGTCTATCCAAGTTTTTTTTGTTATTATCTATTATGATTACATATTCTGTTGTGCTACAGCAAGTAAGAATTTCATTGTTCCATCTGACACACATATGACAATAAAACACTCTTCACTCTTGAACCGCTGAGTTACTCCAGCATTTTGTGTCTATTTTCGGTATAAACCAGCACCTGCAGTTCCTTCCTACACATAGAACGGTACAGCACAGGAATTGGGGCCCTTCAGCCCACAATGTCTGTGCCAAACATGATGCCAAGACCGACTGGGATCTCCCACACACGATCCATGTTTCCTTGGTGAAAGGGGAGGAGGGGGGAAGAAATAGTTGTTAGTCCAGGTGGGGCACAGAGGAGAGGAGAGGGAGTTATACGGGGCTACTTGCCATTACTGTTTACTAATAGAAACATAGAAAATAGGTGCAGGAGTAGGCCATTCGGCCCTTCGAGCCTGCACCGCCATTCAACATGATCATGGCTGATCATAAAGAATCAATACTCTGTTCGTACTTTCTCCCCATATCCCTTGATTCCGTTAGCCCTAAGAGCTATATCTAACTACTAGACTAAGTGAGACCCATTAGGTCCAAGCATCACATGGGCGGGCTGGTCCCCCAACACAATATTCCACCTTGCCACCGATTCCAATATTGGTGGCCAGTGGGGGGCGGTTGGGGGGCTTTCTGGAGCTCTAGTATGGGTGTTGTGGGCTGAAGGAACTGGTTTCCAGAGGGCTAGTATGGACATCTCGGGCCAAATGGATTCTTGGGCTGGCAGCTCAGTCACTCAAACCTATTGTGCTGGCAGCTCATTCACTCATGGCTGGTAGGCTGGCAGTTGACTCACGGCTATCCCTTGAAATTCCATTTCAAGCAGGGTGCAAGGCCACCAAATTCAAGTGCAGTTTTTTTCCACTTCAAGCAGGGTGCAAGGCCACCAAATTCAAGTGCAGTTTCATACCATTTCAAGCAGGATGCAAGGCCACTGAAGACAGTGAGTCGTGACCTCTCCCTCCTCCATCTTGCAGAGACTGAGCCACGCCCACACTTCTGGGTTTTATAGTCCCTCACCCCCCCTCCCACCAGAAGGGGTGTGGCCTTCATAGCGTGATTGACAGGAGAGAGAATCTCAACATTTTTAAAACACTAATAACTCTTTTATTTTTAATTGATGGGAAAAATCCTCAGCACCTGATGAGCGGAGGGGGACACTGAGTAAGATGGTCAAAAATCACAGCCGTACATGGTAGCGTTTTTTCTAAAATCAATATAAAGCACAAACAGGAAGCGGTCAAGATTAGACTTTTAATTATATAGAAGGCAAGGCAACTTTAATTAGGCAAGGCTACTATAATTAGGCAAGGAAAAATTTAATTATGCAACACAGCTTTAGCATTTCCAAACAAAAGGCAACACAGCTTCAGCATTTCCAAACCAAAGGCAACACAGCTTTAGCATTTACAAACCAAAGGCAACACAGCTTTAGCATTTACAAACCAAAGGCAACACAGCTTTAGCATTTACAAACTATATTTTCAAACCACATTAAGGGCACTGACAGATCAGTAAAACCACTCACAGTTTAGTAGACATGTGTTCAGTGTTATTCACAGCTCAGACTGAGAGACATGACCCTCTCACTCCCCCATCTTGCAGAGACTGACTGAGGCACTCAATACGTCCGGGTTTTATAGTCCCTCCAGAAGGGGCGTGGTCTTAAGGATAGAGAATTTCAACATTTTTAAAACACTAATATCTCTTTTATTTTTCATCGATGGGAAAAAATTCTCTTGTCCTGCGCAGCGGAGGGGGACTCTGAGTAGGATGGCCAAAAATCACAGCTGTAAGTGGCAGCGTTTTTTCTAAAATCAATATACAGAACAACAGGAAGTGGTCAAGATCAGACTTTTAGTAATATAGATAACAAGAATAGAAACATAGACATGGAACCATAGACAATAGGTGCAGGAGTAGGTCATTCGGCCCTTCGATCATCCTAAATCAGTACCCCCGTTCCTATTTTTTCCCCATATCCCTTGATTCCTTTAGCCCAAAGAGCTACATATCACTGTCTTGAAAACATCCAGTGAATTGGCCGCCACTGCCTTCTGTGGCAGAGAATTCCACAGATTCACAACTCTCTGGCTGAAAATGTTTTTCCTCATCTCAGTACTAATACTGCAGGAGTCAGTACTTTAGAAGCTATCCGAAGAAATCATATGTAATTATGATGTAATATGTGATCAAAATGTAATTACCGTGGCCTTGTCAAACATGAGGTTTAACGCTACACGCTACGAATCCCAGTTGTGGAGACATTGGTATCACTGTCTCGTTGTAGGACACTGATCTTTCTTTTTTATTCTGGATTTTAATCCATGTATTGTGTTTTTTGTATATAATTTATAATGCTTTTATTTGATATACTAAGATTTTATATGTATTGTAATTACCTGACTCGTACACGGGTAAAGGTACGAGGCTAACAATGTAGCAATGTTACAAAATTTTGAGATTTTAAAAAATCAAGTCTGCAATTTATCCCATCAGATAAAGCATAAAAATAAGTTTAATTTGACACCTAATTCACTTTCATATCTTCAGTATTAAAAAAGTTAGGGCCATTTTCATACTCGGAAATTAGCAACTTGCTTCCTATTGCTTTTCTATTGACTTAACACAAAAGTTGTGATCGAGGACAGTCAAAAGCCCATAACTTCCTTAAAAATTAAGAGAACTTCAAGAAATTTTCAGTTATTATAGATTGAAGTATTCTGAAACAAATATGAAACAATCTTACTTGGATGACCTGAAATTAAAGCATATAATTAGTTAGTTACCCAATTGTAGCCAATTATAAAATTCAATTACTAGTTCTAAACATCTATCCATTTCTTAAGAAAAAATTAAAAAACAATTAAAGCCTAAGTGTCCAATTAACAGTCACACAATAATTCACAATATAACATGATTTTTAAATCTAATTGTCATTAATTTATGGGCCATTTGAAGGAAATCAGTGTTTAATGCCTGTAAATTAATGGGCATTTGAAACAGCTTGCGAGTGGGATTTTCTGGAACGCGATGGATTAGAACGTTGCGGTTGCGGTGAATTTAAACCCAATACCGGCAGGAAATTTTCTGCCGGTTTGTATGGGGGCTAAATCACCGTTTCGCAACATGAAATATTGATTAAAGTCCCCTAAAAAAGCAAGTTTATATGTAAAAATAAACAGCTTTCACTTACCTGTCCCCTACGTAAAATCGGTCCCCGTTGTCGACATTCATGGCATTGGGAGCTAATTTTTATTTTATTGCAGCGATTAAGTAGTCGGGCTATCTATTTTTAAAAACGGACTTACCGGCAGTCAGAACATATCTCTAGAAATAGATCGCACTCCAACAACAGAAAGCTCCGGGTTGCTTGGGGAAACCCGCATTTTAACCCCGCCCCCCCCTTAAAGGCGCCAAAGTCGCGCACACGGCCAGCGGCAGAACTGCAGCACCGCTAAAGGTAAGTTTTGTAACATACCTAAACAATGCAATAGCCAATCTACATGTATTTTATGGTGCTTTTATTTGCAATGTATTTTATATAATGTTGTTCCTTGTCTGGACCGTGAGTCGGAAATAAAGTTTAATAATAATAATACTAATAATACTACGCTGGAATAGTCTGTCGTCAAAGTCCCGATACAGATTACCAAAGAAATAGTTCCAGAGAGAGCAGCCACTATGTAGTGACATCAAGTGCAATAGCAACAGGCTGGTGGGTGAGAATTCAACCAGCACCAGTCTTTGTGGTACTCACAGGTATTTTAGAATGGGGAGATCCTTGAAAGCGTCTGGGTCGATGTGGCTTAAGCTCTTTGCATTCCGTATCTCTCTGTTAATCAATAAACATCAATAGATTAGTTGAGGGACACAGCAGGGAAACAGGAAGTAGACACAATATGCTGGAGTAACCCTTGGGTCTCGACCCGAAACGTTGCCCGCTCCTTCTCTCCAGAGATGCTGCCTCACCCGCTGAGTTACGCCAGCATTTTGGGTCTACCTTCGATTTTAGACCAGCATCTGCAGTTCTTTCTCACACAGCAGGGAATCAGGTTCTTTGGCCCACTGGGTCCACGCCAACTATCGATCGCCCGCTCACTGTAGTTCTATGTTATCCCATTTTCTCATCCACTCCCCACTCTTTATAGTGGCCAATTAACCTGCATGTCTGAATGGTTTGAAACAAACAGCATGGAAACAGGTCCTTCAGCCCAACGGGTGCATGAGAACTATCCATCCATCACCCGTTCCCACTAGTTCTACATTATCCCAATATCTCATCCACTCCCTACACACTGGGGAGGGGGAGGACAACCAACCAATAATCCCCCACGTGTTTGGGATGTGGGAGGAAACCAGAGCGCCCGGAGGAAACCCCAGGGAGACGGTGCAAACTCCACACAGACAGCACCCAGAGCTCAGGATCGAACCTGGGTCCCTGGCGCTTTGAGGCAGCTCCTCTACCAACTGCGCCATCGTACCACCGCTATTTTACATATTTTTGTGCCTTCTCACCTCTTTGCTTCCAATTCGGTTTCAGTCGCGACAGGGCAGAGCGGACAGTAAATCAACCTTTGCAATAGTCTCAGCACGATTTATTCATCGCATGGACTTCAGCCGTGGAGCAACTGACTTGCAACTGCTTTCTCAAGGGCACTGAAGAAGGGGAATTAAATGCTGGGGGTGGCAGCAACATCCGCTCCTCAGGTTAGTTCTGTTTCGGTTAGAGATACGGCCTGGAAACAGGCCCTTCAGCCCACCGAGTCTGCACCGACCAGCGATCCCCGCACACCGGTTGAATCCTACACCAGGGACAACTTACAGAAACCAATTAACCTACATAGACAATCTGATATAGACTAATCTGATCCGATCCCTATCCCCGAACTCTCGCTACGCTACATCGATGACTGCATTGGTGCTACCTCCTGCACCCATACAGAACTCACTAACTTCATCCATTTCACCACCAACTTCCATCAGACACTCAAATTCACCTGGACCATTTCCAACATCTCCCTACCGTTTCTAGACCTCACTATCTCCATCGCAGGTAACAGACTACTGACCGACATCTACTATAAACCCACTGACTCCCATGGCTATCGGGACTACACTTCTTCCCACCCTGCTTCCTGTAAGGACTCCACCCCCTACTCCCAATTGCTCCGTCTACGCCGCATCTGCTCCCAGGATGAGGTGTTCCAAACCAGGGCATCGGAGATGTCCTCATTCTTTAGGGAACGGGGTTTTTCCTCTTCGACTATAGATGAGGCTCTCACCAGGGTCTATTCTATACCCCAGCAACTCTGCTCTCACTCCCCATCCCCCCACTCGTAACAAGGGTAGAGTTCCGCTTGTCCTCACCTTCCACCCTACCAGCCATCACTCTGACATTTTCGCCACCTACAATGGGATCCCACCACTGGCTACCTTCCCATCTCCTCCCCTTTCAGCTTTCTGCAGACACCGCTCCCTCCGTAACTCCCTGGTCAATTCGTCCCTTCCCACCCAAACCACCCCCTCCCTGGTACTTTCCATTGCAACCGCAGGAAATGCTACACTTGTCGCTTTACCTCCCTCCTTGACTCCATCCAAGGATGCAAGCAGTCTTTCCAGGTGCAGCAGAGGTTCACCTGCACCTCCTCCAACCTCATCTATTGCATCCGCTGCTCTGGGTGTCAGCTGCTCTATATTGGTGAGACCAAGCGCAGGCTTGGCGATTGCTTCGCCCAACACCTTCGCTCAGTTCGCAATAACCAACCTGATCTCCCGGTAGCTCAGCACTTCAACTCCCCCTCCCATTCCAAATCCGACCTTTCGGTCCTGGGCCTCCTCCATGGCCAGATCGAGTCCCACCGTAAATTGGAGGAGCAGCACCTCACATTTCGCTCTGGTAGTTTACAACCAAGCGGTATGAACATTGACTTCTCCAATTTCAGGAAGTCCCTGCTTTCTCCCTCTTTCCCCTCCCCTTCCCAGCTCTCCCACAGCCCACTGTCTCCGCCTCTTCCTTTCATCACCATCCCAACAGTCTGAAGAAGGGTCTCGACCCAAAGCGTCACCTATTCCTTCGCTCCATAGATGCTGCTTCACCTGCTGAGTTTCTCCAGCATTTTTATCTACCTTCGATTTTTCCAGCATCCGCAGTTCCTTCTTAAACATTCCATCTATCCTGATGTTTCAGTCTCTGGAATTCAGTGAATGCAGCCTATGTCAAAGCTA
This sequence comes from Raja brachyura, assembly GCA_963514005.1. The sequence goes on from OY740789.1 coordinate 7,151,888, forward strand.
CTCTTTTAAACTTTAGAGATGAAAAGAGGTCCTTCGGCCCACCGAGTCCGTGCCTACCCATACGCTAACAGTACACGAACAATTTATAGAAGCCAATTAACCTACAAATCTGACCGTCTTTGGCGTGTGGGAGGAAACCAGAGCACCCGGAGAAAACCCACGAGGTCACAGAGAGAATGTACAAACTTCGTACAGACAGCACCCGTAGTGAGGATCAAACCTGGGTCTCTGGCGCTGTGAGGCAGCAACTCTACCGCTGCGCCACCCATACTCACAAGTGCGTGAGTTTGTCCAGACTGAAGAATGCTCTCGCTTCCACTCTCTGAAGAGTTGCGTCAATGGAAATGTATCTGGGAGAGAAATATGAAACATCTCGGATCACCACTGGGGGCATTAGGCATCGGTAGTATCTTCTCCGTTCCCATCTTGTCACTATTGGACACGTATCACTGTGGACAAGATGAGTAAATGGCCTGTCCCACTCGGGCTATTTTTAGGCCACTGCCGGCGACTGTCACAGTCGTAGCAGGTCGCCGAAAAACCGGCGACTGGACCCCCTTTCGACATAAAATTTGAAATAGAATCATTACGTTTACAAAAAAAAAATGAAGTCTGCACCGGCGACAACCTACGTCGTCCTGGCGACAACTACGACAGCACCTACGTCAGGAGAAGTCAAGCTATGCTCATTGGCGTCCAACCCACTGTCTCAACATGTTGAAAATCCAGCGGCGACCAGAAAGGCGCTACGACTCTTTGGGCGACTGAGGAGACGACTCACGACCGTACAGGCGTCACCCCGGTGACCTAGTTGGCTGTAGTTGCCTAAAAAATCGCCTAAGTGGGACAGGCCCTTAAAGCAGTATCCTCCTTTCTTGACATCACCCCACCCAGTGGCAAGGAGAAGAAACTCTGACATGGATGCCATTGGTCATGGCGTTATACAGCACAGAAATAAGCCCATCTTCCCAACACGTCGAGGCAATTTGGACTAGCTTAGATGGAGTATCTCAGACCAAGAAGTCCCATCTCAGTCAGCCCCATTCGCCCGCGATAGAATCCCAAGAAAAACTGAGGGTCATTGAGCCATAGAGAAGGATGTGGTCGAGATGCAGGAAACCGCAGGTGCTGGAATCTTGAGTAAAGCACAAAGTGCAGGAGTAACTCAGCAAGTCAGGCTGGGGAGGACATGGATAGGTGGTGTTTCAGGTCAGGACCCTTCCTCACACTGATTGTAGTGGGGGGGGGGGGGGGGGTTAGAAAGCTGGAAAAAGAGGTGGGGGGCCTTTTTTCACCCATCTGCCAATCTAACCCCCCCCCCCCCCCCACCCACACCTTTCGCTTGTACCCATCTATCACTTGCCAAGCCTTGTCCCCATCTCTTTTACATCCTGTCCCACTGAGTTACTCCAGCTTTTTGTGTCTATCATCGGTTTAAACCAGCATCTGCAGTTCCTTCCAACACTCTTTTCCAGCTTTCTCTCCCCCTACTATAATCAGTATGAAGAAGGTTCCCAACCTGGAGAAGAGGTTACTAGGGAAATTGATGAGGGTAAAGCAGTGGATGTTTTCTATATGGATTTCAGTAAGGCCTTTGACAAAGTTCCCCATGGAAGGTTGGTTAAGAAGGTTCAATCTTTGGGTGTTAACGGCGGAGTAGCAAGATGGATTCAACAGTGGCTGAATGGGAGATTCCAGAGAGTAATGGTGGATGGCTGATTGTCAGGTTAGAAGCCGGTGACCAGTGGGGTGCCTCAGGGATCTGTGTTGGGTCCACTGTTGTTTGTCATGTACATCAATGATCTGGATGATGGGGTGAAAAATTGGATAAGTAAGTACGCAGATGATACTAAGATAGGTGGTGCTGTGGATAATGAAGTAGATTTTCAAAGTCTACAGAGAGATTTGGGCCATTTGGAAGAGTGGGCTGAAAGATGGCAGATGGAGTTTAATGCTGATAAGTGTGAGATGCTACATCTTGGCAGGACAAATCAAAATAGGACGTACATGGTAAATGGTAGGGAATTGAGGAATGCTGTGGAACAGAGGGATCTAGGAATAACTGTGCATAGTTCCCTGAAGGTGGAATCGCATGTAGATAGGGGGGTAAAGAAAGATTTAGGTGTGCTGGCCTTTATAAATCAGAGCATTGAATATAGGAGTAGGGAAGTAATGTTAAAATTGTACAAGGCATTGGTGAGACCAATTCTGTAGTATGGTGTACAATTTTGGTCGCCTAATTATAGGAAGGATGTCAACAAAATAGAGAGAGTGCAGAGGAGATTTACTAGAATGTTGCCTGGGTTCCAGCAACTAAGTTACAGAGAAAGGTTGAACAAGTTAGGTCTTTATTCTTTGGAGCGCAGAAGGTTAAGGGGGGGACTTGATTGAGGTCTTTAAAATGATGAAAGGGATAGACAGAGTTGACGTGGATAAGCTTTTCCCATTGAGGGTAGGAAAGATTCAAACAAGAGGGCATGACATGAGAATTAAGGGACAGAAGTTTAGGGGTAACATGAGGGGGAACTTCTTTACTCAGAGAGTGGTAGCTGTGTGGAATGAGCTTCCAGCAGAAGTGGTGGAGGCAGGATCGATTTTAACATTTAAAAGTAGAGTGGATAGGTATATGGACGGGAAGGGAATGGAGGGGTATGGTCTGAGTGCAGGTGGATGGGACTAGGGGAAAATAAATGGTCGGCACGGACTGGAACTGCCAAGAAGGCCTGTTTCCGTGCTGTAATTGTTATATGGTTATATGATTGGTCTAAAGTATGATGTGCGTTTGACGGCACTGGGCCTGCACTCGCTGGAGTTTCGGAGGAGGGGGACCTCATTGAAACTTACAGAATAGTGAAAGGCCTGGATAGAGTAGATGTGAAGAAGATGTTTCCGCTCGTGGGAGAGTCTAAGAGAAGAGGGCACAGTCTCATAATAAAAGAACGTACCTTTAGAAAGGAGATGAGGAGGAATTTCTTTAGTCTGAGGGTGGTGATTCTGTGAAATTCATTGCTGCAGATGGTGGTGGAGGGCAAGTCATTGAGTATTTTTAAAATGCAGATTAACAGGTTCTTGATTAGTAAGTGTGTCAAAGGTTACGAGGACAAGACAGGAGAATGGGGTTGAGAGGGAAAGATAGATCAGCCAAGATTTAATGGCGGAGTAGACACAATGGGCTGAATGGATAATTCTGCTCCAATGACTTATGAACTTATGACTTGAAGCATCATCTATCCAATTACCTCCAGAGATGCTGCCTGACCCGCGGAGGTCATCCAGCACTTTGTGTCAATGGACAAATGCTTGGCTATAGGGTTCATTCACTAAACAAGAGATTCCCTCAGTGATAAAGTAGAAACAAAGAAACATAGAAAATAGGTGCAGGAGGAGGCCATTCGGCCCTTCGAGCCAGCACCGCCATTCACTGTGATCATGGCTAATCGTCCGCTATCAATAACCCGTGCCTGCCTTCTCCCCATATCATAGAAACATAGAACATAGAAAATAGGTACAGGAGTAGGCCATTCGGCCCTTTGAGCCTGCACCGCCATTCAATATGATCATGGCTGATCATCCAACTCAGGGGCCTTCTCTCCATACCCCCTGATCCCTTTAGCCACAAGGGCCACATCCAACTCCACATATCCCTTGACTCCACTAGCCCCTGGAGCTCTATCTAACTCTCTCTTAAATCCATCCAGTGATTTGGCCTCCACTACCCTCTGTGGTAGGGAATTCCACAAATTCACAACTCTCTGGGTAAATTTTTTTTTTTCTCAGCTCAGTCTTGCATGACCTCCCCTTTATTCTAAGACTGTGCCCCCTGGTTCTGGACTCACCCAACATTGGGAACATTTTTCCTGCATCTAGCTTGTCCAGTCCTTTTATAATTTTATATGCAGTAGGTGGACAATTGTGAATCATTCATACTTACATCCTTGTGATGTTTGGGAGCTTTGCGAAGGCTTCTGTTGGGATCGACTTGAGTTGAGTCTCCATGAATCGACTGACATAAAGAATAAAGAATAAAGCTCACTTGTAATATTGTGCGTGGCTGAAAGTGAATAATTGATAATCAGACTGGAAGTTACTGTCTAATCACATTACTTTCTCACTTCTGGTGCTTGCTAGCTGGCTGGAGTCTATCAACACCAAGACCACACAACCCAGCCGAGACCTGAAGGAACCATACAGCCCCCTAGGGTCTTCCTGGGCTAATTGGCTCAGTCCCACATGGCCGGTTGATGTTCCAAGTAAGCCAACAGCATGAACTTGCATCTGGACACCATTTAAATGAGGCGCAATAGAGTTCAGGAGCATTACCACACCAAGTCTGCAGCTTAACCCGAGGTTGCTTATGAAAATGCCAGACGCAGGCTAACAAAAGTGTAGATTGGTCATTGCATGTAAACCAATCATAGTTTATACAAGAAAAGAACCAAGACACAACACAATTTACACAAACATCCATCACAGTGAGTATCCTCCTCACTGTGATGGAAGGCAAAGTCTTATCTCTCCCCTGCACTCCCCATTCTTCTCCCGATGTCAGTCAAAGCCCCCGGCGGGCGATGGTATGTAAGTCCCGCGGCCCTTCATGCCGCACCGGGCGATGCAAGGCCCCGCTCCGGGTCTTGATGTTGGAACCCCCGGCGGGCCCCAGCAAGTCCCGTGGCCATCAAAGCTGCGCCGGTCGATGTAAGACCCTGCTCCAGGTCGTCTTCAACCCTGCAACTCGGGCGGGAGAAGTTGCCGCCGCGGGAGCTCCGAAAAGCGGTCTCCCACCAGAGACCCGCGAGCTCCCAGTGTTACCGTCCACCGGCCTGCAGCTGGAGCCTCCGAATCTCCGGGGTCGGGCAGCAGCAGCGCGCCACCACAGCTCCTCCTGTTCCCAACTCGGCCAGCCCCACGATGGTAAGTAAGTCCGCAGGCTCCACGACTGGAGCCCCAAGTCCGGTTGGAGGCCACTCACGGTGCTAGGCCCCAACGGCAACGGAGACCCGACAGAGAAAAGGTCGGGTCCTCCGTGCAGGGAAAAGATTTAAAAAGTTTCCCCACCCCGCCCCCCACCCCCCACACATATCCAGCTAAACAAAAACACTAACTAACTACACTCAAATGAGACAAAAAATAAAAAAAAACAGACGGACTGCAGAGGCCGCTGCGACGAGAGTCGCGCCGCCCACAATTTCGAAACAATTTTGTTTGAACCTCAATGAGGTTTAAATGACAATAAATGGTATTGTATTGTATTGTATTGAATTGTAGAGTAGCATCACTAACCCCACCTTGCTATATGCTTTATATTAACATCCACTTCCTACACTAGGCAGTCTTGGAAGCGGTGATGATGAACTAGCAACTAACCTGCTGTACCGCTGTACTATGTGTTATAATTAAAGATGACTATAAACTCCAGACCAGTGTGAAACATAATCATTTACAAAAGCCTGATAGAAACATAGAAAATAAGTGGAGGAGAAGGCCATTCGGCCCTTCGCGCCAGCATCACCGTTCAATATGATCATGGCTAATCATCCTAAATCAGTACCCTGTTCCTGCTTTCTCCCCACATCCCTTGATTCCGTTAGTCCTAAGAGCTAAATCTAACTCCCTCTTGAAAACATCCAGTGAATTGGCCTCCACTGCCTTCTGTGGCAAAGAATTCCCCAGATTCACAACCCTCTGGGTGAAAATGTTTTACCTCATCTCAGTCCTAAATGGCCTAGCCCTTATTCTTACACTGTGACACCCCTGGTTCTGGACTCCCCCAACACGGGGAACATTTTTCCTGCATCTGGCGTGTCCAATCCCTTAAGAAATGTATATGTTTCTATCAGATTCCCTCTCATCTTTCTAAATGAAATAAGTGTCTCAAAGGATGGGAGGGGAAGCCAGAGAGCAGAGGGGGAAGATTGTTGGAGGGTGCAGGTGATGGAGTCAACAGTGGAAGAAGGGTGATCAAGGAACCAGAATGGGAGGACTCTTGAACTCTCCAACAACTTCCTGCCAGTGTGTCGGCCATTAGTTGAGAGACTTTAGACTTTAGAGGTACAGTGCGGAAACAGGCCCTTTGGCCCACATGAGCCTGCTCTGACCAGCGATTACCCCGTACACTAAAAGGCCTGTCCCACCAGCATGCAACTCCATGCGATGAGAACGACCTAATGTGGTCGCTTGAGCCGTCCGGTGTCGCGGGGCCGGTCCCACTTCGATCACCGGAGCCGTGCAGAATTGTGCGGAGTTCGTCCCGACATCGCGCGGGGCTCCGAAAAACTGACTATGTTCAAAAATTCCGCGCGGACACAGCTTGTTGGCTCGCAGTCGCCTCGACGCATTACACACCGTCTCGACGTCGTGCCTCCGTGAACCTATCTGTAGGTGCCTCCGTGTGTGTGGCTCCGTGGCCCTCTCTGTGTGTGCCTCTGTGCCACTCTCTGTGTGCCCCTCTCTGTCCTGGCGAACTTACCTTAGACTTCGCTCCAAGTTCGCCTCACTTTGCGCCGCGTTGCGCCACTCACCCCACCTCCGCGTGGGCCTCGCTGCCGGTTTGGTCGCGCTTGCCGCATGCAGGCGCATGCTGGTGGGAACGGCCCTGTACAGGGGATCACCCGACCTCTGCGCGGCCCCTGCTTCTAGTTTGATCGCGCTCATTGCATGGAGACGGATGCTGGTAGGACAGGCCCTTAACACTGCCCTGCACACAAGGGATAATTTACAATTCACAGATGTTAATTAATCTACAAACCTGAACGTCTTTGGGATGTGGGAGGAAACTGCAGCACCTGGAGAAAATTCACAGGGTCACAGGGAGAACGTAGAAACTCCAGACAGACAGCACCCGTAGTCAGGGTCGAACCTGGGACTCTACTGCTGCGCCTCTGTGCCACCTCAAGATGAATTGAGTGTCTTGGACCCCACAATTCTCCCTGTACATCAATGCTATTAAACTTCATGCCAGTAATGTATACTTTCCCCTTACATTTGTCACCGGGTAGCATGTTCGTCCTTTCGACCCCCCCCCCCCCCCCCCCCCCGCGGGCCGAACAACTGGATTGGTGCGGCCTTTGTCGGAGACCGGCCCAGAGCTTCAGCGGCAGGTGTGGCGCGGACTTGACCGTCGTGGAGTGGGGTGATCCCTTGCCGGGGATCGCCACAAGAACTGCTCCGACCGGCGGCCTGCAACATTATGAAGCTGCGGTCTCCGGTAAGAAAGTGGCCGATTTGGGAACTCCGAGTGTGTCCAGTCAAAGTCAAGTCTAACAAACTTTATTGTCATTTAGAAATACATCGATATATGCAATTACAAACAAAATTCTGTTGCATTTGGCTCCCTGTGCAACACAATAATTAACAGAAGGATAGACATGGATAAAATGGATAAAATGGATAAAAGGATAAATAGACAACGGTGGCAGCCCATTACACGGCATTCAGGAGTCTGATGGCTCGTGGGAAGAAGCTGTTGCAGAACCTTGATGTTCTGCTCCTTATGCTACGATATCTTTTGCCCGAGGGCAGCAGAGTGAACAGTCCGTGATGGAGATGTGTGGGGTCTTTTACAATACTGCTGGCCCTAGACACGCAACATTTGGCCGCAATATCCCCGATTGAGGGGAGAGAGGTCCCGATGATTTTTTCCGCTGTCCTCACCACTCTCTGCACGGACTTCCAGTCAGAGGATTTACAGTCCCCAAACCAGACAGAGATACAGCTGGTCAAAATACTCTCTATGGTGCCCCTGTAGAAAGTAGTGAGGATGGGATGGGGGAGGTGAGCTCTTCTCATCCGGCGCAGAAAGTGCAACCGCTGCTGCGCTCTCTTAACTGTTGACGAGATGTTATTTGACCAGGTCAGACTGTTAGTGATCTGCACCCCCAGGAACTTAGTGCTACTGACCACCTCCACATCGCTGTCATTGATGTGAAGTGGTGTGGGACTGTGCCGGTTTTTCCTGAAGTCGACGATTACCTCCTTTGTTTTTTTCGACATTCAGGATCAGGTTGTTCGTATTGCACCAGTCCACCAGTTGTTTCACCTCCTCCCTGTAAGCCAGCTCATTGTCGTCCCTGATGAGGCCCACCACTGTTGTGTCATCTGCGTACTTCATGATGTGGTTTGTACTAAACCTGGCACAACAGTCGTGGGTCATCAGGGTGAACAGCAGTGGACTCAGGACACAGCCCTGAGGGGAGCCGGTAAGAAAGTGGCCGGTTTGGGAACTCCAAGCCGCGGAGTGTGTGTTCCGATCCGTCACAAGGTCGGAGTTTCGATCATCCGGACTAGAGGGCTTGTACATCGGGCCGTCCGTAACAGCGACTACGGAGGGTTCATGGTCCCGACCACGGTGAGCAAAGGAGGAGGATAGTCTGAACGTTATTCCCTTCCATCACAGTGAAGAATTTTGTTTGGACTGGGGTGGATGTCCATGTTAAATTCTATTGTGTGTTGTGTTCTTTTTGATTGTATGGCTGCATGGTAACTCAAATTGATCTCCCAAAGTGCGACACCTCACACTCGCTCGGATTAAACTCCATCTGTTATTTCTCTGCCCATCAGATCCCAAGAATCCTAATTGATCCCTGGGATGGCTGGACTGTCATATGAGGAAAGATTGAAAAGACTAGGCTTGTATTCACTGGAGTTTAGAAGGATGAGGGGGGATTGTGTAGAAACATATACAATCATAAAAGGACTGGACAAGCTAGATGCAGGAAAAATGTTCCCAATGTTCGGCGAGTCCAGAACCAAGGGCCACAGTCTTAGAATAAAGGGGAGGTCATTTAAGACTGTGCTGAGAAAAAACTTTTTTACCCAGAGAGTTGTGAATTTATGGAATTCCCTGCCACAGAGGGCAGTGGAGGCCAAATCACTGGATGGATTTAAGAGAGAGTTGGATAGAGCTCTAGGGGCTGGTGGAGTCAAGCGATGGGGGGGAAGGCAGGCACGGGTTATTGATAGCGGACGATCAGCCATGGTCATATTGAATGGCGGTGCTGGCTCGAAGGGCCGAATGGCCTCCTCCTGCACCTATTTTCTATGTTTCTAATAATTCCTTTCTCCCTACTCTAATGAAGTGTGCAGGAAAGGCATTTATTGTTCTGCTTGCTTAAGGAGAGGTGCCATTATGGAGAGGAGCCATTATGAGGATTGGTGTCACATTTTAGGGCGGCACGGTGGCGCAGCTGGTAAAGCTGCTGCCTCACAGCGCCAGAGACCCGTGTTCGATCCTGCTCTCAGGTGCTGTCTGGTGTGTGGAGTTTGCACGTTCTCCACATGATCACGTGGGTTTTTTCTGGGTGCTCCGGATTCCTCCCAAAAGCGTGGGGGTTTGTAGGTTAATCAGCCTCTGTAAATTTCCCCTAGCATGCAGGCCACAGTTTAAGAATAAGGAGTAAGCCATTTAGAACTCGAGACGAGGAAACACTTTTTCTCAGAGAGTGGTGAGTCTGTGGAATTCTCTGCCTCAGAAGGCGGTGGAGGCCGGTTCGCTGGATGATTTCAAGAGAGAGCTAGATAGTAGGTATGTTACAAAACTTACATAAGCTGCAGTTCTGCCGCTGGCCGTGTGCGCGACTTTGGCGCCTTTAAGGGGGTGCGGGGTTAAAATGCGGTTTTCCCCTTGCCATCCGGAGCTTTATTTTCTCGAAGTGCGAGCTATTTTTGTAGATTCGTTCTGACTGCCGGTAAGTCCGTTTTTTTAAATAAATAGCCCGACTACTTCATCACTGCAGTAAAATAAAGATTAGCTCCTAATGCCATGAACGCCGACAACGGGGACGGATTTTACGTAGGGGACAGGTAAGTGAAAGCTGTTTATTTTTACATATAAACTTGCTTTTTTAGGGAACTTTAATCAATATTTCATGTTGCGAAACGGTGATTTAGCCCCCATATGAACAGGCAGAATTTTTCCTGACGATATGGGGTTTAAATTCACCGCACCCGCAACGTACCAAACCATCGCGTTCCAGAAAATCCCACTCGCAAGTTGTTTAAAATGCCCATTAATTTACAAGCATTAAACACTGAATTACTTCAATTTGGCCTATAAATTAATGACAATTAGATTTAAAAATTATGTTATATTGTGAATTATTGTGTGACTGTTAATTGGACACTTAAACTTTAATTTTTTTAAAATTTTTTCTTAAGAAATTGATAAATGTTTAGATCTACTAATTGAATTTTGTAATTGGCTACAATTGGGTAACTAATTAATTATATGCTTTAATTTCAGGTCATCCAAGTAAGATTGTTTCATATTTGTTTCAGAATATTTGAATCTATAATATCTGAACATTTCTTGAAGTTCTCTTAATGTTTAAGGAAGTTATGGGCTTTTGACTGTCCTCGATCACAACTTTTGTGTTAAGTCAATAGAAAAGCAATAGGAAGCAAGTTGCTAATTTCCGAGTATGCAAATGGCCCTAACTTTTTTAATACTGAAGATATGAAAGTGAATTAGGTGTCAAATTAAACTTATTTTTATGCTTTATCTGATGGGATAAATTGCAGAATTGATTTTTTAAATCTCAAAATTTTGTAACATTGCCATAGATAGGGCTCTTAAAAATATCGGTCAGGGGATATGAGGAGAAGGCAGGAATGGGGTACTGATTGGGGATGATCAGCCATGATCACACTGAATGGCGGTGCTGGCTCGAAGGGCCAAATGGCCTCCTCCTGCACCTATTGTCTATTGTCTATTGCTGGGAATGGATGAGTATATGGGATAACATAGAACTGGCGTGAACGGTGAACGGAGGTTGACGTGGACTCGGTAGGCCTGATTCCATGCCGTATCTTTCAATGAATCCAATTAGGTTAATTGGCTTTGGTAAAATTGTAAATTGTCCCTAGTGTGCAGGATAGAACTAGTGCACGGTGTGATCGCTGTTCGCTGCAGACTCGGTGGGCCGAAGGGCTGTATCTCTAAAGTCTATGTCAATCAGAACTTCCACTGGGCAAGAGGCCTGGGACATGAAATGAAGAGAAATCACCAGTGGCTCATTAACTTGAGCCATTACAGGTACAGCAGCCAGAGAAACAAACTAAAGATCATACTATAACCATGCACTTTCCATACAACAAGTTCTCTCTCTCTCTCTGTCTCTCTCTCTGTTTCTTCCCCATGGCCCTATAATGTCTCATTTCAAATCCATATCAAATTCCAGGTCTCTACTGAAGCCGCTTCCATCAGCTGTCCGCGCTGTGCATTCCACATCGGAGCAATTTGCTGCATAAAATATCATTGTTCATCATCCGATGAATTGTGTTGGCAAATGCTCTGCACTATATGCCCTCCAGCCACCTATCAAACCCCCTCCCTCCCCGGAGCCCCCACCCCACCGCCAGTGGAAACAGCTTTTTTTTTGACGTGCTATTCTAAGAATGTTATTGTTGAAACATTCCTGGCTCCGTCGGTCAGGCCGTGCAGCAATTCCAACGGGAAGCACTGGCCAAGCGAAATGCTGAGCGTCTTGTGAGGAACAGCCAGCATTCGTCCCTCATTGGGCTTGCAGCTCGCCCCCCCCCCCCCCCCCCTCTCGCATGTGTGGAGATAGAGATAGAGGTCTCGGTCTCTGGCTTTTCAGCGAAGGCAAAAAGCCCCGATGTGCTTCAGGCCTGGTCATAAGGGATAATAGAAGTAGAATTAGGCCATTCGGCCCTTCAAGTCTACTCCGCCATTCAATCGTGGCTGATCTATCACTCCTTCCTAACCCCGTCCTCCTGGCTTCTCCTCATCACCTCTGACACCCATACCAATCAAGAATCTATCTATCTCTGCCATAAAAATATCCCCTGGCTTGGCCTCCACAGCCTTCTGTGGCAAAGAATTCCACAGATTCACCCTCCTCTGACGAAATAAATTCCTTCTCATCTCCTTCCTAAAAGAACATCCTCAAGCTATAACCTCTGGTCCTAGACTCTCCTACTAGTGGAAACATCCTCTCCCATCAACTCTATCCAAGCCTTTCACCACTCTGAATGTTTCAATTAGGTTCCCCCTCATTCTTCTAAACTCCAGCGAGTACCGACAAACGCTCATCAGAGGTTAACTTACTCATTCCTGGGTCAGAGTTTGTAGACATCTTCACATTCACAGGGGAAGGGGAATTATCCTGCTAAAAACCAATGTGTAAGAAGGAACTGCAGATGCTGGCTTACACCGAAGATAGACACAAAATGTGGAGTAACTCAGCCGGTCAGGCAGCATCACTGGAGAAAAGGAATAGGTGACGTTATGGGTCGAGCCCCTTCTTCAGAGTCTGAAGAAAGGTCTCAACCTAAAACGTCACCTAAAAATTAACGTGTATGAAGGAAGTGCAGATGATGGTTTACACCAAAGCTTTTTATATGTCTATCTAAAACCTAATCACAGGTTTCAGGGATATTCAGCAACATTCAAAACTCTTAGTAGGTTTGACAGCCAGCTTAGTCAATTTGGCTTGGCTGAGTGTAAAATCATTTTCTTTTGACGGTGGAGTTCTGTTCAAGAGGTGCAGAAGTGTGAAAACGCACATCTCCAGATTCAGGGACAGTTTCTTCCCAGCTGCTATCAGACAACTGAACCATTCCATCACCAACTAGACAGCAGTCCTGAGCTACTATCTACCTCATAGGAGACCCTCAGACTACCTTTAATCGGACTTTAGTGGACCTGATCTTGTACTAAACGTCATTCCCTTTATCATGTATCTTTATGCCATGGTCACATATAGTCTTCCCGCTGACTGGTTAGCACGCAACAAAAGCGTTTCACTGTACCTCGGTACACGGGACAATAAACCAAACTGAACTAAACAAAGACATGGGCAGCATAGTGGAGCAGCTGGTTCAATACTAACTTTGGGTGTTGCCTGCGTGGAGTTTACATGTTTCCCACTGGGACCGCACAGGTTTGCTCCGGGCGCTCCGGCTTCCCCGCCAGGTCCCAAAGACGTGCAGGTTTGTAGATTAATGGGACTGTGTGAAATTGCCCCTTGCGTGTCGGGAGTGGGTGCAAAAGTGGAATAACTTAGAACTAGTGTGAACGGGTGACCGATGGGCATCGTGGCCCAAAGGGCTTCATGGTCATACAGCATAGAAACAGGCCCTTCGGACCAACTTCCCAAAAGCCGCCATCTACACTAGTCCCACCTGCCCACTTTCTCTCATATCCCACTTAGCCTCTCCTATCCATGTACCTGTCCAAATGAGTTCTCATGTTGTGATCTCTAAACTAAACTACAGTATATAGAGCTCAGACAGAGCTCTAGGGGCTGGTGGAATCACGGGATATGGGGAGAAGACAGGCACGGGTTACTGATTGTGGACAATCAGCCATGATCACAATGAATGGTGGTGCTGGCTCGAAGGGCCAAATGGCCTCCTCCTGCACCTATTGTCTATGTTTCTATACTAAATTACAATAAACTAAACTAAACAAGACAGTAAATTAAACTAAACCACACGAAACTAATCTACATGAAACTAAACTACACTAAACTAAACCAATGCCTCATTGCATTATTAAGCGCTTTGATGCTTACATTCCTACAGCTGATAATGTGAATACAAGTTCTAACTATGGGACATGGATTGGACAAATGCATTCTTTCTCTACAGATCACCAGTAATTATGAAGCTTTGGATGTTGACCAGAGATCTAGGCTGCACTATATTTTCCACTTTACCTCACTTTTTATAGTTATCTCATGACACTCAAAGTTTTGTATTATTTCTTGCAGGATAAAAATCAAATAGACATTTGGACCTAAACCAACAAAGTTGAAATTGCTGAGAAAATACGCGAGCAGAAGGAGGCAGAGGAGACGTTGGAGCTGTGATTGCAGAATGAGCAAGAAAACTTGTACAGTGCGGCACAGGAGCGCGGTGTTGGAGCTGCAACCTCACAGCGCCAGAGACCCGGGTTCGATCCTGATTGCGGGTGCAGCCTGTACAGTGTTTGTACGTTCTCCCCAAGACCTGCGTGGGATTTCTCCGGGTGCTCCGGTTTCCTCCCACACTCCAAAGACATACAGGATTGTAGGTTAATTGGCTTTGGTAAAAATTGTAAATTGTCCCTGGTGTGTAGGATAGCGCTAGTGCACGGGGTGATTGCAGGTTGATGTGGACTTCGTGGGCTGAAGGGCATGGTTACACACTGTATTTCTAAAGTCTAAAACAAAGGGCTACATCCACTTGCATGTTCAGGACACCACTGTAGTTCCTGTAATGCCCCTGTCCCACTTGGGTGATTTTTTAGACGACTACAGGTGACTAGGTTGTCACCACATGATCGCTGGGGTGTCGCCTGTATGATCGTGAGGAATCTCCTCAGTCGCCCAAATAATCGTAGCTTTTTCATGGTCGTCGCTGGATTTTGAAATGTTCAAAACTTGTCGGCGACAGTCGGCTTGAGGCCAATGAGCGTAGCTTGACTTCTCCTGACGTAGGTGCTGTCGTAGGTTGTCGCCAGGATGACGTAGGTTGTCGCCCCGGTGTTGACCAGTGAATTCGATTGGCGACTACCTACGTCAACCGGCGACAGGTACCGGCGACTGAATTGTCGTAGCTTGTCGCGGGTGGACGCCAGTTGTCGTAGGTGTGGTCATAGGTGGACGTCCTAACGGGCCAGCGGCTGTCGGTAGCTTGCCGTAGCTGGACGTCGGCTAGGTGGTAGGTTGTTGTAGACATTGTCGTAGATATTGTCGTGGGGGGGGGGTGCGAGTCGCCGGTTTTTGGCGACCTGCTACGATTGTGACAGTCGCCGGCAGTCGCCGAAAAAATCACCTAAGTGGGACAGGCCCATAACTTACAAGGAAATGCACGTGAAGAGGTGCAGTTCAGGCTAGTGATTTAAAGGGGTGTCACAGTGTCCAGTCAAAGGGCTGTATAGATGAAGACACAAAGTGCTGGAGTAGCTTAGCAGGTCAGGCAGCATCACCGGAGGTCATGGATAGGCAACGTTTTGGGTCGGGACCCTTCTTCATGGTTCTATAGATGTGTGTGTTGGAGGGTACAAAGTATGAACGGCACTGCAACAGCACATATGGCCCAGTAGATTCACACTGGTGTCAACACACAACCACTGCACAATGCTCTCCCGTCCATCTGCAAGTCTCTCCCGTTCCTGCACTTGTGACCAGCGATACGAGAGCGGAGAAAGATAGACCACTCCTGCAAAATCCAATGGACTGACGTGTGTAGTATGCAACGGAGCGCAACTTCCGCCATTTTGGTAAACCCGACCCGACTTCAGTTATGCCTCTCGCAGTGTAATCAGCGTTGAGGGGGAACGGTTTGTGTGTTTTTTCAATGTTTAAATGTTTTTTTTAATTATCTTTTTAAATGCAGTAAACCCTCATCAATTTCCCCCATCACTGTCAGCACTGCCTGAAGTAAGCGTGGGTGTGGAAACTTGCGTGATTGTTAATCTGACTGGACAAAGGACAAAGGACATTTATTGTCACATACACCAATTGGTGTAGTGAAATGTGTCTTGCCATGCAGCACAGAGATAAAGATAAGACACAACATTAAAGAATTTAACAATAAACATAAAAACATCCCCCCACAATGGTTCCCACTGTGAGGAAAGGCAGCAAAGTCCAGTCCCCATCCCCTTGTCCACCCATAGTCGGGCTTATTGAGGCCTCCGCAGTCGCCGCTACGCGGGCCGATGTTACAGGCCCTTATTGCCGGGTGATGGTGCTCCGGCGTCGGGAGAACCCTCTCCGCGGTCTCCAGTACGGCCGCTTCCTTGCTGGAGACCGCGGCTTCCGACGCCAACAGGCCGCGCTGAATGGAGCTCCACAACTGGCGATCTCGCCGAGAAATCCCAGGCCCACGATGTTAAAGTTGAAGATCAGCGCCGCCGCCCGCAGCCGGCCGCACCACAGTCCCGCAGCTCCGCGAAGTTCACCTGCAGTCCTCAGCTCACCGGAGATCCAGCGCGGCGACCCGGGCAAGGCATTGCCCGCTCTGCTCCGCGACAGCACTCCAGTTCTGTGCCGCTGCCAAAGCCGTGGTTCTGGGCGGTCCCCTCAGGAAACGCCGCTCCAGGCCCGCTGGCAGGCCACGAGGACGGGTTGACGGTGCAGCCCGGAGAAAAGCTGCCTCTCCGACCAGGTAGGGATCCTAGAAAGCAGCTTCCCCATCCCCCCCCCCCCCCACCCCCACATAAAAAAGGCTAGGACTCCGAAAACAAAAAAACTCAACTAACTAAAAATTTTAAAAAAGAGAGAAAAAACGGACAGCTGCAGGCTGGGCAGCCGTACCCGTCCAGGATGGCGCCCCCGACTGGAAGACTGGACACACGCTAATACACACGATCATAGAGCGGTCTATGATCTTTGGTTGAAACCGAAGACAGACACAAAAGGCTGGAGTAAATGAGCGGATCAGGCAGCATCTCTGGAGAAAAGGAATAGGTGATATTTTGGGTCGACTGGTCTCCTTCAGAATGACAGTCAAGGGAAAGGGAAACGGGAGATATAGGCATATCTTCCATTCCTCCTCTATAGAATCTTTGCTTGTGGCTCCCCATCTTCAATCCATCTAGGTCTTAACCAGAGGCTCCTCCCATCCCTCCACCAGGCCTTTCCAAGATCTCCATGAAGTTCCACCAGTTCCATCAAATATGTAGGAAGGAACTGCAGATGCTGGTTTACACCAAAGAGAGACACAAAATGCTGGAGTAACTCGGCGGGACAGACAGCATCTCTTCGGCTGTAGGCCGAGCATCAAAAATGTGTCTAGAAATCAACTTTCGTGACCCACGTCTCGGAACTACGTGCAATTTTGCACAGATTTAGATAAAATATAATTGAGAAGGGAGTCACAACTCGTCAGTGCCAAAAGTTGTACATTAATTAATTAAACGAATTAGCAAATGAGATCAAAAAGGTAAGCGCCATCTAGTGTCCAATGCCCATATTACACCATGGGGGAGACTATTCCCGTGTTGCAGTCTAGTCAAGTCAAACAAACTTTATTGTCATTTAGAAATACATCGATATATGCTGTTCCAAATGAAATTCCGTTGCATTTGGCTCCCTGTGCAACACGATAATTAACAGAAGGATAAACATGGATAAAAAGGATAAAATGGATAAAAGGATAAATAGACAATGGTGGCAGCCCATTTACATGGCATTCAGGAGTCTGATGGCTCGTGGGAAGAAGCTGTTGTAGAACCTTGATGTGCTGCTCCTTATGCTACGATATCTTTTGCCCGAGGGCAGCAGAGTGAACTGTCCGTGATGGAGATGTGTGGGGTCTTTTATAATACTGCTGGCCTTAGACACGCAACGTTTGGTCGCAATATCCCCGACTGAGGGGAGAGAGAATCTCCGATGATTTTTTCCGCTGTCCTCACCACTCTCTGCACGGACTTCCAGTCGGAGGCTTTACAGTCCCCAAACCAGACAGAGATACAGCTGGTCAAAATACTCTCTATGGTGCCCCTGTAGAAAGTGGTGAGGATGGGATGGGGGAGGTGAGCTCTTCTCATTTAATATTATATATATGGTTTAATATGGTTTAATATATATATATATATTGTGAAAATGACTGTAATCACATGTAATAGTGAGATTAAACGAGAACTTACCAGTTCGAAGTTTGATCTTTATTTTATGAGGAGTTACGATGAGGGATTACGTGAAGAAGCCCCGCCTGGCGCTGGAACGGCATACTTCAAAGCAGCGGCATGAAAAACACAGAAACCAATAGCCGAAGTAAAATAGTAAGGCTCAAAATAGACTAGAACTACCAGATGATCATTTACATTATGAGGGTTGGGAGTGGAGGGCACGTAATCCCTCATCGTAACTCCTCATAAAATAAAGATCAAACTTCGAACTGGTAAGTTCTCGTTTAATCTCACTATTTTACTTCGGAGTCACGTGAGTGACTACGTGAAGATTTTGAAGCTCTGTGTCTTTCATGTCGTAAATTCATTTCATACGACTCTGTTTAGTCAAAACAGTAGTGAGTAAATAGTATTTTTAGGACATTGTTACAATTTATGTAATAAGTCCTTCAAGCATAAAAAAGAACAATTTTTTAATAATAACCCCTCTATCTTAGGGGAAAATTACAAAATAAATTGATAAATGTTGTCAATGGTAACATAAATCGATAATATAAATCGATAATATAAAACAAAGCAAGCATTAAAGAGAACCCATTACTGTGTGTCCAAACCTGGCACCGTGACAACAGGTTTATTCTAGAACTTTGAAAATCTCTTCTCTAGACCACCCTGCGGCTTCTAAATTTTATCGAGTAGCACGTCCTGTACCTTTGCCACGGACGTAGCTGCCGCCCTAGTGGAGTGAAATTTAAACACATCAGTATCTATTCTTGCTAGACACAAACCATCCAGAAATAGTTTGAACTAAACCTTTTGTATGTGGCTTTTTGTGTGTTATTAATAACACTTTCTCAGAACCTCTGAGATTTTGGTTACCTCAATGTATTGAGTTAAATGCTTAACCACACACAATGTTTCATCAATAGGATATGCTTTAAACATTACCTTCATTCCAGTTCTTCCTGGTCTGCTTTGTTTGATCAAGTCATAAACATAAAACATAATGTTATCTGTAGTCACATGCATGCAATCCAACCGTTACAACTGCAAAGCTTGTACTCTTTTTGAGCTGATACCAATGCCATTAACTTTACCACCTTGAATGTTAATTTCTGCAAAGACATTGAATTAATTGGAGTCCATTGTTTAAACAAAGTGAGAACAATGCTAACATCCCAAATCCCTGTATATATGGGTTTTAGGATGATTTTTATTGAAATTCCTTACATGAATCGGGATACTAATGGGCGAGACCCAACTGAATTCCGACCTGAAATTTGTCCTAAATAGGATGACAATGCACTACGAGCACAATTAATGGCACTATAACTCAAATGCTCATCAAACTGTAACCCAGCAAAGGACTCTAATACATTTGAAATGTTTGCAGTATGATAAGATATCTTTGACTGTGTACAACTTCCCATTTCCTTATATGCGACTTATATTGTTTTAGTGCTATTCCTCCAAGCTGCAACTATAACATCCATGGTCCTGTCCCACAGTACAACTCTTGCAATGGTCTGGTCAGAACCTGCAGATTAACAAATACATATGATCATGCAATGGATGAATTCCTTTTGTTACTGGTTGTGTCAACAGATTGTCGCAACTGGGAATTGTCATACATGGTTCAATAATCATATTAGCATCAATGGGAACCATGACTGCGTGGGCCAATCTGACACCACCAAAATTGCCTTCGACAGCGTCTTGCGCTTTTAATTGAGACATTGCCCAATGAGACAGAATGGGGAAAATCATAAAAGAACAAATTCCCCAGTGTAGCGAGAAAACATCCACCGCTACTGCCCCTGGATCGTGTTCCCCAAGACACGTATTTGGGCAATTGGTGATTCAATCTAGATGCAAACAGATCAATGTCCGGTACTCCATACCGACTGACAATATTTTGAAATTTTGTGGATTAACATCCA
This sequence comes from Raja brachyura, assembly GCA_963514005.1. The sequence continues at coordinate 7,171,406 of OY740789.1, forward strand.
TTCTGTATTGTCTTTAAATATTCGTGATCTTTTGTCTGCCACAACATTGTCTCTCCCCGAGAGATAAATAGCTGAAAGCCAAATATTTTTTGCCATACACCATTGCCACATCTGGTTACCAGACGATCACATGATATTGATCTGACACCACCCATGTGATTGATATATACCACAGCTGTGGTATAATCTATTTGTACTTGGACATGCAAATCCTTTAATGAAGGCAATAAGCTTTTAATACATAAAATGTTACCAAGAGCTCCAAATAATTAATACCATATGTTTGGAACAATAAATCCTCTTGGACAGCCCATCGGCCTCTACAGCTGGTCTCATTATCCGTAGCCCCCCCCCCCCCCCCATCCGAGAGAACTTCGTCATTTTGCAAAAACACTACTGGCTGATGAACTACAAAGTTCTTAGCAGCTTATGGAACATTCTCAATCCACCAATGTAATTCTGATAAAGTTCCCTTAGGCAATTGCATTGGCCTATCAAATGGCTTGCTCGCTGAATAAGCGCTTGAGTTTTTGCCCTTTGAAGATTTTGGTAATGTTGACGACCAAACTCTACTGTCTGGAAATGCTGCTGCCAATTTACCAATACCCTTGGCAACCTCTCGGATGGAGGGATAAGGTTTGTAAATCAGGTCTTGACACACATTTGTCAAATCCAACACTTATCCATTGGTTAAGTTACCAACATGGTAACTGAGTTAATCTCAAACCCCAGCTATTCAATGGTTTGGGATTGCTGTAACTTAGATTTGTTGGATGGATCAGGAACCCAACTTCTCAAACAACTTGTAGTTGCTGAGACTAATTTTCCACCTGGCTCCTGATTAGCATTGACAATTAAATGTCATCTAGATAAGCCACAACGATGTACTTTTGTGCCTAAGGCAGTGCAAATGCTGGCTTAATCCTAAAAGGCAAAGCTTGTAGTACCACAAACTGTCTCATCCATAAACTTTAATTACCTACGAAATTATGGTGAATTGGGACCGAAATATGCATCTCTTCAATTTATTGTAGCCATATAACCACCTGTTGATACCTGCTGTATTGCAGTGTTGAATGTGTCCATTTTAAAAAATTTTACTGGACAATATATTTAATTGTGTGAGATCTAACATGATTGTACAACCCCATCTTCTACGGTCTGGGGAAAATATTTGATACAATTGTTGTGGATCCTTTCCTGTTTCTCAATACCTCCTTCCTCACACAAATTCTTACGTCTTTGTCAATTTGAATTATTCCAAGACTATAAACATGAAGAATGATAAGGTTATTGTGTCCCAATGGATCCATACCTCTTCATCATCAACATTTGGAGTCTACCACCAATCTGAGGTTCATCCAAACATCCTTCTTTAATAGGATTAAGTTTTGTACCTCTCCAACTGTTTGACGAAATTACCTCCTTACCCAAATATGGGTGTACATTCGTTATTTTATTTAATATATGGTCCCTAGATAAGGGACGTATCAGATTTAAACTGATAAGAACAGATACCATGCTTAATCTTAGCCAAAAAGCCGAGAAGCGATTTGCTGGCTGGAAATTCTTCCTTATCATACTCCTGCCTCGGCTCAAATCAAATCCCTTTTCCATACGACCAGCCTACTGGCCAACTGAAGGGTTTCTTCCCCTTCATCCATACTTAATTTGCTTAAACAGATTTTCTCCGAATCAATAACCAGGAGTTTGAACATTGCTTGTCCTGTAAATCTTTGGATGTAAAAGAGGCCGAATGGCAATCTTCCATTTATATAATTTAACTCAAATGAGTTTGCAGAATAAACCTAACATATTTTGTTTCATTCTGAACTTTAGTCATTCCACAACTTCCCAGCTTGTCTTAAAAGACAGTGATGCCAATTAGTTTGAGGATTCTTTTAATCGTAATTCCTGCGCCCGCATAATTGCTGACATTGGCGCCCAAAACCCGGATTTACCAGGTACCTTCTTAAAGGTGTTTTAGAATGCTTCATGCATTTGCGTCATCCTTGCGCATCCTAATGTTTCTTATATTCTGTATAATTCCAATTTTAGTATATGTGCTGCCGAAGCGAGCACATGTTTAAATGCAAATCTGCTGTTTCAACCATAACAGCTTCTTGAGGCAGGTGAGAGACCATATAATTAACATTGGCCGCCAGGTTCCTTCCATGGCCTCACCGCCTCCACCAGGTATAGTAACTTTGTGCCCCTCAGACACACCTGGATTTGCATTGTGGTGGGTACTTCTGACCACAAACACCACTTTCAGGGTCTGTCTCATACAGCCCTGGTACTCCTGAAACTCGTTCAAGGAGACTTCCTCCAGTCCATACCCAGGCACTGGGGTTTCAAATTCCCAATTCGAATTGGCACCATATTCACGATATGGAACCCCCTCAGGGGCTGCCTGGGAATATTCTGGGTACTTAGACCCTTGGTTGATATAATTTGGAGTATTTCCTCCATTAGATCCATACTTAGCCAATTTTAGGCTTACCTTACAGGATCTTTTAGAAACCTCAGGCCTTTCAAGCCTCTTTTTACTTTTTAGGCACTGGGTTTTCAAGTTTTGTTTGTGGAGCAACTAAAGGCTCACTAACGGGTATTTCAATCGGCCACCGGTATCGGAACCGGCTCCGCAATAGTCTGCTGTCCCGACTTTTTACACCCCGGGACGCACGTTTTACCCGCGATTTTTTTAAAACATTTTTATTTTTTATTTTTATTTAAACTCCTGCTGGTTTCCTACCAGCCTACGGAGTTTTAAGAAAACGCCCTGGAAGTAAAATAATTTTACTTACCTGCGGGCCGTTTCCTTACCGCTGTGTTGGAGCTGCGCTCTGCAGCTCTTCCTTTGCCGATAGCGTCGACGTAATGCCGTTCCAGCGCCAGGCGGGGTCTTCTTCACGTAGTCACTCACGTGACTCCGAAGTAAAATTATGTATAATTATATATATAATTATATTATATAAAAATATTATAATGAATATAATTGTGAGTTTTTTTTTAAATGAGACTGCTGCAGAGGTCCTCATGAACCAACCTAATTAATGGGTGAGGGAAGTTACCTGTGGGTTCCCCCGTTTACTGAACCCCACTGACGGCCAGAGTGCAAAGTAGGGGTCACGGCCATAGTGGGACGGGGGCAGTGCCAGGCTGGGGGAAGACTAAGGCTGGAAAATGCCTAACCCTTCCAGAGCTGCCCACGGCTGGAGCTGGAGCCACTCTGGGACCGGCTGCGGGCTCCGTACGTGTGGCCCCACAGCGTGTGGTGATGATGGTGGCGAGAAGCACCATGGGGGGGGGGGGGGGTGGGGCGCTGAAGGCCTTTTCGTTTAGTTTAGTTTAGAGATACAGCAGAAACAGGCCCTTCGGCCCACTGAGTCCGTGCCGACCAGCAATCCCCGCGCATTAACGCTATCCTACACACACACGGGACAATTAACCTACAATCCTGCACGTCTTTGGAGGGTGGGAGGAAAATTAAGCACCCGGTCGCGGGGGGAATGCACATCCTCCGTACAGACAGCGCCCATGGTCAGGATCGAACCGGGGTTGCTGGCGCAGCAACTCTACCTGCTGCATCGTCGTTCTCTTCAGACTGAGAGTCAGGGGAGAGAGAAACGAGAGAGGCACATAGAGCAAATGAATGAAAAGGACAAATCAAAGCCAGCAACGGTGATCAAGGAAAGTTAGAGCCCACAATGGTCCATTGTTGGCTGTGGAGAAGGTGATAACGAGTGATACAAGCAGTGAAACTCAGCAAGACGACAGTGAAACTGACCTCCATGACATTTACTCCCACCTCTCCACACTCAACCTCTCTCACATTAGAGAAAACAACCCCGGCCTGCAATCTCTGCTCACAACCCAGCCTCTCCAATTTCAAGCCCCGGCAACAGAACAGTCTGAGGGAGGTAGCCGACCCGAAACGTCACCTATTCCTCTTTTTCCGTAGATGCTGCCTGACCCGCTGAGTTACTCAAGCATGTTGTGTCTAAGTCCCGGCAAAGTCCATGTGTATCTCTCCTGCACCGTCTCTGGCTTAATCACACCCTTCCTGTACCGAGACTGACAGAAAGATTGAAAGATTATCTCGCATCCATGGGCGCTGTTTCGAGGTTTCCCCACAGACTGAAACATCGCTTGTCATAATCTTTCCGTCAGTCCTGATGTTCCTGGCCTATGGTCCCAGAAAAGCATTCAATTTTCCCCAATTTGCATTCTCTCTGTCCTGGCATCACGCTTATGAATCTTCATGTACTTATTTTCCAATGTCTCTTTGCATAATATACAGACCAGCTTTGGTGCAAAGTTCCCACAGATTAAATCAGTTCCGAAGACAGACACAAACTGCTGGAGTAACTCAGCGGGACGGGCTGAATCCCAACCTGGGTCGAGACCCTTCTTCAGACTCGACCCGAAACGTCACCCATTTCTTCTATACAGAGATGCTGCCTGACCCGCTGAGTTACTCCAGCATTTTGTGTCTATCTTTGGTATGAACCAGCATCTGCAGTTCCTTCCTACACATGAATTTATTTCCGTTCAGTTCAGCTTTCAGTTTTCAGTTTAGTTTATTGTCACGTGTACCGAGGTACAGTGAAAAACATGTGTTACGCGATTACCAGTCAGCGGAAAGACAATACATGATTACAATCGAGCCATTCACAGTGTACAGATACATGACAGGGGAATAATGTTTAGTGCAAGGTAAAGCCAGTAAAGTCCAATCAAACATTGCCAAGGGTCTCCAATGAGGTAGAAAGATCAGGACCGCTCTCTGGTTGCGTTAGGATGATTCAGTTGCTCCGACCGTGGGGCCTGTGGACTTTAACACCATGAAACTCCGGTCTCCGTTAAGAAGCAGCCGACTTGGGAGTACATGCCGTGGAGTGTTCCAATCCATCCCGACGAGAGGGCTTGAACAGTGGACCGTCAGCAACGGCCCCGTTCAAAGCCCCCGACCACCACGGGTGAACTCTATTGCCTTCCATCACAGTGAGGAATGTTGATTCCACTGTGGTGGATGTTTAAGTTAAATTTATTTTATGTGCTGTGTGTATTTTTGCTTTTTCACTTAGTATGGCTGTCTGGTAACTCGAATTTCACTGTACCTTAATTGGTACATGTGACAAATAAATTAAATCTTCAATCTTCTGTTTCTTCTGTGAGTCCACGTCACAAGATTAGATATTGTTCAGCCAGAGCTGAACGCACTTCTCGGCATCTTCATGGTAGGTGGCGAGATCGTCAGCTGTGCATTGGTTTCCCAGTTGAGGGCATTTCAGTAGCTGATTGGGGTGGGAGATTGCAACCTTCACGTGGTCCACCCTGTTTCAACGAATGCAATCAACCTGGCATGCACAATCAAATAAGATCAAATAGAACAACTTGTCCTACAACTTTAGGCTGTGCACGCCATACGCAAGAAGAAGAAGCAGCTGTTCCATTGTTTGTGCTTCAATACCACATTCGCAGGTGACATAGTTGGAGTGATATCCCCACTTGTTTGGAGACACCTTGGCCCTGCCAACACCAGTTCTCAATCGATTGAGGCATTTCCATCTGGCCCAACTTGCGTCTGCACCAGGAGGGAGTTGCTCACTTGCCGTTCGTCCCATGGTAATTGAGGGAGGTAGAGTGGATATTAATTCTTCCCACATGGAGACTCGTGCTTCACTTGTTGTAATGCCAGCCTCAAGATGAGTCACACAGTTAAGAAAACTTTTCCTCGACTTTAGGCGGCTCGGAACATTGGATGCGGTTCATGTGTGATCTGCCACTGCCGCTCCTTCATGCTGGCTCCTGCTCTTCTGATGTCTGGCGGGACTGTGCCTGCCATGAGGTAGAGGCTGTCAGTACCTGTTGGATTGAGATAACATGTGACAAGTCTTCAGGAAGCATTGAGGGCTGGGTCCAGCTTCTTGGCATGGGTGGATCTTTCCCGCACTGGGCATGCATACATAGATACACAGAAAATAGGTGCTGGAGTAGGCCATTCGGGCCTTCGAGCCATCTTCTTCATCATCATCATCATCATCATCATCATCATTGAAAACATTAGCGACGCAGTGGTGCTGGTTTCCAACGGGAACGGTGACGGACGCACCACACATCTCTGTCCTCCAGTTCCTGCGGACTTCCGCCGCTGGAAGTATAGGATTTTGGTGTGTGAGCTTTATCATCGTTCCTTACAATGCCGTGTACGACAGTGATCGCAACTTCTACTGAAGTGTGGATGGCCGTTGGCTCGCTAGACGCTCATCCGCCCTTTGACAGGTCTTGTTTTTGGTCCTGCTGGGGGTCCACAGCCCCCTCCTCACCTGGCAAACCAGGTGGGGGAGACGGTTTAGTCGCCGACTATCCGACCATGGAGCGGGTAGCACAGGATTACACGGTGCCCGTGGCGGGGGGAACTCCACATTCAAAGTGATCAGGGCTGATCATCCACAATTAGTACCCTGTTCCTGCCTTCTCCCCATATCCCTTGATTCCGCTCTATCTAACTCTCTTTTGAACGCATCCAGTGAATTGGCCTCCACTGCCTCCTGAGGCAGAGAATTCAACAGATTCACAACTCTCTGCGTGAAAACGTTTTTCCTCATCTCAGTTGTAAATGACTTACCCCTTATTCTTAAACTGTGAGCCCGGGTTCTGGACTCCCCCAACATCAGGAACATGTTTCCTGCCTCTAGTGTGTCCAATCCCTTAATAATTTTATATGGTTCTATAAGATCCCCTCTCATTCTTCTAAATTCCTGTGAATACAAGCCCAGTCATTCCATTCTTTCATCATGTGACAGTCCCGCCATCCTGGGAAATAACCTCCCGAACCGACGCTGCACTCCCTCAATAGAAAGAATTAGGAGACTAGCAGTAGAATAGCAGAGGGCTAAGGCAGTGGAATGTTGGGTCTGTGGGCTAACTCCCCATCTTGTGTTGGTGAGCTTCCTTACAACATTGTTGCGCACTTACTTTCGCCTTTGTCTTCTCAATACGGTAAGACATCGGTCAAGGGATACACCAAGGTAAAGCGGATGCTCACAGTGCTCCATTGTTGTTCCAGACCAGTTCCCCTGAAGTTGTCTCTTGGCTTCTCAGTTTCTCAAGCGGAAGGCACACACCTGTGTGTTTGCACGTAGGTGGTTCTCCTCATAATTTGGCGTTAGTTGATTGAGAGCATCGGTCAACCTTTCCTCTGCTACTGAAAAATCGCGGCAACACCCAGGTCATCAGCATACGCAAAGCGCCGAGATCCATCACTTCTTGGTTGGTCATTATTGTAGATGTTGAAGAGTAAGGGAGCAAGCACCCTCCCTTGAGGGAGACCATTCTTCAGCCTGCGCTATCTGCTGTGTTTGCCACCCAACTCTACAAAGAACATCCATCCTGTTCCTCAGCAAATTTTTAATCAGCTCTGTGAGCCGAGTGTCCTTCGTCAAATCCAAGATCTTGCATTAGTTGTCATGCACACTTGTCTCAAGGCCACTCATACACACTGTCAGGTCTCGCGTTTGATCTAGTTTCTGTTTCTTATTGGTTTTTAGTATTAGAGTTTGCATTCTTGTTTTATTTTGGTGTCTCACATCTCCTCTTGTTTCGGGTCCCATTTCCTGTCAGGTCGTTTACCCTCATGTGATTGTTGGCTGCGCCCTGATGTCTTTCACCTGTGTCTCGTTATCCCCTGTTAGTCTGTATATAAGCCCTTGGTGTTTTAGTTCTCATTGCCAGTTTGTTGTGTATGCTACTTGGTATCACCTCGTTCCAGCTCTAGAAATCTTGTGACCTTGTGATCGTGACCATTGCCTGTTTTTCGACCACTGTTTTTGCCTGCTCCTAGATTATACTGTTGCCTCTGTTTTTGCTTGCCTGTGTACCGACTTGGACCGATTAAACTCTGAAGACGGTGAAGTGTCTGAGCCTGCATTTGTGTCCTCCTCCTCGTTCAGTTCTGACACACACAGGCATACAAACACACATGCACACTACCAAAGACACATGCATGTATGCTCCCTCTCTCTTAGACATACATATGCATACAAAAACTACATTATCATATTTAACACAAGTTTAAGGATTCACCATTCAACATTGTGAAAAAAATTATAAGGTTTAGAGGGGCAAACACAGGCAGGAGCGTAGATGGGGAATCTAGGACAGCATTGACGGGATGGGTTAAAGGGTCTGTTTCCATGCTGTATGACGCTCGGATTAATTTAGTGTTGATCAGAACATCAGACTATCATGTTCCACAGAGTTATCGAGAGAAACAGCATGGAAACAGGCCCTTCGGCCTAACTGGCAGGGTGCCGCAACAGTAGAATTGCTGCCTCACAGCGCTAGAGAACCGGGTTCGATCCTGACCACGGCTACTGTCTGCAAGGAGTTTGTACGTTCACCCCGTGACCTGCGTGTGTTTTCTCCAGGAGCTTTTGTTTCCTCCCACACTCCAAAGACGTACAGGTTTGCAGGCTAATTGGTTTGGTGTAATTGCAAATTGTCCCTAGTGTGTGTGTAGGATAGTGTTAGTGTGCGGGGATCGCAGGTCGGCGCAGACTCGGTGGGCCTGTTTCCGCGCTGTATCGCTAATTAAACTAAACTGAACTAAAGTTCATGCTGGCCTTCAACCACCCATTTATGCCAATCCCATTTCATATAACCATATAACAATTACAGCACGGAAACAGGCCTTCTCGGCCCTTCCAGTCCGTGCCGAACATTTATTTTCCCCTAGTCCCATCTACCTGCACTCAGACCATACCCCTCCATTCCCTTCCCGTCCATGTACCTATCCACTTTACTTTTAAATGTTAAAATCGATCCTGCCTCCACCACTTCTGCTGGAAGATCATTCCACACAGCCACCACTCTCTGAGTAAAGAAGTTCCCCCTCATGTTACCCCTAAACTTCTGTCCCTTAATTCTCATGTCATGCCCCTCTTGTTTGAATCTTCCCTACCCTCAATGGGAAAAGCTTATCCACGTCAACTCTGTCTATCCCTTTTATCGTTTTAAAGACCTCAATCAAGTCCCCCCTTAACCTTCTGCGCTCCAAAGAATAAAGACCTAATTATTCTTATAAAGACCTATTTCACTCTCCACTCATTCTCATCGGCTCAAGCCCAGATTCTGCCACACGCCTACCCAATGGGAAACAATTTACAGAGGCTAATTACAGAGGCTTGAAGGGCCTGTTTCCATACTGTATGACTCTGTACCCTCGAATAACTCCGTGATCTTTCTCTTTGGTTTCGGGTATGGTCTATGCAGAGTAACACTCTCTACACTGCACTTACCCATGTTCATAAGATCCTCATAAGATTATAAGTGATAGGAGCAGAATTAGGCCATCGTCTACTCTGCCATTCAACCATTCTTCTCCCCATAACCTCTGACACCCGTACTAATCAAGAATCTATCTATCTCTGCCATAAATATATCCACTGACATGGCCTCTAGAGCCTTCTGTGGCAAAGAATTCCACAGATTCACCACCCTCGGGTCGATGGTTGAAAGGGTCAAGAGCTTCAAATTCCTGGGCGTGCACATCTGTGAAGATCTTTCCTGGTCCGAGAACACAGATGCAATTATTAAGAAAGCTCATCAGCGCCTCTACTTCCTGAGAAGATTACGGAGAGTTGGTCTGTCAAGGAGGACTCTCTCTAACTTCTACAGGTGCACATTAGAGAGCTTGCTGACTGGTTGCATCGTGGCTTGGTTCGGCAACTTGAGCGCCCTGGAGAGGAAAAGACTACAAAAAGTAGTAAACACTGCCCAGTCCATCATCGGCTCTGACCTTCCCTCCATCGAGGGGATTTATAACAGTCGCTGCCTCAAAAAGGCTGGCAGCATCATCAAGGACCCACACCACCCTGGCCACACACTCATCTCCCTGCTACCTTCGGGTAGAAGGTACAGGAGCCTGAAGACTGCAACAACCCGGTTTAGGAATAGCTACTTCCCCACAGCCATCAGGCTATTAAACCTGGCTCGGAACTCTGAACATTAATATCGCTCCAGCTGTTATTTGCACTTTATTATTATTAATTTATTAATTCATGGGTGTATTTACGTATAGAATTGTAGTCAATGCCTTCTATGTTCTGTTGTGCTATGCAAAGAAAGATTTTCATTGTCCTGTCAGGGACACATGACAATAAACTCTTTTGACTTTGACTTTGACCTCTGACTAAAGAGATTCCTCCTCATCTCCTTCCTAAAAGAACGTCCTTTAATTCTGAGGCTGTGCCCTCTAGTCCTAGACTCTCCCGCTAGTGGAAACATCTTCTCCACATCCACTCTATCTAAGCCTTTCACTATTCTGTACGTTTCAATTAGGTCCCCCCCCTCCCCATTCTTCTAAACTCCAGCGAGTACAGGCCCAATGCCGTCATATGTTAACCTACTCATTCCCGGGATCATTCTTGTAAACCTCCTCTGGACCCTCTCCAGAGCCAGCGCATCCTTCCTTCAGATATGGTGCCCAAAAATTGCTCACAATATTCCAAATGCATCCTGACCAACGCCTTATAGAGCCTCAGCATTACATCCCTGTTTTTGTACTGTGTACAAGCCCTCTCGAAATAAATGCATTTGCTTTCTTCACCACTGATTCGACTCGCAGATGTTTGGAAATCTTAGGAACAAGCTGGGGGAGCTGAGGCTTACTGGCTCCCAAGGGCACAGTGAACAAGGCTGGAAGTTAATGCTGATCTTACTAGAGCTGCTTATACAGCTATAAGCATGCAGTTCAGAGGATAATCATTATTTCATCCTTTTTAATAACAGATTTGAAAGCTAGAGGTAGTAACGTATCTTACAATTAACTTAACTTAACTGTTCCAAAACATTAATCTTAAAACTGCGCATGGATTAGTTTATGCTAAAAAGGCCTGTGTGAAGAATTATTCAGGGAGTGAGAGAAATCCTCGTTCGCGTCAATTGAGCTAAAATTTAATCCCATCCGCTAATCAGATTTACACTCCACACTTGAGTTGTTTTTTTTTAAAATATATTTTTATTAGAGGCCATACGTATTACAAATAATATAACAGTTTTTTCAGATATACATATTACATATTTCCAAAGTTATATGAATATTACAGAGCAATATATATAAGCCTCAATTTCTTTTTAATAGTGAAAAGAAAAAAAGAGTAAAGAAAAAATAGATGTTTAATTTAAAAAGTGTGATTATAATTTTGATTATATGTGAGAAGAAAAAAAAAAAAAAAAAAAAAATACCCATATTACTGACAAACAATTATTATACTTAAAAATTAAAAAAAAGTATACATCTTAACAATGAATGGAACAATTTCTAATAATATATATATAGAGACAAGTATACAAATCTCAGATTAAACCTTTTCATCTGATCTTACCACCGGGTACTTGTTGAGTTACAATGCTGAGCCCAGCTACCCCTTCATATAATCAGTGAATGGAGACCATATTTGTTCAAAAAGTTTGTGTTTATCCATTAGGATAAACCTAATTCTCTCCAATTGAATTGTGCAGTAATTTTTTTTCATAGAAAGTTGCAGCAGGGAAACAGGCCCTTCAGCACACCAAGCCCACACCGACCTTCGATCACCTATTCACACTCGTTCTACTGTACGTAAACCCACTTGCTCATCCACTCCCTATAGGCTAAGGGCAATTTATATAGAGACCGATGGCCAAATTCTGCTCCGAAAATGTCTTGTGGTCTACTACCAGTGGTGTTCCCTCCTAATCTTTCCGGTTTGTTTGGAGATACAGCGCGGAAGCAGGCCCTACTGCCCACCGGGCCCACGCTAACTAGCGATCCCCGTGGACTAGTCCTACCCTACACACAGGGGACAATTGACAATTTTAACCAAAGCTAAATTGCCTACAAACCTGCAGAACTTTGGGGTGTGGGAGGAAACCGGAGCACCCGGGGAAAACCCACGCGGGTCACGGGGAGAACGTACAAACTCCGTACAGACAGCACCCGTAGTCAGGATCGAACCCGGATCTCTGGCACTGTCAGGCAGCAACTGCACCTTTAATGGCTATATTCTTTTTTTAATTTTTGTGCCTGTAAAATATTTTACAATTTCATTTTATGTTCCTTTCTGCCTTCCTAATTTTCACTCACAATTCCCTTATATTCTCTCTAATGTCCCCACAGCCTAGTTTGCCTTCTTCCTTGCCCTGGAACATCCTCTTATGTTTTCACTCATATGTGGAGTCTCACAAAGGTTTCGTTTATTCTTTCCTGTGAGTGGAATATATTTTGATTGCCATTAAAAACTCGGTTACACTTCATTCAACGCAGCATAACATTTTCAGCGCTTGAATTACAAAGGAGAGCTTACAAGTTAGTGGTTGGAGTTTGATGATTCCATCTGATTTCTCTGGAGAGGGTTCTTAGGAAGAAAACATACTCACTGATATCAACTTGTGAATTTCATTAAGTTCTAGGAGCAAACTTTGGACATTCGGCCCCATCAAGTCTATTCCGCCATTCAATCATGGCTGATCTATCTTTCCATCTCAACGCCATTCTCTTACATAGAACATAGAAACACAGAAAAATAGGTGCAGGAGTAGGCCATTCGGCCCTTCGAGCCTGCACCGCCATTCAATGTCATCATGGCTGATCATCCAACTCAGTATCCCGTACCTGCCTTCTCTCCATACCCCCTGATCCCTTTAGCCACAAGGGCCACATCTAACGCCCTCTTAAATATAGCCAATGAACTGGCCTCAACTACCTTCTGTGGCAGAGAATTCCAGAGACTCACCACTCTCTGTGTAAAGAATGTTTTCCTCATCTCGGTCCTAAAGGAATTCCCCCTTATCCTTAGACTGTGACCCCTTGTTCTGGACTTCCCCAACATCGGGAACAATCTTCCAGCATCTAGCTTGTCCAACCCCTTAAGAATTTTGTAAGTTTCTAACCTTTTCCCCGTAACCCCCGACGCCCTTAATAATCACAAATCTGTCAATCTCCATTGAAATCCATTGACTTGGCCTCCACAACTGTACGTGGCAATGAATTCCACAGATTCACCACCCTCTGACTAAAGAAATTCCTCCTCATCTCCTGCCTAAAGGTACATCCTTTAATTCTGAGGCTATGGCATCCGGTCCTTGACTCTCCCACTAGTGGAAACAAACATCCTCTCCACATTCTCTTTATCCAGGATTCCCTTGATTAACTGAAGATGCGCGTAGCTCTGATATGCTGCCGCCAGGTTTTATATTTATATTTATTTAAATATTTAGGCCATTAATTCTCTGCTGCTCCCATCAACTCCTACACCCACTTATTTCCGCCCATTAACTCCCCACCCACCTATGCACGAGAGGCTGTAATCACCAAGGACCAAGGTAATCAAGGACCACTCACACCCTGGTCATTCCCTCTCCTCCCCTCTTCTGTCTGGCAGAGGTCTGAAAGCACTTACCACTAGATTCATGTGTCAGCTTCCCCCCCACCTGCTGTTGCCAGGCTCTTTAATGGAGTTCTCAAATGCTAAGGATGTGCTCCCAATCTTCTGATCTACCTGGTCGTGGCCCCTGACACTTTTTTAATCTACACTTTCTCTGTAGCTGTGGCACAGCTTTTTGCACTACCTAATGTAAATCCTATCCCAAAAGATCCTCTGCAATAGCTTCTCTGCCACTGACACAAGGCTCATCGGCCTATAATTCCCTGGAGTTGCTCTACATGCTTTCTTAAATAAAGGAACAACCTTAGCCACTCTCCAGCCTTCCGGGGCATTGCATGTATCATAGAGTCATAGAGTTATACAGTGTGAAAACAGGCTCTTTGCCCATATTCCCCACACCCACCAACATATCCCATGTACACTAGTCCCACCTGCCTGCATTTGACCCATATCTTTCTAAACCTAGCCTATGCATGTACCTGTACAAATACATTTTAAATATTGTGATAGTACCTGCCTCAACTATCTCCTCTGGCAACTTGTCCCTTACACCCACCACCCTTTGCGCAAAAATGTTGTCCCTCAGAATCCTATTAAATCTTCCCCCCCTCACCTCAAACCAATGTCCTCTGGTTCTTGATTCCTCTACTCTGGGTAAAGGACACTGTGCCTTTACCCTATCTAATGGCCTCATACTTCTCTAAGATCACTCCTCATCCTCCTACGCCCCAGGGAATAAAGTCCTAGCCTGCTCAACCCCTGCCTATAGCTCAAGCCCTTGAGTCCGAGCACCATCCTCGTAAGTCATCTCAGTATCCTTTCCAGCTTCACACCATCTTTCCTATAACCAAAATACGCCAATTATAGGCCGATGAGCCACAAAGGAGCAAAGAGGTCCTTCTGCAGTTGTACAGAGCCCTAGTGAGACCACACCTGGAGTATTGTGTGCAGTTTTGGTCTCCTAATTTGAGGAAGGACATTCTTGCTATTGAGGGATTGCACCGTAGGTTTACAAGGTTAATTCCCGGGATGGCAGGACTGTCATATGCTGAGAGAATGGAGCAGCTGGGCTTGCACACTCTGGAGTTTAGAAGGATGAGAGGGGATCTCATTGAAACATATAAGATTGTTAAGGACTTGGGCACGCTAGAGGCAGGAAACATGTTCCCGATGTTGGGGGAGTGCAGAACCAGGGGCCACAGTTTAAGAATAAGGGGTAAGCCATTTAGAACGGAGACAAGGAAACACTTTTTATCACAGAGAATGATGACTCTGCGGAATTCTCTGCCTCAGAGGGCGGTGGAGGCAGGTTCTCTGGATGCTTTCAAGAGAGAGCTAGATAGGGCTCTTAAAAATAGCGGAGTCAGGCGATATGGGGAGAAGGCAGGAACGGGGTACTGAATGTGGATGATCAGCCATGATCACATTGAATGGCGGTGCTGGCTCGAAAGGGTCAAATGGCCTACTCCTGCACCTATTGTCTATTGTATGGTATGGTTTGACTGGATAATAACCATATAACCATATAACAATTACAGCACGGAAACAGGCCATCTCGGCCCTTCAAGTCCGTGCCGAACAACTTTTTTCCCTTAGTCCCACCTGCCTGCACTCATACCATAACCCTCCATACCCTTCTCATCCATATGCCTATCCAATTTATTTTTAAATGATTCCAACGAACCTGCCGCCACCACTTCCACTGGAAGCTCATTCCACACCGCTACCACTCTCTGAGTAAAGAAGTTCCCCCTCATGTTACCCCTAAACCTCTGTCCCTTAATTCTAAAGTCATGTCCTCTTGTTTGAATCTTCCCTATTCTCAAAGGGAAAAGCTTGTCCACATTAACTCTGTCTATCCCTTTCATCATTTTAAAGACCTCTATCAAGTCACCCCTTAACCTTCTGCGCTCCAGAGAATAAAGACCTAACTTATTCAACCTATCTCTGTAACTTAGCTGTTGAAACCCAGGCAACATTCTAGTAAATCTCCTCTGTACCCTCTCTAATTACGATTAATACGTAATCAAGTATTTTCACTGTATCTTGGTACGTGACAATAATATACCAATGCACTTCATCGTCTGCATGGACGTCCAGGTACATATCAAACTTCACGTTTTAGAACATACAAAAACAAAACCACTGATGTGTACAAATATACATATTCATATTCAAAAACACACATATGGTTACAGACATATGGATACATATGATTGGATATGTATGAGATACAGACACCAACATACATCAATGTTTAGTCTAGTTTAGTTAGTTTAGAGATATAGCGCGAAACAGGACTTTCGGCCCACCGAGTCCTCGCCGAAACAGTAAGCCCCGCACACAGACGTTATCTTACACAGACTAGGGACAATTTTACATTAACCTGCAAACCTGTACGTCTTTGGGGTGTGGGAGGAAATCAAAGATCTTGGAGAAAAGCCATGCAGTCACTGGGAGAACATATAAACTCTGTGCAAACAGCACCTGTAGTCGAGATCGAACCCGGGTCTCTGGTACTGTAAAGCCCCTGTCCCACTTAGAAACCTGAATGGGAATCTTTGGAGACTTTGCGCCCCACCCAAGGTTTCCGTGCGATTCCCGGAGGTTCCCGGAGGTTTTTGTCAGTCTTCCTAATGGTCAAAAATGGTCTCCGTTTTAAAAATCGTTAATTTTTTAGTCGAAGCCGGTTGCGATGCTAGTTGAAGGTGGTTGCCGGAGGACAAAAACCTCCGGGAACCGCACGAAAACCTTGGGTGGGGCGCAAAGTCTCCTGAGGTTTCCGTTCAGGTTTCCTAAATGGAACAGGGGCATTAGGGGTAGGGAATTGAGGAATGCTGTGGAACAGAGGGATCTAGGAATAACTGTGCATAGTTCCCTGAAGGTGGAATCGCATGTAGATAGGGTGGTAAAGAAAGCTTTTGGTGTGCTGGTCTTTATAAATCAGAGCATTGAATATAGGAGTAGGGAAGTAATGTTAAAATTGTACAAGGCATTGGTAAGACCAATTCTGGAGTATGGTGTACAATTTTGGTCGCCTAATTATAGGAAGGATGTCAACAAAATAGAGAGAGTACAGAGGAGATTTACTAGAATGTTGCCTGGGTTCCAGCAACTAAGTTACAGAGAAAGGTTGAACAAGTCAGGTCTTTATTCTTTGGAGCGCAGAAGGTTAAGGGGGGACTTGATTGAGGTCTTTAAAATGATGAAAGGGATAGACAGAGTTGACGTGGATAAGCTTTTCCCATTGAGGGTAGGAAAGATTCAAACAAGAGGGCATGACATGAGAATTAAGGGACAGAAGTTTAGGGGTAACATGAGGGGGAACTTCTTTACTCAGAGAGTGGTGGCTGTGTGGAATGATCTTCCTGCAGAAGTGGTGGAGGCAGGATCAATTTTAACATTTAAAAGTAAAGTGGATAGGTATATGGACGGGAAGGGAATGGAGGGGTATGGTCTGAGTGCAGGTAGATGGGACTAGGGGAAAATAAATGTTCGGCACGGACTGGAAGGGCCGAGAAGGCCTGTTTCCGTGCTGTAATTGTTATATGGTTTATATGGTTATATGGTTATTAGGCAGCAACTCTACCACTGCGCCACTGTGCCCCACCCCACCCCCCCTCCCCAATCTTTGCACATCCCCAATCCTTTCCACTCGTCGCTTTAATTTCATGTTGCATGTATTTTTGTTTTTTTTATAACTGTTGGCAGATCAATTTCCCTACTGGGATAAATAAAGTTCTATCATATTGTATCGTATCGTATCGTACATACCAATGTACTTTGGTGTGTGGGATTTCCTATACGTACAGCAATAATTCATCAAGACCACCCCAACAGCACCTCCAAAACCTGGGGTGACCTCTATCACTAGGTGAGATGAGGGAGAGCAGGTGCACGGGAACACCACCACATGCAGATTCCCCTCCAGGTGGCACGCCATCCCGACTTGGAAAGGTATCGCTGTGCCTTCCTCTTGGACTCCCCCAGATGGCCCCCTACCCTCTTTAGACCTTTTCATTTAGAACTGCCGGCGTGACATCAACCGCCTTAACCTTTGGTGAAAGGAAGGGTCTCAATCCCAAAACAACACCTGTCAATTTTCTCCAGAGTTGCTGCCTGACCCGCTGAGTTACTCTAGCACTTTGCGTGTCTATCGTTGCTGCTCCTTTGTTGTAGCCAGGTCCATGGATTCTGAAATTCCCTATCCAACAACACTGTAGGAACGCCATTCGGATTGTAGCACTTGCCATCCCGTTTCCCCCCTCCCCGTCCCCATCCCTTTCCCGAGGGCAGTTATGGACGGGCAGTTAATCTTTATCCAGAGAGGGCAAATCAAAAGCAGACATGCACATTCACAGCACCACACAGACAGTGGCCCACCGCAGTCAACATGATGAATTCTTATGAAGAAACCCCAGTTTTGCCTGCCATCTACCGAATTGGAGACCATCGGACTTTCATTAATCGGGCTTCATCTTGCACTGAACATTATTTCCCTTATAGACACAAAGTGCTGGAGTAACTCAGCGGGTCAGGCAGCATCTCTGGAGAAAAGGAATAGGTAACATTTCGGGTCGAGACCCTTCTTCAGCCCCGAGTCGTCATCTATTCCTTTTCTCCAGAGATGCTGCTTGACGCGCTGAGTTACTCCAGCATTTTGTGCCCATCTTCGGTGTAAACCTGCGTCTGCAGTTCCTTCCTACACATTTATCCTGTATCTGTACACTGTGGATGGCTTGATTGTAATCATTTAGTTTAGAGATACAGCGCGAAAACAGGTAGTTCGGCCCACTGAGTCCACAATCCCCGTGCAATAACACTATCCTACACACACTTGTACCGAGCCAATTAACCTACAAACTTGTAAGTCTTTGGAGTAAGGGAGGAAACCGAAGATCTCGGAGAAAACCCACACGGTCACGGGGAGAACGTACAAACCGTAGTCGGGATCGAACTGGCTGTTCAAGCGCTGCAAGGCAGCAACTCTACCTCTGCGCCACCGTGCCGCCCACGTATAGTCTTTCCGCTGACTGGATAGCACGCAACAAAAAGGCTTTTCACTGTACCTTGTTACACATGACAATAAGCTAAACTAATTAATGAGGAGCCTAGGGTATAGTACCGGCCCATTATATGGGAGCTGTGCTCTCTGGCGTTCAAATAGGCATTTGCAAAACGCACAAGTGTCCCAACAGACCCCCGACAGATCCCAGCCATTATGTGTCTGGCTATTGTTGACCAGAAACACACACAAAGTGCGTACCTTCTGTGTAAACTAGCATCTGCAGTTCCTTCGTACACAAAGGGTGTATTTCTCATATACATCAGTCTGAAGAAGGGTCTCGACCCGGAAACCTCGCCTATTCCTTCTCTCCATAGAAGCTGCCTCACCCGACTGAGTTTCTCCAGCATTTTTGCATGCCCACAAAGCGCTGGAGTAACTCAACGGGTCGGGCAGCATCTCCAGAGAAGAAAGGATGGGTGACCTTTCGGGTCGGGACCCGCGATCAGAAATCTTATGGGGATCTGATAATATTATAGCAACATATTAGCAGTACAAGACCCGTTGCACACAGCGCAGGCTGGGAGATGGGGTTGCACTTTGCTTATATTTATTAATACAGCCCACCGGTCACAAACACAATTGCAGTTAAATAACTGTAGCTCTGACTTGTGAATGGAGTTTTCTTTTGATTATTAAAGTTGGTAGATTATTAAAGGGCATCCTCTTGTGTTACAACCACTCCAAAGACAGAGACAAAACGCTGGAGTAACTCAGTAACTGGGACAGGCAGCATCTATGGAGAGAAGGAATGGGACATGTTTCGGATCAAGAAACCTTTTTCCATACTGAGTCAGGGGCAAATATTCTAGAGGAGCTCCTCTGGCATCTTTGGTCAGGGGAGAGGAAGACAGAGACATGGAAGGGTGAGGTGTGACATGGAAGGATCAAAGGGGAGGAAGTTCAAGGATTGCAAGATGCAATTTGTACCCAAGCCGATTAACCTACAAAACCTGAAGTCTGAAGAAGGGTCTGGAGTCAGGGGAGAGGATGAGGAAAGGGAAGGTGTCAAAACGAGACATCAAAAGAGAAGAGGATCAAGGAAAATGTAAAATAGCAAATATGGAAATATAGAACCACGCACGCCATCCTGGTTTTAATGGAAAGTGAATCATGTTGCACCCTCTCCCCAAGCCCCCGGTGGGGAGAGTGTACTGAGGGGTTGAGCTACTCACATGTTCTCCGTGCTTGGGGGAAAGGTTGGGATGCGACCGATGGCTTTGCAGGTGATCTGAAGTAAGTTCCACTCTGAGCACTCGCAGGCGCTGGGACACTGACCCGCTCCAGCCCGGCTCAGTCCCAGAGAGACCCTTGTCAGGGTCAACGCTTGCAAGGTGAGCAGAAGCATCCTGCGACTTAATCATTCAAGAGACCTTGCGATTGATTTTTTTTGCTTGGGGGATCTGTTTTCGAGCTGCAGCCGCCGGGAGCCCTGGCGTTAAAGGTTTGCAAAAAGCCCTTCATTGCCAACGCCGGGCTGTGTTTTGCAGGATGATTGACAAATAGCCTCCACCTCTGCCGGAGGATGGAACTGCAGATGCTGGTTTACACCGAAGACATGGTCACACAAAATGCTGGAGTAGCTCAGCGGGACAGGCAGCATCTCTGGTGGGAAGGAATGGGCGACGTTTCGGGTGGAGACCCTTCTTCAGGCTCCACCTTGTCCATTCACATTGTTGCAACCAGGATCCATACATCCCCCTCACGCTGCTGATCACACGCCAACTTAAAAAATATAATAAATAAAACATCTTTCCATCTGTTAATATCTTTCCACCCACCATCCCGTGGGACTGCAGAGCAGTAGCTGCAATGTTAAGGTTAGACTGCCAAGCCAGGTTGCAGTCCTGAGCTACTATCTGCCACATTGGGGACCCTTTGACCGGACTTTACTGCCTTTATCTTTGCACTGAACCTTATTCCCTTATCACGCAGCTGTACACTGTGTATGGCTCGTTTGTAATCATGTATTTTGTCTGGTTAGCAGGCAACACAAGCTTTTCACTGTACCTCAGTACACGTGACAATAGATTAAACTAAAAACTAAACCATTTCCACCTTGACCATCAATTACCAATGTGATAGAGACATAGAGCTGGGTACAGGCCCTTCGGCCCAACTTGCCAACCCTGAACAACATGCACCATCTACACTAGCCCCACTTAGTCTTGACCCACACCTTCTCTCCAGAGATGCTGCCTGTCCCGCTGAGTTATTCCAGCATTTTGTGTCTATCTTTATAGTGGTTGTACCCCATTCTCCTGCTCTCTATCCAAAACCTCTGATACCCACACTAATCAAGAACCTATAGTATCTATCTCTGCCTTAAAAATATCCACTGACTTGGCCTCCACAGCCTTCTGTGGCAATGAATTCCCCAGATTATGACCACAAGGGGCGCCGTATGATGGCAGCCTCTGCCTACACTGTCTGTTTTTTCATCTTTTTTTAATTTTTAGTCTGTTTAAAAAGTATGTTTTGGAGGGTTCTTAGTCTTTTTATGTGGGGGAGGTGGGGAGGGTAAAGGAGCTGTCCCACTGCAGCAACCTAATCTGCAAGTTCAGAAGAGTTTAGGGGAGTTTGAAAAAGTGTCATGTTGAAGACCTCCTTCGACTATGTTGAAGACTAGCTTCGGGAAAATTGGATACCGAATAGTGGAGAGTGAAGACGACTTCTTTCAATCTCCTTCGACCTCCCTTCGACTATGTTGAAGACTATCTACGACTACCTTTGACTAACCTCAATTACCTACGACTAACATGCCGACCTACTACGACCTACTTCGACTAAATCTACGAGTAACAAAAATATCGATTTTTTCCCATGGCGACCTTTTTTTACTTGCGGGCATTTTTCAGCATGTTAAAAAATACACCGCGACCTAGCTCAGGCCTCGAGTACACGTGGACTACTCTCGAGCATGAAGGAGAGTTACAAAGACCTCCTAGGACCTCGTGTCGACCATGCTGAAAGTATGAGTCGAGGGCAAACTCGTCTGAACTCGCGGATTAGGTCGCCACAGTGGGACAGGCCCTTAAGGAGCAAACCGTTTCTCAGTCACGTCCTGGCGAGGATGCGACTATTCTAGTCGCGTCTTCACCCCCCCCTCCCCCCCCTCACAGCCTACCGTCTGGATTGGCGCGGCTTTTCCTGCCGCAGACCGACCGGAGCTTCAGCGGCGGCGCAACATTAATTTGCCATCGCGGAGTGGGCGATGCCTTACCGGGGATCGCTTGTTGAAGCTCCCGAGATTTGGCCTGCTGAGCTGTGGTTGCGGAGCTTCTAGCCGCGTGCGGTGCTGACTTCGACAGCGCAGAGTCCTGGTGATCCCTTTGCCGAGGGCCGCCTGTGTTGAATCTCCGCCCAGCTCGGCCTGCAGACTTCAGTAGCTGCTGGCACCGGTGGGAAGTGGCCAATTTGGAACTCCAAGCCGCTGGGAATGTTCTTCCGTTCCGACGTCGGAGTTCCGATCATCCCGTAGCAGCGACTGCGGGGGGCTCGGGAGGTCCCGACCACGGGTGAACATAGGGGAAGGAGGATGACTGAAGTTTGTTGCTTTCCCTCACAGTGGGAAACTTTGATTCTGCTGTGTGGGGATGTTTGTGTTAAAGTCTATCGTGTGTTGTGTTCTTTTTTTATTCGTATGGCTGTATGGTGACCACAAATTTCACTGTACCAATTGGTGCATGTGACAATATATATAATCTTGAAATTTGAACTTGAGATTCATGTGATCTATATCCCTCCATTCCTTGCTCATGCCTATCTAAAAAAATCTTAAATGTTTAACAGACTTTGATAGGCACAACAAATCTGCTTCCGTCATCACCCATGGCAGTGTATTCCAGCCACCCTTCACTCTCTGCATAAGAAGATAGACATAAAATGCTGGAGTAACTCTTTGGGTCAGGCAGCATCTCAGGAGAAAAGGAATAGGTGACGTTTCGTGTCTGGGGAGGGGTTCCCGACCACAAACGTCACTCATTCCTTTTTTCCAGAGATGCTCCCTGCCCCGCTGAGTTACTCCAGCATTTAGTGTCTACCTTCGGTGTAAACAAGCATTTGCAGTTCCTTCCTACACTCTCTGCATAAAATAGACAATAGACAATACGCGCAGGAGGAGGCCATTTGGCCCCTCGAACCAGCACCGCCATTCAATGTGATCACGGCTGATCATCCACAATCAGTACCCCGTTCCTGCCTTTTCCCCATATCCCCTGACTCCACTATCTTGAAGAGCCCTACCCAGCTCTTTCTTGGAAGTATCCAGAGAACCTGCCTCCACTGCCCTCTGAGGCAGAGAATTCCACAGACTCACAGCTCTCTCTGTGAAAAAGTGAAATAAACTTGTCCTACACATCCCCATCCCCCCCCCCCTTTACCTTAAAGCTATGCCCTCTAGGCTTTGATATTTCCACCCGGGGTGGAAAAGGTTCAGTCTACCCTTTTCAATGCCTTTCATAATTTTACAAACTCCCCTCAACCTCTGAAGCTCCAGAGAAAACAATCTATTGGTTAAAAATAATAAGAGCTGTGGAAAGTTCCCAGAGAACAAAGAAACCGACTCTGGAAAGAATGAAGCATATATGTTTAATACATCAGACATGCCTTCTCCCTGTAGACGCAGCACTTTTAAACCTTAAAAATACTTTGATGTATTAATCCCACACAACACCACCGACAAATAACTTATTTTCCCAGTTGTGCGGCAAGTATTGAAAGATTGGCTGCTAGACGCTTCGTTGTGGTATTAAGTACGGGAATAGTCCTACTGAGTCCCTCCAGATGTATGAATATTACTTCCTGGATCTCTCTCAGAGCTTTTGGTTTTATGGGCTATTGTGTTGTTATGCGAGTAGTTGCTAGGATACACACTCACACACAATAAAATCTACCGATGGGTTCTGAAAGCATTATTCACTAATAAAACTTTGAGTAACTACCGAAATGTAAAAATTTCATGGCAAATCTGCTCAAAATATTGACGGATGACATGAGACGACGGATATTATTCACACATGTGGGGTCTAATAATAAATAATACTAGTTTCTCACATTCTACTTCTTCGAAGGAAGTACTGTTTGAGATGCAAGTGTTATGTTCACCTGAACGTTCTTTGGAGACCACATACATATAAAATGCGTCCGTTACAGTTGCAAGCAGACAATGGATATTTGTTCACTAAGGTTGACAGCACTAATCTCCAGACTGTGGCCAGAAATGAATCCCTGTAAGGTAATGGTGCAGTAATGAAGCTGTTTTTTTTATTATCAATGTTTTTTTTAAGATATGGGTGTTGTTGGCAACGCCAGCATTTATGGCCTTCCTAATTGCCCTTGAAATGCTCGTGGTGAGAGTAATGGTACATCTGGGGCAGTCACGGTGGCGCAGTGGTAAAGTTGCTGCCTTACAGCGAATGCAGCGCCGGAGACCCGGGTTAGATCCCGATTGCGGGCGCTGTCTGTACGGAGTTTGTACGTTCTCCCCATGACCTGCGTGGGTTCTCTCCGAGATCTTCGGTTTCCTCTCACATTCCAAAGACGTACAGGTTTGTAGGTTAATTGGCTTGGCAAAATGTAAAAATTGTTCCTAATGGGTGGAGGATAGTGTTAATGTGCAGGGATCGCTGGTCGACGCGGACTCGGTGGGCCTAAGGGCCTGTTTCTGTGCTGTATCTCTAAACTAAACTGAGTGGATTTGCTTGGTTACCTCTGAGTCAATGATGCCTGGAGTCACATACACTGTAGATCAGGCTGGCTAATGATGGCAAATTTCTTTCCCTGAGGACATGGATGAACCAGGTGGGTCTGGTCTGCCCCAACAGCTGCTGACAACCTTCTACCGCTGCACAACAGAGAGCATACTAACATATGGCATCTCTGTGTGGTATCTCAGCTGCACGGAGGCGGAGGGGAGAGCTCTTCAGCGCGTCATCCACAGAGCGCAGAAGATAATTCGGACACAGCTACCAGCCTTGGAGGCCATCTACTATACACGGTGCCTCAGGATGGCCGTCAGCATTCACAAAGATTCCTCACACCCTTGCAATAGTCTGTTCGAATGTCTACCTACCGGCAGATGTTGCAAGGCCTTCTACGCCCGCACCTCCAGGAACAGCTTCATCCCCAGAGCTTTAGCTGCTCTGAACCGGCCCTGCTGAGTGCCCCCCCCCCATGAACTGTCTACCTCGGCTGTGGCACATCGACCCGGCACAGACCTATTTGCACTGTTATACTGTTTTTAAAAAAAAATCATGTTTCTCTGGGTATCTAAATTTTTAGTTGATCAAGTTATAACATCGGATGGAAGCTGCATACCAAATCTCGTTGTACCTCTGTGCAATGAAAATAAAATATATTATTATGGCAGATTGTAGTTTGCATGGTCATCATCTCAATGGTACAAACGCACAGTGAAATTCTTTTTTTGCATATGGTTCAATAAAGTATTGCCATGCCTAAGCATAATGCCAGATTAGTAAACTGAACAGAAATAGTCCACTGAGACCGAATGCAAGAGCCGCCAGGTTTTGGCGTAATTCCGGAGTCCAGTCCGGTCTGCACACTAGGTTTCATGGAGCGGGCCGTCGCCTCAGTTTTGGATCGTTCTGCTAACTATCGTCCATCTCCTCACCTGGCCACAATTGAGCCCCAGGGGCTCACAGCCGACCTTGATGGTGCAGCAGGCAAGACCCCGGTTGACTCTCCTACCGGCCGTGGTCCTCGCGTCCATCGTGGCCGGCTCCCTTCTCTGCTGTCTCTGGTCTTCGGGGGGTGGCTTCCTCATAGAAGCCGTGGCCTGCTGGCTCTTCTGCATCCATTTTGTCTTCCGCCATCTTGAGACTTGTTGGTGTCTATCCTCCCAAAATCCAGATTATTGATTAAAGTTTAATTAGAATCCTGATTTGTTAGCTCAGCACTTTCAGTCACTAGCGCAAAGTACAAAATACTGGGAGAATTCAGCTGACATGTAAAATCCCCTGGATGAAATGGTTAGATGATGAATTGCTAGGCCGAAGAAGGATCCCAAACCAAAACATTGTCCATTTCCTCCACACAAGCTACCTGACCCGCTGGGTTTCTCTAGCACTTGTGCTTGGATCCTACAAAATAGACTGTAAGACTATCAAGCCTTCAATGATCCCATGATGTTTCACTAGATTGAGAGTGGTGGACTCAGCCTGGTCCATTTTGGTCATAGCCCTCCCCACCTGGGTGGCACAGTAGCTCAGCGGTCGAGTTGGTGCCTTGCAGCGCCAGAGACCCTGGTTCGATCCTGACTGCAGGAGTTCTCCCCGTGACCTGCATTGGTTTTCTCCGGGATCTCCGGTTTCCTCCCACACTCCAAAGACGTACAGGTTTTTAGGTTAATTGGCCTGGTATAATTGTAAATTGTTCCTAGTGTGTGTAGGATACTGCTAGTGTGCGGGGATTGCTGAAGGGTGGGCTGAAGGGCCTGTTTCCACGCTGAATCTCCAAACTAAACTATCAAAAGCATCTTCATGAGATGTTGCCTCAAGAAGACAGCATCGATCATCCAGAATCCCCAGAGAGCCGTGCCCTCTTCTCAATGCTACCGTCAGGCCAGAGCTACAGAAGCCTGAAGTCCCACACCACCAGGTTCAGGAACAGCTACTTTCCTACAACCATCAGGTTCTTGAACCAATTCTCACAACCCTAATCCTACCTCATCAACGGAACACTATGGACGACCTCTTGCACTACCATGGATTCATTTCTAATGGGGTATTTTTGCACTGATGTCTGCAGATGATTTTCTGCAGTATTCTTTTTACTGTCTTATGGAATTTATGTGTAATTTAGGTACAACTATTGTATCATTATGTTATTGTGTGTTGTCTGATTCAGCTGCAAGCAAGGTTTTCATAATACCAGTACCCCACTGAACTTGTGCGTATGATAACAACCTTGACTTGAATTGAAAATGTAAAATTGATAGATTCTATCAATTTTAGAAAGGCAACTTGTTATTACTGAGTAAGTGCAGATTGTGAAGGTGAAAAAAGTATAAGAGCCGCAATGAAGAAGATTGCAAGGTCAGGAATTCAACCTTAGTATGTCAGAGATCTGTTAAAGAGTCTGCAGGGAAGACGTTTTATGAATCTGGTGGTACATGCTTTCAAATTTTTGTATCTACTGCCCGACGAGAGAGGGAATGACTAGGGCGAGAGTTGCCCTTACTGTTGTTGCTGGCTTTACCAAGGTAGGTTGAACTGTAGATGGAATTATGGATATAATCAGATGGAGGGATGGGGAAGCGGGAGGGCTGGTTTGAGTAATGGACGACCACGTCTGCATCTACAACTTTCTGTAATTTTTTGTGGTCTTGGGCAGAGCATTTGGCGTACCAAGCTGTGATGCATCCTGAAAGGTTGTCTTCTGTACCTTGAAACTTAGGATCTGATATCATCAAGAGTTCAAGAGAGTTTTATTGTCATGTGTCCCAGATAGGACAATGAAATTCTTGCTTGCTTGCTGCAGCACAACAGAATATGTAAACAAAATACGGAACAGGAGATAAAAGTTCAGTGTGTCTATATACCACAGACCATATATATACACAATAAATAAACAGACAAATGTAATAGGTTGTTATTGTTCAGAGTTTGTTTGATGGCAAGTTTAATAACTGCGGGGAAGAGGCTGTTCCTGAACCTGGATGTTCCAGATTTCAAGCTCCTGTACCTTCTTCCCGATGGCAACGGAGAGATGAGTGTATGGCCAGGATGATGTGGGTCTTTGACGATGACATTTTTCACACAGAGAGTGGTGAATCTGTGGAATTCTCTGCCACAGAAGGTAGTTGAGGCCAGTTCATTGGCTATATTTAAGAGGGAGTTAGATGTGGCCCTTGTGGCTGAAGGGATCAGGGGGTATGGAGAGAAGGCCGGTACAGGATACTGAGTTGGATGTTCAGCCATGATCATATTGAATGGCGGTGCTGGCTCGAAGGGCTGAATGGCCTACTCCTGCACCTATTTTCTATGATTCTATGATTCTATTTGCCTAATTTTCTAATCTCAATGTCACCTTCATGTATTCATCCCATTTCAGTTCATTCCCTCCATATCCTCAAATCCATCAGTGATTGTCCTGAATACACACAGTGACCACCCCTTTCTTCGGTAGAGAATTCCAAAGATTTACCATGCACTGGATGAATACATTTCTTCTTAAACCAATCCTGAATGGCTGACATCTTATTTTATGGAAGAAATATCAACTCTACTTCTATCCTGGTAAACTCTGTAAGAATTTTGCATTTCGATTAGGTTTCCTCCCTTCTAAACTCTGTGGAGTATAGGCCCAGACCATTGAAGTTCTCTACATAGGCCCACCCTCCCCCATCATCCCAGAATGGGGGAGAGTGGGCCTATTCACTTTGGTTAATACAGCATGGAAACAAACCCTTCGGCACAACTTGCCCATGCCGACCAAGATGACCCATCAATACTAGTCCAACCTCCCCGTGAGGCCCTTCACCCTGTGTGCCTCTCTAGTCTTTTATGAAAAATCTTCGAAGCTGAGCGTTTTTTCTAAAATCAATATACAGAAGGGGTCGAGATCAGAATTTTAGTAAAAGAAACTTGCCCCGCACTTCTCCTTTAAACTTTGCCAGAATTACCTTAAAGCAATTACCTCTAGTCTTCAATATTTCTCCTCCTCATCTCCATTCTTCGTTGCATGCAACTGCAGTAATGTCATATGTACATGGTACATTATCATAGAAACATAGAAAAATAGGTGCAGGAGTAGGCCATTCGGCCCTTCGAGCCTGCACCGCCATTCAATATAATCATGGCTGATCATCCAACTCAGTATGCCGTCCCTGCCTTCTCTCCATACCCACCTGATCCCTTTAGCCACAAGAGCCACATCTAACTCCCTCTTGAATATAGCCAATGAACTGGCCTCAACGACCTTCTGTGGCAGAGAATTCCAGAGACTCACCACTCTCTGTGTAAAGAATGTTTTCCTCATCTTGGTCCTAAAGGAATTCCCCCTTATCCTTAGACTGTGACCCCTTGTTCTGGACTCCCCCAACATCGCGAACAATCTTCCTGCATCTAGCTTGTCCAACCCCTTAAGAATTTTGTAAGTTTCTATAAGATCCCCCCTCAATCTTCTAAATTCCAGTGAGTACAAGCCGAGTCTATCCAGTCTTTCTTCATATGAAAGTCCTGATATCCCAGGAATCAGTCTGGTGAACCTTCTCTGAACTCCCTCTATGGCAAGAACGTCTTTCCTCAGATTTGGAGACCAAAACTGTACGCAATATTCCAGGTGTGGTCTCATCAAAACACTGTACAACTGCAGTAGAACCTCCCTGCTCCTATACTCAAATCTTTTCGCTATGAAAGGCTATCACAATCCCTCTATAGAACTGAATTTGGAAGTACAGCTTCCAAGATGGTATTTTACATTAAAATCAAACAAACGACCACAGCTGCTGGAAATCTGAAATAAATATAAATTTTCCTTATGATCAGGGATTGCAGAACTGAAATGTTGACTATTTCTAAAACAGAATTGCACTGTGACCAAGTCCTTGGAGCAATTAGACTTAGATTGTAATTCATTGTTTATCATTTGGATGAATAATTTAGTTTAGTTTATTGTCATGTATACCGAGGTACAGTGAAAAGCTTTTGTGGCGTGCTAACCAGTCAGCAGAAAGACAATACATGATTACAATCGCGCCATCCACTGTGTACAGATACATGATAAAAGGACTAATGTTGCTTGCATGATAAAGTCCAGTAAAGTCTGATCAAAGATAGTCGGAGGGTCTCCAAATGAGGTGAATAGTAGTTCATGACTGCTCTCTAGTTGTTGGTTGGATGCTTCAGTTGTTTGATAACAGCTGGGAAAAAATTGGGAATAATCTAAATTAGTTTAAGGATTCAAGGAAAACATATGAAGATGTTAGAGAAGGGTTTGGTACCGGTAACATATCGAGTCACAGAGTGATACAGTGATACATTCCTTCAGCCCAACTTGTCCACATGGGCTAACATGTCCCAGCTACACTCATCCCACCTGCCCGCATTTGGTCCATATCCCTCCAAACCTGTCCTATCCATGTACCTGTCTAACTGATGTAGTTGTTCGACAAGGGTTTGGTACCTGCAACATATGTAGATGTTCTAGAATGGTTTGGTACCTGTAATGTGTAGGAAGGAACTGCAGATGCTGATTTAAACCGAAGATAAGACACAAAACAGTTGGTGTAACACAGTGGGTCAGACAGCATCTTTGAAGAAAAGGAATAGGTGGCGTTTCGGGTCAAGACCCTTCTTCAGTCTGAACATTCCTTTTCTCCAGAGATGCTGTCTGATCCACTGAGTTACTCCAGCTTTTTGTGTCTATCGTTGGTACCTGTAACGTATGTAGATGCCAGAGAAGCATTTGGTACCTGTGACATATGTAGATTATATGTTAGAGAAGGGTTTGGTACCTGTAATGTGCAGATGCTGGTTTAAACTAAAGATAGACACAAACACTTGGTGTAACTAAGTGGGTCCGACAGCATCTCTGGCAAAAAGGATTTTTGATGATGATACAAAAGTGAATAGTTTTGCAGATAGTGAAGATAGTTGTGAAAGATTGCAGCAGGATCTGGATTGATTGGCCAGGTGGGCATGGACGGAATGGTTGATGGAATTTAATACAGAGAAGTGTGAGGTGTTTTGAGATGTCGAACAAGGGCAGGACCTACACAGAAAATGGTAGGCCTCTGGGTAGTGTTGTAGAGCAGAGGGATCTAGGAGTACAGGTGCATAGTTCCTTGAAGGTGGTCGCAAGTTGATAAGGTGGTCAAAAAGGCTTTTGGCAATTTGGCCTTCATCAGTCAGAGTATTGAGCATAGAAGTTGGGAGGTCATGTTGCAGTTGTATAAGACTATGGTAAGACTGCATTTAGAATATTGTGTTCAGTTCTGGGCACCATGTTATAGGAAAGATATCGTCAGGCTTGAAAGGGTTCGGAAAAGATTTACGAGGATGTTGCCAGGACTAGAGGGTGTGAGCTATAGGGTGAGGTTGAGTAGGCTGAGTCTCTATTACATGGAGCACAGGAGGATGAGGGGAGATCTTATAGAGGTGTACAAATCATGAGAGGAATGGATCGGGTAGATGCACAGAATCTCTTGCCCAGAGTAGGAGAATCGAGGACCAGAGGATATAGGTTCAAGGTGAAGGGGAAAAGATTTAATAAGAATCTTAGGTGTAACTTTTACACATAAAGGGGTGGGTGTATGGAACAAGCTGCCAGAGGAGGTAGTTAAGGCTGGGACTATCCCATCATTTAAAAAAAATAGACAGGTGCATGGATAGGACAGGTTTGGAGGGATATGGACCAAGCGCAGGCAGGTGGGACTAGTGTAGCTTGAACGTTGTTTGCCGGTGTAGGCGAGTTGGGGCGAAGGGCCTGTTTCCACACTGTATCACAATATGATTAGGTGACTTTTGGAGTCGAGGCCTTTCTTCAGTCTGAAGATTCCTTTTGTCCAGAGATGCTGTCTGACCCGCTGAGTTACTCCAGCTTTTTCTGTCTATCTTTGGTCTAACATATGTTGATGTCAGAGAAACATTTGGCACCTGTGACATATGTAGATGTTAAAGAAGGGTTTGGCATATGGCACCTGTAATATATGTAGACGTAAGAGAAGAGTTTGGTACCTGTGACATATGTAGATGTTAGAGAACGGTTTGGCAGCTGTAATATATGTAGATGTTATAGACAATAGACAATAGGTGCAGGAGTAGGCCATTTGGCCCTTCGAGCCACCACAGCCATTCAATGTGATCATGGCGGATCATCCCCAATCAGTAGGTATGTTACAAAACTTACCTTCAGCGGCGCTGTAGTTCTGTCACTGGCCGTGTGCGCGACTTTGGCGCCTTTGAGGGGGAGGGCGGGGTTAAAATGCGGTGTTTCTCCTACCTGTCCTATATATTTTTTTACTCGGACTACAAGCTTTTGCTGAAGAATTGTTCCGACTGCCGTTCTGTGAAATCTTTTTTTTAAATCGCCCGACAAGTTCAGCGCTGGAGTAATTTAAAAATCAGTTTCTAAAGCCGTCAACGCCGACAACGGGGACGGATTTCACGTACGGGAGAGGTAAAGGAAAGTCGTTTATTTTATGTATAAAAGTGTTTTTTAAGATGCCTTTAATCCACATTTTACATCGCGAAACGGTGATTTATTCCCCATACGAACTGGCAGTATTTATCCTGCCGATATGGGGTTCAAATTCACCGCAACCGCAACGTTCCAATTGATCGCGTTCCAGAAAAACCCACTCGCAAGTTGATTTAAATGGCCATTAATTTACGGGAATTAAACATTAAATTCCTTCCATTTGGCCTATAAATTAATAACAATGAGATTTAAAAACCATGTTCTATTGTGAATTCTGGTGTGAATGCTATTTGAACACTTAGGCTATTTAAAAAATAGATAGATGTTTAGACCTAGTAATTGAATTTTGTAATTGGCTACAATTGGGTAACTAACTAATTATATGCTTTAATTTAAGGTCATTCAAGCAAGATTATTTCATATTTGTTTCAGAATGCTTCAATCTATAATAATTGAACATTTCTTTCAGTTCTCTTAATTTTTAAGAATGTTATGGGCTTTTGACTGTCCTTGACCACAGCTTTTGTGTTAAGTCCATGGAAAAGCAATATGGAGCAAGATGCTAATTTCTGAATATGAAAATGGCCATAACTTTTTAAATACTAACATTGCTACAATCAGTACCCTGTTCCTGCCTTCTCCCCATATCCCCTGACTCCGCTATTTTTAAGACCCCTATCTAGCTCTCTCTTGAAAGCATCCAGAGAACCTGCCTCCACCGCCCTCTGAGGCAGAGAATTCCACAGACTCATCTCTCTGTGAAAAAAAGTGTTTCCTTGTCTCCGTTCTAAGTGGCTTACTTCTTATTCTTAAACTGTGGCTCCTGCTTCTGGACTCCCCCAACATCGGGAACATGTTTCCTGCCTCTAGCGTGTCCAAGTCCTTAACAATCTTATATGTTTCTCATCCTTCTAAACTCCAGAGTGTACAAGCCCAGCCGTTCCATTCTCTCAGCATATGACAATCCCGCCATCCCGGGAATTAACCTTGTAAACCTACGCTGCACTCCCTCAATAGCAAGAATGTCCTTGCTCAAATTAGAGGACCAAAACTGCACACAATACTCCAGGTGTGGTCTCACTAGGGCCCTGTGCAACTGCAGAAGGACCTCTTTGCTCCTCTATTCGATTCCTCTTGTTATAAGTTAGAGAAGGGTTTGTTACCTGTAATAGATGTAGATGTTGGAGCAGTGTTTGGCACCTGAAAACATATGTAGATGTTAGAGAAGTGTGTGGTACCTGTAAACATATGTAGATGGTAGAGCAGTGTTTGGCACCTGAAAACATACGTAGATGTTAGAGAAGGGTTTGGCATCTGAAAACATATGTAGATGTTAGAGAAGGGTTTGGCATCTGAAAACATATGTAGATTTCTGGGATGTCAGGACTTTCATATGAGGAAAGACTGGATAGACTCGGCTTGTACTCGCTGGAATTTAGAAGATTGAGGGGGGATCTTATAGAAACTTACAAAATTCTTAAGGGGTTGGACAAGCTAGATGCAGGAAGATTGTTCCCGATGTTGGGGGAGTCCAGAACAAGGGGTCACAGTCTAAGGATAAGGGGGAATTCCTTTAGGACCGAGATGAGGAAAACATTCTTTACACAGAGAGTGGTGAGGCCAGTTCGTTGGCTATATTTAAGAGGGCGTTAGATGTGGCATTTGTGGCTAAAGGGATCAGGGGGTATGGAGAGAAGGCAGGTACGGGATACTGAGTTGGATGATCAGCCATGATCACATTGAATGGCGGTGCAGGCTCGAAGGGCCGAATGGCCTACTCCTGCACCTATTTTTCTATGTTTATGTTTCTATGTTAGAGAAGGGTTTGGCACCTGAAAACATATGTAGATGTTAGAGAAGTGTGTGGCACCTGTAAACAGTTGTAGGCTGTTAGAGAAGGGTTTTGCACCTCTAAACATATGTAGATGTTAGAGAAGGGTTTTGCACCTGTAAACATATGTAGATGTTAGAGAAGGGTTTTGCACCTGTGTGGCACCTGTAAACAGTTGTAGGCTGTTAGAGAAGTGTGTGGTACCTGTAAACATACGTAGATGTTAGAGAAGGGTTCGGCATCCGAAAACATATGTAGATGTTAGAGAAGGGTTTTGCACCTGTAAACATATGTAGATGTTAGAGAAGGGTTTGGCATCTGAAAACTTATGTAGATGTTAGAGAAGGGTTTTGCACCTGTAAACATATGTAGATGTTAGAGAAGGGTTTGGCATCTGAAAACATATGTAGATGTTAGAGAAGGGCTTTGCACCTGTAAACATATGTAGATGTTAGAGAAGGGTTTGGCATCTGAAAACATATGTAGATGTTAGAGAAGGGTTTTGCGCCTGTAAACATATGTAGATGTTAGAGAAGGGTTTGGCATCTGAAAACATATGTAGATGTTAGAGAAGGGTTTTGCACCTGTAAACATATGTAGATGTTAGAGAAGGGTTTGGCATCTGAAAACATATGTAGATGTTAGAGAAGGGCTTTGCACCTGTAAACATATGTAGATGTTAGAGAAGGGTTTGGCATCTGAAAACATATGTAGATGTTAGAGAAGGGTTTTGCACCTGTAAACATATGTAGATGTTAGAGAAGGGTTTGGCATCTGAAAACATATGTAGATGTTAGAGAAGGGTTTTGCACCTGTAAACATATGTAGATGTTAGAGAAGGGTTTGGCATCTGAAAACATATGTAGATGTTAGAGAAGGGCTTTGCACCTGTAAACATATGTAGATGTTAGAGAAGGGTTTGGCATCTGAAAACATATGTAGATGTTAGAGAAGGGTTTTGCACCTGTAAACATATGTAGATGTTAGAGAAGGGTTTGGCATCTGAAAACATATGTAGATGTTAGAGAAGTGTGTGGTACCTGTAAACATACGTAGATGTTAGAGAAGGGTTCGGCATCCGAAAACATATGTAGATGTTAGAGAAGGGTTTTGCACCTGTAAACATATGTAGATGTTAGAGAAGGGTTTGGCATCTGAAAACATATGTAGATGTTAGAGAAGGGCTTTGCACCTGTAAACATATGTAGATGTTAGAGAAGGGTTTGGCATCTGAAAACATATGTAGATGTTAGAGAAGGGTTTGGCATCTGAAAACATATGTAGATGTTAGAGAAGGGTTTTGCACCTGTAAACATATGAAGATGTTAGAGAAGTGTGTGGCACCTGTAAACAGTTGTAGGCTGTTAGAGAAGTGTGTGGTACCTGTGACATATGTAGGCTGTTAGAGAAGTGAGATGTACCTGTGACAGGTGGATTTGGCGCCTAGTTCTCCTCACTGGCGCTCTGCCTGTCACTGGCAGAGAGGCGGGACGCTTGGCGCAATTTCCCGATAGGCATTAGAGCGGGCCGGCTCCGCGGGGGAGGGCGGTTGGGCCGCGGTGGCTGCTGGGAGTTGTATTCAGATTGGCGCATCCGCCGCAGCCGGTGGGCGGGAGCGGGACTACAACTCCCAGGGGGCGGTGCGGGCGGCGGAGTCCGGGGCCGGGGGAGGCGGCTGGGCGAAGGCGGCCATTTCAAGTTGCCATAGACGCCGAGTGGAGGCGGCGGCGGCCGGGGCGGGATGGGTCTCGCTGCCCGCTGAAGGTGCAGCACAGGGCGGCTGCAGTCGGCATGGGACTAGACGGCGGATCACAGGTGCCGGGACCTTACATGCGCTCCTTAGACTGTCATTTATAAATATAATAACGTTGGTTTTGTTTAGTGCGGGTGTCTGGGGAGAAGGCAGGAGAATGGGGGTTAGGAGGGAGAGATGGGTCGAATGGCGGAGTAGACTTGATGGGCCGAATGGCATAATTCTCTGCTCTTAGAACTTACGAATTTATGACATGCACAGGTTGATATCAGTGAGTATGTTTTCTTCCTAAGAGCACGAATGGAACCTTCTCCAGAGAAATCAGATGGAGCCAACCCACTTGTAAGCTCTTCTTTCTGTAAATCATGCACTGAAAATGTAATGCTCCATTGAATGAGATGTAACTGAGTTATTAACGCCAATCAAAATATATTCCACTCACAGGAAAGAATATATGAAACCCTTGTGAGAGGAAGGGTCTCAACCCAAAACGTCACCCATTCCTTCTCTCCAGAGATGTTGACCTGTCCCGCTGAGTTATTCCAGCTTTTTGTGTCTATCTTCTCTGGTGAGACTCCATGTATGAGTGGAAACATAAGAGTACACATGACGGAGTAGACTTGATGGTCCGAATAGCTGAACTCTGCTCCTACCAATTGTGACCTTATGAGTCTGGGTTGGGGTTGGACGATAGACACAAAATGCTGGAGTAACTCAGCGGGACAGGCAGCTTCTCTGGAGAGAAGGAATGGGTGACGTTTCTGGTCGAGACTATTCCTCAGACTGAGCGTCAGGGGAGAGGGAGACATAGAGATAAGGAAGGGTAAGGTGTGAAAACGAGACATCAAAAGAGATGAAGTTCGAGGAGAATGTGGAATAGATCATGGAAAATGTAGAAATGATCATTGTTAGCTAGGAGAAGGTGACAACGAAGCAAACATAGATGGTAATTGGGGGGATAGTCAGACTGGTTAGAGAACTATGAAGGGGGAGGGATGGAAAGAGAGTGGGAAAGCAAGGGTTACTTTGCAGCGGTCGACGAGAACATGGAGGAACTGCTGCTGGGGTGGAGAACAATGGGGACCCGGGGGACCGTTTTGGGGCGGGGGGGGGGAGAGAACAAGGAGAATCCGGCGACTTTGTCAACGCCGTAGGTGGCCGCTATTTCACAAGCAAATAATTTCACTGTGCCTTGTCACATGTGATAATAAAGTATTCCATTCCATACTTGAAGTTAGAGAAGTTAATATTCATACTACTGCCCAAGTGAAATATCAGGTGCTGTTCCTCCAATTTTTTCCTTTCCTCAATGACCCCCCTCCTGGGACGTTAGCCAAATGTAGTGGGTGTTCAGATGTACGGTGGGGAGCATGCTGTTTGCGTCAGGGCCTGTTTTGGTCATTCAAAGGCTCAAGAACGAAGGGATCTGCAGAGAGTGGAAGACACTGCCTGCTCTGTCACAGGTGATGACCTCTCCACCATTGGCAATGCTTTCATTTTGCTACTACCATTGGGGCGAGGTGGGGTGGGGGGGTGAAAAGGTACAGGAACTTGAGAACCCTTACAGCCATGTTTAAGAACAGCTTCTTCCCATCAACTATCAGACTCTTTGGAATATTGTGAGCAGTTTTGGGCCCCATATCTGAGGAGGGTTGTGCTGGTGTTGCAAAGAGTCCAGAGGAGGTTTACAAGAATGATATGGTTATATGATATTGCATTGGGCTTGTATTCGCTGGAATTTATAAGGATGAGGGTGAACCTCATTGAAACTTACCAGATAGTGAAAGGCCTGGATAGAGTGGATGTGGAGAGGATGTTTCGACCAGTGGGAGAGTCTAGGACCAGAAGGTGTAGCCTCAGAATAAAAGGACATACCTTTTGAAAGGAGGTGAGCAGGAATTTCTTTAGTCAGTGGGTGGTGAATCTGTGAAATTCATTGTCACAGATGGCTGTGGAGGCCGTCATTAGGTTTTTTTAAAGCAGAGATTGACAGATTGTTGATTAATAAGGGTGTCGGGTTATGGGAAGCAAGCAAGCGAATGGGGTTGAAAGGGAAAGATAGATCAGCCTTGATTGAATGGCGGAGTAGATGCGATGGGCTGAATGGCCTAATTCTGCCCCTTTGTCTTATGAACTCCTGATCCATATTGAACAACCATAACCACTATTCAGCACTGAACTAAAGGGACTTCTTCACTGCTCGGGTTGTGTTGCATGTTTTGGCTTCTTCTATGGTCTGGTTTAATATAGAGCAGGACATTACAGTATGTCTGTGCCACACATAATGCCAAGAGCAGCTCTTATGTACATACACATAATCCATATCCCTTCCTCCTTGCACATCTACGTGCCTATCTTGCATGCCACTATTGTATTTGCCTTCACCACCCCTGGTAGCACGTTCATGGCACCCACCATCCTCTGCGTGTAAAAAGAACACTTGCCCTTCCCATCCCTTTTAAACTTTGTCCCTCTAACCTTAAAGCTATATCTACATTCACTTAGAATAACTGATAATTTTTTTGTGTATTTAGTTGTTACGTTCACAGTGCCAGTAAAGGTGCAGCAGGTAAGAATTTCTTTGTTCTGGTCCCGGTTCATATAACAACTAAACACACTTGACTCTCTTGACTATAATTCTCTGACTATGTCAATACATCAATAGGTGACGTTTCCATTTGAAGAACATTCCCAACCTGAAATCTCACCCATCCATGTTCCCCAGACCCGCTGACTGACTCTAGCATTTTGTAAAACAGCACCTTCTTTTGTAAACCAGCATCAGCAGTTCCTTGGTTCTACATTTCACTGCTCCACTGTGAAATTTCTTCAAGGTTCTTCAAACTGAATAAGGGGGGGTGTGGTGTCAAATGGGATAGTTGACAATAGAGTTAAAGGGAAAGAGAGTAAAAGGATGGTTAATGACCCCAGAATTAACGGGAAAGGAAGCTCACAAAGGGATAGGAGAGTATGGCCAAGTGTAATAGGGATCGATGTGAAAGGTGAGATGCGTAAGGAATTAAAAGTATTGTATATGAATGCGCGAAGTATAAGAAGTAAAGTAGATGAGCTTGAGGCTCAGTTACAGGTTGGTAGATATGACATTGTGGGGATTACTGAGACGTGGCTGCAGGAGGATCGGGCCTGGGAACTGAATATTCAGGGTTATACATCCTATAGAAAGGACAGGCAGGTGGGCAGAGGGGGGGAGGTAGCTCTGCTGGTGAGGGATGGAATTCAGTCCCTTGCGAGGGAAGACATACGGACTGACGAGGTAGAGTCACTGGATTGAGTTGAGGAATTGTAAAAGCAAGAAGACACTAATTGGTGTTATTTACAGACCCCCAAATAGTAGCCCGGATGTAGGGTGGAAGTTGCAGCAGGAGTTAAAACTGGCATGTAACAAAGGTAATGCCACTGTGGTTACACAAAAAGCTGGAGAAACTCAGCGGGTGCAGCAGCATCTAAGGAGCGAAGGAGATAGGCGATGCTGCACCCGCTGAGTTTCTCCAGCTTTTTGTGTAACTCTCGATTCTCCAGCATCTGCAGTTCCTTCTTTAACAACATAATGCC
Source organism: Raja brachyura (assembly GCA_963514005.1). Next base: position 7,210,225 of record OY740789.1, read on the forward strand.
ACTGTGGTGATGGGGGATTTCAATATGTAGGTAGACTGGGAAAATCAGGTTGGTTCAGGACCCCAAGAAAGAGAGTTTGTAGAATACCTCCGAGATGGATTCTTAGAGCAGCTTGTAATGGAGCCGACCAGAGAAAAGGCAATTCTGGATTTAGTGTTGTCCAATGAAGCAGGTATGATAAGAGAACTCGAGGTAAAGGATCCGCTTGGAGGTAGTGATCATAATATGATTCGTTTTAATCTGCAATTTGAGAAGGAGAACGTTAAATCGGAAGTGGCAGTGATGCAGTTGAACAAAGGGGACTATGAAGGCATGAGAGGGGAGCTGGCCAAAGTAGACTCGAAAGGGATCCTAGCAGGAATGATGGTGGAACAGCAATGGCAGGAATTTCTGGGCGATGCAGGATCTGGAAGACGCAGGATCATTTCATTCCGAAAAGGAAGAAAGAATCTAAGGGGAGTAGGAGGCAACCGTGGCTGACAAGAGAAGTTAGGGAGAGAATAGAAATAAAAGAAAAGATGTATAACACAGCAAAGAGTAGCCGGATCCCGAGGATTGGGAAACTTTCATAGGACAACAGAAGGAAACAAAACGGGCAATACGGGCTGAAAAGATGAAGTACGAGGGGAAGCTGGCCAGGAATATAAAGAAGGACAGTAAAAGCTTCTTTAGATATGTTAAGGGAAAAAGAGTAGCAAAGTCAAATATGGGTCCCTTGAAGGCAGACACAGGTGAAATAATTATGGGCAACAAGGAAATGGCAGAAGAGTTGAATAGGTTCTTCGGATCTGTCTTCACTAAGGAAGACACAAACAATCTCCCAGATGTACTGGAGGACAGAGGATCTAAGGGGGTAGAGGAACTGAAAGAAATTTTCATTAGGCGAGAAATAGTATTGGGTAGGCTAATGGGACTGAAGGATGATAAATCCCCGGGGCCTGATGGTCGGCATCCCAGGGTCCTCAGGGAGGTGGCTCTAGAAATAGTGGACGCATTGGTGATCATTTTCCAATGTCCAATAGATTCAGGATCAGTTCCTGTGGATTGGAGGATAGCTAATGTTATCTCACTTTTCAAGAAAGGAGCGAGAGAGAAAACGGGGAATTACAGACCAGTTAGCCTGACTTTGGTGGTGGGAAAGATGCTGGAGTCAATTATTGAAGAGGTAATAATAGAGCATTTGGATAGCAGTAAAAGGATTAGTCCAAGTCAACATGGATTTATGAAAGGGAAATCATGCTTGACTAATCTTCTGGAATTTTTTGAGGATGTGACAAGTAAAATGGATGAAGGGGTGCCAGTGGATGTAGTGTATCTAGACTTTCAGAAAGACTTTGATAAGGTCCCGCACGGGAGACTGGTGACTAAAATTAGAGCACATGGTATTGGGGGTAGAGTGCTGACATGGATAGAAAATTGGTTGGCAGACCGGAAGAAAAGAGTAGGAGTGAACGGGTCCTTTTCAGAATGGCAGGCAGTGGCGAGTGGAGTGCCGCAAGGCTTGGTGTTGGGGCCGCAATTGTTTACCATATATATAAATGATTTGGAAGAGGGAATTAGGAGCAACACTAGCAAGTGTGCGGATGACACAAAAAGCTGGGTGGCAGTGTGAACTGTGAAGAGGATGTTAGGAGGTTGCAGGGGGACCTGGACAGGTTGAGTGAGTGGGCAGATGCGAGGCAGATGCAGTATAATATAGATAAATGTCAGGTTATCCACTTTGGCGGCAAAAACAAGGGGGCAGATTATTATCTCAATGGGGTTAGGTTAGGTAAGGGGGAGGTACAGCGAGACCTGGGTGACCTTGTACACCAGTCACTGAAAGTTGGCGTGCAGGTACAGCAGGCAGTGAAGAAAGCTAATGGAATGTTGGCCTTCATAACAAGAGGATTTCAGTACAGGAGTAAAGAGGTTCTTCTGCAGTTGTATAGGGCTCTGGTGAGACCACATCTGGACTATTGTGTACAGTTTTGGTCTCCTAATTTGAGGAAGGACATCCTTCTAATTGAGGCAGTGCAGCGTAGGTTCACGAGATTGATCCCTGGGATGACAGGACTGTCATATGAGGAAAGATTGTAAAGACTAGGCTTGTATTCTCTGGAGTTTAGAAGGATAAGGGGGGAATCTTATAGAATCATATAAAATTATAAAAGGACTGGACAAGCTAGATGCAGGAAAAATGTTCCCAATGTTGGGTGAGTCCAGAACCAAGGGCCACAGTCTTAGAATAAAGAGGAGGTCATTTAAGACTGAGCTGAGAAAAAACTTTTTTACCTAGAGAGTTGTGAATTTATGGAAATCCCTGCCACAGAGGGCAGTGGAGGCCAAATCACTGGATGGATTTAAGAGAGTTGGATAGAGCTCTCGGGGCTAGTGGAGTCAAGGGATAATGGGAGAAGGCAGGCACGGGTTATTGATAGCGGATGATCAGCCATGATCATATTGAATGGTGGAGCTGGCTCGAAGGGCCGAATGGCCTCCTCCTGCACCTATTTTCTATGTTTCTATGTATGCCTACTTTGAAGAGGTTCTCCTCCTTGCTCTGACGAGAGTTCTGCAGCACCCTCTCTCACTGCTCCCCTCTGTGATTCTTGCTGTTCTCCTGCTCGACAACCACGGTCTGACTGTCGGAAGAAGGGTCCTGACCTGAAACGTCGCCTCCCCATGTTCTCCAGAGATGCTGCCTGACCTACTGAGTTACTCCAGTACTTTGTGTTTTCAATTGGTTCCCCGACCTCAACTCTCCCTGTAATGTGTTCAAAAAATTCTAACAAGTTTGTCTAACATGATTTCCTTTGGTAAAATCATGTTGACTAAGTTTGATTATATTCAGCTTTTTTAAATGATTAGTTATTTCCTCTTTGGATCACTGACTCTAGCATCTTGCCAATAATAGATATTTGACTAACTGTCTTATCATTCCCTGACTTCTGTCTTCCTGTCTTTTTGAAAGAGGAAGTCACATTGATTTTTAACCTATTGCTTCCCTCCCGGAATTTAGCGAGTTTTGAAACATTTCAAACAATTTGTCCACATTGTCTGTTGCCACTTGCTTTAAAACCATAGGGTCTGAACGACTTGTGCACCTACAGCCATGTTAGCATCTCATACTTCACCCTTATGAATGAGATTTTTTTAGAAGATCCACTCTGTTATTTGAAATATACGGGATCTGCATTTTTTGCTTTTCAAACATGACTTTCTGAAAGACCGCTGCCATTATGGGGTGGCTGTTTTTGCCTTGTGATGTTGTAATTTGTTTGTGGTTTTCTGTGGCAATAATAGAAGCCATGCATGATTAATGAAAGGAATCAATTCAAGTCCCTCATGCGTTTGTGTTCAGTATAGGCAGTCCTCTGTTTTTTGGCTGCTAATCTTGGGGTATGGCCTGCAGCGTTGAGTATGTTATGTTTCATAAGTTATAGGAGCAGAATTATGCCCCTGTCCCACTTAGGAAACCTGAATGGAAACCTCTGGAGACTTTGCGCCCCACCCAAAGGTATCCGCGCGGTTCCCGGAGGTTTTTGTCAGTCTCCCTAATGGTCGAAAGTGGTTTCCGCTTCTTCTATGTTCCGGCAATTACTTCAAAAAATTGAAAAAACCTCCGGGAACCTGACAAAAACCTCCGGGAACCTGACAAAAACCTCCGGGAACCGCACAGAAACCTTGAGTGGGGCACAAAGTCTCCAGAGGTTTCCGTTCAGGTTTCCTAAGTGGGACAGGGACATTAGGGTTAGGCCATACGGCCCATCAAGTCTACTCTGCCATTCAATCATGGGTGATCTATCTCTTTCCCCCCCCCCCCCAACCCCATTCTCTTGCCTTCTCCTCATACCCCCTGACACCCGTACTAACATTTGGGCACTGTCTGAGGAGTTACTGCAGACAGAATGAGCACATTGTCATAAGTGATGGGAGCAGAATTATGCCATATGGCCCGAAAACTCTGCTATTCAATCATAGAATGCACTTTGCCTTGGCAGCCTTTTCAACGCTTTGACCAGAGTTGTACCGACCGCTGTCACTCTCTGTGCATTCCCTGTCCGCCCGAACAGTCAGAAAGCCATCCCTACTTGCACTAGACTCCGGGATGTCCTCATGGAGCCATGTACCCGCAAAACACCAAGATCACTGCACTCACGGTACTCCATCCGTTTCAGATTCAGATTTACCTTTATTGTCATTTAGACCTTTCGGTCTGAACGAAATTTCGTGCCTGCAGTCATACATATATAAAAAGTAACAAAAACACACAATAAACACAAAATTAACATCCACCACAGTGAGTTCACCAAACACCTCCTCACTGTGATGGAAGGCAAAAGTCTTAGAGTCTCTGTCTCTTCCCTCCTTGTTCTCCCTCTGCGCTGAGGCGATCCAGGCCTCCGATGTTGTGAACCCGCCGGGTGATGGTAAGTGAGTCGGTCCCGCGGCTGAATCCGCGCTCCGCGGACGGGCTGGTTCAAACTCCGCGTTTCCTCACCAGTGCAGGCAGCTCATCTCGTTTTTTTAACAACCTCACATTCCCCACTGTGATGGAAGGCAAATAACGTATAACTTCTTTCCTCCTTTTCTCCTGCGGTCGAGGCGATCGAAACTTCCGCAGTCGGCGATTGAAGCTCATCAAATGATTGGTGCTTGGAGCTTGCTGTTACGTGTGGGGGCAGATAGGATAGTGGTATTATAGAGGCATTTGGAGCGGCATATGAATACGCAGAGTACTAAGGGATATGGATTATGTGCAGGCAGTGGAGATTATTTAAATTGGCATCATGTTTGATGTGGACTTTGTGGGCCAAAGGGCCTGTTTCTGTGCTGTACTGTTGTATGCTCTATGTCTCTGCTTTGAGAAATCAAATTGCCCGAAGCTACATAATAGGCATCACACATTATTAAGGGTAGCACAATGGTGCAGCTGATAGAGCTGCTGCCTCACAGCGCCAGCGATCTGGGTTCAATCCTAACCTCGGGTGCTGTGTGGAGTTTGCATGTTCTCCCTGTGACGGCGTGGGTTTTCTCTGGGTTCTCCAGTTTCCAGCCACATCCCAAAGATGTGCGTGACATCTGTAAAGTGTGTAGGGAGTGGATGATAAAGTGGGGTAACATAAAACTGGTGTGAACAGTTGATCGATGGTCGGCATGGACTCGGTGGGCCAAAGGGCCTGTTTCCATGCTGTATCTTTCAATCAAATAATGGGAAATTTAAAATGTTATCTTTTGCTTCTTGCATTGCATTCAGCCAGGTGACATTCGGTTCACGTCTTCCTTTACTCACTTTTACAATTGTGTTTTGTTTTAGGAGGCTGCACTGTACCTATGGCAGACTCGTCGAGTGACTCAGACACACAGCTTCATAATTTCGCCAGAAAGCGAGGACCATTGAACACAACATCAAGGGGAAGGAGCAGAATGCACAATGCTGCTTCTGTCTCCGAAAAGATTGACACATTAACAAGCACTTTGGAGGTATTGACATCTTGCGTTTCTTCATGCGACAAGTATGACCAGCTGAAGTGGAGGCCAATTCACTGGATGTTATCAAGACAAAGTTAGATTTAGCTCTTGGGGCGAAAGGAATCGAGGGATATGGGGGGAAAAAAGCAGGAACGGGGTACTGGTTTTAGATGATCAGCCATGATCATATTGAATGGCGATGCTGGCACGAAGGGCCGATTGGCCTACTCCTGGACCTATTTTTCTATGTTTCTAAAATCACTTGACAAAAGTGGTCCTGGGAAGCTCTAGTACTGTCATTGTGAACTTCAGTGTGTGATGTGGTGTCAGCAGAGATAGACTCAAAAAGCTGGAGTAACTCAGCGGGTGAGGCAGCATCTCTGGAGAGAGGAATAGGTGATGTTTCGGGTCGAGACCCTTCTTCAGACTGAGAGTCAGGGGAAAGATAAACGAGAGATAACAGCAAAGCCTTTGACACCTTCCAAATATATAAAGATGAAATACATTCTTGTTGAAATTAGCAATTAAAGGGAGGATGGATTAGCATGATATGTACAGAAAATTAAGCGAGGCAAACATAGGGCAGACTGTAGAGATACAAAGCGGAAACAGGCCCTTTGGCCCACTGAATCCGTGCTGACCAGCGATCACCCCGTACACGACCATTACCCGACACCCTAGAGATAATTTTACAATTTACCAAAACCAGTTAACCTGCAAACCTGCACGTCTTTGGAATGTGGGAGGAAACCGGAGCACCCGGACAAAACCCACCGGTCATAGGGAGAACGTATGGAGGACTCGCAGTTAAGCTAGAACCCGGGTCTCTGGGGCACTAAGGCAGACAATTTTTCCCAGGAAGGAAATGTTCAACACTCGAGGGCTTGGCTGTAAAGTGAGAGGGGGACGGTTAATGGAGATGTGCGGTGCATGTTTTTTTTACACAGAAGATGGTGGGGGGGCTGGAACACATTGCCAGGGTTGGAGGTGGTAGCATATACGATACTGATGTTCAAAAGGCTTTTGGATCGGGACATGGAAATGTAGGGCAGATGCGATCAGTTCAGCTTGGACTCGTGTTCGGCACAAACATTGTGGGCCCTCCCGTTCCTGTGCTGTACTCTTCAATGTTGTGTGGTATAATTATTTTGGAGATTTGGCTTCTGATGACGAATGGATGTTAGATTTTGTCGTGGGCATGGTGCCGGCCGTAGCATAAGTTTGAAGAGTGACGTATCGATTGGAGAAGCATGAGTGTAGTGAGATGAATGATAAGTTTGCATTTTTCCTGTGAGTGTTACAAAATTTGGGGGGGGGGGGGGTTGCTTTCAGTTGATTCTTTAAAAAGATTAGAGGCCAGCGCTGGTTGTAACTTTTAAGTCCGTTCTTTTAATGCTTGAATTAATTTCAGGATACCAATCGGGACCTAAAGAAAGTTGATCGGTTGCTGGGACGGTATAGAGGCTACACCAATGACAAAATGGAGGCTGTGGCACAAGTAGGTCCCAGAGTTACCCCACCTGAGGTTTCTTTTTTATCTTGCATGACCTCAGGTCAGTGCTATCCAGTGCAATGAACAATTTTTAAAATTAAAAAAACAAAAAAAAATTAATTTATTAGAGGTAAATACATCAATATACACATATATACTGTTACAATCATTGTACCCCATAATTTTATGGCTTTTAAAGAAAAAGAATAGAGAGAAAGAGAGTAAAATGTGAAAAGAGTTGTGATAGTGAAAGAGCGTGCCAAAGGGGAGAAGAAACCCTTGGTCAAAGAATTAGAAAAGGGGGTTAAAAGATAGACCCTAAAAAAAAGGAAAAAGAAAAAAAAGCCAGTTATTATGTTATACATATCACGCAAAAGGTATCCACCAACTCGATAGTTTTTCATCCCCCCCTACCAAGGCCCGAGGTACTCCTGCACCCTATCTTTGTAGTAATTCTATAAATGCAGACCACGTCTGATAGAAGCGTTCTGATTTTCCTTCCAGGCGGAGTCTCATATCTTCTAGATGTAGTGTTTCAAACATAGTTGAAATTCACATATTTAATGTTGGTTTAGGAGCATTTTTCCAAAATTTTAAGATTAGTTTTTTTTCTATTATTAAGCCGTAATCAAATAAATTCTTTTGATACTCATTTAATTCCGAACTACCTTCTGTCATTCGGAAAATAATCCATTCTGGCTTTGGTGTCATTTTTATTTTAAACAGTTTTGTGAAAATTTCAAAGATTTCAATCCAAAACCTTTGAATTTTTGTACAAAAGATGAATGAGTGCGCTATAGTAGCTTCTTGACACTGGCATTTATCACAAATTGGTGAAACGTTAGGGAAAAATTTATTTAATTTAGTTTGAGTGGTATAATCTGTGTATTATTTTAAATTGTATTAAAGTGTGTCTTGCGATGAAGTAATGAATACAAAGGCGGAATCAGCAAATATAATTTCACATATATATAATATTATCCTAAATGCAGTAATACCAACAACGGAAGGTATTAGAGGTGAATGGTATAATCTGTGTATTATTTTAAATTGTATTAAAGTGTGTCTTGCGTTAATTGAGCATTTGTGCACATTTAATAAGTATTCCTTCCACCTTTCATTGGAAATTTTAATGCTTTTCCCATTCACCTCTAATACCTTCCGTTGTTGGTATTACTGCATTTAGGATAATATTATATATATATGTGAAATTATATTTGCTGATTTCGCCTTTGTATTCATTACTTCATCTAGTAAGTCTAATGGCATTTTGTGAAATTTATGTGCATGTTTTTTCAAATAATCACATATTTGGAAATATTTAAAATATGCAAAGAACAATTGAGCAATCTAGTAATTTTCTGATAGAGAGGAGGCCACTATAGTTTTAATTTTGCATTAATAAAAACAGACTTTCAACTGCACTCTACCTTCAATAATTGTTTTATTTTTGCTATACTTTCTGAAATGTCGTTTCTCAACCGTCGGGCCCTAACCACAATCCTTTCAATCCTAACTGCACTGAACCACTACTGAATTTGCGCCACGATGGTTGCTCTACATACTCTGGTTTTCGCACTATCATGGTTTAGTTGCTCTAGGGTAACTGATGACAATGTTTATTATTGCTTCTAACGTGCGTCTAAAGTTACAGCAGGTAAGAATTTTGTGGAAGACAGACACAAAATGCTGGAGTAAATGGAGGCATCATCTCTGGAGAGGAGGATTGGGTGATGTTTTGGATTGATACCCTTCTTCAGACTGAGAGTCAGGGGAAAGGGAAACGAGATATGGAAGGGTTCCAAGAAAATGTAAGGTGTGAATCGAGCAGATCACAGCAGACGATGATCAAGGAGATGTACACCGGTTCATTGTTGGATGAAGGGAAAGTGAAATGAGACGTACAAACAGTAAAATTTATCAGTGGGACAATGAAACAAGTCGGAGAACCAGGGTGGAGGAGCAACGGAGAGAGAGGGAAAACAAGGGTTACTTGAAGTTAGTGAACTCTACGATCCTTTCTGACGCACCATACCCACAAACTCGTTCTGGTTCATATGATAAATACGCACTCTTGACTCTTGGAGATGGTCACGCATTCAGCAGGTCTAAAAAAACAAGGCTGAAGCTGAAATTGTTGTGGTGAATTTCTGCGTTATCGAGTACCTAAAAAGCATGGCATTCTGAAGCTCAATATATCAGATTTTTATGTCAGATGCTTTACTCCAAGTGTGATATCAAAGAATATTCTGGGCGTGGGAATACAGCAGCGAAGTATGCCATTGTTCTGGCCAAGACCTCTTTTAACTTTTTAATAAGGCCCCTTAAGATATAACCGTGCAGTTGCAATCCTGATTCCATCTGCCCTGCAACAGAGATACAAAGAACTAGGATTGCTGGTTTATGAAAAATAACACAAAAGTGCTAGAGTAACTCAGTAGGTCAGGGAGCATCACTGGAGGACATGGAGAGGTAATGTTTCTAGTTGGGACTCTTCTATGAATCTGAATAAGGGTCCCGACCCGAAAAATCGCCTATCTATGTCCTCCAGAGATGTTGCCTGGCCTGCTGAGTTACTCCAACACTTTATGTGTTGTGTTTTGTCCTTAACAGTGTTTGGTTATCATGAGACCATAGTGAAGATCAAATCTGTGGACTGATCATAAGGGTGCTGAATCTTATCCACTTCTCCTTCTTGCATACGGCGTGCACAGCCTAAAGTTGTAGGACAACTTGTTCTATTTGATCTTATTTGATTGTGCACGCCGGGTTGATTGCATTCGTCGAAACAGGGCGGACCACGTGAAGGTTGCAATCTTCCACCCCATCTTATCCACTAAACCACCGGCAGAGTTAAATCAATTGTTTATTCACACCAGTAGCACAGCCGTAAATTGCTTCTTTGCCTCCGTAAATTTTCCTATTACATTTCTGGTAATGGTTTATTTCCCTTATTTTGTTTTTCAAATATTATTTTTAAAAATTGGATGTATTATTGGATGTTTGATCAGCCACATGAGCTTCTATGCTGCGTGATTCATAGACAATTAGAAAGGGCTCTGTTGAACCGATGAGCTGCTATTCTATGCAAGAAAATGGATTAACTGACAATCTTTGTCCATCTCCTTCCTCCCCCCCCGTGTGATTTTCTCTGTATCAGCTTGACATCAATAAGGGGCAACTTTAGTTTTATGGGAGCTTGGTGGCGCCGTGGTAGAGTTGCGGCCTTATTGCACCAGGGACCCAAGTTCGATCCTGACTACGGGTGCTGCCAGCACGCAGTTTGTACATTCTCTCCGTGACCTGCAGGGGTTTCTCCTGGATCTCAAGTTTTCTCCCACATTCTAAAGACGCACAAGTTTGTAGGTTAATTGGCTTGGCATAATTGTAAATTGTCCCTCGTGTGTGTAGGATAGCATCAGTGTGCGGGGATCACTGGTTGGCGTGGACTGATGGGCCTGTTTCCGTTTCCAAACTAAACTAAGCTATAATTGTATATTGAAGTAGCAACATAATACAAACTACCATCATTTTTTCCTTTTTGTAGCTGCGAGATAATTTAGAGCAATCTATCGACGAACTCCGAAGCCAGCGAATGAGCAGAAGTGCTGGAATATCTCCTCTTCGTACAAGCGATCTGCACGGTGACTCAACAACGGGTAAAACAAACCTTATGGCCAATCTATAAGATGCTGTGGGTTTCTTCAGATTTCAATGTAATGCAGATAATTTTTGTTGCACCATTTCAATGCTACTTTGCTGACGAGATTGAGAAATGTTGACCTGTTATTTAAAAAAAAAGACCCAAATTGCTGGAGTAACCCAGCGGGTCAGGCAGCACATTCCTGGAAAACATGTATATGTGAGAAGGAAGCACGGTTTTTAGTTTTAGAGATACAGATCCTTCAGTCCATCGGCCCACCGAGTCCATGCCGACCAGCCATCCTTACACACTAACATTATCCTGCACGCACTAGGGCCAACTTTACAATGATACCAAGCCAATAAACCTACAAACCTGTGTGTCTGGTATGTTTTGACTTGGTGGGATATGGATCACGTGCAGGTAGATGGGATTAGTCTAGCTTGGCATCATATTCAGCACAGGCATTGTGGGCAGAAGAGCCTGTTCCTGTACTGCACAGCTCTGTGCTCTATATAATTCTCATGGCATTGGTATCTTTGTTCCTGTACTCATCATTCAGCAGGCCCGTTTCATCTTTGAAGCATGGGTACCAGTGGAATACTTCAGTGTTTTTTACTTTCTTTGATAATTTAATTTAATTCCTCTTTGGTCTCCTAATTATGTTTGTTGCCACTTTCATTAATCTCGTGCTATCCTGCTGAGTGTTGATTTGTTGTGGTACTCTTGGTCCTCTGGTCTGAATGTTCATTCAGATGAGCCCCCTTTACTTTGAAGGGAACACTTGCCTGGGTTATGGACTGCTGTGTTGGGTGAGAATCTAGTGCACAAACACCTGCCCACCTTGATGCTTCATGTTACTTTGCTTGGAACTTGGACTCAACCCTTGTGTGCTCCTGCAGCATAGTTTTATACAGCACAGGCACAGATCCTTCCGCCCAACTCAGCCATGCCGACCAAGAGATCCCATCTAACCCTGTCCCACTTACCCGCATTTGGCCCATATCCCTTTAAACCAGGGGTTCCCAACCTGGCAACATTAATAGCACATAATGTTATTTCATTTATTTTTGAACAATTAATGATGAACAGATACTGGTATACCAGAACCAAACAAAGTCAGTCAATGAGAAAAAATTTGTACAAAATAAACAAATGTACCCCCTGGGTAGGCGAGATTTACCCCCTGGGTCTATCCATGTACCTGGCCAAGCGTCTTTTAAATGTTCTTCCAGTACCAGCCTCAATTACTTCCTCTGGCAGCTGGCTCCATATACCTGCCACCCTTTGTGCGAAAATGTCACCTCTTAGGTTCCTGTTAAATCTTTCCCATCTCACCATAAACATATGTCTTCTTATTTTTGATTTCCCCCAACCTGGGTAAATTAATCACATTAAAGAATCACATGTTTAGTTTAGAGATACGACCTTCGATCACTCGTACACATAATTTACAGAAGCCAATTAATCTATCTACAAGTCTACCGTTGCTTCCCTGTAACACCCCTACCTACAATCTTCGGATCAGAATGAATTGGGTATGAAGAATTAGGGCGGCACTGTGGTGCAGTGGTAGAGTTGCTGCCTTATGGTGCCAGAGACACGGGTTCGATCCTGACTAATTAAATAACATCAATAGACAATAGGTGCGGGAGTAGGCCCTTCGAGCCAGCTCCATTCACTGTGATGGTTACACAAAAAGCTGGAGAAACTCAGCGGGTGCAGCAGCATCCAAGGAGTGAAGGAGATAGGCGACATTTCGGGTCGAGACCCTTCTTCAGACTGGATAGGCGACATTTCGGGTCGAGACCCTTCTTCAGACTGCGATTATGGCTGATCATCCATAATCAGTACCCCGTTCCTGTCTTCTCCCCATATCCCTTGACTCCGCCATCTTTAAGAGCTCTAACCTCCACAGATTCACAACTATCTGGGTGAAAAAGTTTCCCCTGTCTCCGTTCTAAATGGCCTACCCCTTATTCTTAAGGCCAGGCTGGTCCTGACCAGCCACATTGTAGCAATGGCCAAGAAAGCACACCAACGCCTCTATTTAGTTGGAAGACTTGGGAAGTTTGCTGTGTCCCCCACTACCCTCACCAACTTCTACAGATGTGCTGAAGAAAGCATTTCAGTGGAATACATGGTTTACGAACGGCTCCATCCAACCAATTGTAGAGTTATGGACACAGCCCAGACCATGACGCAAACCAACCTCCCTTCCATTGACTCCATCCACACTTCACTCTGCCTCACAAGGACACCAGCACAATCAAGAACCAGTCACACCGCGGTCACCCTTCTGCTCCTCTCTCCCAACAGGCAAGGGTGCAGAAATTTGAAAACGCACACCCCCAGATTCAGGAAAAGTTTCTTGTTAGCTGTTGTCAGGCAACTGAACCATCCTATCAATGACTAGAGAGTGGTCCTGACCACTCTATAATCTTTGGTCCTGACCTCCCTTCTACCTCACTGGAGACCTTAACTATCTACAATTGGACTTTACTGGACTTTATCTTACACTAAATATTATTCCCTTTATCCTGTATCTTTAGACTGTGGATGGCTTGATTGACTAGAGAATTCCACAGACTCACAGAGAGTTGTGAATCTTTGGAATTCTCTGCCTCAGAGGGTGGTGGTGGCTGGTTCTCTGCATACTTTCAAGAGAGAGCTAGATAGGGGTCTTAAAGATAGCGGAGTCAGGGGATATGGGGAGAAGGCAGGAACGGGGTACTGATTGGGGGTGATCAGCCATGATCACATTGAATGGCAGTGCTGGCTCAAAGGGCCGAATGGCCTACTCCTGCACCTGTTGTTTATTGCCTATAGATAGCACACAGCAAAAAGCTTTTCACTGAACCTTGGTACATGGCAATAATAAACTAAGCTAAAGTGAATTTAACTGATTTTGTGCTTTTTGTAGGTCGTCGATACCGCCCAACCTCGCCCCTCAGGGACCCTGGAAGTTACACAAAAACAACTCTCAGAAGGTCGAGATCTGCCTCTGTGAGATTTGTAGATGACACCGAGCCATTGAATCAGGTATGCAAAAGGATCAAATGGATCATCAGTGATAAATCGTGTGCGGACGTGGTGCAGACGGATGAGAGGCCGAAGCAAAGAAGTCGAAGCAAAAGAATTGAATGGAAACGAGGCCGAAACGCCTATAAACCAAAAGATTACGAAGACGAAACGCCTACTATCCGAAAGGACGGGACGCCTAAACCCAACGCACCGATGAAGCTGCGTAACCTAAAAGCAAACTTACCGAATGGCCGCTCTGTCGAAACACCACCTACCCGAAAGGCGGCGCAGCCTGCAGGCCAACGAAACGACTGCCGCTCAACAGAAAAGTCATGACGTTGCCGGGGCGGGACTAGTCAGTGATTTGGCCTCGTTTCCATTCGGTTCTTTGGCTTCGACTTCTTTGCTTCAGCTTCTTGTCTGTCAGCGCCACGTCCGGGTATCGTGATAAATACCAAGTGGCCAACGCATATCATCTTTTGGCTGAATTGTAGGTGCTGGTTTATACCGAAAACCCAGCAGATCAGGCAGCATCTGTGGAGACAAAGAATGAGTGACGTTTCAGGTCTGAAGAAGGGTCTCGACCTGAAACGGCTCCTATTCCTTTTCTCCAGAGATGTTGCCTGACCCCTGAGTCTTCTATAAATCTTCCTGATTCCAACCTGAGCAAATATTTGGAACATAATGTTTTAGATTGTGCTTTAACCGTGCTTCTGAGCATGCCTCGCAGTGCCAGAGACCCACGTTCGATCCTGGCCTCTGGTGCTGTCGATGTGGAGTTTGCCGTTCTCCCTGTGACCTCGTTGGTTTCCTCCAGGTGCTTCGGATTCATCCCATGTCCCATAAGATCTGAAGGTTTGTAGGTTAAATGGCCTCTAAATTGTGCCTGGCATGGGGAGAGTGGATGAGAAAGTGGGATATCATAGAACTAGAGTTAACTAGACTAAGTGGGACCTATTGGGTCCCAGCTTCACACGGGAGGGCTGGTGCCCCAACGCAATATTCCACCTCTCCACAAATTCCAATATTGCTGGCCAGTGGCGGGGTGGGGGGTGGGGGGTGGGGGGGTGGGGGGGGGGGGGGGCTTTCTGGGGCGCTAGCATGGTGTTGTGGGCCGAAGAGACTGGTTTCCAGAGGGCTAGTATGGACATTGTGGGCCGAATGGATTCTTGGGCTGGCAGCTCAGTCACAGACCACTCGTGCACTCACTCGTGCACTCACTCGTGCACTCACTCGTGCACACTCTCGTGCACACACTCCCACACGCACGTGACGCACTCACACGCACCGGAAATGGCGCAATCAGCGCGATTTCTGCACTCACCGGAAATTACGCAATCAGCAGACCTGTCCACTAAGCGGGACTTTTGAACCAAACACCGTCGGACCTAATAAAGCATTTATTCCTTCCAACCACAGTCAGACCTAACAAAGCATTGCAGTTTTAAGCACAGGCAGGGCAGCAGGCCAAACAACTCATGCCATTGTCATTAAGGGCTAACAAATCATTTATTGCAAGTACATTGCAGACTCACAGCTCAGTTGATTCACAGCTTAGAATGAGAGTCGTGGCCTCTCCCTCGCGATCTTGCAGAGTGACTGTCACGTCCAGACATCCGGGGTTTTATAGTCCTGCCCCCCATCCCCCACCCCGGAAGGGGCGTTACCTTCATCACGGTGATTGACCGGCGAGAGGACCTCAAGGTGTTTTAAACACTCATAACTTTTTTTCATCTATGGGAAAAATCCTCAGGGCCTGCTCATCGGAGGAGGACTGTGAGTAAGATGGTAAAAAAAGTATTGTGATATATGGTTTTTTCTAAAATCAATATACAGCGCAGACAGGAAGTGGTCAAGATGAGACTTTTAATTATATAGATGGATGATTGATGGTTAGTTTGGAATTGGTAGGCTGAAGGGTGTTTTTCCATGCGGTATCTCAATAGACAATAGGTGCAGGAGTAGGTCATTTGGCCCTTCGAGCCAGCACCGCCATTCAATGTGATCATGGCTGATCATCCACAATCAGTACCCCGTTCCTGCCTTCTCCCCATATCCCCTGACTCCGCCATTTTTAAGAGCCCTATCTAGCTCTCTTTTGAAAGTATCCAGAGAACCGGCCTCAACTGCCCTCTGTGTGAAAAAGAAAACGTCTCTAAACTAAGCAAAAGTAAATAGCCATGATAGAAGAGTAACTTACCTCATTGAGCATGAAAGTATCAAGCAATTAACATAAATTCAGTCTGTTGAAGTCTTATGTATTTTCCCCACAGGTGCACAGTTTACATCAGTCCCTAAGAGACCTCAGCAGTGATCAGCTACGCCTTGGAGATGAAGTTGACCAGGAAATAGCCAGGAGAAATAGGTAGGAGTTATTGGATGGAAGTGCTGCATTTTGGTTCATTTTCTTTAGAAGACCAACAATCAACACTAGTTCTGTTCTACACACGGGGGATAATGTACAGAAATCAATTAACCTACAAGCCTGCACATCTTTGGAACGTGTACTGGAATCCAGTGGTTCCTCGGTCCCTTTTTCTGCTGTTTCGAAATTACATTGTGCAAGCCCAGTTTATATATGTGTCATTGAGATTATATTCCCCCCCCCCCCCATATCCCAGCTTTCCCAAAAATAGTAGTTAGGTTCACGTTTACTGTTTAGGAACTTGAAAAGTAGAAGCAGGAGTAGGCTAAATGTGTGGGAAAGAACTGCGGATCTGGTATACACAAAAGATAGACAAAAAATGCTGGAGTGCCTCATCGGGGCAGGTGGCATCTCTGGTTAGAAGGAATGGATTATGTTATGGGTCGAGACCCTTCTTTAGACTGAGAGTCAGGTGAGAGGGAAAGTAGGGGTAAGGAAGGATATGAAAAGGGCAGATCAAAGCCAGACGATGATCAAGGAAATGTACAATCGTTTATTGATGGCTTGGGGGAAGGTGACAACGAGTCCATACCAACAGTAAAAGTGACCAGGACGACAGCGAAACTGGTCAGAGAACTAGAGTGGGGGAGGGACGGAGAGAGAGGGAAGGCAAGGGTTACTTGAAGTTTGGGAACTCAATATTAATTCTGCTGGGTTGTAAGCTGCCCCAGTGGATTATAATGAGGTGTTGTTCTTCCAATTCGAGTTTGGCCCCACTTGAAAATTAAGCAAAAAACAGGAAAGGCTGTTTGTTCCCTCAGTTGTATTCTGCCATTCCAATGGATCCTATCTGATCAACTAACACAAAAGTATTTTCCTGCTGTTCTTCCCCCTCCCCCCCCCCCCCGTCCCCAATCCTTCGATACCTTTAATTTATAGAATTCTTTCAAACTCTATTACGAATGCAATCATTGATTGAGCATCCACAGTCCTCCTGGGTATGGCATTCCAAAGCTTCACCACCTGACTGTGGAGAAAATATTTTCCTCCTTTCAATCCTAACTGGCTTGACCTTTACTTTGGAACTGTGACCCCCCCCCCCCCCCGCAAGCTGTGAGCTCATCAGCCAGGTCAACCATCCACTTCTTCTTCCGTGTCCATCATCTATGTTTCAAGTGTGCGGCCAGGCTCTTGCACAGTGGACAGCCTTCTCGTTTGCCACCGCTAGATCTTCCAGGCAGCATCGTTTACCAAGAAGTGGGCATCTTTGTGGGTGTGGCATGATTGTACGGATGTTCCACATTCACATTCTGTGTCTTCCGCATCTGCTGCATCGCACCATTTGCTCATGTTGGTCTTGCATCGGCCCATCCCTATACGAAGCCTATTGAGGGACTTTCCAGGTCTTCCACTCACCCCTGTGACCGGGTGGTAGCTGTTCCTTGGTTGGGATTGGCATCTCTACGTGGTGGTGGTTTTCACTGCATTTCTTTTCCCACAACCATATTTACCATTCAAAATGTATCACCTTTTCTTTTGCTCCAAACACTCCCTCATTTTTGAAGGATGTCGTCAAGGCCATTATGTTCAAAGCCTTTGAGAGGTGCGTACTTATCAATGACTGAGCGTGAAGCTTGGTTATCTGCAGACAAGACTTCAGCAGATACATCATTGTACTATCTGGTCTATTGAGGGGAGAAGCAGGACCTTGCGTTTCAGGACTGTATAATGTAAACAAGCTCTTTCGATATGAATCAAAATAAACCCATCTAGTGAAATGAAACATAGAAAAGACTGTTTACAGGCTGAGACTGCAGATGCTGGAATCTGAAGCAGAAAACAAACTGCTGGAGGAACTCAACAGGTCAGCTAGTAACAGTGGTGGGAAATGGGCAGACATGTTGGTGTTTTAAGTTGGTGCTCTTGTAAAACATAGTTTAGTTTATTGTCACGAGTACTGAAATACAGTGAAAAGCTTTTGTTGCCTGCTAACCAGTCCGCAGAAAGACAATACATGATTACAATCGATTGTGTTAAAGAAGGAACTGCAGATGCTGGAGAATTGAGGGTTACACAAAAAGCTGGAGAAACTCAGCGGGTGCAGCAGCATCTAAGGAGCGAAGGAGATTGGCGACGTTTTGGGTCGAGACCCTTCTTCAGACAGTCTGAAGAAGGGTCTCGACCCGAAACGTCGCCTATCTCCTTCGCTCCTTGGATGCTGCTGCACCCGCTGATTACAATCGATCTATTTACAGAGTATGGGTACATGATAAGGGAATAACGTTTAATGCAAGGTAAAGCCAACAAAGTCCCATCAAGGATAGTCTGAGGGTCATCAAGAGCTAGATAATAGTTCAGCACTGCTCTCTGGTTGTGGTAGGATGATTCAGTTGCCTGATAACAGCTGGGAAGATATTGTCCCTGAATCTGGAGGTGTGCATTTTCACACTTCAATACATTTTACCTGATGGGAGAAGTGGCCAGGGTGTGACTCGTCCTTGATTATGCTGCTGGCCTTGCCGAGGCAGCGTGAGGTATAAATGGATTCAAAGGGGATCTGAAGTATCTTTAAGTTTTCAAGGTAGAGGACGAACTGAGAACTCTGCATCTTTTCTTTGACCAAGTGCTACAGACCTGATTTTGTTTCATGAACCATTAATATATGAACATGCTAGTTAACCTCAACCTGAAGAAACGTTCTGGCCTGAAACATTGAATGTCCATAATCCCGCCACAGACGATGTCTGACCTGCTGAGTTCCACAGTAGTTTGTTTTTTTAGAACATAGAATATAGAACAGTATAGCAGAAGAACAGGCCCTTTGGCTCACAATGTCCATGCCAAGCCAAGACCAACTCTCATCTGCCTGCACATAATCCATGTCCCTCCATTCCCTGCATGTCTGTGTGCCTATCTAAGAGTTTCATAAATGCCACAATCGCATCTGTCTCCCACAGCACCACCGGAAACGTGTTCCAGGCACACACCACCCTCTGTGTATTGAAAACTAGCCCCACACATCTCCTTCAAATTTTTGCCCCTCCCATCTTAAATCTATATCCTCTAGTATTGTTTAGAGATACAGGCCCTTCGGCCCACTGAGTCCGTGCAGACCAGCGGTCCCCGCACATTAACACTATCCTACGCACTAGGGACAATTTTACATTTATACCAAGCCAATTAACCTACAAACCTGTACGTCTTGGAGTGTAGGAGGAAACCGAAGATCTCGGAGAAAACCCACGCAGGTCACGGGGAGAACGTACAAACTCCGCACAGACAGCACCTGTAGACTTTGGCGATTTCACCCCAGGAAAAAATGTTCTGTCTGTCTACCTTGTCTTGCATTAGTTTTTTTTCCCTTTTTGACTATAGATGGTCTTTTTTCATTAGGTCTTGAACAAAAAAAGATTTTTGGCCTAGTTATACAGTGCACACTGTTCCTGATACACTTAATGCAATGTTGCAGTGCCCTTCGTTTGACAATGAATGTAGCTCACAATGCACAGCGGGATGTGTTGAGTGCTTTGGACGAGTCTTGTGCTTTTGATCCTCTGTCTTGGTGTTCCTCATAATTGGCTCCATCTTGCCGGAAGACCTGCTGGATCTCACAGCAGGCTTGCGATGTCCTGCTGAGCCTGATCATGAAAGGTTTATTGGCATGGTGATAGTGAAACAAAGAATCACTTCTGGATGTATAGAGGGAGATAAGAAACAGGGTCACTTTTTTGACTTTGTCTTTTTATCTTCAAATAAATGAAATCTAAATGTGTTTCTCTTGACAGGAACGATAAGGAAACTAGGAATGCTATCGATTCGCTCTCAGGGAGAGTGCGAGAGGTGTCCAGAACAGAGACCGTGAGTGTAGTTTAATGGAACTATGGAATTTTATCCAATGGCAACATTTATTTGATTGTTATCACTTCTTTAGCAGCCAACAATGGACCATTGTGGGCTTTACCTTTCCTTAGCCACCGCTCTAATCATAGTTCTGAACCTTTTCATATCTCTGGTTTCCCTCTCCACTGACTCGAAGTCTGAAGAAGGGTCTCGATCCATCTCACCTATTCCTTTTTCTCCAGAGATGCTGCCTGACCCGCTGAGTTACTCCAGCATTTTGTGTCTACATTCAGTAATAGTGTTCCTTCTGAACCATCTGAATTTGTAGTTGGCAGGGCAGTACTCTGCATATTGCCAACTTGGATGTGTTGTGCACACTAACGTGCTGTTAGTGCCCCCTTAAAACTGTCTAATGAAGGTGATTTGACTATATTGTTGTCTAGTTTATTCCATTCCCTTAAGGTTCTTACAAATAATTAGTTCTTATAAATATCTGTCCTGTCCTTAGTTCAATTAATTTTCACTTGGATTTATTTGAGGAAGGACATCCTCCTAATTTGAGGAAGGACATCCTTGTGATTGAGGGAGTGCAGCGTAGGTTCACGAGATTGATCCCTGGGATGGCGGGACTGTCATATGAGGAAAGATTTTAAAAAACAGGGCTTGTATTCATTGGAGTTTAGAAGGATGAGGGGGAATCTTATAGAAACATATAAAATTATAAAAGGTCTGGACAAGCTAGATGCAGGAAAAATGTTCCCAATGTTGGTGGAGTCCAGAACCAGGGGCCACAGTCTTAGAATAAAGGGGTCATTTAAGACTGAGGTGAGAAAAAACTTTTTGACCCAGAGAGTTGTGAATTTATGGAATTCCCTGCCACAGAGGGCAGTGGAAGCCAAATCACTGGATGGATTTAAGAGAGAGTTAGATAGAGCTCAAGGGACTAGTGGAGTCAAGGGAGATGGGGAGAGGGCAGGCACGGGTTATTGATAGGGGACGATCAGCCATGATTGGTGCTGGCTCGAAGGGCCGAATGGCCTCCTCCTGCACCTATTTTCTATGTTTCTATTTAAATGAAGTCGATCATTAAGCTTTCATCTTGGTATCATAAATTGTTCAAATATTTAAAGAAGACATTTTGGAGAGATGGACAAGTGGTCTTGTAGGGTAGTTAACTGCACAAATTGACGATCTTGGGCTTGTTGAATTCAAGGATGCAGTCAGGTAGACCAAATTGCTTGTGTTTCGATTTCTAAATGTCATTCTGTAGAAAACTAAACTAAGGATTTCAGCTCTTAATTAAATGTTGTGGATATTAATGGGAATCTAATTGGAGCTTTTTACTCCTTTTGGACGATAAACTGCTAAAATCTATTTTGTATGCATTGGACTATGACACAATATCCATGCTGTGTAATGTGCTGCTCTTGTAAGACATGAACCAAAGGGAATCTGATGAATCCTTAATGCTTCCTTGTAATGGATTACCTAGAAATTCCTCACCTTCTACTTTGCTTGAACCATTAATATGTGAACAGACCTCTTAAGACCTCGGAGTCTGAAGAAGGGTCTCGATCCGAAACGTCGCCTATCTCCTTCGCTCCTTAGATGCTGCTGCACCCGCTGAGTTTCTCCAGATTTTTGTGTAACCCTCTTAAGGCTCTGGATCGGAGGTAGTGAATCAGCCATTATCCTGTTGAACGGAGGTCAATGGTCTGGGGCAGGGTGGCGTACGTATTTCCAGTGTTTCCACCATCATTCCTCACTATTGCCTCTGTAAATTACGGATTGAACGGCTTATTGACTGGTCAGGATTGTAAGAGAAAGTTAGACCACGTTTAGCTTGATTATGAGATTGCACTGAGGAGTAAGGGTACTTTTGGTCATCTTGTCATCAAGGTGTGGCAGCTTTTACGACCTGCTCTATAGTGTTGGGTACGGAGGCGGCTGATTAGACCACCCTGGTCACATAAGTTCCTTCCACACAGATGGCATAGAAAATAGGTGCAGGAGTGGGCCATTCGGCCCTTCGAGCCAGCACCGCCATTCAGTGTGATCATGGCTGATCATCCAGAATCAGAGCCCCGTTCCTGCTTTCTCCCCATATCCCTTGATTCCGTTAGTCCCAAGAGCTATATCTAACTCTCTCTTGAATACATCCAGTGAATTGGCCTCCACTGCCTTCTTTGGCAGAGAATTCCACAGATTCACAACTCTGGGTGAAAAAGTTACATAATATAAATCGTAGGTAGACAAAAAAGGTGGAGAAACTGAGCGGGTGAGGCAGCATCTATGGAGCGAAGGAAGTAGTAACATTTCGGGTCGAGACCCTTCATCAGACACTAATATAAATCTTACATTGTTTTCTGCATTTGCTTGCCCTACTATATTCAAAGACATGTTACTGCATTGACTCTTGCATGAAAAGTGACATTTTTTAAATTTGATATTTATTCTGACTGGTAAAGTTTGAGCAACAAGTTGCCGGTCTGGCAATTGTGTTGACGCAGTATTAGCCCTCTGCTACCCTCTAATGGGGGAAGTTTGTACTACAGCATTCGATTATCATACATTTTTAGAGATGGGCATTTTACATTGCTCGAAACAAGGAACAGCACATGCTGGTTCACAAAATAAAAGAACAAAGTGCTGGAGTAACTCAGCAGGCCAGGCAGCATCTCTGGAGAACAAGGATAGTTGACGTTTTGGGTTGGGACCCTTTTTCAGACTTAAGAAGGTCTGAAGAAGGGTCCAAAACCTTCAGGGTTATGGGGAGAAGGCAAGAGAACAAGGTTGAGGGAAAGAAAGACCAGCCATGATTGAATGGCGGAGTGGACCTGATGGGCTGAATGGCCTGATTCTGCTCCCATGACTTATGAACATGCCAAAGGTCTTCATCCATTAGTTTGACCAGAAGAAAAAAAGTTGGGAGCTGGCATCTGATGAAAGATCAGTGTCTTGAAATGGTAATTCTGTTTCTATCTCCACAGATTCTGTCTGATCTGTTGAATATTAATATTTTTTTAAACTATTGGACTGGGCATTGCTCTATATTAACTTGTAATAACTGCCCTTTTTCAAGCAACAAACATTCTTGGTCTTTTGTTTAATAGGTTTCCGAACGAGTTGAAAGGCGCCTTCAAGAAATTGAAAAGGAAATGAGAACTGAACGACAATTAGCGGAACATCGCCAGGATAAGCTGGGACTGATGGCAGCGCAACTGCAAGAGGTGAGCTGTGCACGTCCAACGTGCTTGTGGTGATTTGCAGCTTGCATCAACTGATATAAGCATTCTAATTAATTTGATATCTTGATAAATTTAATTATCTCTAACAGACAAGGTCTCTTGCCCAGAGTAGGGGAATCGAGAACTAGAGGACATAGATTTAAGGTGAGGCGGGAAAGATTTAACAGGAACCCGAGGGGTAACGTTCGGGTCGGGACTCTTCTTCAGACTCAAAGAGTGGTCCCGACCTGAAATGTCGCCGGTCCATGTCCTCAGGAGATGCTGCCTGACCTGCTGAGTTACTCCAGCACTTTGTGTTTTGCTGAAGATTCCAGCATCTGTAGTTCCCTGTCTCTCCGTTCCCTTTTGTAGACTTTCTTGCGCTTGTTTTTGTACAGATGAAGAATAGAACGATCTGGTCAGAATTAACTTAACTTGATCGCAGCTGCAATCTGAAGAAGTGCCTTGACCCCAAACGTCACCCATTCTTTTTCTCCAGAGATGCTGCCCGACCCGCTGAGTTACTCCAGCACTTTGTGTCTATCCGCAGTTTCCTTTTGCTATCAAAAAATGCCAATTTAGTTTCTGCATTATTTCTATTCTAAGTCGTCATAACATCCTGATTTATGTTGAAAATTGAGAAGTCGTTGCAGCAGGGACTCTGACTGTTTCACAGTGTTAATAAACTCTGAGGCTTTGATTTCCAGTGAGAAAAATCAATTTGTATTATTACCTTTTTCGATCGCTGGTTGTACATAGTTATTAAATTTACTTTTGAAGTTACTGTTATGTGGCAGCTGGTTCGTACCCTTCAATGGACAGATTTACAACAAATTAGCAGTTAATCTGCATTGATTTACAATCTTCTTGGTGGGGTTCCCTTCGGCCATGACTGGGTGCTATTCCCTATATGGAGGACGCCTGTGCGTGGCTTTGTTTAACGTGGGGAGACTGGTGCACAGGCACCCACCCCACGGTCCTTGACAGATCTGGGTCAGGATCCAGTGGCATGGAGTCCACAACGACCGGGGACCCGTTTCTGCTGCAGCCTTCATCCGCCTTCCCAGCCATCATCCTCCGCCTGTTCCACCGTCGAGGTCTTGGTTGGATTGCTCTTTGCCAGAGACATCCCCCTTGACCTTACCACCATGGGTGGCCCTACCAGGAGCATCGCTCCAGACATCATCGCACTCGGGACCACACAATGTTTCCCCACCACGACAAGGTGCCAATCCACGGAGAGGTACAATGCCCGATTCACAACAATCTGAGTTGAACTAGCTGGTCACATGTAAACCCTCATTTAAAGAAGTATTCATGAACATTATTGATCGCTCAGAAATAGGAGCAGGACATTAACCTTAATTCGGTTGTGGCTGGCCCTCTTGGTCAAAGCTACTTTCCTGCATTAATTTGTTCACTTTAGTCTAGAGATAGTTACAGTTTAGTTTATTGTCACGTGTACCGAGGTACGGTGAAACATTTTTGTTGCGTGCAATCCAGTCAAGGAAAGGCAATACAAGGTTACAATCAGAGCCATTTACAGTGTATAGATACACGATAAACGAATAACGTTTAGTGCAAGCTAAAACCAGCAAAGTCCGATCAAGGATAGACAATAGACAATAGGTGCAGGAGTAGGCCATTCAGCCCTTCAAGCCAGCACCGTCATTCAATGTGATCATGGCTGATCATCCACAAGCAGTACCCCGTTCCTGCCTTCTCCCAATATCTCCTGACTCCGCTATCTTTAAGATTCCTATCTAGTCTCTCTTGAAAGCATCCAGAGAACCTGCCTCCACCGCCCTCTGAGGCAGAGAATTCCACAGACTCACAACTCTCTGTGAGTAAAAGTGTTTCCTCGTCTCCGTTCGAAATGGTTTGCTCTTTATTCTTAAACTGTCGCCCCTGGTTCTGGACCCCCCCACCCCCAACATGGGGAACCTGTTTCCTGCCTCTAGCGTGTCCAAGCCCTTAACAATCTTATATGTTTCAATAGTCCGAGGGTCAGCAAGGAAACTGGCCCTTTGGCCCATTGAATTCTTGATTAATGAAAAATGAATCGGGTTGTAAGGTATGACCAACCCTGGACAAAGCCACACTATCTGTCCCTAATTAATGGATTCTCTTTCAAATGTGAGTAAAACCTATCCCGTAGAATCCTCTCCAATCACTTCCCTGTCGTAGATGTAAGGCTCCCTGGCCTACAATTTCCTGGATTATCCCTATTTCATTCTTAAATGACGGAATAACCTTTGCTACTCTCCAGTCCTCGTGGGCCTTGCTGGTCTCTGGAAAAGATACAAAGATCTTTGTCAAGGCTCCTCTCTTGCCGCTCTCAATACCCTGGGACAGATCCCAATTGTCCCTGGTGACTTATCCACCTGAATGCTCTTTAAAAGACCCGATACCACCATGTTCCTAGCATATTAGTATACCTGATACTGATCTATCCTCAGATCTGAGATACACAAAATGCTGGAGAAGCTCAGCGGGTGAGGCAGCATCTATGGAGTGAAGGATTAGTTGATGTTTCGGGGCGAGACCCTTCTTCAGACCCGAAACATCACCTATTCCTTCACCCGCTGAGTTTCTCCAGCATTTTTGTCTGTCTCTTGTTTTTAACGAATGTTTAATAACATGGTCATCTTACTTGGCCTTTTAACCCGCCTAGTTCCCTGCTTGAGTTTCCTGCTTTATTTATGTTTCCTCAAAGCCTATGAATGATTTAATTGTCCTAATTCTTCTGTCAGCTTCCTTTACTTTTTTTGACCCTATTTACTGCCAAATCCGTAAATCCAAGGTTCCCTTGCCTCGCAAGACCTCACCTGGACGGCACGGTGGCGCAACGGTAGATTTTCTGTCTCAGAGACCCGGGTTTCAATCCTGACTACGCGTCCGTAAGGAGTTTGTACATCCTCCCTGTGACTGCGTGGGTTTCCTCCTGGTGCTCAGGTTTCCTCCCACATTGCAAAGACGTGCAGGTCTGCAGGCTAATTAGCTTCTGTAAATTGTCCCCAGTGTGCAGTATAGAACTAGTGTATGGGTGATCGTTGGTTGGCACAGACTCAGTGGGCTGATGAGCCCGTTTCCACACTGTAACCATAAACTAAACTAATTTGAGTACAACATACTGCTTACTGTACCTGCATCCACCTCATGAACACCATTGAATCACCATTTTACAGAATACTGTTTTTCCTTTTTTTCCCCCCAAAGTGGATGAAGGTTGCTATTTCAGCAGTTCTGCAGTGCGCAAATTAGCTGCCAAGTTTCCAACATGGCATCACTGACTACTGTTCAGAACAGTTTCACTGCCTGCAAAGCACTCTGAGATGTGTTGAAGGAGACTTGAAAATGCCGTGTCAATCTAAGCCTCTGACTTTTGTTTTGCTTTCCTAAAAATTTTACTTTTAAGAGGTTGCGGAGAGTGGCATGTAGCTCTTGCCTGCCAAGTGGAAGTGATTGGGTAATTGAAAATCAAACAGCTGTAGGTCTGGGAGACCTGAGATAAACAGTCATGTTGTATGGATAAGCAATGGCAAAGATTTAAAGATCGCATGGATGAATTACAACAATTGTTCATCCCTGTCTGACGTAGAGATAAAACGGGGTGGGCAGCTCAACCGTGGCTAGCGAGGGAAATTAGGGACAGTGTTAAATCCAACGAAGAGGCATATAAATTGGCCAGAGGAAGCAGTAAACCGGAGAACTGGAAGTAATTTAGAATTCTACAGACGGGAAATGGGTTAATTAAGAAACGGAAAATAGAGCATGAGAGAAAGCTTGCGGGGAATATAAAAACTGACTAAAAGCTTCTTTGGTTACGTGAAGAGGAAAAGATAGTGAAGACAAATGTCGTTCCCTTACAATCAGAAACAGGTGAATTTATAATGGGAAGCAAGGAAATGGCAGATCAGTGAAACAAGTACTTTGGTTTTGTCTTCACTAAGGAAGACACAAACAATCTCCCAGAAATACTAGGGGAATGAGGATCTAGGGGGAGGGATGAACTGAAGGAAATCCACATTAGTCAGGAAATGTTGTTTGGTAATCTGTTGGGACTGAAGGCAGATAAATCCCCTGGGCGTTGTTGGCTACATACCAGAGTACTCAGGTACCTAGAAATTGTGGAAGCATTGTAGATCATTTTCCAATGTTTTATAGACTCTAGACTCTAGACTGTGGACTGGAGGGTAGCTAATGTAACCCCACTTTTTAAGACAGGATGGAGAGAGAAAACAAGGTTACAGACAAGTTAGCCTGACATCAGTGGTGGGGAAGGTGCTCGAGTTGATTTTAAAGATTAATAGCAGCGCATTTGGAAAGCGGTGATAGGATCAGTCAAAGTCAGCATGGATTCATGAAGGGGAAATCATGCTTGACTAATCTTCTGGATTTTTTTGGGGATGTAACCAGTAGAATGGATAAGGGAGAGCCAGTGGATGTGGTGTATCTGGGCTTTCAAAAAGTCTTTCACAAGGTCCAGCACGTGAGATTAGTGTGCAAAATTACACATTGTATTGAGGGTAGGGTATTGAAATGGATAGAAACATAGAAAATAGGTGCAGGAGTAGGCTATTCGGCCCTTCGAGCCTGCACCACCATTCAATATGATCATGGCTGATCATCCAACTCGGTATCCCGTACCTGCCTTCTCTCCACACCCCCTGCTCCCTTAGCCACAAGGGCCACATCTAACTCCCTCTTAAATATAGCCATTGAACTGGCCGGATAGAGAACTGGTTGGCAGACAGGAAGCATAGAGTAAGGTCCTTTTCATAATGGCAGGCAATGACTAGTGGGGTGCCGCAAAGCTCAGTGCTGGGACCCCAGTTATTTACAATATTAACGATTTAACAAAGGAATGAAATGTAACATCTCCAAGTTTGCGGATGACACAAAGCTGGGTGGCAGTGTGAACCGCGAGGAGGATGCTATGAGGCTGCAGGGTGACTTGGATAGGTAGAGTGGGCAGATGCATGGACGCCAATAGAATTAATTGGGGGGGGGGGAAGGTGGTCTTGGAGGGGAGGATGCTCCTCAAACTGCAGAGCATCCTGGACAATACAGCTCACCCCCTCCATGACACACTGGTCAACCCGAGGGGCACCTTCAACAACAGACTGGTTCCACCAAGATGCAGCACAGAACGCCACAGGAGACCCTTCTTCCCTGTGGCTATCAAACTGTACAACTCCACCCCCTTCTGTCGTGGGTGAGACTTAACTTTGAATCCTATGCCCTTGTGATGTGTATTTTTCAGCTTTAGTTTAGACGCAGTGCGGCAACAGGCCTTACGGCACGCTAGGCCCGCGCTGACCAGCGATCCCCGTACACTAGCTCTATCCGATGCACTATGGACAGTTTACTATTATTTTTACCGAAGCCAATTAAGCTGCAAACTTGTACCTCTTTGGAGAGTGGGTGGAAACCGGAGGACCTTGGAAAAAACCCATGCGGCCACAGGGAAATGTACAAACTCCGTACAGACGGCACCTGAAGCCAGGATTGAACCCGGGTCTCTGACGGTGTAAGGCAGCAACTCTCCCGCTGTGCCACGCTTATTTATACCCTTGTTTTTAAACGGCTTTTCAGCATAGCTGTTTAAAAAAATAACCAATGAAGGTTAAAATAAGGTTATTTCTAACTGACATAATTGGTGTTTTTATTAATGCAGCCAAAGCCTGGTAGCATTTAGATTTACAGTAATAGCAGAATGAACTGTACAGGTCATTCGTACACTTAATTCAACTTGGGGGCCATGATGATGAGATGGGGAGCCAGTCCTTTGGGAGCTAACATTTTTGTTTAGTTTAGATATACAGCGTGGAAACTGGCCCTTCGGCCAACTGAGTCCATGCTGATCATTTTATCAGGATGCTTCACAGCATGGTTTGGGAACAGCTCCATCCAAGACCACAAGAAATTGCAGTGATTTATGGACGCAGCCCAGAACATCACACAAACCAACCTCCCTTCTATTGACTCCATTTATACCTCGCGCTGCCAGTAGCATAATCAAGGACGATTCGCACCCTGGCTACTCCCCTCTTCTCCCCTCTCCCAGGCAAAAGGTGTAGATTCAGGGACAGTTTCTTCCCAGGCAACTGAACCATCCTACCACAACCAGAGAGCAGTGCTGAACTGCCGTCTACCTCTTTGGTGACCCTCAGACTATCCTGGATCGGCCTTTGGCGGCTTTACCTGGCACTGAATATTATTGCCTTATCATGTATCTGTACACTGTAAATGGCTTGCAATCTTGTATTGTCTTTCCAATAAACTAAAAGTAAACTAGACCAGCAATCACCCGTGCCTGACTAGTTCTATCCTTCACACTGTTTACAGAGGCTAATTAACCAACAAACCTGCACATCTTTGGGACGTGGGAGGTAACCTAGACACCTGGTTGATTGAAGATTGGTGTCATTTGTGTTTTAGTTGAACTATTTTTCCCATCTCTCATTTTGAGTTGTATTTCTATTCATCGTTGCTTCTGCATTTAGTAGCCAGCAGGGGTCAGTTTGTCTTCATTGCTGAACAAGGTGCCTTCTTTAGGTTTCTGGTGATTTATTTCTGCATTTTAATGCACCAAAATAAAATTCAAATTGTGCATTTTATTTAATCAGTCTTTAAGCGACTGTGGGCATACCTTTAACCGACATCAAAAAAACTTTGTGAAAGCTTGTGACGATGCAGAATGTGCTTCGAATGTGTATGACATTAAATACAATGTCTTCTGAAGAAAAAGCAGAATTCCTTTTAAGTACTGAACTGAATCCCCAGAGCCACTGTGATAAATTTTTTACAATGGTGTGTAGTTTATTAAAATATGCCGTTATTCACCATTATGCCGCCTAGGATGCAATTCCAGGGCATTAGCTATTCAATGGAGACTTGTTCAATAGCTTATTTAATGTTTTTGGCTGCATTGAATGGAATATTAATTCTGCTATAAACCTTTAGCATAACCGTAACTATAAAAAATCCAGGTGCAGTATATTTTAGTAAGTGTATTTTTAATGTATGGTTGAAAGAGAAGTTTATAATTTAGTGCAATGAAATTAGTATAACATTACAGCCGTCATGGCGGGACTGTCATATGCTAAGAGAATGGAGCGGCTGGGCTTGTATACTCTGGAGTTTAGAAGGATGAGAGGAGATCTTATTGAAACATATAAGATCTTTAAGGGTTTGGACACGTCAGAGGCAGGAAACATGTTTCCCGATGTTGGGGGAGTCCAGAACCAGGGGCCACAGTTTAAGAATAAGGGGTAAGCCATCTAGAACGGAGACAAGGAAACACTTCTTCACACAGCGAGTTGTGAGTCTGTGGAATTCTCTGCCTCAGAGGGCGGTGGAGGCCGGTTCTCTGGATACTTTCAAGAGAGAGCTAGATAGGGCTCTTAAAGATAGCCGAGTCCGGGGATATGGGGAGCAGGCAGGAACGGTGATGATTGGGGATTGAAACTTAGAAATTAGGTGCAGGAGTAGGCCATTCGGCCCTTTGAGCCTGCACCGCCATTCAATATGATCATGGCTGATCGTCCAACTCAGTATCCCGTACCTGCCTTCTCTCCATACCCTCTGATCCCCTTAGCCACAAGGGCCACATCTAACTCCCTCTTAAATATAGATTGATTAGCCATGATCACATTGAATGACGGTGCTGGCTCGAAGGGCCGAATG
Organism: Raja brachyura; assembly: GCA_963514005.1. The sequence continues at coordinate 7,240,962 of OY740789.1, forward strand.
GCCTACTCCTGCACCTATTGTCTATTGTCATGATTGGTCTTGTGTTATGTAGTTAGGGACTTCCAGTAGAATTTAAGTTTTAATGTAAGGTCTTCAAAATATGTAGTGTAATACAATTTAGTGATGCTGAGGAATTGAAGGAGCGGAATTCTTTTAGGATAGCAGGTCAGGAAAGGAGAGGGACAAGACTGGGACGTTTAGTTCAATGATAGAGCAGGGAAACAGGCCCTTTGGCCAACTAAGCACGACAGCCATCGAACACCCATTCACACTCGTTCTATGCTATCCCTCTTTCTCATTCGTTCCCTCCAGATTATTGGCAAATGTACAATTAAGCTACAGACCTGCATGTGTTTGGGATGAGGGAGGAAACCGGACCACCTGGAGGAAGGGGTTGAGATGGAAAGATTGATTGGTCATGATTGAATGGCGGAGTAGGCTCGAAGGGCCGAATTACCTAATTCTGCCCCTGTAACTTACGAACATGAACCTGGAGGAAAAGCAACGTGGTCACAGTGAGAGCATGCAAACTCCAAACTGGCAGCACCCGAGGTCAAGATTACTCCCGGGTCACTGGCACTGTGAGGCAGCGGTTCTATCAGCTGCGCCACGGTGCTGCCGTAGTGGGTCAGGAATGTATGGGTGCTTCAGGAGGTGATGCCGGCCAGTAGGTGCAGGAATCTTGCTATTTGGTGCAAGTTGGGAAGTGGGCAACAGGTTGAGATACAGGAGCTTGGCCTGTTGTGTTTTGTAATATTTGAGCCGAGTAATGTCAAAGGTTTGAATGAAAAGGATTACATCTTGCCTTCACTGAGTCCTCCAATTTGCTGCTCTCCCTGCTTCACTATATATTGTTGAAGTACTGGCCATCTATATCATTAAAAGTCTCATCTTGACCACTTCCTGTCTGCGCTGTATATTGATTTTAGAAAAATGCTACCCTGTATCGCTGTGATTTTTGGCCATCTTACTCACAGTCCTCCTCCGCTGAGCCAGCTCCGGGGATTTTTCCCATCGATGAAAAATAAAAAAGTTATGAATGTTTAAAAAAACCTTGAGATCAGCTGATTGGTCCTCTAGCCTGTGGCCAATTGGGGGGGGGGGGACTATAAAACCCTAGATGCCTGGAAGTAAGTCAGTCTCTCTGCAAGATTGGATGTGCTTGAAAGTGCAATGCTTAATTGGAAATTAAATGAATTGACAAGGATATGAGTTGTTTGGCCTGGTGCTCTGCCTGTGCTTGAAACTGCGATGCTTTATTAGGTCCGACTGTGTTTGGAAGGAATAAATGCTTTATTAGGTCCGACTGTGTTTAGAAGGAATAAATGCTTTATTAGGTCCGACTTTGTTTGGAAGGAATAAATGCTTTATTAGGTCCGATCGTGTTTGGAAGGAATAAATACTCTATTAGGTCCGACTGTGTTTGGAAGGAATAAATGCTTTATTAGGTCCGACTGTGTTTAGTCCAAAGGTCCCGCTCATTTCGTGACTTCCGCTTAGTAGACAGGTTGTGCTGATTGCATAATTTCCAGTGAGTGCAGAGGTCACGTTGATTGCGGAAGTGCCGCTGACTGCGGAAGCCCTAAGTGGAGAGGCCGCACTCAGCCGTATGAGTAAATTCAAGAAAGTTTACTGTCGTATATATATGGTGTGAGTCAGTATGTGTGTAGGTGTAATCTATGGAATTCTCTGCCTTGGTAGGCAGTGGAGGTCAATTCTCTGGAGACCTTCAAGAGAGAGTTAAATAGATCTCTTAAAGATAGAGGAATGAAGGGATATGGGGAGAAGGCAGGGACGGGGCACTGGTTGTGGATGATCAGCCATGATCACAGTGAATGGCGGTGCTGGTTTGAAGAGCCGAATGGCCTACTCCTGCATCTATTATCTATTGTTTTGATGTAAACTTGAAGTGACAAGCTGCCTTGATTGCACCAGGGACTCGGTACGGAATTGTTTACATAAGTGCGAGTTTACGCAAGTTGCCTATTCCCGTAGGATTTATATCACAATGAATTCCCTTAGGTACCTTTTCATCTCTCTTGCCTTCCTGAGCTCTCCGGGTAATTAATTCTGTTTGGTACCCGTTGAGCATTCTTGGTAATGCAAGCCCTCCGAAAACATCCCTATTGCAAATAACCCTTCATTTAAGCCTTCAGTATTGGATAAAGGTTTTGCACAATGGAAAAATTATGGAATTAAAAAGACGGGACATCTTTATAAAAAAGGTGTGTTCCTTTTGTTTCAGGAGGTACAACAGAATTATGGATTACATTCAAATAATTTTTTTAGATATTTACAACTGAAAGATTATGCTAAATCACATACATGAAAATACAGAACTAGAGAGCCAGAGATTCTAGATGAATGTTGGAATAAAAACCCCAACACAGTCAAATTAATATCTTACATTTATAATATTCTTTTAGATAGTGAGAATCCGTCGACGGAATTACATAGACAAGCATGGAAAAATGAATTAGTTCAACCCATAACGAAAGATATTTGGGATGAAAGTCTACAACATATACATCAATGTTCGTTAAACGCCAGACATTCTTTAAAGCAATTTAAAATATTACATAGATTGCATTATTCTAAAAAAATTAAATAGAATTTTTCCTAATATTTCTCCTATCTGCGATAAATGTCAATATTCTGAGGCTAATTTAACCCAAACGTTTTTAAGTTGCATAAAAATTAAAACATTTTGGGTGGATATTTTTAAAATTATTTCCGTGGTGGTTAATACTCAACTGGAGCCCGATCCTAAATTAATAATATTTGGCATATCTGACCAATACCTAAAACTTACAATAAACCGAAGAAATTTCCTTGATTATAGTATGGGAAAAAAATTAATATTAAAATTTTGGAAAAACCCTGCATCCCCCACAATCAAAATGTGGATCATGGAGATGTCGGAGACCTTAAATCTGGAAAAAATTAGATTTATTTTAATTCACAAACCAGAATTATTTACTAGAATATGGTCTCCGTTCATAGATTATTTGAAAGGGTAGAATGGGCCGGCGCTGATACCTGACGGAAGCTTGAACCCAGGACTAGATGAATAGTTATGATTTTTTACCTACGGACCTATCTCCTAAGTTGTATTATGGATAGTTTATTCTATTTTTCTAATTTTCTTTTCTTTTTCTTTATTTTTTCTAAAATCTAAAATTTTGAAAAAAGAACAAAGAACAAAAAAAAAACATCAAGCAGATTGTGCTCTGTTGTGTACCTCCTCGTTTTCTTTGACGTGAAATAACCCAACAGAATATTTCAGTGTAAACTCATGCCTTGTGTTTGCTTTTCCCCATTCTTTACTCTACAACTGGAATGGCAATGTGACACTCTGAAGCTCTTGCCTTATTATTCCTGCAACATCCTTAGCCAGGTATTATTTGTCCTATCACCTCACCAGTAGTCTCTTGAATAATTTGCTTTGTATCTTAAGGTCATTCACCATTGAAATATGAAATAATTTAACACCTTATTGAAGTCACTACCTTGTATTTTTATAGTCACTGCTTATTCTAGCCAATATATTAATAGTGATAAGGTCATTGCCAGTTTTGGAGCAAAGAACAGTGTTTCTAGTGTTTTTTCGAGTTGCTGTGTTTTAGTTTAGAGATGCAGCATGGACACAGGCCCCCCGAGTCCAAGCTGACCAGCGATCCCCGTACTCTAGCACTATTCTACACACACTAGGGACACTGTACAATCTTTACCAACGCCAATTAACCCACAAACCTGAACGTCTTTGTCGTGTGGGAGGAAACCGGAGCACCAGGCGAAGGCCCATGCGGTCACGGGGAGAACGTACAAACTCTGTACAGACAGCACCCGTAGTCAGGATCGAACCCAGGTCTCTGGCGCTGTGAGGCAGCAACTCTACCGCTGTGCCACCGTGACGCCCCATAGCACTTTGTATGTTGTCCACTTTTTTTACTTCAAGCATTTGTTTTACTTCTCAGCTGTCATCTCTTGGCTCTGTGTAAATTGAGCATTCCATGAGCCTCGTTATTGTTTAGCGTTCACCAAGTTATTTGCTGCGGTTGGGGAACCAGCTCGGAGAAATGGAACAAAAAAAAAGAGCAACTATCCTTGAAAAAGCAAAGCACAAAAGTGCAGGAGGAAATCAGCCGGCCAGGCAGCGTCTGGGGAGGGAATAGACAGGTGATCCAGGGAGCCCTTCAGACTCATTGGGTAAGGTGGGGTGGCGGAGGGGACGAACGCTGGAAGACAGAGGTGGGGGTGGGGTGCGAATAAACCATAAACTGGATACAGGTGAAGGGGGGTTTAATTGGCTGATGGGTAGAGTAAATGTCAAAGGCTAGAAGTGAAAAGGAGACGATTGCCAGTGAGGAACAAGGCTGGTGAATCTGTGGAGGCCAAGCCAATGGATATTTTTAAGGCAGGGATAGACAGATTCTTAAGGATAAGGGGGAAATCCTTTAGGACTGAGATGAGAAGGACTTTTTTCGCACAGAGAGCAGTGGGTCTCTGGAACTCTCTGCCACAGAGGGTAGTTGAGGCCAGTTCATTGGCTATATATAAGAGGGAGTTTGGTGTTGCCCTTGTGGCTAAGGGGATCAGAGGATATGGAGAGAAGGCAGGTACGGGATACTGAGTTGGATGATCAGCCACGATCATATTGAATGGCGGTGCAGGCTCGAAGGGCCGAATGGCCTACTCCTGCACCTAATTTCTATGTTTCTATTCTTGATTAGTACGGGTGTCAGGGGTTATGAGGAGAAGGCAGGAGAATGGGGTTGGGAGGGAGAGAGAGATCAGCCATGATTGAATAGTGGAGTAGGCTTGATGGGGCCAAATGGCCTAATTCTTCTGTCACTTATGACCTTATGAGTGAGATGTAAAACTAGAGGGGCGTAAATGGGTGCAAGGGAAAGAGGTGGGATGAAAGGAAACTCGGAGACCCGGAGGAGGGGGAAGGAGCAGAGTGACTGGGATGGTTGAGTGGGAAAGAACTGCAAATGCTGGTTTATACTGAAGTTAGACACAAAATGCTGGAGTAAGTCAGCGAGTCAGACGGCATCTCTGGAGGAAAGGGATGGGCGACCTTTCAGATCCGTACCCTTCTTTAGACTGAAACTTAGAGGGCGAGAAAAACACTTCTATTTTTTTCCCGCCTTTTCTTGCCCTCAGTTTACTCCCCACCTCTACCTAGTTCCCATTACATAGTTTAGTTTTGAGATACAGCATGGAAAACAAGCCCTTCGGCCCACTGAGTCCACACTGACCATTCATCACCCACACACTAGTTCCACGTTATCCCACTTTCGCTTCCCCCAAACTAGGGGCAATTTACGGAAGCCAATCAACCTACAAACCTGCACACCTTTGGAGTGTGGGAAGAAACTGGAGCACCTGGAGAAAACCCACGCAGTCACAGGGAGAACATGCAAACTCTGTTTAGACAGCACTCGAGGTCAGGATCGACCCCGGGTCTCTGGCGCGGTGAGACAGCAGGTCTACCGCTGTGCCGTTGTGCTGCCCTGTGATCTTATTTACGATGCTAATCTAAATAATGTCCCCCCCCCCACCTCCTGTTTTATCAGGACCCATAAACAGGATGACTGAATATTCTCATGGGCAACCCATGGTTTTGAGGAATGGCCAATTTTGTATTTAGTGCACAAAGAAAAATCTTATTCTTCCTCCATTAAGCAGCTGAAATGCCATCGGAATAATGAGCCCATTGGCTGCAAATGTCATCACTGAAAGCAGAAATTCTCCATGCTTTTAAAATCTATCTCAAGCTTTTACTAAACCCAGTGAACGGCTGAGGGAGTCCAGTTTTTTTAAAAAACATTTCTGAAACAAAGAATCTGTGCTCTACCCTGCCATTGATTCAGATTAATGCATACACAATGAATATAGCAGTGTTGTTAAGCTACTGCTACTAGGAGCCAGAGTTCTGGACCATTGATCCGGAAACGTGAGTTCGAATCCCACCATGGCAGCTGGGGAATTCAATTCCAAGTAATTAAATAAATTTGGAATATGAAAAAAAAATCTTGTCTTCGCACAGCAAGTCCCAGTTGTTGTAAAAACGCATCTGGTTCACTAATGACCTTCAGAAACAAATTGCTTATCCTTATCGAGGCTGGTCCGTAGTTGACATCAGGCCACCAATATGAATGATTCCCAGCTACCTCCTCAGTTCAGGGTGAAGTAAGGATGGACAATTAATGATGGCCTCACCAGTGATGTTCACGTCCTATCAATGGATTAAAAGCGAAATCTGAGAACATACTCCTGCAAGCTTTGCCTACTGCTTTCCTGCCAGGAATGCACAAGTCCTTATGAGCTTGTTCTATTGTTTGAATAAAATAGAGTCATACAGTGTGGAGATGGGCCACTCGGCCCATCCCCTCCATACTGACCAGTATCCAAATACATATCCATATCCATACTGACATATCTACATGTATATGGACTCCGGTACGAGCAGGGGAGGGGGCCTCTGTATCTACGTGCATGACAACTGGTGCAACAACGGGACAATCATAGACAAACATTGTTCCCCTGACCTCGAGTACATGTCTGTAAAATGCCGGCCTTTTTTTCTACCGAGAGAACTAACAGTAGTGATTGTCACGGCTGTGTATATTCCACCCGACGCCAATGTAAACACGGCGCTCTCTCTCCTGCTGAACACCATTAACGAACAGCAGCGGGCCCACCCCGAAGGTGTTCACATAATTGCAGGGGACTTTAATAAGGCCAACTTGAAGACTGTATTGCCGAAACTTTATCAACATGTCAAGTGTCCTACTAGAGGGGAGAACACGCTGGATCATGTCTATTCCAATATCAAGCACGCGTATAGAGCCATTCCCCTCCCCCAACTCGGCCAGCCAGATCATCTCTCCCTCCTGCTCTCCCCAGCCTACACCCCCCTCAGACGCAGTGCCAGGCCCACCATAAAGACTGTTACAACCTGGCCTGAAAATGCACTCTCCAAACTCCAGGACTGCTTCACACAGACAAACTGGGACATATTCGAACACCAGGATCTGGAAACATTCACAGGAACGGTACTGGACTATATCAAGTTCTGCATCGGAAACGTGACTGTGGACAAAAACATTTGGGTTTTCCCAAACCAGAAACCCTGGATGTCCAACCAGGTCCGCACACTCCTCAGAGCCCGCGATGATGTCTTCAGGTCAGGTGACAGAGCTCTGTACAGGGCTGCTCGAGCCGATCTGGAAAGGGGAATTAAAAAAGCCAAGGTGGACCATAAGAGGAGCATAGAGGCCCACCTGTCCAGCAATAACACACGGGAGGTATGGCGGGACATACAAGGCATCACAAACTACAGAGGCTGTGCCACAATGACAGAAGACCTGAGTGCGCCGCTGGCAGAGAAGCTAAATTGCTTCTTTTCCCGCTTTGAAACATCACAACAGCAGCACTCATCTGCTACAGCCCTGCTCCCACCCTTACCTGGCTCCTGCACTACTCCACTCAGTGTAAGGGAGCACGATGTCAGACGGGTGCTCCTGGCAGTGAACCCCAAGAAGGCTGCCGGCCCAGATGGAGTACCTGGTAAGGTGCTCAAAGTGTGTGCCCACCAGCTCACCGTCATCTTCACCAGAATCTTCAATCTCTCCCTGGACCAGGCAGTTATCCCGACCTGCCTAAAATCAGCCACAATCGTCCCAGTGCCGAAGAAGTCCCCCATCACCAGCCTAAACGATTACCGTCCCGTGGCCCTCATTCCGGTAATCACGAAGTGCTTCGAGAGATCTCCCTCCAGACTTCGACCTCCACCAATTCGCCTATCGCCCAAACAGATCCACAGAAGACGCCATCACCGTAGCTCTCCACTCTGTGCTGAGCCACCTGGAGCAGGGGCAGAGCTACGTTCGGATGCTCTTTGTGAATTACAGCTCAGCTTTCAATACTACCATTCCGGACATTCTCATCGACAAACTGGTCACTCTCGGCCTCCCCACTCTCACATGTGCCTGGATAAAGGAGTTCCTCACCAACCGGCCCCAGACTGTGAGACTCGGCCCCCACCTTTCCTCCACTCGCATGTTGAGTACCGGCTCCCCGCAGGGCTGTGTGCTAGGCCCCCTCCTATACTGTCTCTACACCCATGACTGTAGTCCGGCCCACAACAACAACCGAATTGTCAAGTTTGCTGACGACACTACAGTAGTCGGACTCATCTCAAGAGAAGACGAGGCAGCCTACAGAGAGGAAGTCCTGAAGTTGACAGCCTGGTGCTCAGAAAACAACCTGGCTCTGAACACCAAGAAAACCAAAGAGCTCATTGTCGACTTCAGGAGGCACAGCACCAACTTAGCCCCCTTATACATCAACGGCGAGTGTGTGGAGAGGGTCCACACCTTCCGGTTTCTCAGCGTCCTCATCTCCGCTGATATCTTCTGGACAGACAACATCACAGCGGTCATCAAGAAGGCTCAGCAGCGGCTGCACTTCCTCTCATCCATTGAGAGCCTGTTGACATACTGCATTACAGCATGGTACAGCAGCTGCACCATGGCAGACAGGGAGAGGCTTCAGAGGGTAGTTAGGGCAGCACAGAAGATCATCGGCTGCCCTCTCCCCTCTCTGATGGACATTTACACCTCCCGCTGCCTCAGCAGGGCGAAGAACATCATCAAGGACAGCTCCCATCCTGCATTTGGCCTGTTTGACCTGCTGCCCTCAGGGAGGCGCTATAGGTGCATCAGCACAAGGACAAATAGACTCAAGAACAGTTTCTTTCCAAAATCCATTATCTCCCTGAACTCACACATGCACTGAATCACAGCCTAACCTCCGGACTTCCATCTATCCACTACTGTAATTTCCAATATGTGCAATAACCCATACTGGATATAAGAATCATATTTATTCATTCTGTTTATCCATTGTCTTTTTATAGATATGTATATAGCGCCGCAGAACGGTGTACCTTATCCCCCCCCTTTTGTTTTGCACTGAGTAGGAGCAGCTTTTAATCTCATTGTACACATGTATAGTGATTAAGGCATTCTGATTCTGATATGTAACCCATCCATATTAATCTAGCACCTGGCCTGTAGCCTTCTATGTCTGAGCATTTTAACTAAAAGAAGGGTCCTGACCCAAAACCACCTATCTCTAGAGATGCCGCCTGATCTGCTGAGCTCCAGCAATTTCTTTTGTTTTTGTAAACCAGCATCTGCAGTTCTTTGTTTCCACTTTGGACATTGTAACTGTTCATCTGAACACTTCCTACACTGAACACTGTCATGGAATAGTAGAGCTTCACAGCATGGAAACCAGTCCATTAGAGCTGTTGGTAACTCTGCTTCGACTACTCTCTCTTACAGTCTATCCCAGGTACTCCAAGAGAGTCATACAGTATGGAAACGGGCCCTTTGGTCCAACTTGCCCACATCAACAAAAGTGTCCCATCGACTCTAGTCCCACTTGTCTGCATTTGGGCCGTATCTCTCGAAACCTGTCCTATCTATGTGCCGATCTAATTGCTTCTTACACATTGCGATAGTTCTTGCCTCAACTACGTCCTCCGGCAGCTTGTTCCATTCACCCACCACCCTTTGTGTGAAAAGGTTGCCCCTCAGAATCCTATACAATCTTACCCCCTTCACCTTAAACCTATGCCCTCTGGTTCTTGATTTTGCCCACTCTGGGCAAGGGACTCTGTGCGTCTACCCAATCTATTTCTCACCCATCAGTGCTCCAGGGCATAGAGTCCCAACGTGCTTAACCTCTCCCTATAGCTCAGACTCTCGAGTTCTGGCAACATCCTTGACTTTAAATCCATGATTTTATTAACTTCTGATAAGGTGAATGATTTCCAGGAGTACGCCGTTTCTATATCCCTTCCAATGGGTCGACTGGGCTTATATTCACTGGAATTTAGAAGGATGAGAGGGAATCTTATGGAAACATATAAAATTCTTAAGGGATTGGGCTAGATGCAGGAAAAATGTTCCCGATGTTGGGGGAGTCTAGAACCAGGGGGTCACAGTTTAAGATTAAGGGGTAACCCATTTAGGACTGAGATGAGGAAGAACTCTTGCACTGATTCTGAATCTGTTGAATTCTCCGCCACAGAAGGCAGTGGAAGCCAATTCTCCGGATGTATTCAATGGGGAGTTAGATTATAGCTCTTTGGGATAATGGAATCTAGGGATATAAGGAGATAGCAGGAGTGGGATACTGATTTTGGATGATGAGCCATGATCATATTGAATGGCGGTGCTAGCTTGAAGGGTCGAATGGCCTACTCGAATGGAGTTTAGAAGGATGAAAGATGATCTCATTGAAACATATACGATTGTTAAGGGTTTGGACACGCTAGAGGCAGGAAACATGTTCCCGATGTTGGGGTAGTCCAGAACCAGGGGCCACAGTTTAAGAATAAGGAGTAAGCCATTTAGAACGGAGACGAGGGAACACTTTTTCTCACAGAGAGTGGTGGGTCTGTAGAATTCTCTGCCTCAGAGGGCGGTGGAGGCAGGTTCTCTGGATGCTTTCAAGAGAGAGCTACATGGGTCTCTTAAAAATAGCGGAATCAGGGGATATGGGGAAAAGGCAGGAACGGGGTACTGATTGTGGATGATCAGCCATGATCACATTGAATGGCGGTGCTGGCTCGAAGGGCTGAATGGCCTACTCCTGCACCTATTGTCTATTGTCCTGTACCTGTTTTCTATGTTTCTAATCTTTATACCTCAATCATATCCCTTCTTACCTTACTCCACCGCAGGCAAAACAGACCTTGTCTCTTCACATAACTGTTCTGCCCCATCCCAGACAACATCCCGTTGAATCTCCTCTGCACCCTCTCCGGTGCTGTTGTATCTTAGTGTTGTGCATGCTGTCCTCTAGATAGGGTTGCAAACTTTCTCACCCTCAAATAAGGGACAGAAGGTCAAAATAAGGGACAATTCCCAATGTCAATTCGTTGACCGACTCTGCCGTGGCTGGGTGAAGTCAAAGTCAAAAGAGTTTATTGTCATGTGTCCCTGACAGGACAATGAAATTCTTTCTTTGCATAGCACAACAGAACACAGAAGGCATTGACTACAATTATATACGTAAATACACACGTGAATTAATAAAGTGCAAATAACAGATGGAGAGATATTAATGTTCAGAGTTCCGAGCCAAGTTTAATAGCCTGATGGCTGTGGGGAAGTAGCTATTCCTAAACTGGGTGGTTGCAGTCTTCAGGCTCCTGTACCTTCTACCCGAAGGTAGCAGGGAGATGAGTTTGTGGCCATGATGGTGTGGGTCCTTGATGATGCTGCCAGCCTTTTTGAGGCAGCGACTGCGATAAATCCCCTCGATGGAAGGAAGGTCAGAGCCGATGATGGACTGGGCAGTGTTTACTACTTTTTGTAGTCTTTTCCTCTCCAGGGCACTCAAATTGCCAAACCAAGCCACGATGCAACTGGTCAGCAAGCTCTCTACTGTGCACCTGTAGAAGTTAGAGAGAGTCCTCCTTGACAGACCAACTCTCCGGAATCTTCTCAGGAAGTAGAGGCGCTGATGAGCTTTCTTAATAATTGCATCTGTGTTCTCGGACCAGGAAAGATCGTCACAGATGTGCACGCCCAGGAATTTGAAGCTCTTGACCCTTTCAACCATCGACCCGATATAAACCGGACTGTGGGTCCCCATCTTACTCCTTCCAAAGTCAACAATCAGTTCCTTGGTTTTGCTGATGTTGAGGGCCAGGTTGTTGTGCTGGCACCATATGGACAGTTGCTCGATCTCTCTTCTATACTCTGACTCATCCCCATCAGTGATGCGTCCCACAACAGTGGTGTCGTCAGCGAACTTGATGATGGAGTTCGCACTATGACCGGCTACGCAGTCATGAGTATAGAGTGAGTACAGCAGGGGGCTGAGCACGCAGCCTTGAGGTGCTCCCGTGCTGATTGTTATCGAGTCTGAAACATTTCCACCAATACGAACAGACTGTGGTCTGTGGATGAGGAAGTCGAGGATCCAATTGCAGAGGGATGCGCAGAGAGAGACCCAGTTCTACGAGTTTGGTAACCAGCATGGAGGGGATGATTGTGTTAAATGCCGAGCTGTAGTCAATGAATAACAGCCTGACATATGAGTTTTTGTTGTCCAAGTGGTCCAGAGCGGAGTGGAGTGCCAGCGAGATCGCGTCCACCGTTGATCTGTTGTGGCGGTAAGCGAACTGCAGTGGGTCCAGGTTTTTGTCGAAGTAGGAGTTGATTTGCGCCATGATCAACCTCTCGAAGCACTTCATTACCACAGGCGTTAGTGCCACAGGTCGATAGTCATTGAGGCACGTCACCTCGCTCTTCGTGGGCACCGGTATTATTGATGCCCATTTGAAGCAGGTGGGAACCTCAGACCTCAGAAGTGACAAGTTGAAAATGTCCATAAAAACTCCAGCCAGTTGGTCCGCACAGGTTTTTAGGACACGGCCAGGTCCAGACGCTTTTCGAGGGTTCACTCCTCTGAAGGATTTCCTGACGTTGGCCTCTGTGACTGAGACTGAAATACCATCACAGCGAATAGGGGCTCGGGAAGGCACATCGGTGTTCTCCCTATAAAAGCGTGCGTAAAATGCATTAAGCTCATCAGGGAGTGATGTATCGTCGACATTCGAGCTGCCGAACATCTGTCTCATCCTCCAGCTTGGAGCAGAACTCCCTTTTGGCCTTTTTGATGGCCTTACCAAGGTCGTATCTGGACTTCTTATAGACCACTGTGTCATCAGACATGAATGCCCGGTGTCTGGTCTTCAGAAGAGTGCGGATCTCACAGTTCATCCAAGGTTTCTGATTGGGAAACACTCGGAAGGTTTTGGTGGGGATGCAGTCCTCCACACATTTCTTAATGAAGTCTGCAACGACTGTGGCGTATTCGTTCAAGTCCATTGCCGAGTCCTTGAACATTGCCCAGTCTACAGACTCCAAACAGTCCTGTAGTTGTTCCTCTGCCCCCTCCCCCCCCCGACCACCTCTGTTCTGTCCTCACCTCTGGGGGTGCGCTCTTTAATTGCTGCCTGTAGTAATGATGAGTTGGCCCGGGTGCGGGACTGCACACAAAGCCCAGCCGGTGGGCCAGCTGAGGAGTTTTGGCCCGGGCGTCAGACTTTGCGTGCCTAGCTGGCCCGCCGGTTGGGCTTTGTGTTCTGCTGCACACAAGTCCGGCACCCCATCTAACTCATGAACCGATGATCGGCCATGAGAAGGAGGGGTGGTGGTGTCGGCGGTAAGCGAAGGCCCGAGGGTCGGACAGCTGACCAAGCTGCCGACTGACAGGGCCACGGGCGAGGCGCTGCTGCTGCGCTGCGACCCGACAGTCCCCTTAACCCAAGTAGTAGCAGTCAAATACGGGACAAGGGAGGTCCCGTATGGGACAAACCAATTTAGCCCAATGTACGAGATGTCTCGGCTAATAGGGGACAATTGGCAACCCTAACTCTCGCTTACAGCTGGTTTGTATTTCTGTGGCCTTTGCTTTGCAATTCTTTATAGCTTTGCCTAACAGAACAATATTAAACATATTTTATAAGTTTGCATTGATCACAATCCTCTGCAGTCCTTTGCAGGAAGAGATCTAAAATTCCACTAACCTGATCTCTGAATGCATGCTTGGTGGCCTCGTATATAATGGCCCATCTCCAATTTTTACCTGGGGTTACACAAAAAGCTGGAGAAACTCAGCGGGTGCAGCAGCATCTAAGGAGCGAAGGAGATAGGCGACGTTTCGGGTCGAGACCAATTTTTACCTAATGCTGTCCATTGGTTTCTTCCATCAAAGGAAATAGTCTAGTTTAGAGATACAGCGCAGAAACAGGCCCTTTGGCCCACCGAGTCCTGGTCGATCTGCAATCCCCGTACACCAGGACTATCCTACACACTTGGGACAATTTATAATATTCACCGAAGCCAATTAACCTCCAAATCTGTACGTCTTTGGATTGTGGGAGGAAACCGGAGCACTTTGGGGAAACCCAGGCGGTCATGGGGAGAGCATACAAACTCTGTACAGACAGCACCCGTAGTTAGGATCGAACCCAGGTCTCTGGCATTGTAAGGCAGCAACTTTACCACTGCGCCACCGGGCTGCCCAATTTTTCCTTGCAATTCCTATAATCATTCAAAATATTTCAATTGGATAGGCAGTTTCTATTGCGCTATGTCATGGGGAATACATTTGTAGTCAACACAAACTGTACTTGTAACCTAATCTTTACAGCTTCAATAGAGTTTCCCTCCTCTGGGAGAGCTCAAAAACAAGGACATGTATATCTCTTGACTCAAGAGTGAAAACATAATAGCTTCCTTTCCTTTCCTGGGAGCAGATGGAAAATTAGATTTCATTTTGCTATTTGAAGTACAATGATTTGAAGTTATGGTGCAAACATTGTGCGAACTAAAATAAAAACAGAACACACTCGAGATTCTGGGAAGGTCAGGCAGCCGCTGCAGAGGGAGAGAAAAACTGTTCACTTTCAAGTCAAGAATTTTTGCTAAACTAATTTGATTTAATGTATATATGTTTCGATGAACTTTGCCCCCTTTTAGATTTTAGAAATACAGATTGGTATTTGTAAGCCCACCCACTCCGATCATCAATCACCCGTTCAGACTAGTTTTATGTTATCCCACTTTTGCATCACTGTCAATTTATAGAGACCTATTAACCTTCAAACCCTCTTGTTGCATTCTTATCTGTATTTTCCTTGCGGACATTTCTTGTCCATTCTTTCATCAATCAATACATTGGCACATTGCATTTCCCTGCCAACTATACAAGGTGATCATGTTCTGCGCAGCCACTGACCTTCCTATAGAAACCCTTTATGTTATTCCCTGCATGTAGTTGACAGTATGCACTGAAACTGCTGGAGAGCATGTGATGAAGAGTCTTTGACCCGTACAATAACACTATCCTACGCACAAGGGACAATATGCAATTTTACCGACGTCAATGAACCGACAAACCTGCGCGCCTTTGGAGTGTGGGAGGAAACCGGAGCACCCGGAAAAAAGCCACGTGGTCACAGAGAGAATGTATGAACTCCGTACAGGCAGCGCCCGTTGTCAGGATCGAACCTGGGTCTCTGGTACTGCAATGGGCCTGTCCCACTTAGTCGATTTTTTCAGGCGACTACAGGCGACTCGGCTGTCGCCAAGTGGTTGCCGTGGTGTCGCCTGTATGGTCGTGAGTAGTCTCCTCAGGCGCCCAAAGAATCCCATGTTTAAAGTTTTTCGGCGACAGTGGGTTTGACGCCAATGAGCGTAGCTTATGAGCGTAGTTTGAAGTCTGTGGAATTCTCTGCCTCGGAGGGCGGTGGAGGCCGGTTCTCTGGATACTTTCAAGACAGAGCTCGATAGGGCTCTTAAAGATAGCGGAGTCAGGGGATATGGGGAGAAGGCAGGAACGGGGTACTGATTGGGGATGATCAACCATGATCACATTGAATGGTGGTGCTGGCTCGAATGGCCTACTCCTGCACCTATTGTCTATTGACGTAGGTGCTGTCATAGGTTTTCTCCAGGTTAACGTAGGTTGTCGCAGGGATGTCGTAGGTTGTCGCCGGGATGTCGTAGGTTGTCGCTGGTGCTGACTTCCATTGTCATATTCACCGGCAGTCACCTAAAAGGTCGCCTAAGTGGGACAGGCCCATGAATCCAGTCGCCGGTTTTTTGGCATCCTGCTACAACTATGACAGTCGCCGGCAGCCGCCTAAAAGTCGCCTAAGTGGGACAGGCCGGTAAGGCAGCAACTCTGCCGCTGCTCCACTGTGCCACTTCCGCAAATAATGAAATGCGTGGGGCACAATTTCCCATACACTAAGCCATGCTGACTGTGCCTTTTCAAAGGCAGATACATTCTGTCCCACTGAATCATTTCCAATAACCTTTCCACCACTGACGCCTGTAGTTCCCGGGCTTGTCTTGCAGCCTTTCTTAACTGAAGACACACAATCCACCCTCCAATCTTCCAGTACCTTATTTGTGGCTTAGGAAGACAACTAAGGAAAATTTGTTGCCTGCACTTCATTAATTGTTTCTCTTGCTTCCATTAATGTCTTATCATATTCTTGGCCAGTCCCCCATCTTTATGCGTTCCTAAACCTCCAAGACTTCTTTTCATACTCTTTAGATTCCATCGCTTGCATGCTGACTTTGTGTTTCATGTACCCGGAGATGTAGGTACCCTCTGTGTTTATGTAATATTCTGCTTTTCTGTTCTTTATGCTAACATTGATAATTGTATATGTCCCCAATGTTGACGACGTGCTAATTAGCCTGGAGTCACAATCCCTCCTGAGGAGCAGCGTTTACTGTTTAACCATCTGCGAGGTCCTTCCCTGAACTGGATAAGTTTGGAGTGTTGTAGCGAATGAATCGGAGCAGAGACTGGAGAGGCTAGGACTGTTTTCCCTGGAGCAGAGAAGGTTAAGAGGGGACATAATTGGAGCATCCTAAATTGTGTGGGGCGTGGATAGAGTTGGTGTCGAGGGTTATTGGGCAAAGGCAGGTGAATGGGGTTGAGAGGGAAAGATAGATCAGCCATAATGGAATGGTGGAGTAGACTTGATGGGCCGGATGGCCTAATTCTGGTCCAAGAACTTATAAGAGGTTAATAAAACGAGAATATAGGCTTGTCAGGGTTAAGAGATATAGAGGGGATTTGTCTTCTTCTTTTGTGTCCATCTTCCATGTTTCAAATGTGGACATCGCTGTCATCGTTGGACCTGAAAAGGTTCCGGCGACAATCGGTGGGAGCCATCACTTATTGCAATAGATGATGGTGGTAGCAGAATTAGCTCAGGATACTTCCAGTTTCCAGGCCCGTGACGTGGGGCCAGGGGATTTGTGGGGGGACCTTTTTTGAGCATTGAGTGGTGAGTGCCTGGGATGGACATTTTTACCCCAGAGGGTGGTGAAAGCAGAGTCATTGACAGCATTTAAGAGGTATCTAGGCAAGCACTTGAATTGCCTGGGTATAAAAGGCTATGGATCAGGTGCAGAAGGATAGGATGGATACAGGTGGGTGCCTCCATGTCAGTGTGGATGTGGTGGGTCGAATGGCCTGTTTCCATGCTGTCTGAAGTTGCCACTTGAGCAAGGTACGAAATGGTGCTTGATGTCTGTGGAACGGTGCATCATGAATGTTATCTGCAGGAGGAGGAGGAGGAAAGGAGAGTATCGGCAAAGATAAAATAAGTAGTAAACAGTTTGGTCAGGTCAGTAACCACAGAGGAGCTATAATCCTGATCAGCTGTTGAGTGAGAACAGAACCATTTATTTGTGTAATCGTGGTGTACAATCCTGTCGGAGATTGGATCATAGATGGATGTTTAATATTCCCAGGAGAAGTCAGTGCACAGATTTACAAATGGGCAAACTACAGAGAAGGGAAAGAGGATTTCTCATTACCTTCACAAGCAGTACACGATAAGAATAGATGGCGCAAGCTGTCTGCATTGTTTACCATTGAATCGCTAAAGTACTTGATACCCAAAAGTTAGCAGGCACAGAATGAATAAATCTCAGCCTCCAATTAGCAGATACTATTGTAATACTTCACTTTCTGTTAGAGGAGGTGACCTCCTGATTATGGTATCCTTGGCTGTGGTCTATAATTTCTGGCAAGTGCGAGAGGGATTTCTTCCTCTCTCTGACCTCTATAAATGCAATAATCAGAAACAGTGTTTTACATTATTTCTCGTCGTTTCAAAACGGAGGAGAAATCGGAGATCTGATAGACTAGAAATAAGAATTTAACGTACAACGAGAGATCAACGTCTCTGCCTGTGGAGCCGAGCTGTTGCGAACTTGAGAATTGATGTTGGCACAAGTTCTGAAGGAGCTTACTGCGCTGCAGTAAAAATGGTAAATTGTCCCTAGTGTGTAGAACAATGCTAGTGTACGAGGTAATCGCTGGTCTGCACGCAGTGGGCTGAAGGGCCTGTCTCTGCACTGTATCTGTATCTCTAAAGCAAAGTCTAAATTGACCATCGGGATTGACAAGGGCAGAAAGGGAGCCGTTATCTACATGGACTTTCGCAAAGTTTTGACAAAAGTCTTGAAAGCATGAACACTGGTCTGGAAGGTGAGATCACCTGGGATTGAGCCTGGACTCGGTGGGCCGAAGGGCCTGTTTCCGCACTTTACCTCTAAAATTAAAAACTTTTAAAAAAACTGCTATCGTACATCACTTAGCATGAAATGAATGAGAGCAGCCAGCCACTCTCTGATTTTCCAGATGATAACCTGAAAATATATGGGGAAAAAAAGGTGAAAACAAACCTACACATTTTGAGGGAAACTAGAAACATGGAAAATGGGTGCAGGAGGAGGCCATTCGACCCTTCAAGCCAGCACCGACATTCATCGTGATCATGGCTGATCTAGTCAATCCCCAATCAATAACCCATGCCTGCCTTCTCCCCTTATCCCTTATTTCCACTAGCCCCTAGCCCTTGATATCCCTTGATTCCACTAGCCCCCAGAGCTCTATCTAACTATAAGATTTTTTTTCAGGTCAAGTAGTGGTTTGCTATTTCGTAAAACAAAGTGCTTGAGTAACGCAGTGTGTCAGGGTGGCATCTGTGGAAGGGACTGACAGGCAATATTTTTGGATTTGGGACCCTACTGATTGCATTTGTGGTAAGAAAGGTGGAAAGAAGTTGTGGGCGGGAGAAAGCCTGGCAAGTGATGGGTGGGTAGAGGTGAGTGGGGTTAGATTGTTAGTGAGGAAAGCCGAGCTGAAAAGCAGAGGAAAGGGTGTCAGATTAGGAGAGAATTTTGGGTAGGTTATAACCCAACAGTGTGAACGTTGAATTCTCCAATTTTAATTAACAGCCCCTTTTCCCCTCCCTCGTTCCTCTCCTCCAAACCCTCCCCCCTCCACCACCCGAGTACATACCCATTTCTCCCACTATCCTTCCCATTTCTCCCCATCCCCATATCCCATTCTGCCCATACTCCTTCTCTTTGCAAGGAATGGCAGAAGGAGTTTAATTTGGATAAATGCAAGGTGTCGGATTGTATTAGGACATACCACGGCAGAACTTGGAACCGTAAATGGTATAGCCCTGGGGAGTCTTGTAGAATGGAGATTCCAAGTGGTGCAGGTACCTCTGTCCATGAAAGAAAGGAACTGCAGATGCTGGTTTAATCTGAAGATAGACACAAAAAGCTGGAGAAACTCAGTGGGTCAGACAGCATCTCTGGAGAATAGGTGACGTTTCGGGTCTGTTTGAGAATGATCCACGACAACATACATAGTGAAAGATTAGTCTTTATTAAGTAAGTCAAACTGAACATTTAAGCTGCCTGCCAGCTCGACGTGGCTACTCAGAGCTGGCTGACCTTGTCCGTGTAGTACTGTAATACCATGTGATGGGTGGCGTGCATATAGGTGTAGTGGAGATTATAAATGGCATGGATTAATAAGGATTAATCTACGGGGTCGATACCCTTCTTCAGACTGAAGTTTGAAGAAGGGTCTCGGCCCGAAACATCACCTATTCCTCATCTCCAGAGATGCTGCCTGACCCGCTGAGTTACTCCAGCTTTTTGTGTCTATCTCATGGTGATGAAGGCATTTGGCTTATTGGTTAGTGTACCAAGTACAGGAGTTGTGATGCCTGTGGGGAAGATGTTTGCACATTCTCAACCAAATTAACTACCATAGGTTGATACCAGTGGTTCTTAACCTGGGGGTCATTTGGGGCTTTGCCGGGGGTCATGAAGGAGACACAAATAACTTATCAATTTGTTGGACCCATGTTTAGGAACCTAACAAAGGTACATACCACATACAGCATTTTGTTCGTGTATGCACGTACTGGTGCCAAAAAAGTTAAGAACCGCTGGTTTATACCATGTAGGAAACAAAATGTCAATTGAAGTTTAACATTAGAATAAATATGGGTAATCTTGATTAAGGCAATTTAGAGTGTAGGATCAGTTTAGTTTAGTTTATTGCCACGTGTACAGAGGTACAGTGAAAAACTTTTGTTGCATGCTATCTAGTCAGCATGCGACCCAGCGTGCTATCCAGTTTAAGAATATGGGGTAAGCATTTAGAACGGAGACGAGGAAACACTTTTTCTCACAGAGAGTTGTGAGTCTGTGGAATTCTCTGCCTCAGAGGGCAGTGGAGGCAGGTTCTCTGGATGCTTTCAAGAGAGAGCAGGATAGGGCTCTTAAAGATAGCAGAGTCAGGGGATATGGGAATAAGGCAGGAACGGGGTACTGATTGGGGATGATCAGCCATGATCACATTGAGTGGCGGTGCTGGCCTACTCCTGCACCTATTGTCTATTGTCAGCCGAAAGACTATACATGATTACAGTTGAGCCATTACAATGTATAGATACACAAGAAGGGGATTTAGTGTAAGATTAAACCAGCAAAGTCCGATCAAGGATAATCTAAGGGTCACCAATGAGGTGGACCGTAGTTCAGCACTGCTCTCTGGTTGTGGCAGGATGGTTCAGTTCCCTGATAACAGCTGGGAAGAAACTGTTCCTGATTCTGGAGGTGTGCGTTTTCGCACATCTATTCCTTTTGCCTGACGGAAGAGGGGAGAAGAGGCTTTTGCCGCGGTGCGACTCATCCGTGATTATGCTGCCGGTCTTGCCGAGCAAGCCCGAGGTATAAATGGAGTCAATAAAAGGGAGGTTTAAGCAACCTGGTGGGCATGGAATGAGTTGGGCCGAAGGGCCTGTTTTTGAGCCGTATTCCTGTGACTACTCGACTATATCAAAGATGCTTGTTTCTCATTTTACGCTTGTCATTCGTCTCCAACTGTGTTGTGCCCAGAAACCGGCATTAATATGGTTTACTTGCTTGGCATATGAAAGAAGACTCTTTTATTTATCCATTGCACTGTGAAATCATCTTCCAGCATTTTGTGCAGAGAGTTTGTTTAGAGCACTTCGGATGGCATCCGTTCTGTGCTTGCGCTACCCTTCACACTGGGAGATGGTTTACTGATTTATCTGTCTTTGATGTTATACAGGGGGATGGCTATCTTGAAGCATGTAGTTGAAATTGCAGGCTTATCCATCTCCACCACAGGTCCGTATGCATTCGAGGATCAGCACCGTCGGTCATTTTAGGTCTTTGCTGTGCGTTCAGATGGAGAACTAATCGCGGCGCTGTGACATTGTGGAGGCATTCACGATGATGTGCAGTGTTCCCGAGTTAAATATTTGGCAACTTCCTATCAGCTTTGGGCTGAGGCTGTGGTTTAAATTTTTATAAATTCTGAGCTTTGTTATTAAACCAATGTCAAACTGTAATAAAGCTAACCTTTGAGCCAATAAATCTTTCTGCAGTGTGCCATATATTAAGCTGCCCCGAGATGACAGGAGAGTAACGGTAACACTGCTGGTCCTCGCTGTTAAGTATTGATCATTGGACAGAAAGTGTGTTAGCCACAGTTGAAAGCCATTACACCTTAAACATAGGAACTGTCTTTTACTGTTAGTTCACATTTTACAGTTAATGGATTTAGTGTTGCGGAGTCTGAGGTAGACAGGGGCGGATTGGGGTGGGTGTCAGATATGCACAACATCCCAAAACACAGGTGTTGTGTGTGAACAGTTGTTTAAATTGCTGATCACTTTTACTGTTTAATCACCGTTCGCTGGGCACGTATATCATCTCTCCTCACGTATAATTTCTCACAGAGAATGGTGAGTCTGTGGAATTCTCTGCCTCAAGAGGGCAGTGGAGGCAGGTTAGAAACATAGAAAATAGAAAATAGATGTAGGAGGAGGCCATTCGGCCCTTCGAGCCAGCACCTTTCATGGTGATCATGGCTGATCGTCCGCTATCAATAACCCGTGCCTTCCTTCTCCCCATATCCCTTGATTCCACTAGCCCCTAGAGCTCTAACTCTCTCTTTAATCCATCAAATGATTTGGCCCCCACTGCCCTCTGTGGCAGGGAATTCCACAAATTCACAACTCTCTGGGTGATAAAGTTTGTTCTCACCTCAGTCTTAAATGACCCCTTTATTCTAAGACTGTGGCCCCTGGTTCTGGACTCGCCCAACATTTTTCCTGCATCTAGCTTGTCCAGTCCTTTTATAATTTTATATCCATGTTCTCTGGATACTTTCAAGAGAGAGCGCTAGATAGGGCTCTTAAAAATAGTGGAGTCGGGGGATATGGGGAGAAGGCAGGAATGGGGTACTGATTGGGGATGATCAGCCATGATCATATTGAATGGCGGTGCTGGCTATGGGGCAACAGAACCACACAGATAAACAACAAATGGCACCAAACTGGCGGCGCTGCATACTGTCTCAGTGTACTACTGCTATACACTTGTACTGTACCTGAGATGCTTATCTCAGATGTATCTAAGCGCTCATGTATACTGATGCTTGTACTGAACTGTATACAAAAAAGAATCTCAATGTACCTCTGTACACATGACGAATAAAGAACATTAACCATAACCATACCCAATCTTGAGTGGCATTGCAGATCATCTCTGAAGATAATCCACGGTTTGCTTCCCCTGGTGTTCACCGATGACGGATATTTGGTTGTCCTGTGATTTCATGAGGAATTTGCCTCTGCTGGTCTCATTCTCAATCTGTTCAGGTTGTGCCATCTGTACCACTTGTAATTGGAACCAGATGCTCGCTCATCAGTGAGGGTATTTTCTTGCCAGCTGCATACAGTAGCTTTCTTTCCCCTAGTCTCTCATCCTTATGACCAGAGGGTGGTTCTGGCTCATTCTGGTGATGTGGTCATTAGCACAACAGAGAAATACAATTTCTCTCTTTGAACACAATATATGTTTGCAAAAGCCATCTCATTTGTGCACATATTACATTAAGGTGGCACAGTGATGGAGTTGCTGCCTCACAGCACCAGAGACCCGGGTTCGATCCTGACCTTGGGTGTTGTTTGTCTAGAGATCGTACGTTCTCCCTGTGATCAATTGGATTTTCTCCGAGTGCTCCGATTTCCTCCCACACTCCAAGGACGCACAGGTTAATTGGCTTCAGTAAAAATTATAAATTGTCCCTAGTGTGTAGGATAATGCTAGCAGACAGGGTGTTCACTGGTCACTGTGAACCTGGTGGGCCGAAGAGCCTGTTTCCCTGCTGTGTCTGTAAAGTACTATCTAAAGTCACCAGCTACTTCCATCCCAGTATCCCCAGTGCCAGATATCGGAGTCATTACCGTTGCTTTGAAGGAATTTCTTTAGTCAGAGGGTGGTGAATCGGTGGAATTCTTTGCCACAGAAGGCTGTGGAGGCCAAGTCAGTGGATATTTTTAAGGCAGAGATAGATTGATTCTTCATTAGTACGGGTGTCGGGGGTTATGGGAAGAAGGCAGGAGAATGCGGTTAGGAGGGAGAGATAGATCAGCCATGATTGAATGGCGGTGATGGGCCGAATGGCCTAATTCTGCTCCTATCACTTATGACCTGATCTCCTTATGATACTGCAATAACAATAGAATGTGTTTCCTTTCAGCCTCTGCATTGCCGTGCAGGCTGCAAATGTATTCTATTGTGCAGACCTGTAGAAGCACTGCTAATCTTCGTACCACACTCGTACCAGCCATCAAAACCTTGGAACAGAAACTGCTCTCTTCTCTCCCATTTTTTTGCTTCCCTTTTAAGGATCACTCTGTTTGATATTTGGAGCTTGTCATATTTGAAGTGTAAGCTTTTGCTATTTCTTTCAAAAAAAGGAGATGAGGAAACGGGATAAGATCGAGGAAGTGGAAGGGATGAAGAGTAAACTTTCAAAATCCGAAGACGAAAAGTGCCTGGTAAGATATTTTGTCTGATCGTATCTGTCTGGCTGAGGAATAGTTTTATAGACTTATTTTAGACTTTCGTTTAGGGACTTGTTCTTACAGTGCGGAAGCAGGCCCTTCGGCCCACCGAGATCACGCCGACCATCGATCACCCCATACAATAACACTATTCTATACACGGAACAATTTACAGAGGCCATTTAACCTACAAACCTGCACGTCCTCGGAGTGTGGGGGGAAAACCGGAAAAACATAGAAAACAGGTGCAGGAGTAGGCAGTTCGGCCCTTGGAGCTGATCATCCAAAATCAGTACACCGTTCCTGCTTTCTCCCCATATCCCTTGAGCTCTAAGAGCTCTATCTAACTCTCTCTTGAATACATCCCAAGTGATGACGGAGCGAACCTACAAACTCTGTACAGACAGCACCCGTAGTCAGGATGAAACCCGGGTCTCTGGCGCTGTATGGCAGAAAATGTACAGCTGCACCACCGCGCTGCCCCATAGCTTTTTAAGTATCTTGAATAACAAAGAAGATTTTCAGAGAAGGCTGCACGTTATTTATATAATTTTACAGCCTAAGAACTGACCATTTGATAAATATTACATGAAATTGAACTTGTTCTTTTACTCTAGGCATGTAAGTTCATAAGTGATAGGAGCAGAATTAGGCCATTTGATCCCTCAAGTCTACTCCGCCATTCAAATCATGGCTGATCTATCTTCCCCTCTCAACCCCATTCTTCTGCTCTCTCCCCATAACAACTGCCACCCGCACTAATCTTCTTCTTCTTACCTATGGGGTGCACAGCTTAAAGTTGCAGGACAACTTGTTCTATTTGATCTTATTTGATTGTGCATGGCGGGTTGATTGCATTCGTCGAAACAGGGCGGACCAGGTGAAGGTTGCAATTTCCCACCCCACCCATGCTAATCAAGAATCCATCTATCTCTGCCTTAAAAATATCCATTGACTTGGCCTCAACAGCCCTCTGCTTGGGAGCATTGCATTATCAGAGGTGCAGCCTTTCAGATGAGGTATTGAACCGAAGCTCCAGGTGACAACATTGGAAGAGGGTGGTTGTTTCCTGAAATTACTCTTGCAGCCAAGAGCAGCAAACAGAACCAATTGACTGGCCATTCATCTTCTTTGGTGCTTGCTGGACCTTGCAGTGCATGAATTGACTGCCGTGTTTGGGGACCTAAGTAACCACACGCCAAAAGTAGTTAAGTTGGACGCGGGAATAGATGAATCTGGAATCGTTTAACCAGAACATTATCTGGTTTCTGAAATGAGGTCATGTTTGAATTATAGAGGATAAAATTGTTATTAGCTGGAATAATGCATTGTCTCCTGGCGTGTGGCTTGATGTGCTAAAGGAAGGCGTGATATTTTTGAAAATGATTTGCAGGGATTTCCGCTGCTTCTCCTGGTAGTATTATGGGCAGGGAAATGTTTTATACCAGATGTGGTCGTACCATGTATAAGTAGGAATAGCCCGAGTGTTTTCTGCTCTCTACTGCCTGTGATTTATGCACTGCACGACAGACTTGAATTCTGCCTGCTTCATAACACCTCGCAGTCATTACGGCACAGAAGGTGGTAATTTGGTCCTTTGGAGTCCATGCCAGCACTCTGTGGAGTAATCCATTCAATTCTGCCCCCTGTGGCTTCCACCCCTCTTATAAGCAGTAAATTCCACTCGCTGTGGTTAAAGCATGTTCTTCTGCATAGCCCACTTGGTTCTCTTACCCAAAGCCTTAAATCTGCATCCGTTTAAACTTTTACCATACGGTAATTGGAGTAGTTTTTTTTTTAGTGTAGAGATACAGTGAGAAACAGGCCCCTCGACCCAAAGAGTCTGCGCCGACCAGCAATCACCACCACTATCCTACACACTCTAGGGACAATTTAAAATTTTACCAAAGCCAGTTAGCCTGCAAATCTCAAGTCAAGTTTATTCGTCACATACACATACGAGATGTGCAGTGAAATGAAAAGTGGCAATGCTCGCGGATTGTGCAAAAAAAACAAACAAACTAGAAACAGAATGGAACAAAATCACATGTTCATTTACAAGATTACTATTCATATTGCTTTTTGCATATCTTTTATTAATTTATTGCATATTGTGGGAGGAAGGAAAAAGGAAAAAAAACTGCAATATAAAAAAAAACAGTAGAATGGTCCAGTAAAGGTATTCCCTGGTGAGATAGGAGTTTACAGGCCGAATGGCCTCTGGGAAGAAACTCCTTCTCAACCTCTCCGTTCTCACAGCATGGCAACGGAGGCGTTTGCCCGACCGTAGCAGCTGGAACAGTCCGTTGCAGGGGTGGAAGGGATCTCCCATGATCTTATTGGCTCTGGAGTTGCACCTTCTGATGTATAGTTCCTGCAGAGGGGCGAGTGAAGTTCCCATAGTGCGTTCGGCCGAACGCACTACTCTCTGCAGAGCCTTCCTGTCCTGGGCAGAGCAGTTCCCAAACCAGATCGTGATATTTCCGGACAAGATGCTTTCCACAGCCGCTCAGTAGAAGCACTGGAGGATCCTCAGAGACACTCTGAATTTCCCCAATTGCCTGAGGTGGTAAAGGCGCTGCCTTGTACATCTTTGAAGTGTGGGAGGAAACTCCCCCTTAAAAATATCCATTGACCTGGCCTCCATAGCTGTCTGTAGAGTACTTTTCTAAACTAACTACTCCTAAACCATTACAAGAAGTGAAGGTATAATTTTATTCAGGTATATTTAGTGAAATTGATAATTGGTTTCCTTGGTTTTAGAAGACCAAAGAAAAGAGTTGAGTGTGCATGATTAATTAACACCCTGTTAATTTAAATCATCTAGAGAATGAAAATAAGGAAAAGCCAAGCATCAGGTCTGCTCCTTTGTGGAGAATACACAGAGCAACAATTACTTGTATTTGTATAATGCGTTTAATGGAGTATAACATCACTCCGGAATTCATAAGGAAGGATTACCAACAACATGTGACACCAAGCATCCTTTTTGACCGAGTTCGTCAAGAACATCTCATCTGCCTTTGGTGCAACTATTCCCTACCCTGCATTTATTAATTGTTTTCTAATACCAGATTGTACAAGCCTTAATATTGTTACACGCTTCCTTTGGTGAAGTAGCCCCCTTGCATCTACCTCAATCAGCATGTTAAATCCTCCAGTGACAGCATCACAAGTTGGTTGCCGGGATGTTGTTGCCATTAACAAGGCAGTATTTATTACTCATTGATTCTTTTTCCATGAGGCCATTGTGTGTGAAACTGTATACAGGAGACTGAAGTGCTGTTTAGACAATAGACAATAGGCAATATGTACAGGAGTAGGCCATTCAGCCCTTTGAGCCAGCACCGCCATTCAATGTGATCATGGCTGACCATCCCCAATCAGTACCACTTCCTGCCTCCTCCCCATATCCCCTGACTCCGCTATCTTTGAGAGCCTTATCTAGCTCTCTCTTGAAAGTATCCAGAGAACCGGCCTCCACCGCCTTCTGAGGCAGAGAATTACACAGACTCATAACATCTCCGTTCTAAATGGCTTGCAGTCTTAAATAGTCTTAAACTTTGGCCCCTCGTTCTGGACACCCCCAACATCGGGAATATGTTTCCTGTCTCCAGCGTCTCCAAACCCTTAATAATCCTATATATTTCAATAAGATCCCCTTTCATCCTTCTAAATTCCAGAGTATACAAGCCCAGCTACTCCATTCTCTTAGCATATGACAGTCCCGCCATCCCGGGAATTAACCTTGTAAACCTCCGCTGCACTCCCTCAATAGCAAGAACAAAAAATTATGTTTTTTTGCACATCTTTAGTTAGTTTGGACTACATTGGGTGCCAGGTTTTCTATCCAAATGGCAACAGTGAATTCACGACTTTGTTTTCCCCCAAAATAGACACAAAAAGCTGGAGTAACTCCGCGGGTCAGGCAGCATCTCTGAAGAAAAGGAATAGGTGACTTTTCGGGTTGAGACCCTTCTTCAAACAGAGTCAGGGGAAAGGCAAACGAGAGATATAGAGGTTAATAGAACAAATGAAGGAAAGGTGTGCAAAAAGCAACGATGATCAAGGAAAGGTGGAGCCCACAATGATCTGTTGTTGGCTGTGGTGTAGGTGATAACGATTACTCTCAATTGAAGGAAGGTCGGCGAGCCCCCAGCGGGCCAAATAAAAGCTTCAAGGACAACATCAAGAACAGTCTGAAGAAATTCCACATCACATCGAGCAACCGGGAGCTCATTGCACTGGACAGGCGCTCCTGGAGGAAATCCGCGCAGGAAGGAGCCGTACGTCACAAAATGGAACTATGCCATGTCGCAGGGACAAAGCGACAGCACCGTAAAGAGAGAGAGAGAGAGAGAGAGAGAGAGAGAGGGGCTCGACGACTACCAACCACCGCCAGTCTCCACTGCCCACGTTGCACAAAGGTGTGTGGATCGCGGATCGGCCTTTACAGACATCTGCAGACCCACAAGTAGATGACCCTATGGAGAGGAGAGGACAGTCATACTCGTTTTGAATGACTGCCGATGATGACGATCGAGTTATACAGACAGTGAAACTCAACAGGACGACAGTGAAACTAGTACGACAACTAGTGTGGGGGAGGGATCGAGAGGGGGGGGGGGGGACGCAAGGGTTACTTGAAGTTACAGAAATCAATATTCATTCCGTTAGAGAGAAATCAATATTTATACAGCAGGTGATAAATTACTATACATATTTCTTTTTGCATATCTTTTATTTATTTATTCCATTTACCTTTCCCTTTCCCCTGACTCTCAGTTTGAAAAAGGGCAACTAATCCTTTGATCCCATCCCTTCATAAATGCTGTCCGACCTGCCGAGGTCATCTCACGACTTTGTAAGTTCTAGGAACAGAATTAGGCCATTCAGTTGATCAAGGTTACTCCGACATTCAATCATGGCTGATCTATCTTTCTACCTCAAACCCATTCTCTACCCCCCCCCCCGCCGTAACCCCGACCCCCTTCTTGATCTAGAATTTGGCAATCTCCGTCTTAAAAATATCGATTGGCTTGACCTCCACAGCCTTCTGTGGCAATGAATTTCACAAATACACCACCCTCTGACTAAAAGCAAATCCTCCTCACCTCCTTTGTAAAGGTACCTTTTATTCTGAGACTTTGGCCTCCAATCCTAGACTCTCCCTTTAGTGCAAGGGTTCCTAACCTGGGGTGAAATTTACTCCCAGGTGGTAAACTTTGCCTACCCAGGGGGTACATTTGTTGATTCTAGATTTGTACATTTCTTTTCTCATTGACTGTCTGTGTTCTGGTATACTGGTATCTGTTCATCATTAGTTGTTCATACATAAGTGAAATAACATTTATGTGCTGTTAAAGTTGCCTGGGGTAAACGGTAGTCGCCTAATTATAGGAAGGATGTCAACAAAATAGATAGAGTACAGAGGAGATTTACTAGAATGTTGCCTGGGTTCCAGCAACTAAGTTACAGAGAAAGATTGAACAAGTTAGGTCTTTATTCTTTGGAGCGCAGAAGGTTAAGGGGGGACTTGATTGAAGTCTTTAAAATGATGAAAGGGATAGACAGAGTTGACGTGGATAAGCTTTTCCCATTGAGGGTAGGGAAGATTCAAACAAGAGGGCATGACATGAGAATTAAGGGGCAGAAGTTTAGGGGTAACATGAGGGGGAACTTCTTTACTCAGAGAGTGGTGGCTGTGTGGAATGATCTTCCAGCAGAAGTTGTGGAGGCAGGATCGATTTTAACATTTAAAAGTAAAGTGGATAGGTATATGGACGGGAAGGGAATGGAGGGGTATGGTCTGAGTGCAGGTAGATGGGACTAGGGGAAAATAAATGGTCGGCACGGACTGGAAGGGCCGAGAAGGCCTGTTTCCGTGCTGTAATTGTTATATGGTTATATGGTTATATGGAATGAAAAAGGTTGGGGACCCCTGATTTAGTGGAAGCATTCTCTCCACATAGAATAGAATAGAATAGAATAGAATGCCTTTTTATTGTCATTCAAACAACTTGGTTTCTACAGTTTTACATTACAAAAAAACCCAAGACCCACACTTAACACAGTTTACATAACATCCATCACAGTGGATCTCCAACATCTCCTCACTGTGATGGAAGGCAAAGTCTTATCTCTTTCCTTTGTTCTTCTCATGCGGTCCAACAGTCCAACTGCAGCGTCGAGGCGAACTGGGGCTCCGATGTTAAAGCCCCCGGTGGACGTCGGTAAGTCCTGTGGCCGTGTAGGCCACGCCGGGTGATGTTAGGCCCCGCTCCGAGTCCTTTAAACCACTTTGGAGGCTCTATCTAGGCTTTTTTGGTCCAGATGTGCAGTCGAAATGTGACTCTGATAACATTTTATTTTAACCCATTTAGACCCCCCAATATAAGTAGTGGTGAATTTCTTGACCCGAAATGTCACCCATTCCTTCTCTCTAGTGTTGCTGCCTGTCCCAAGGAGTTACTCCAGCATTTTGTGTCAATCTTTGGAGAATTTAGGATGCTGTTTTTGGGGAAACGGCTATCTTTGAAATCTCCCGTTTCTATTTGAATTAATTTGAAAGACACCGGAGTGTCTGGTGACATCTTCCCTGTCATTTGGAGAACTGGGGTGAAGATGCATGGTCTCCAATTTTGGTAGAACGTGTAGCTCCAAGCTCCAAGGTGTTGGTTTGCATATTGTTAGCATTGATGGCTGCCCTAAGAGGTTCATTACTATTAAATGAACCTAAAGCATGCTGAATAACTAGCACTTCAAACCTGGCAACCTCTCATTGAAAATTGATGATACTGAAACATATCCTACAGTCAGTTAAACTTTACTTGATGTTTGATTTATTAATCTCTGTTTAAAATTATTGAACAGGCTTGTGCGACTTACGAAGGAAATAAAATGTCTCAAGTACAGCTAAATCTGCATATTTTCTAAGGACTGGTCAAGTGTGGCACAGTCCTGTATTCCTCTCTCAGTGATGTCAAGTTGCAAATATTATCCACCTGTTAATCTTCTCCCAGTTAAGGGCCTGTCCCACTTTGCGATTTTTTTTCGGCGACTGCTGACATCAAATCAGTGTCGCCAAAAGATTTTGAACAGCGACGACAAAAAAATGGTTGTGACACTTGAAAAAACACCGCGCGTCATATGTCATCACACCGCAAATTTTTCGGTGACCTGATACGTCAGTCAATGAGGCCGGCAGTCGCCGAAAAAATCGCCAAGTGGGTCAGGCCCTTTAATCCCTGTTAAGAATTTCTTCGGTCAGAGGGTGATGAATCTGGTGGAATACTTTTATGATGGTTGTGGACCGGAATCTGGTTGTATCCACGCACGAGGTCCACCTTGGAGACCACCGATGTTCCGGCCAGGTGGGCATTGAGGTCCTGTACCTGTCGGCGATGGTGGCATCATTCAGGCGACGGTAATCCCCATACGGGCGCCAGCCCCCTCCCGCCTTGGGGACCATGTGGAGCGGTGACGCCCATGGGCTATCGGAGGGGTGCACAATGCCCATCGACTCCATCAGGCGGAACTCCTCCCGAGTTAGATGGAGCTTGTCGGGCGCGAGACGACGCGGGCCGGTTGTAGGAATGTGGTGCTCCACCCCATGCTTGGGGGCGGAGGAGCGGAAGTGGGGTTCAGGGATGTCCGGGAAATCCACCAGGGAAGTCGCATCCACGGACAACAGGGGGCCATCAGGGCGTGCAACCGGGCCACCAACGGGAGGGAGACCAGCTCCAGCGTGATGGAGTGCACCAGGCGCTGCCGTTTGACATCCACGAGGAGTGAATGCGCTCGAAGGAAGTCGGCGCCCAGCAGCGGCTGGGAAACGTCGGCGATGCCAAACACCCACGAAAAGCAGCTATGGCCGAAGATGAGGGAGATGGTGCGGACCCCGTAAGTACGAATAGGGCACCTGTTCACCGCAGTGAGGAGGGGGCCGCGTTTGCCCGCACAGATGTCAGCGATGGACAGAGGCATCACACTCACCTCCGCCCCGGTGTCCACGAGGAACCGACCCCTGGTGCGGCGATCCCAGGTGAACACGCAATGAATATGGCCGGCCGCTGATAGAATCACTGACGGCCATCCCCTACGTTTCCCGGGAACGGACAGGACTGATGACATTGCCTGGTTGCAGCTCCCCAGCGACGGTGATAATAGCACCAGTCCCCTCTGCTGGCGTCTGGTGGTATAGGCAATGGTGCTGGCTGGACCGACCACCAGCGACCTCTGCTGGTGTCGGAGCGAACTGCCGGCGATACGTGCCCGATGGTGGTTGGATTTCCCCGCGGAGGTCGTCCAGAAGCGGCCGATACGCGGTCGATAGAGGCCCCGACCTGCTCTGCGCTTCCCGACGCCGCGGGAAGGACGGCCAGCGCTTCCAGGTTCCGCTGACGGGACATCCACAGCTCGGCCAGTGCCTGCGTGTCTGTAAAGGGATCGCTGGCGAGCTGCAGGCGATGTCGGGCGGGAGCTGATGAAGGTAGGCGTGTTTAAACATAAAACAGGGCTCGTGGTCGCCTATAAGGGCGAGCATGCCCTCCAGGAGGGCCGGCGGTCACCTAAGCCGTCCATGTGCAGAATCCGAGTTGCCCGCTTGGACTCGCTAAGGCCAAACCTCCTGATGAGTAGGGCCTTGAGGCCTGCATATTTGTTACCTACCGGGGGGGCCACGGAGGTAAGATTTTACTCGCCTCGCAGTCGCCTGGGCAAGGGCGCTGACGACGTAATAGTATTTGGTTTCATCCACCATCACACCCCACAGAGCAAACTGTGCCTCTGCCTGCTGGAACCAGATATCAGGCTCTTCAGTCCACAAAGCGCGACGGCGTGGAGGTCGGCGGCATCGGGTTGTACATCGTCCTGGTCCATCACGACGCGTGATGGACGTCAGGGCCACAATGTAGTGGCCTGGATGCGGTCAGAAAAAGGTTAGACGCTAGACAGGTTCAAAGGTTCTTTAATGATGGTTGTGAGCATCCACTCACAATGAGTTCCACCGAAGGGACAAAACAAAACTCCCAGAAAACCCCTGAGCAGAAACCGGAAGCCTGTGGGCAGTCTCTCGTCCCTGTCCCTCAAGTGCAGAGGAGGATGAGCCAAGGAGTGGGCTAATATCTAGGGACCACACACTGTACCTTTAAATACCGAGGAGGCCTTCATGGAGTCCGGAATCGAGGCCGTCGGGCAGGATCTCCCAGTAGCAATGGAGCTGGAGGAGCCGACTAAGGGAATCCCCGATCTCAGGGGAATCCTCGACTTTGCGGAGTTTCGCAAGTACTGTACCTTTAAACACTGAGGAG
The DNA here is from genome assembly GCA_963514005.1 of Raja brachyura. Next base: position 7,274,100 of record OY740789.1, read on the forward strand.
GGCTTCATGGAGTACTGAAACGTGGTCGTCGGGCAGGACTACAAGTAAGACTGAATGAAGCATAGGGGACTTCGGCCCCTTCTCCCTACCATCCTACTGGCCAATGCACAGTCACTAGAAAACAAAGTGGAGGACTTGAGGTCAAGGCTGCTTTATCAAAGGGAGCTGAGGGAATGCTCTGTGTTCTGTGTCACAGAGACACGGCTCACCCCCAGCTCCCCAGACTCAGCAGTCCAGCCTGAAAGGTTCTCCATCCACCGCATGGACCATACACAGGCATCTGGGAAAGGGAGAGGAGGGGGCATCTGCCTCATGGTCAACTCTGCGTGGTGCTCAGACGTGGCAGTCCTATCCAACTCCTGCTCTCCACACCTCAAACATCTGGCGGTGAAGTGCCGTCCCTTCTACCTACCGAGGGAAATCGCCTCCATCATCCTGACCGCGGTCTACATCCCACCCCAGGCAGACGGCCGTTTGGCACTGGAGGAGCTGCACGCCATGGTCAACAAGCACCAGACGGCTTACCCCGAGGCATTTACCACCGTAGCCGGGGACTTCAACTAAGCCAACCTGAAGAAATCGCTCCCTAACTTCCACCAACATGTCTCCTGCAGCACCAGAGGATCAAACACCCTTGACCACTGCCACACCACCATCAAAGATGCCTATCGCTCTATCCCTCGCCCTCACTTCGGAAAATCCGACCATGCAGCAGTGCTGCTTCATCCTGCATATAGGCAGCAAGTGAAGAAAGCACCCCCAGAGGTGAGGACTGTACAGAGCTGGTGCAGGGGTGGGGGAGGGGGGGCATCAAAAAGGCCAAAAGGGACTTTCTGCTCTAAGCTGGAGGATGCAGCAGGGCTTGAATGCCAACACCGCCTACAAGGCGAAATCAGGAAGCGGCTCAAACGACAGCGAAGCATCACTCCCTGACGAGCTCAATGAGTTCTACTCACGGTTCGATAGGGAGAACACTGATGTGCCTACCCGAGCCCTTATTCGCCCTGGCGGTGTTACAGTCACAGTCACAGAGGCTGACGTCAGAAGATCCTTCGGCAGGGTGAACCCTCGGAAAGCGCCTGGACCTGACAGTATACCGGTCGAGTTCTCAAGACCTGTGTCGACCAACTGGCGGGAGTTTTTGCAGACATTTTCAACCTCTCACTTCTGAGGTCTGAAGTTCACCTGCTTTAAGGGGGCATCAATAATACCGGTGCCCAAGAAGAGTAAGGTGACGTGCCTCAATGACTATCGACCAGTGGCACTAATGTCTGTGGTGATGAAGTGCTTTGAAAGGTTGGTTATGGTGCACATCAACTCCTACCTCACCAAGAACCTCGACCAACTACAGTTCGCATACCGCCACAACAGGTAAACGGTAGATGCAATTTCACTGGTTCTCCACTCCGCATTGGACCACTTGGACAATAAAAACACTTATGTCAGGCTGTTGTTTATAGACTACAGCTCGACGTTTAATACCACCATCTCTTCCAAGCTGGTTACCAAGCTCACGGAACTGGGTCTCTGCGCATCCCTCTGCAATTGGATCCTCGACTTTCTCATCCACAGACCACAGTCTGTTCGAATTAGAGGAACCACTTAATCCTCAGTAATACGGGAGCACCTCAAGGCTGCGTGCTCAGCCCCCTGCTTTACTCAATCTATACCCATGACTGCGTAGCCGGTCATAGTGCGAACTCCATCATCAAGTTCGCCGATGACACCACTGTTGTTGGACAAATCACAGATGGGGATGAGTCAGGGTATAGAAGTCAGATCGACCGATTGACCAAATGGTGCCAGCACAACAACCTGGCTCTCAACATCAGTAAGGCCAAGGAACTGATGTGGACTTTAGTAGGGGAAGGATGAGTACCCACAATCCTTTTTATATCAACGGGACGATGGTGGAGAGGGTCAATAACTTCAAATTCCTGGGCGTGCGTATCTCCGAAGATCTTTCCTGGACCCTGCGCACTGATGCAATTGTAAAGCAGGCACATCAGCGACTCTACTTCCTGAGAAGATTATGGAGATTCGGCATGTCGAAGAGAATTCTCCTAAACCTCTACAGGTGCACGGTAGAGAGCATTCTGACTGGTTGCATCGTGGCCTGGTTCGGCAACTTGAACGTCCAGGAGCAAAAAAGATTACAAGAAATTGTGACCACTGCCCAGTCCATCACCGGCTTTGACCTCCCCACCATCAAAGGGATCTATCATAGTCGCTGCCTCAAAAAGGCAGCCAATATCATCAAGGACCCACACCATCCTGGCCACACACTCATCTCACCACTGCCATCAGGAAGAAGGTACAGGAACCTGAAGACTGTAACGTCCAGGTTCAGGAACAGCTTCTTCCCCACAGCCATCAGGCTATTAAACACAAAGAATAAGCTCTGAACTGCAAAAGACGATATTATTATTTGTTATTTGCACTATATTTGTTATTTATAGAACTTTTTCTTTTTTTTCCAGTTATATATAATGTTTACATATTTACATAATCTGTTGTGCTGCAGCAAGTAAGAATTTCAGTCCCGTCCGGGACATATGACAATAAAACACTCTTGACTCTTGAACTCGGGCCTCCGGTGCTGCAGGCGCTGTATTACCCCTGTGCCACGGCATGAGTTCATTCCAAGAACTCTCCCGAGTTTCCCATGATTCGAACTCGGAGATTTATGGTAATGGCCACTCGTCGGTACTCGGGGCTCTCATAGACGTTTTTCAATGTTGAAAAATCTTCACGAGTCTTCCCGTGCTTAACTGCCATTAGCGAGTCTTCCCGCGTACCTGCCGTTAGTGTTATGAGCCTCCAAGAGACGTCCCCGAGCTCCGACGTACCCGCTACGTTCATTCTCCGTGCTTACCACGAGTTTGATTTTTTTTAAACTCGGGAGAGCTCTTGGAATGAACTCGTACCATGGGACAGGGCTGTAAGACAGCAGCTCTACCGCTGCGCCACCATGCGGTCCTATCACTTTTGAACTTAACATAGATCGTAGAACAGTACAGCAAAGGAACAGGCCCTTAACCCCACAATGTCTTTGTCGAGCATGATGCTAAGACCAACTATTACCTGTAACATGTTAAACAGTGATAAGAGTTTCTAAAGTTCAAAGTTTTGTAAATTTATGATTAGTATGGGATGTTTAGTGACCACCTGTGGTGTTTTGTAATGGGTGCAGTGTAAACGTATTGTTATGGTTATGATTCACCAATGATTCATCCAGCAATTCTACTCTTTTAATGTAATTCTGTTGATTCCAAAGAACACATTGTACAAGTTGCAATCTCTGATATAATTACTGTACTTGGGCACATATGCATCGTTTATATATAGATTATAAAGAATGGGTTCTTTTCAAATACAGGCAATTAGATCACAATTGCAGAATTACTAGGGAAAAATGTGCTTGAGTATTGTGTTTAAATAAAATGTTGTTTTTTTGTGCTAATGGATCTTTGAAGTTATTAAGCTTCCTCGATGGGCGAATGTATGTAGAATATTAAAGTAGTGATATTATGCTGCTTCTCTTTCACAAACGAACAAACAGCAATAATGTAAAATCACTAGAGGGATCGCCTTTATTATGCCGCTTGTTTCATCTGAATTTTTAAATCAGAGTAAAATAGAACTCATCGGTCCATAATCTGCTTAAGGAATGAATATAACAAGTCTACCATTAATGAGGCAATTCCCCCGCACATTGACGATTTTAAATGGCAAGGTATTGAATGTGTGAGCTGATAACATCAGCATTGAAAACTGAAGATCAGGGAGCTAAAGTGAATGGGGCAAGCCAATCAAATTATTGAAGAAATTAATAGCATAAACACTGAGAAGGAAATATAAATTAAAAATGTTGAATTCGCACCTAGATAAGGCTCAGAACCGGCAATGGGGATAAAATATTGGAGAAAAATACGAGGGAAAGTAAATTAAAAACCTTTTTAAAAATAACTCTAAATGAGGAATGAAACATAGAAAAATAGGTGCAGGGGTAGGCCATTCGGCCCTTCGAGCTAGCACCGCCATTCAATATGATCATGTCTTATCATCTAAAATCTGTACCCCGTTCCTGCTTTTTCCCCATATCCCTTGATTTTTTTTAACCCTAAGAGCTAAATCTAACTCTGTCTTGATAACATCCAGTGAATTGGCCTCCACTGCCTTCTGTGGCAGAGAATTCCACAGATTCACAACTCTCTGGGTGAAGACGTTTTTCCTCATCTCAGTCCTAAATGGCCTACCCCTTATTCTTAAACTATGTGACCCCTGATTCTGGACTTCCCCCAACATGAGGAATATTTTTTCTGCATCTAGCCTGTCCAATCCTTTAAGTATTTTATCCCAGTTTTAACCGTTAATACATTGAATGACATTTGACTGGTAGTAATGAATCCATCATATTGTTCAATCACACCTGCACCGACTGGTCAAGCTTCCTATGGTGATTGTAGCCCGCTGTGCAATAACTGGAACTTTATGTTACGGGATGGTGCCAGGACTCTAGGGCCTGAGCTATAGGACTAAGCAGGCTAGGACTGTTCTTTGGAGCGCTGGAGGATGAGGGGGTGATCTTATAGAGGTGTATCAAATAATGAGAGGAATAGATCGAGTAGACACAGTCTCCTGGCAGAGAAGGGGAATCAAGAACCCGAGGACTTGGGTTTAAGGTTAGGGGGGGAGGGGGGGAGGAAGATTTAATAGGAACCTGAGGGGTAATGTTTTCTCATGGTGGATGGTGGGTGTACGGAACGAGCTGCCAGAGGAGGTAGTTGAGGCTGGTAGTAGCACAACGTTTAAGAAACATTTGGACAGGTACATGGATAGGGCAGGTTTAGAGGGTTGTGGGACAAACGCAGGCAGGTGGGGGCTGGTGTAGATGGGACATGTTGGCCGGTGTGGGGAAGTTGGGCCAAAGGGCACTGTATTACTCTGACTCTATATCCCTCAGCCATGAATTTGATTGCAATGTAAGGCTTCTGTGAAGTTGAGTGTAAAATGGTGTGTTTCTAAGAGCAACATTTGGATTTCCGCCTTTAACCTGGCATCTGTCCCAGCTTAAAGCTGTTCGAGTGCATAAACATTGACAGCAAGTGAGAATTCATTCCAGTTGCTCAAATAAAACTCTTCTTGGGGAATTCAGAAAAGTATCAGCAAAAATAACACTGGCCAAATACTTTGAAAATAGCAGATGCTTTATGAACTTAGCGAATAGTGAAAGGCCTTGATAGAGTGGATGTGGGAGAGGATGTTTCCGCGAGTGGGAGAGTCTGGAACTAGAGGGCGCAGCCTCAGAATAAAAGGACGCACCTATGGAAAGGAGACGAGGAGGAATTAATTTAGTCGGGGGTTGGTGAATCTGTGGAATTCATTGCCACAGACGGCTGTGGAGACCAAGTCAATGGATTACTTTAAGGTGGAGATTGACGGATACTTGATTGGTAAGGGTGTCAATGGTTATTGGGAGGAAAATGGGGTTGAGAGGGAAAGATAGGTCTGCCATGATTGAATGATGGAGTAGACTCGATGGGCCGAATGGCTTACCTCTGCTCCTATGTCTTATGCACTTATGAATTGGATCATGAGGCGAATAGATAGTGTAGATGCACAGAATCTTTTACCTGTGTCAGGTAGTCAAGAACCAAAGGTTTAGGGGGGAAATTTAATAGGAAGCTGAGGAGCAACATTTTCATGCAGAGAGTGGTGGGTATATGGAATGAGCTGCCAGAGGAGGAAATAATAATAATAATAAGCTTTATTTTGGACTCAAGGTCCAGACAAGGGACAAACATAGAAACAGAGAAATTAGGTGCAGGAATAGGCCATTCGGCCCTTCGAGCCTGCACCGCCATTCGATATGATCATGGCTGATCATCCAACTCAGTATCCCGTACCTGCCTTCTCTCCATACCCTCTAATCCCCTTAGCCACAAGGGCCACATCTAACTCCCTCTTAAATATATCCAATGAACTGGCCTCAACTACCCTCTGTGGCAGAGAGTTCCAGAGACCCACCACTCTCTGTGTGAAAAAAGTCCTTCTCATCTCGGTCCTAAAGGATTTCCCCCTTATCCTTAAGCGGTGACCCCTTGTCCTGGACCTCCCCAACATCGGGAACAATCTTCCTGCATCTAGTAGCAATGTTACAAAATTTTGAGATTTTAAAAATCAAGTCTGCAATTTATCCCATCAGATAAAGCATAAAAAGAAGTTTAATTTGGCACCTAATTTACTTTCACATCTTCAGTATTAAGAAAGTTATGACCATTTTCATACTCGGAAATGAGCATCTTGCTCCCCATTGCCTTTCAATTGACTTAACTCAAAAGCTGTGATCTGGAAAAGTTAAATGTCCATAACATTCTTAAAAATTAAGAGAACTCGATGAAATTTCCAGTTATTATAGATTGAAGCATTCTGAAACAAATATGAAACAATCTTACTTGGATGACCTGAAATTAAAGCATATAATTAGTTAGTTATCTAATTGTAGCTAATTACAAAATTCAATGAGTAGATCTAAACATCTATCAATTTCTTAAGAAAAGATAAACTTTTTTAAAATTGCCTAAGTGTCCAAATAACATTCACACAATAATCCACAATATAACATAATTTTTAAATCTCATTTTCATGAATTTCTGGGCCAAATGGAAGGAATTTAGTGTTTGATTCCTGTAAATTAATGGCCATTTAAATCAACTAGCGAGTGGGTTTTAGCGGAATGCGGTGGATTGGAACGTTGCGGTTAGCGGTGAAGTCGGGGGGAAAAATACTGGGGGTTCATACATTTTTTGGGGCCCCATTTCGCAACATAAAAATATTATTAATGCCTCCCGAAAAACCAACTTTTAATATAAAAATAAAGTATTTACCTTTTTTTCTTCCCTACGCAAAATGCTTCCGGTTGTCTGCGGTCACGGCTTTTGAAGGTGATTTTTAAATTACTCTAGTTAATAAATAATCTAGAGTAATTTAAAAATACCACCATTCATTAAATGTCGGAGCGATTTTTCTTCAGCAACCAAATCGCCCGACATTCATCGTTTATCCAGGCCTGTGGAAAAACGGCACTTTAAGCCCGCCCCCCTCTGCAAGGCGCGAAAGTCGCGCACACGGGGAGCGGCAGAAGTGCAGCGCTGCTCAAGGTACGTTTTGTAACATACCTACATCTAGCCTGTCCAACCCCTTAAGAATCTTGTAAGTTTCTATAAGATCCCCTCTCAATCTCCTAAATTCTAGAGAGTATAAACCGAGTCTATGCAGTCTTTGTTGATAAGACAGTCCTGACATCCCAGGAATCAGTCTGGTGAACCTTCGCTGCACCCCCTCTATGGCAATAATGTCCTTCCTCAGATTTGGAGACCAGAACTGTACGCAATACTCCAGGTGTGGCCTCACCAAGACCCTATACAACATTACATAAAAATACATTGCATATAAAAACATCATAAAACACATATAAAATCTTAGTATATCACTTATAAAAGCATCATAAATTATATATTAAAAAAAATTCCACAATACATGAATTAAAACCCAGAATAAATAAGAATGATCAATGTCCTACAATGAGACAGTGATACCGGTGTCTCCACAACTGGAATTCGTAGCGTGTAGTGCTAAACCTTATGTTTGACAAGGCCATGATAATTACATTTTTAGAGTCATTTATCCTGCAAATGAATTTATACATATGATTTCTTAGGATAGCGTCTAAAGTACTGACTCCTGCAGCCACAAACATGTTACTAGCACTATATCATCTAGATTTCCTTAGCAGTGTTCTCATGGCATCATTATAGGGCACCTTTCGTCTCTGCAAACTTGTCTTTCCATAGTTCGACCACAGGTGCACAGTATAGAGTGGTGTGCAGTATGCTCCAAACAGCAACATCTTCACCACATCTGTACACGCTCCAAACTTACGCAAGAGAATATTTGCCTGTACACACCGCATATATAAATATCCTCATCATCTGTCATTTGTTCTGTAATAAAATGTGGGTAGTTGAAGCGGGTACTATAACAACGTTCAATAGTCGAAGTGCCTGAAGAAGGGTCTCAACCCAAAACGTCACCTATTTCTTTTCTCCAGAGATGCTGTCTGACCCGCTGACTAACTCCTACTTTTTGTGTCTATCTTCAGTATAATCCAGTATCTGCAGTTCCTTCCTACACATTTATGAGCCATTTTGATGACATGGATAGGAAAGGTTTAGAGAGATATGGACCAAATGCAGGCAGGTGGTATTGGTTTAGCATCCTGGTCGGCATGAAAAGGTTGGGCCGAAGGGTCTGTTTCCGTGCTGAATGACTCTATGAGCATTGTGATTTGCGGTGAGTTCAAATTGAACGAGTGCAGATGTGTAAAATGTGACCATTGCACATTTCCCGCAGCACCTGAACTTCCAGATCAAAAGCACCACCTTACGTTACCACTGACATTTCTGCGCATTTTGCATGTTGGTGATTTAATAGCGTGTCTGGGATGGCTTTATCATTAGCGCATAAGTGTGTTGGAGCTACATGAACTCAATTCATACAGAACCTTTCCAGTCAATAAACAAGGGAGGCACTTAGCTGAATTATTCATTCAAACCCATATCTGCAGGGAAAGGATCATGTTAGCCTCCCCTGAAACTTATCACTGGCAATACAGAAGCACATTACACTGATTTTCATCATGCTTGAATGGGATTTTAGCTCATTAATTGGTTGACAATTAATGCCCTCTAAAGTGGTCCAGCAGAGCTTCTCAGCTGCAGATTAATTCTCCACAACCATAACAGGTTGTATTTAGATTAAAACTTCAATGTTTTAAAATGGCCATTGACTCTGCACAGTAAGAAGTTGGTTCCTTCCCTGCTGTTGAGTTATAAATGTAGTCTCTTGGTATCACTTGTGTTCGAAGAACAGATTTTTGAAAACCCTTTGGATAGCCTGTTAAGAAGTAAATGCTCCCTATTCTGTGTGGGTATTCTGCTAGCAACTGCTTCGTAAAACACTGGCCACAATCCTCCCATCTCCACCCCTTTCTGCTTTCTGCAGAGACCGTTCCCTCCGTAACTCCCAGGTCAACTCGTCCCTTCCCACCCAAACCACCCCTTCCCCAGGTACCTTGCTGCCTTCCCTCACAGTGGGAAACGTTGATCCCGCTGTGGGGGTGTTTTTTTTTATGTTTAATATTAAATTCTATGATGTTGTGTTTATTTTATTTGTGTGCTGCAATGGCAACTCAAATTTCACTACAACAATTGGTGTATGTGACAGTAAATGTCCTTTGTCCTTCCCCTGCAACTGCAGGAGATGCAACACCTGTCCCTTTACCTTCTCCCTCGACTCCATCCAAGGACCCAAAAAGTCTTTCCAGGTGAGGCAGAGGTTCACTTGCACCTCCTCCAACCTAATCTACTGTACCCGCTGTTCCCGGTGTCAGCTTCTCTACATCGGCGAGACCAAACCCTCGGCGATTGTTTCGCTGAACACCTTCGCTCAGTCCGTCTTAACCAAGCTGATCTCCCGCTGGCCCAGCACTTCAACTCCCCCCTCCCATTCCCAATCTGACTTCAGTCCTGGGCCTCCTCCATTGTCAGAGTGAGGCCTAGCGCAAATTGGAGAAACAGCACCTCATATTTAGCTTGGGTACTTTAAGGGCCTGTCCTACAAGCATGCAACTCCATGCAATGAGCGCGACCTAACGTGGTCGCTTGAGCCGTCCGACGTCGCGGGGCCGGTCCCACTTCGATCGCCGGAGCCTTGCGGAATTGTGCGGAGTTCGTCCCGACATCGCGCGGGGCTCCGAAAAACTGACTATGTTCAAAAATTCCTCGCGGCAACGGCTTGTCAGCTCGCAGTCGCCTCAACGCATGACACACCACCTTGACATCGTGCCTCCGTGAACCTATCTGTAGGTGCCTCCGTGACCCTCTGTGTGTGGCTCCGTGGCCCTCTGTGTGTGCCTCTGTGCCCCTCTCTGTGTGCCCCCCTCTGTCCTGGCGAACTTACCTTAAGACTTCGCTCCAAGTTCGCCTCACTTTGCGCCGCGTTGCGCCACTCACCAGGACCTCCGCGCAACCCTCACTGCCGGTTTGGTCGCGCTTGCCGCATGCAGGCGCATGCTGGTGGGAACGGCCCTGTACAGGGGATCACCCGACCTCCGCGCGGCCCCCACTTCTAGTTTGATCGCGCTTATCGCATGGAGTCGGATGCTGGTAGGACAGGCCCTTTACACACCAGCGGTATGAACGTTGACTTCTCTAACTTCAGGTAGCCCTTGCTTTCTCATTCCCTCCTCCTTCCCAGTTCTCCCACTAGTTCCACTGTCTCAGCCTACATTCTATCTTTGTCCTACCCCCTCCCCTGACAAGGGTCTCGACCCGAAACATCGCCAATTCCTTCTCTCCAGAGATGCTGCCTCGCCCGCTGAGTTACTCCAGCATTATGTGTCTAGCTTCATAAAACACGATGGTCTACGATGTGAAATACACGGATTCCGTCAAAGGTGTGGTCTAACATCAATCATTTGAGGGACAACAATTCCCTGGAATATTTCAGTGAGTCTAAGGAAGAAGGATGGATGCAAAAAGCTGGAGTAACTCAGTGGGTCAGGCATCATCTCTAGAGAAACGGAATAGTGACGCTTCGGGTCGAGACCCTTCTTCAGACTGCGAGTCAGGGGAGAGGGAGACGAGTGATATAGAAGATAAATAGAACAAATGAAAGATATGCACAAAGTTACGATGAACAAGGAAAGGTGGAACACACAGTAAGATATGTGATAGGAGCAGAATTAGGCCATTCGGCCCATCATGGCTGATCCATCTCTTCTTCCTAACCCCATTCTCCTGCTCTCTTCCCCACAAACAGCGACACCCGTACAATGGTCCGTTGACTGTGGGGTAGGTGATAACAAGTAACAGAAACAGTGAACCTCAACAGCACGACAGTGAAATTAGGACGACGACTAGGTTAAGGGGGCGGAGAGAGGGATACAAGGGTTACATGAAGTTAGAGAAATCAAGTTTCATACCACTGGGGTGTAAGCTGCCCAAGAAAAATATTAGGTGCTGTTCCTCAATTTGCGTTGGGCCTCACATATAGTGGAGGAGGCCCAGGTCAGAAAGTGGAATGGGAGGGGAATTCATAGGGTCATAAGGAATAGGAGTATTCAATTCAATTCAATACAGGTACATTAATAGGACAGGTTTAGAGGGATATGGGCCAAACACAGGCAAGTGGGACTAGTGTTAATGGGGCATGATGGTCGGTATGGGCAGGTTGGGCCAACAGGCCTGTTTCCACTCAGTATGATTCTATGACCCTATGAGTAGAATTAGGCAATTTGGCCCATCAACTTACTCCACCATTCAATATTGAAGATTTCTTAGTTTAGGTCATAGGAGCAGAATTAGGCCATTCTACACTGCCATTCAATCGTGGCTGATCTACCTCTTCCTCCTAACCCCATTCTCCTGCCTTCTCCCCATAACGTCTGACACCCGTACTAATCAGGAATCTATCTATCTATCTATCTATCTATCTATCTATCTATCTATCTATCTATCTATCTATCTATCTATCTATCTATCTATCTATCTATCTATCTATCTATCTATCTATCTATCTATCTATCTATCTATCTATCTATCTATCTATCTATCTATCTATCTATCTATCTATCTATCTATCTATCTATCTATCTATCTATCTATCTATCTATCTATCTATCTATCTATCTATCTATCTATCTATCTATCTATCTATCTATCTATCTATCTATCTATCTATCTATCTATCTATCTATCTATCTATCTATCTATCTATCTATCTATCTATCTATCTATCTATCTATCTATCTATCTATCTATCTATCTATCTATCTATCTATCTATCTATCTATCTATCTATCTATCTATCTATCTATCTATCTATCTATCTATCTATCTATCTATCTATCTATCTATCTATCTATCTATCTATCTATCTATCTATCTATCTATCTATCTATCTATCTATCTATCTATCTATCTATCTATCTATCTATCTATCTATCTATCTATCTATCTATCTATCTATCTATCTATCTATCTATCTATCTATCTATCTATCTATCTATCTATCTATCTATCTATCTATCTATCTATCTATCTATCTATCTATCTATCTATCTATCTATCTATCTATCTATCTATCTATCTATCTATCTATCTATCTATCTATCTATCTATCTATCTATCTATCTATCTATCTATCTATCTATCTATCTATCTATCTATCTATCTATCTATCTATCTATCTATCTATCTATCTATCTATCTATCTATCTATCTATCTATCTATCTATCTATCTATCTATCTATCTATCTATCTATCTATCTATCTATCTATCTATCTATCTATCTATCTATCTATCTATCTATCTATCTATCTATCTATCTATCTATCTATCTATCTATCTATCTATCTATCTATCTATCTATCTATCTATCTATCTATCTATCTATCTATCTATCTATCTATCTATCTATCTATCTATCTATCTATCTATCTATCTATCTATCTATCTATCTATCTATCTATCTATCTATCTATCTATCTATCTATCTATCTATCTATCTATCTATCTATCTATCTATCTCTGCCTTAAAAATATCCCCTGACTTGGCCTCCACAGCCTTCTGTGGCAATGAATTCCACAGATTCACCACCCTCTGACTAAAGAGTTGAAGTGTTTGGCAGCCGGGTGGGTCAGCGAATGGCTTTCATAGCAAAAGGATTTGAGTATAGAAGCAGGGAGGTTCTACTTCAGTTGTATAGGGTCTTGATGAGACCACACCTGCAGTATTGCGTACAGTTCTGGTCTCCAAATCTGAGGAAGGACATTATTGCCATAGAGGGAGTGCAGAGAAGGTTCACCAGACTGATTCCTGGGATGTCAGGACTGTCTTATCAACAAAGACTGCATAGACTCGGTTTATACTCTCTAGAATTTAGGAGATTGAGAGGGGATCTTATAGAAACTTACAAAATTCTTAAGGGGTTGGACAGGCTAGATGCAGGAATATTGTTCCTGATGTTGGGGAGGTCCAGGACAAGGGGTCACAGCTTAAGGATAAGGGGGAAATCCTTTAGGACCGAGATGAGAAGGACTTTTTTCACACAGAGAGTGGTGGGTCTCTGGAACTCTCTGCCACAGAGGGTAGTTGAGGCCAGTTCAGTGGCTATATTTAAGAGGGAGTTAGATGTAGCCCTTGTGGCTAAGGGGATCAGGGGGTATGGAGAGAAGGCAGGTACGGGATACTGAGTTGGATGATCAGCTATAATCATATTGAATGGCAGTGCAGGCTCAAAGGGCCGAATGGCCTACTCCTGCACCTAATTTCTATGTTTCTATGTTTCTATGATCACGTTTGAGCATCCTGGAGTATTATTCGGAGCACAGTGATTACATTCAATCAGCGTGTATGCTGATCTTTCTTTTTGTACTGTTTAAGATTGAGCACGAGCTGAGCCGCACACGCCGAAGGCTGGATCAATCAGAAGGAAGTCGGGAAACGCTGGCCAGTCAGGTATGTAATGCACAGTTCCTAATTAAGTGACAACTGTGACGAAAGTCTCTTTTATTTTAGTTCATTCTCAGGCGCTCTTTGTATTATGAAACCTCTTCTGAATCTTTGGCTGTTATTGAGGTGTAAGTTCATTGTCATCACACGTACCGAGGTACAGTGAAAAGCTTTGCTTTGCATGCTATCCACACAGATCAGTCTGAGGAAGGGTCCCACTTCAAAACATCACCCATTTCTTCTCTCCAGAGATGCTGTCGTTTGGACTGAATGGCCTCATTCTAGGTACCAATGTGGCCTTTTCTGTAAGATGGGTGGCAGAGAGTGATAGAGCTGCTGCCTTACAGTGCCAGTGACCCGGGTTTGATGCCTGTACAGAGTTTGTACATTCTCCTTCTCATTGCATGGGATTTCTCCGGGTGCTCCGGTTTCCTCCCACACTCTCAAGACATACAGGATTGTCGGTTAATTGGCTTTGGTAAAATTGTCAATTGTTGCTAGTGTGTAGGATAGTATTAATGTCAGGTGGGATTTCTCGTCGATGCGGACACCGCTGCCTCTCTATGTCTATCTACCTCGATAAGCTGGGCTTCAGAACATCTGGTTTTGGCTAATGTTTATACCAACGTATTACAGCTGACGTTTCAGGTTTAGACTGAGGAAGGGTCTCCACCCGAAACGTCGCCAGTTCTTTCTCTCCATAGATGCTGCCTCACCCGCTGAGTTTCTCCAGCATTTTCTGTCAACCTTCGATTTTTCCAGCATCTGCAGTTCTTTATTAAATATTACAGTTGACTACTTACTACCAATTAAAGTAGGGTCCTTTATCACTGTTCAGCTCCTACATTCTTGTCTATTGCCTGTTCTGAACCTCCAAACATTAAAAGGTATTGGCTTAAGTTCCCCCACGGAAGCCAAGAGCGACGTCTATACTGACAACAGTGTACAGAGCTGTACTGTGGGAGAGGACACCTTTCAGATGAAAAGTTAAACTGCGACAAACCCAGTTTGTCTGTGGTCCAATTTTAATCTTGCAGCCTCGTTTTAAAAGGGAAAGTTTTCAGAAAAGACAAACACTCAAACGACATTGTTTTTGTGGTGAACAGCTGTGCACAAATTAGCTGTGGTGTCGGATAATGCTGACAGAAGGGCTTCTCGATGGCACCCATAAAGTTCCAAGTTACTGAATTAATTGAACTTTATTTCGCTGTCATAACGGCATTGAGCGCCTGACCTTTGTCTTGTTTGTCCAGAATGATTGCAATTACAGTGACGTTTCTCAAGGTTTATTGTGCATCCATTTAAAAATCACGATCAATGTTATGAGGCGTCTGTTCTTGTTATAACCCATCCCAACTGCACTGCACTGCACTGCTGGAGAAGATCACCTTTTATGTTAAAGTGCTTTATTATGACATTTTTATCCTTCCCCTGCCATTTTCCCAATTTTCCTTCTGCATTCTGTGTGTGGCTGCCATTGCAGAGGAAATGCATTGATGCCAGCTATTCACATTGACCAATAGACAATAGACAATAGGTGCAGGAGTAGGCCATTCGGCCCTTCGAGCCAGCACCGCCATTCATTCTGATCATGGCTGATCATCCCCAATCAGTACCCCGTTCCTGCCTTCTCCCCATATTCCCTGACTCTGCTTTTTTTAAGAGCCGAATCTAGCTCTCTCTTGAAAGTATTCAGACAACCGGCCTCCACCGCCCTCTGAGGCAGAGAATTACACAGACTCACAACTCGCTGTGGGAAAAAGTGTTTCCCCATCTCCGTTCTAAATGGTTTACCCCTTATTCTTAAACCGTGGCCCCTGGTTCTGGACTCCCCCAACATCGGGAACATGTTTTCTGCCTCTAGCGTGTCCAAACCTTTAATGTTTCTCCAGCTTTTTGTGTAACCCTTTAATAATCTTATATGTTTCAATAAGATCCCCTCTCATCCTTCCAAATTCCAGAGTATACAAGCCCAGCCGCTCCATTCTATCAACATATGACAGTCTTGCCAACCCGGGAATTAACCTTGTAAACCAATGCTGCACACCCTCAATAGAAAGAATGTCCTTCCTCAAATTAGGGGACAAAAACTGCATACAATACTCCAGGGTACACAAAAGGCTGGAGAAACTCAGCGGGTGCAGCAGCATCTAAGGAGCGAAGGAGATAGGCGACGTTTCGGGTCGAGACCCTTCTTCAGACTGGTTACGGATCAGGGAAACGTGAGATATAGACGGTGATGTGGAGAGATAAAGAACAATGAATGAAAGATATGCAAAAAAGTATCGATGATAAAGGAAACAGGCCATTGTAAGCTGTTTGTAGTGTGAAAATGAGAAGCTAGTGCGACTTGGGTGGGGGAGAGATAGAGAGAGAAGGAATGCCAGGGCCCGAGGGCTGAGGGAGAGGTGGGACGGGGAGGAGACAGCCAGGGTTAACAGAATTGAGAAAATTCAATGTTTAAGCCCAGAGGATGCAGACTCCCTAAGCGGAATATGAGGTGCTGTTCCTCCAACTTGCGGTGCTGCTCACTCTGGCCGTGGAAGAGGCCCAGGACCAAGAGGTTGGATACGGAATGGGAGGGGGAGTTGAAGTGCTGAGCCACCGGGAGGTCGGGTTGGTTATTGTGGACCGAGCAGAGGTGTTCGGCGAAACGATCGCCAAGCTTCCGCTTGGTCTCACCGATATAGATCAGCTGGCATCTGGAGCAACGGATGCAGTAGATGAGGTTGGAGGAGGTGCAAGTGAACCTCTGTCGGACCTGGAAGGACTCCTTGGGTCCCTGAAAGGAGTGGAGGGGGGAGGTGAAGGGACAAGTGTAGCATCTCTTGCGGTTGCAAGGGAAAGTGCCCGGGGAAGGGGTGGAGCGGGAGGTAAGGGAAGAATTGACAAGGGAGTTGCAGAGGAAGCGGTCTTTGCGGAAGACAGACGGGGGGGGCAGACGGGGAGATGGGAAGATGTGGCGAGTGGTGGGGTCACGTTGGAGGTGGCGGAACTGGCGGAGGACTATGTGTTGTATGCGCCGGCTGGTGGGGTGAAAGGTGAGGACCAGGGGGACTCTGCCCTTGTTGCGAGTGGGGGAATGGGGAGAGAGGGCAGTGTTGCGGGGTATGGAGGAGACCCTGGCGCGAGCCTCATCTATAGTGGGGGAGGGGAAACCCCGTTCTCTGAAGAATGAGGACATTTGCGATGACCTGGTGTGGAACACCTCATCCTGGGAGCAGATGCGGTGTAGACTGAGGAATTGGGAATAGGGGATGGAGTCCTTACAGGAAGCAGGGTGGGAGGAAGAGTAGTCCAGGTAGCTGTGGGAGTCAGTTGGTTTGTAGTGGATGTCGGTCAGGAGTGTATCACCTGCAATAGAGATGGTGAGGTCAAGGAATGGTAGGGAAATGTCGGAAATGGTCCAAGTGTATTTGAGTGCCGGATGGAAGTTGGTGGTGAAATGGATGAAGTCAGTCAGTTATGTGTGGGTGCAGGAGGTGACACCAAAGCAGTCGTCGATGTAATGGAGGTAGAGGTCGGGGATAGGGCCCTGGTACACCGAGAACAAGGATTGTTCGATGTGCCCGACAAACAGGCAAGCGTAGCTAGGGCCCATGCGTGTGCCCATAGCTACGCCTTGTGTTTGGAGGAAATGGGAGGAGTCAAAAGAGAAGTTATTGTGGGTAAGGACCAACTCCGCTAGGCGGAGGAGGGTGTCAGTGGACGGGTATGGGTTGCTCCTCTGGTCGAGGAAGAACCGGAGGGCTTTGAGACCATCCTGGTGGGGGATGGAGGTGTAGAGTGACTGGACATCCATGGTGAAGATGAGAGGATGGGGGTCCTGGAGAATGGAATGCGCAGAGTCGACGGAGCTCTACAGAAGGACCTCTTTGCTCCTACACTCAACTTCTCTTGTTATGAAGGCCAACATGCCATTCGCTTTCTTCACTGCCTGCTTACATTCATTGACTGATGAACAAGGACTCCCAGATCCCGTTGTACTTCCCCTTTTCCCAACATGAATAATGTTTAATTTCGTTTAGAGACACAGGATGGAAGCAGGCCTTGAGGCCCACCAAGCCTTCACCGACCAACCATCACCCCGTACACTAGCACTATCCTACGTGCTAGGGACAATTTTTTTAATTTTGAAACTGAAGCTGCACATCTTTATTCAAATGTCTTTTAGTTTACTTTAGAGATACAAAGTGGACCACTTCAGCCCACCCAGTCTACGCTGAGCAGCGATCACTTGTGCACTAGTTCTATCCGAGACACTAGGGACAATTTATCAAAGCCAATTAATCTACGAACCTGCACGTCCTTGGAGTGTGGGAGGAAACCGGAGCACCCAGTCAAAACTCACGTGGTCACAGGGAGAACGTACAAAGAACTACGCACACACAGCAGCCATAGTCAGGTCTCTGGCACTGTGAGGCAGCAACTCTACTGCTGCACCACTGTGCTGCCCGAAATGTATGTTGTGCATAAATGTGCTACCCAAATATGTAAGGCTGCAGATGCTTGGTCACCTGCTGATTATGATGGGAAACGACAACTATCATTGTTGATTTTTGACATAAATGTCCGTGGCCATGAACTTCGGAAGGAAGGACTGAGTAGTGGATCATTGAACGGTGAAATGGCACAGATGCTCCCTGACTCACTTTGTGTCTTTAAAACATTTTTTTTTTGGCGGTCTACTTGAGTTTCTGGTTCTTGGTGACTCCCACACGATATCGAGCTCCTGAGCAGAGAGAAACAGAGCGAATTGCTTGCTTGCTAATTACAGAGTAGGCTTGGCGATCGTTTCGCCGAACACCTCAGCTCGGTCCGCATTAACCAACCTGACCTCCCGGTGGCTCAGCACTTCAACTCCCCCTCCCACTCCGTATCCGACCTCTTTGTCCTGGGCCTCCTCCATGGCCAGAGTGAGCGATATCGGAAATTGAAGGAACAGCACCTCATATTCCGCTTGGGCAGTCTGCATCCCGGGGGCCTGAACACTGAATTCTCCCAATTCCGTTAGCCCTTGCTGTCTCCACTCCATCCTCGCATTCCCTCAGCCCTCGGGCTCCTCCTCCTCTTTTATCCATTCTTCTCCCCCCCCCCCCCCCACCACCCTACATCAGTTTTGGCCCGAAATGTTGCCTATTTCCTTCGCTCCATAGATGCTGCTGCACCCGCTGAGTTTCTCCAGCACTTTTTTCTACTTAATGTTTTGTGTCTGTGTGGGCTAGAACTGCAGATGCTGGTTTACACCCAAGATAGACACAAAATGCTGGAGTAACTCTGCGGGTCAGGCAGCATTTCTGGAGAGAAGGAATAGGTGACGTTTCTGGTCGAGAACCTTCTTCAGACTGAGAATCAGCGGAGTGGGAAACTGGAGATAATGAGAATGTAATGCGTGAAAACGACAGATCAAAGCAGACGATGAGAAGGAAATTTAGAATGATTTATTGTTGGCCGAGAGGAAGGTGACAACGAAGCACACAAACCCTCGGACGGTGAAACTAGTAAGAGAAGGTCATGGTGGCGCAGCGGTAGAGTTGCTGCCTTACAGCGAATGCAGCGCCGGAGACCCGGGTTCGATCCCGACTACGGGCGCTGTCTGTATGGAGTTTGTACGTTCTCCCCTTGACCTGCGTGGGTTTTCTCCGAGATCTTCGGTTTCCTCCCACACTGGTAAATGTAAAAAAAATGTGTCCTTGGTATGTGTAGGATAGTGTTAACGTGCAGGGATCACTGGTCGGCGTGGGCTGAAGGGCCTGTTTCCGCACGGTATCTCTGTCTCTCTAAACTAAAGAACCAGGGTGGGGGAAGGACGGAATGGGAAGGAAAGGAAGGATTACTTGAAGTTAGAGAATCAGAATCGTTTATTGTCATTTGTACTAAATAAATAAGTTCAAACAAAATTGCATTTCTGCAAGTCATCATCAAACAAAAAACCAAAAACACACAGTTAACACATTTTCACACAAAACATCCATCACAGTGAATCCTCAAACACCTCCTCACTGTGATGGAAGGCAAAGTCCTATCTCTTCCCTGTTCTCTGTGCCCATTCCTCTCCAGCAGCCAAACTGCTGCAGCGAGGCTCCTGATGTTAGATGTTAGAGCCCCCCCAGCGGGCGATGTTAAATCCCGCGGCAGTTTAAGCCACGCGGGGCGATGTAAGGCCCCGCTCCGGGTCGATTTAAACCCCTCGACTGGGGCGGGCGAAGTTTGCCGTTGCGGGAGCTCCAAAAAGCGGTCTCCCACCAGGGACCTGCAAGCTCCCGATGTTACCGTCCACAGACCTGCAGCCAGAGCCTCCGAAGTCGGGTCGAGGTCGGGTCGCATCCGCGCGCCACCGCGGCCGAAGTCGGCACGCTCCGCGATGGTGAGTCCGCAGCCTCCGCAACTGGAGCCCCAGGTCGATTCCGGTTGGAGGCCGTCGGCTCCACGATGTTAGGCCCAACGACAACGGCAACGGAGACTCGACAAGGAAAAGTCGGGTCCCAGTACAGGGAAAAGTTTGGCCTCACTCTGACAGTGGAGGAGGCCCAGGCCAGAAAGGTCAGTATGGGATTGGGAGGGGGTGGGGGGGGGGGAGTTAAAGTGTTTAGCAACCAGGAGATCGCGTAGGCCTAATGTTTTGTGTCATTGGACTCTTATTAGAATTCGGAAAAGTTAGACATGAGCGTGTTATACATATTCATATGATAATTTCTCTACCACATTCTGCCAATAATTATGATTTATCACACGTCGTGCTCTGAATTATGATTTATCACAGACCTGTTTTTGAGGGAAAAAACCGTGGACGTTTCAAGCAGTGTTCTTGTGCACCTTTTATTTGGTATTAGTAGAGTTTATTGTCATTTACTTGCCATAGCTGGTGGTAAAGTCAGCTCCTTGTGACTTTGGTGAACTAAGAATATGTTTTGGAGACTCAAGGAACTGCAAATGCTAGAATCTGGAGCCAAACACAAAGCGCTGGAGGAACTCGGCGTCTCAGGCAGCATCTGTGGGGGAGGGGGAATGAGCAGGTGATATTTTGGGTCGTAGTCATAGAGTGATACAGTATGGAAATAGGCCCTTCGGCCCAACTTGCCCACACCGGCCAACATGTCCCAGCTACACTAGTTCCACCTGCCCATATCCCTCCAAATCTGTTCTACCCATGTATTTGTCTAACTGTTTCTTAAAAGTTGGGATAGCCCCTGCCTCAACTACCTCCTCTGGCAGCTTGTTTCATACACCGACTACCCTTTGTGTGAAAAAAGTTACCCCCCAGATTTCTATTAAATCTTTTCCCCTTCGTTAAACCTATGTCCTCTGGTCCTCGTTTCACCTACTCTGAGCAAGAGACTCTGTGCATCTACCCTGAAGAACGTCCGAAGAAGGGTCTCGACCTGAAACGTTGCCCATTCCTTCTCTCCAGAGATGCTACCTCACCCGCACAGTTACTCCAGCATTCTGTGTCTACCTTCGATTTAAACCAGCATCTGCAGTTCTTTCTTACACACTGCGCATCTACCCGATCTATTCCTCTCTTGATTTTATACACCTCTATAAGATCATCCCTCATCCTGCGCTCCAAGGAATAGGGTCCCAGGGACCCCTCTTCAGACTGATTGGAGGCGGTGGGGGTAGAAAACTGGAAAAGAGATGTGGTGGTCAAGTGAAAAAGGCTAAAGGGGAAAAGGAGACAAAAGTGTGTCAGAAGAGATGTGAAATGTAAAGCTGGAGGGAGAGATATAGGTGAAAGGTTTACAGTGGAAGAGGGAAAAGAGAGAGGATAAGAGGGAAATGGGGAAATTGAGGATGGGAGATGAGTTTCCAGTGTTTAGTGAGAGATGCAGCATGGCGACAGGTCCATACTGACCATTTGTTCACACTAGTTCCATGTTATCTCACTTTTGCATCCGCCCCCTGCACATTCGGGGCAATTTTACAGTAAAAAAAAAGTCAAAGTCATAATATTCTTTATTGTCATTCAGACCTTTCGAAATTTCGTTGCCTTGCAGTCATACATATATATATATATATATATTTTTTTTTTTAAACACAAATTTAACATCCACCACAGTGAGTTCACTTACAGTGAGTTACAGAGGCCAATGAACCTACAATCCCGCACGTCTTTTGGGATATGGGAGGAAAGCAGAGCACCCGGAGTAAACTTGTGCGGTCACAGGAATAACGTATAGACTCCACCCCACAGAGAGCATCTGAGGTCAGGATCGAACCCACATCACAGGCACACCATTGTGCTGCCTTGTTGCGCTCCTATATTATATGTTATTATTGCCCATAATCTGAATACATTCATGGAGTGCCATGGTTGCGCAGCGGTACGGTTGCTGACTCAGCGACAGAGACCCGACTTTGATCCTGACTACGGGTGCTGTTGTACGGAGTTTGTATGTTCTCTCCGCGGTATGACCGCGTGGGTTTCATCCGGGTGCTCTGGAAGGACATTATTGCCATAGAGGGAGTGCAGAGAAGGTTCACCAGATTGATTCCTGGGATGTCGGGACTGTCTTATGAACAAAGACTGGATAGACTCGGTTTATACTCTCTAGAATTTAGGAGATTAAGAGGGGATCTTATAGAAACGTACAAAATTCTTAAGGGGTTGGACAGGCTAGATGCAGGAAGATTGTTCCCGATGTTGGGGAGGTCCAGAACAAGGGGTCACGGCTTAAGGATAAGGGGGAAATCCTTTAGGACCGAGATGAGAAGGACTTTTTTCACACAGAGAGTGGTGGGTCTCTGGAACTCTCTGCCACAGAGGGTAGTTGAGGCCAGTTCATTGGCTATATTTAAGAGGGAGTTAGATGTGGCCCTTGTGGCTTTGGGGATCAGAGGGTATGGAGAGAAGGCAGGTACGGGATACTGAGTTGGATGATCAGCCATGATCTTATTGAATGGCGGTGCAGGCTCAAAAGGCCGAATGGCCTAATCCTGCACCTAATTTCTATGTTTCTATGTTGTTAAAGAAGGAACTGCAGATGCTGGAGAATCGAAAGTCACAATGAAAGATTGTTCTTTATCTCTCCACATCACCGTCTATATCTCTCGTTTCCCTGATCCCTGACCAGTCTGAAGAAGGGTCTCGACCCGAAACGTCGCCTATCTCCTTCGCTCCTTAGATGCTGCTGCACCCGCTGAGTTTCTCCAGCTTTTTGTGTAACCCTCTATGTTTCTATGTTTCCTCCTACACTTCAAAGACTTGTAGGTTAATTGGCTTTGGTAAAATTGTAAATTGTCCCTAGTGTGTGTGTAGGATAGTGTTATTGTGCGGGGTCCGCTCGTCGGCACAGACATGGTGGGCCAAAGGGCCTGTTTTAGTGCTGTATCTGTAAACTAAGCTAAGAACATTTGCACCCACCAAAGGACTGCAGTGTCTCCTTCTACTTCAGAATACAGTGTTTTTTATGTAGTGACAGAAAAGCTGTAGATACTGAAAATTAACCTGAAACATTCATTCAAATTCTTTCTCTATAGATGCTGCTTGACTTGCTTACATTTGCAGCATTGTCTAGCCATTGTTAGCTTTGTTTGGATCACGATTTACTGTCTGACATTGCCTCTCTTTGTACTGACATGTATACTCCGATCTCTTTCTGAAGGGACTGCCTGATACTTCCTTTTAATCTATTTTACCATCGTTTACGATTCAAGGTATCAAACTTTCCGGCCGATTTTCTTCCCATTTAAGTGCAAGACACGTTTACCACTTAACACAGAAAACACTTGCATGTTGAAAAGATATGAAATGCAAAAATGGTAATGCTCTACTGATCCACTGAGTCTTATCTGTGAATTTAGATAGATGATTTGCGCTCTCAGCTGTTACGGACGGAACAGGAGCGGGCAACTTTGCAACACAGGATTTTGCAACCACAGCAGAAAAGTCATCGCGAAGTGGAGGAGGATGATAGACTGGTTCAAGCAGGTGAGATACTGTAGAGCAGAGCCCCGACCATTACCTTTTTTCCATTAAATTAAGGGCCGGTGATTTCAAAGTGTAAGTCGGGTATGGTACTTTATTTGTCACGTGTACCGAGGTACAGTGAAAAGATTTTGTTGCGTGCTAATCGGCCAATGGAAAGACAACACATGATTACAATCCAGCCTTTTACAGTGTACAGATTCATGATAAGGGAACAACGTTTAACGCAAGGTAAAGCCAGCAAAGTCCGATCAAAGGGTTACACAAAAAGCTGGAGAAACTCAGCGGGTGCAGCAGCATCTAAGGAGCGAAGGAGATAGGCGACGTTTCGGGTCGAGACTCTTCTTCAGACTGGTCAGGGATCAGGGAAACGAGAGATATAAACAGTGATGTGGAGAGATAAAGAACAGTGAATGAAAGATGTGCAAAAAAGTATTGGTGATAAAGGAAACAGGCCATTGTAAGCTGTTTGTAATGTGAAAATGAGAAGCTAGTGCGACTTGGGTGGGTGGGGGGGAGATGGAGAAGGAATGTCAGGGCCCGAGGGTTGAGGGAGAGGTGGGGAGGGGGAGGAGGAGGAGGAGGATAGTTAGAGGGTAACCAATGAGTTTGATAGTATTTTTGTACACCTTTAGGGCCTGTCCCACTTACGCGATTTTTTTCGGCAGACACCCGTCCCAGCAGGTCGCCGAATATTTTCAATGTGTTGAAAATCCAGCGGCAACCAGAAAACTACTCACGACAATACAGACGTCACGTGTCGACATGTCGCGGGGTGACGCCTGTACGGTCGTGAGTAGTCGCCCAAAGAGTCGCACCTTTTTCTGGTCGCCGCTGGATTTTCAACGTGTTGAAGAATTTCGGCGGCCTGCTGCGACTATGACGGGTGCCGGCAAGTTGCCGAAAAAAATTGCATAGGTGGGACCGGCCCTTTTCAGTACAAACATCAGTGTACATGAGCACTTAGATAAATCTTGGATAAGCATCTCTGATGCGGTACAGGTGTATAGCAGTAGTGCACTGATACAGTGTACAGAGTCACCATTTTGGTGCCATTTGCAAGACCCAGTTGTTGTAAGTGCAGGGATCTTGGATATGAAGGCCTGTTGTCCTGGCGACGTTGGAGGGTGGGTGTAGCTAAGCACAGCCGTGGTGTCCTCCGCTATGCTCCATCGTGGTAGGCCGCGTGCGGTCCACGTGCTCTGCCTCTGGGAGCGGCGCCCGGTCCAGCCGAGCCCCAGGCTGCTGCAGGGCCTCGAGCGGCCCAAACCACCATCGAGGCCGGTGCACTCCCTCCCGCAGCCGGCTATGTGATAGGCCAAGGTGTGTTTACATCTCAGCCATTCCCTACGCTATTAGACAGAGTAGTTGCCATATCAAGCTGTGATGCACATGGATACGATAATTATAAAATGGCGCATCTGTGGTGTGTAGGTGATCGCTGATCGGCCTGGACTCGGTGGGCGGAAGGGCCTGTTTCAATACTGTATCTCTAAACTAAACTATAGAAATTGGTAAGAGTTATAGGTGACGTGCTGAATTTCCTTAGCCTTCTGAAGAAATTGAACCATTGGCGTGCTTTCATGGCTGTGGAAATTAGCCTGTTTCCGTGCTGTTTAGCTCTGTGACTCAGAGCAAATTTCAGTCCTTTGTCTATGTCTTGCCCAGAGAGTTATTAGCGGATATCTTGTTTTAGTTTCTTCCACCACTAATTGACTGAAGTCAAACTACTCCTTGCTGCCCTCTCCAGAGTTGTAATTTAATTCTGCCTGAGTTCTGAATTCTCTTGAGATGCAAAGCACTTGCCTTCATGTCTGACTTTTCACAGCTAATGAAGAACTTTGAAAGCTTTGACAGTGATAAGTTAGAAAAGTCAGCATCTCACAAAAAAGAGCACATTGCCCAGCGATGTGGAAGGAAGCCATTCGGCCAATTAAGTTTATAGCAGCGTTTAAAAAACATTTGGACAGGTATACGAATAAGGTAGTTTAGTTGTGATGTTCGGTGAGGAAACAGGCCCTTTGGCCCACCGAGTCTGCGCCGACCAACGATCCCTGCACTCCCCTGCACAATTTTTTTACAATTATACCAAGCCATTTAGCCTACAAACCTGTACGCCTTTGGAATGTGGGAGGAAATTGGAGAAAACCCACGTAGGTCACGGGGAGATCGCACAAAGTCCACACAGACAGCATCTGTAGTCAGGATCGAACCCCCGGTCTGTGGCGCTGTAAGACAACAGCTCCACCGCCCTGCCACCTGTTTAACAAAAAAAGTCACAGAGTGCTGGAGTAACTCAGCGAGTCAGGCAGCATCCCTGGAAAACATGGATAGGTGATGTTTCGGGTCGGGACCCTTCTTCAGACTTCAGACATCTGTTTAATATCTTAACTGAATAGTGGCAGCTCTGACAGTGGAGTGCATCCTCTGTATTTGAAGAGGCAGCAGAATTATGCATGTGAAGTCTTGTCATTGTCAAACCTGTTTTAGCCAAGATCTCTATCTCTGTTTGGTTTCACCACTTTAACACAAAATTAAATTTCTCTTTACTCTTAGTGAAAAGCTGATGCAACCCTTTCTGCAAGTAGACATCTCCTGCACCTACGCCAGACTGAGGAAGGGTCCAAACACAAAACATTACCTATCCATGTTCTCTAGAGATACTGCCTGCCTGACCCGCTGAGTTACTCCAGCACTCTGTGAAACGTCACCTATCCATGTTCTCCACAGATGCTGCCTGCCTGACCCGCTGAGTTACTCCAGCACTCTGTGAAACGTCACCTATCCATGTTCTCTAGAGATGCTGCCTGCTTGACCCGCTGAGTTACTCCAGCACCTTGTGTCTTTTTGTGTAAACCAGCATCTGCAGTTCCTTGTTTCCAAACGCCACCTATCAACTGCTCAACAAATAGTGCAGTCATTTGATCCCCGGGGAGTCATTGTGGGAAGATGATGTGTGTTTTATTTTTAAAGTAAATTAAAAAGTAGAATTTTACCCGTGTCATATTGGCCAATTATTCCGATGCCTATGCCCCAAATTACACTCATAAATCCAAAAACTGCCAGTGACGGGAATCTGAAATTAAACAAGGCACTGTTGGAAACAGCCAGCAGGTTCAGTGAAGAAGGGTCTCGACCCGAAACGTCGCCTATCTCCTTCGCTCCTTAGATGCTGCTGCACGCGCTGAGTTTCTCCAGCCTTTTGTGTACCATTGCTTTAGTTTAGTTCAGAGATACAACTCGGAAACAGGCCGCTAGGGGGAATAATAGGTCCACCTATGGCGGCACAGGGGTAGAGTTGCTGCCTCACAGCGCCAGAGACTCGGGTTCGATCCTGACTATAGGTGCGGTCCATACAGAGTTTGTACGTTCTCCCTGTGACCGCGTGGGTTTTCATCCGGGTGTTCCCATTTCGTCCCACTCTCCAAAGGCGTGCGGGTTTGTAGGATAATTGGCTCCTGTAAATTTTCCCTGGTGTGTAGGGTGGTTAGCACACAACAAAGGCTTTTCCCTGTACCTCGGCACACGTGACAGTAAACTAGACTGAACTGAACGAGAACTAGTGTGAAGGGTGATCGTAGGTCAGTGCGGACTCGGTGGGCCGAAGGGCCAGTTTCTTCGCAGTATCGCTAAAGCTAACGAATCCGTGCCAACCAACAATCACCCGTATTAGTCCATCCAAACGAGTTCTATTCCTAGACATTTGGGAATATTTATCCAACAGCGTGAAAAATTATCCCTTCTTGACAACATAAAGGACATAGCCAATTTAGCTCAAAATGTAAGCATCAGCTTTGGAAAAAGACCTGGACCAAAGGTGAATAGTATCAATATGCAGGCACTAACCAACTTACGCTATAGGGGATTTATGGAAACTCGCACTTACCCACTGCTTTAATTCCAAGATGCACTTCTCGGGTAGCACTGCGCTACTGCTGTCGTCTGTGGCCATTTTCACAAGCCAGCCAACTGTTCTCGTGAATGCTCCCGTGTGGTCTCCGTGCTGGAGCTCCCCCCCCTGGTCTCCACTTTGGAGCTCACCCATGGTCTCCCCGTCGGAGCTCCGCCCATGATCTCTGCACCGGAGCCCCCCCCCCCCCCCCCCCCCCGTTCTCTGCCTCAGAGCCTCCTTTGGTCTCCACGTGGGAGCTCCCCCATGGTCTCCCCATCGGAGCTCCCCCCGTGATCTCCGCACCGGAGCCCCCCCTTGTTTTCTGCCCCTTGCTGTCCACGTCGGAGCTCCCCCATGGTCTCTCCGTCGGAGCTCCCCCCGTGATCTCCGCACCGGGGCACTCCCTTGTTTTCTACCCCTTGCTGTCCACGTCGGAGCTCCCCCATGGTCTCTCCGTCGGAGCTCCCCCCGTGATCTCCGCACCGGGACACTCCCTTGTTCTCTGCCTCCGAGCTTCCCCCACCAGATCTCCACATCGAATAGTAAATTTCTGCGGGAAGTAACCCTTACATAAGTCTGTATATTCTTTTCAGTTCTATCACATTCCTTCATTTTTCCTTCTTCCCCAACTTGCTGCAGTGGCCGCGAGAGCAGAGCTTGAGAAGCAGTTGCTGGAGAAGCAGATTGTAGAGCTCAGGGCACAGCTGAACCAAGATGCCACCCGGTCTGAAATGGGGGAGCTGAAGCGATCACTTGAGAGGAAAGAGAAGGAGAAAATGGAACTCTCTGCACATATCGAGGTATTCCACTGGGGTCGGATGAGTGGGAGGGGAATCACGTTGTAACTTCCTGGAAATATATTTTGAAATTCTGATTGCTTGGTGTAAAATGTTCTTTTGATGCGTACATTTCTCCCCTCTCTAATGCTAGAAAATATGCTTCTTCTGGTTGGCATAGGTGGCTAAGGTGAGACTGTTACTTAGAGTTTATTCTAGGAGGATTGTGCGTTGGGATTTTAGAAAGTTGTGCCTCTTTTATCCCATCTCAATTTTACTCCAGACTGTTATGGGTGTGAGATGCGGGTTTACAAAGAAACCGCAAAGTGCTGGAGTAACTCTGTGGGTCAGGCAGCGTCTCTGGAGAACATGGACCAGGTGACAGTTCGGGTCAGACCTGAAGAAAGTTCTCAACCCAAATCCATGTTCCCCAGCAATGCTGCCTGACCCGCTGATTTACTCCTGCATTCTAGAATTTACTCTTTAAGGCAAAGATACTATAGCGGAGTAAGATAAAGCTGTAGTAGGTCATGGGTAATCTTTGGCGCCATTTCCGTAACCGGCTTCTGACTCCGCCAGTACCTTTGCTTTGGTCATGGCGTCTTCATATTGCTATTATTTTACTAGATACCGCGCAAATCTTTTTTTTTTCCTCAGCTGCAGGCGATCATTTTGATATTCCTGCCTAGTCGTCCTTATTAACTTTGAACTTTGAGCCATGAGTAGAAAATCTTGCACCCACTCAAACCATCCTTCCCTCCGACAATGTTTTTCATTTCCCCCTGTGTGTGTGTGCGTGTGTGTGTATGTGTTCTCGTGTATTCGTGTTTTTGTTCGTTCTTAGCCGTTACACTTTATTACACTTTATTGTGCCCCTTTTTTCCCTTCAGCTACCTAGATCTGTACTCTAGAAATCAGGTTCTCTAGTGTGCAATCAGAGGTGGCCATGAACATTTTGCTTTCTAATTGCCATTCTGACCCAGTAGCGGAGCCCTTCAGACTCTCCATGGATGGTTCAGATTTTTTTTTGGAGATACCAGATACCAGACTGATTCCTGGGATTTCAGGACTTTCATATGAGGAAAAACTGGATAGACTTGGCTTGTACTCGCTAGAATTTAGAAGACTGAGGTGGGATCTTATAGAAACTTACAAAATTCTTAAGGGGTTGGATAGGCTAGATGCAGGAAGATTGTTCCCGATGTTGGGGAGGCTCAGAACAAGGGGTCACAGTCTAAGGATAAGGGGGAATTCCTTTAGGACCAAATGAGGAAAACATTTTCACACAGAGAGTGGTGAGTGTCTGGAATTATCTGCCACAGAAGGTAGTTGAGGCCAGTTCATTGGCTATATTTAAGAGGGAGTTAGATGTGGCCCTTGTGGCTAAATGGATCAGGGGGTATGGAGAGAAGGCAGGTACGGGATACTGAGTTGGATGATCATCCACGATCATATTGAATGACGGTGCAGGCTTGAAGGGCCGAATGGCCTACTCTTGCACCTATTTTCTATGTTCCTATACAGCATCGATACCGGCCTTTCAAACCACCGGACCCATTCCGACCATCAATAACCACTGGGTGGCGCCGAGATGGCAGCCTCGCCAGCAGCCTGTGTGTTATATCAACTTTTTTTGTTATTTTTAGATTGTCTAAAATGTATGTTTTAATGTTTCTCGGTTTTGTGTTTTATGTGGACGGTGGGGGGGGATATGGGGACACCGTTTTCAGTAACTTACCTCGACGGAGATGTGATTTTTCTCCGTGTCACATCTCCGCTCCCCCCCACGGCCTTGGATTGGTGCGGCCTTTCCTGGAGACCAGCCCGGAGCTTCAAGCCGCGAGCACGGCACGGGTTTACCATCCTTTGCCAAGGATCGCTGTGGAAGTGCTCCGACCGCGGGGCCTGTGGACTTTAACACCGTGAAGCCGCGGTCTCCGGTAAGAAGAGGCCGACTCGGGAGCTCCATGCCGCAGAGCGTTCCGATCCGTCCCGTCACCGGAGTTTCGTTCATCCCGACGAGAGGGCTTGAACAGGGGACCGTCGGCAATGGTCCCGTTCAAAGGCCCCGACCACAAAGGAGGAAGATGACTGAACTTTATTGCCTTCCATCACAGTGAGGAATGTTGATTCCACTGTGGTGGATGTTTATGTTAACTCCATTGTGTGTTGCGTTCTTTTTACTTGTCTGGCTGTTTGACATTGTTCAATGTTATCCCACTTTCCCCACTCCCTACACACTAGGGCCAATTTAATGAGGCCAAATAATCTGCAAACCCGCATGCCTTTGGGACATGGTAAGAAACTGGAGCACCCGTAGGAAATCCGTGCGGGCACAGAGAGAATGTGCAAACTCCGTCCAAATGTCAGGATTGAACCCAATGGGGTTAGGTTAGGTAAGGGGGAGGTACAGCGAGACCTGGGTGTCCTTGTACTCCAGTCACTGAAAGTTGGCGTGCAGGTACAGCCGGCAGTGAAGAAAGCTAATGGAATGTTGGCCTTCATAACAAGAAGATTTCAGTAAAGAGGTTCTTCTGCAGTTGTATAGGGCTCTGGTGAGACCACATGTGGAGTACTGTGTACAGTTTTGGTCTCCTAATTTGAGGAAGGACATCCTTGCGATTGAGGGAGTGCAGCGTAGGTTCACGAGATTGATCCCTGGGATGGCGGGAATATCATATGAGGGAAGATTGAACAGACTAGGCTTGTATTCACTGGAGTTTAGAAGGATGAGGGGGGATCTTATAGAAACATATAAAATTATAAAAGGACTGGACAAGCTAGATGCAGGAAAAATGTTTCCAATGTTGGGTGAGTCCAGAACCAGGGGCCACAGTCTTAGAATAAAGGGGAGGTCATTTAAGACTGAGGTGAGAAAAAACTTTTTTACCCAGAGAGTTGTGAGTTTATGGAATTCCCTGCCACAGAGGGCAGTGGAGGACAAATCACTGGATGGATTTAAGAGCGAGTTAGATAGAGCTCTAGGGGCTAGTGGAATCAAGGGATATGGGGAGAAGGCAGGCACGGGTTATTGATAGCGAATGATCAGCCATGATGACAATGAATGGCGGTGCTGGCTCGAAGGGCCAAATGGCCTCCTCCTCCACCTATTTTCTATGTTTCTATGACTTGAAACATCTGTCCGCAGATGCTGTTTGATCCGCTGAGTTTACTCCAGCACTCTGTGATTTACACAAAGTAATCTAACTTAGGCTACTGTTAAAGTAACTTCCAGCAAAAAGGTTTTTCTAAAAAAAAAGTTTGTATCTATTCGTGCAAAGGTTACAGAAACCTCGGGAAGAACTTAATTGCCTACATGACATCTGAATAGTTTGTTCAGAAACAGCAGCCCTATTATTACCTCATGATCTGACCTCAACCTCCTGAGGTTATGTAACTGTGCTGTTGCAAGCTATCATTTGTGTCTTCAGGATCTGTGGTGTGAAGAAGTCAAGAAAGCAAGATGGTAAAATGTTAGCTTGCAGCAAAGCCAGATTACTGGAATCATCTTGCAATGAAAAGGGAAGTGGTTTGAGCTTGTATTCTGCAACAAGCGGACATTTTTGCATCCTGACCTGCAAGCTCACTTCAGTGGCTGCAGAATGCTTGGTTTCTGGTTAAGACACATCAATGTTTTAAGTTTTACTAGACCAAGGGGGACCCGTTGGGTCCTGTTCCCTCAACGCTCGGTTGGGGGGGGTGGGGTGTGGGCGGCCTGCAGTGTCACCTACACACTAACCACCCCCCTTTGATATTATATTAATATTATTCATGGGCTCCTTTTGGGGAGAGAAGGAGGGGGAGGGGGAGGGAGAGGAGAGGAGGGAGGGAGAGGGGGAAAGAGGGGGGAGGGAGAGGGGGGGGAGGGAGAGGGGGGGAGAGAGAGGGAGAGGGCGGACTTGATCTCGGCAATGGGCCTCGCCTGCTCTCTGGACCTTGCGGGATCTTGCGGGATATAGGGAGAAGGCAGGCACGGTTTATTGATAGGGGACGATCAGCCATGATCACAATGAATGGCGGTGCTGGCTCGAAGGGCTGAATGGCCTCCTCCTGCACCTATTTCCTATACACCCTCCACACTTTATGTGGAAAAAGTTATTCCTCAGTGTACGCACCGCGTACACACATCTGTATGATACAAAAACTCTTCCCTTTGTTCTCAACATACTAAATGTCTGTGTGACCCAGGGTTGTGTTGGCGTTCGTTTAATCTCCTTAATTTGTATCTTCTTCCAAACGTTTAGCCACAGCCTTCCCATTTTCACACACGCTACTCACATTTTCTCCCCCGACCAGATACATATCTTCCCGTCGCATTTCAACCTATATTTAACAAAATACTAACCTTTTAAAAACAGCTTCAAAATATTAAAGTTTTCAACGTTCTCATTTAGAAGGAAATAATTCCCACTAACTGTCTACATACAGGGCCGGGCTGAGTACGAGAACCAGGCCGAGTTCCAGGCCCCTGGCACTGCTCTACGACCTGGGTAGGTCCTGGGGCAGGTAATGGGAGTGAGGAGAGGAGATGGGGTGGGGTCTCTACCCCCCCCTCCCTCTATTCCCCTCTTCCTTTCCCTCTAGCATCGCTCTCTACTCCTTCTACCCCTTCCCCCTCTATCCCCTCCCCCTCTACCCCTCCCTCTCTACCCCTGCCCCTCCCTCTCTACCCCCTCCCTCTCTACTCCCTCCCTCTACCCCCCCACCCTCTCTACCCCCTCCTTCTCTACCCCCCCCCCTCCCCCTCTACCCCCTGCCCCTCACTCTCTGCTCCCTCTCCCCCTCTGCCCCCCTCCCCCTCTGCCCCCCCCCTCTACCCCCCCATTCCTCTCTGCCCCCTCCCTCTCTGCCCCCTTCCCTCCCTACCCCCTTCCCTCTCTACCCCCCTCTCTCTCTACCACCATTTCTCCCCCTCCCTCTACCCTCCCTCTCCACCCCCCTTCCCCTCTAGCCACGCCTGCGCAGTTGGGGGCTATGCATGAGTGGATAGGGCCTGGAACTCGGCCTGGTTCACGTTCAAATAAATCCTCAGAATGGCCCAATACGCAAATGAGACAGCTTTTGAGAACCACATGAGAAAGATGCATTTACCGAAATGGCTTTTACTTGTACCCAGCACTGACATTCTTCGCCTTGAATTTAAACATGATTGAATTACAGGGAGTGATTTATAGCCAATTGTATAGCCTGCCAACACTTGCACCCAGTTTTAATCAAACGATTTTCTTAAAGCAGTGCAAAAGAGTGTTTTTAATGACATGTAAACGGCGTGCATATTGTTAAGCACATTTCTCCCCCTACTGAGAACCATGCTCCTCAGCAAGGAATTTATTGCCAAAAAATGCACGATATGCTGAAAATAAATCAACAGATAGATGTAGAATACTTTGTAATAATTGGTGAGAAGGAAGTGAGTTATAAAGTACTCGGGAACCCTGCAAAGGCCTGTAGATTTTTATAAATGTTCGGCTGTAGTCACTAAATTACAACAGCATCTGAAAGCTTGATATTTTTATTATATACAAGTTAGGATAGAGGAGAGCACAGAACACATTAAGTTGTTATTGCGAGAGAAGGAAGGAGAAGCCGCTATAGATAGTTATATCCAGACTACCATTTTACTCCCCATTCCCATACTAACGTTATGTGCAAGAAGGAACTGTAGATGCTGGTTTGAATGGAAAATAGATACAAGAAGCTGGAGTAACTCAGCGGGTCAGATTAGCACGGGTGTCAGGGGTTATGGGGAGAAGGCAGGAGAATGGGGTTAGGAGGGAGAAATAGATGAGCCATATTTGAATTCTAAATGGCAGAATTCTGCTCCTATCACTTATGACCTTATGATAGCATCTCCTTGGACAAGGAATAGGTGACGTTTCTTCAGACAGGCAAATTGGAGGAACAGCACCTCACATTTCACTTGGGCAGCTTACAGCCCGTATATCTATGCTGACTAAGGCACCCCATCTCAGCTAGTCCAATTTGCCCACATTTGGTCCATATCCATCTGAACCTTTCCTGTCCTTGTACCTGCCCAAGTGTCTTTTAAATGTCGTTATTATACCCGCCTCAACTTCCTCCTCTGGCAGCTCGTTCCATATTCCCACCCCCGCCAAGTAGAATTGGTTTCCAATAGCATGGGGGTCAGAAGGCTTAACTTTAGAAGCATAGTTTAGAGATATACCAGGGAAGAAGGCCTTTTGGCCCACAGAGTCCACGCTGACCATCAATTGCCCGTTTGCACTGCTTCTGTTACCCCACCTTCTCATCCACTCTGTATACACCAGGGGCCAGTCTCCCTGCAAACCTCCTCGTTTTTGGGACGAGGTGTGGAGGTCCCAGAGGAAACCCAGAGATCACAGGTAGAACGTGCAAACTCCACACAGACAGCGCCCAACGTCAGAATTGAACGTGATCCTCAGGCGCTGTGAGGCAGCGGCTCTACCCGCTGCGCCACTGTGCCGCCCGAAATATTTCTTGGTGTTCAACTTTGTCCAATGGTGGGGATATTTATTTTATTATTGTCACGAGGTACAGTGAAAATCTTTTGTTTGCCTGCTATCCAGTCAAACAAAATACTATACATGATTACAATCACGCCGTCCTCAAGAGTCAAGAGTGTTTTATTGTCAGTGCCCAGATACAGGATAAAGGATACAGCATTTAGTGTAAGATAAATTCTAATTAAGTTCAATTGAAGTTTGTTCAAAGGTCTCCAACGATGTAGATGGGGGGGGGGGTCAGAACTGCACTCTAGCTAATGAGAGGACCATTCAATTACCTGATAACAGCTGGGAGGAAACTGCCCGTGAATCTGGAGGTATTTGTTTTCGCACTTCTGTACCTCTTCCCAGAGGGGAGAGGAGGGAGTGACCTGGGTGGGACTGGTCCTTATGCTGGTGGCCTTGCCGAGGCAGCATGAGGTGCAGATGCAATCAATGGAAGGGAAGGCAGACAAAAATGCTGGAGGAACTCAGCGGGTGTGGCAGCATCTATGGAGCGAAGGAATAGGCGTCGCCTATTCCTTCGCTCCATAGATGCTGCCTCACCCGCTGAGTTTCTCCAACATTTTTGTCCACCTTCGATTTTTCCGGCATCTGCAGTTCTTTCGTAAACATCAGTGGAAGGGAGGTTGGTTTGCGCGGTGGTCTGGGCCAGGTCCACAACTCTCTGCAATTTTTTGTGGATGTGGAAAAGGGCATTTACCTGGTGGGTCATAATAATAATAATAATAAAAATAAATACTTTATTGATCCCCTCCGGGAAATTCAGATTTGATAAGTGGGATGATATCACTTTATGAAAAGTCATGTTATCTCAGGGGGCTTGTTGGAGCACAATGCTGTTTTCAGGTGGTCCATTTATCTCACAGAAAATCACTCAGCATTATAATTATGTCCTTGAAAACAAGTAGTGTTTGGAGAACTCCCTCTGAACTATCTTTGGGATGATTCCCCTGCTGGTTTCTCCTGCAGCCACCTCCACGACTCATTATGAGTACTGCGTAAGGACAACAAACAACATTAAATCTTGCGTTTAGTTTATTGTCAAGCGTACCGAGGAACGGTGGACAAGCTTTTCTTTTGTGCTAACCAGTCAGCGATATGACAATACGATTACAATCAAGCTATTCACAGTGAACGGACATATGATAAAGGGAATAACATTCAGTGCAAGTTAAAGTCAATAAAGTCCAATCAAATAGATGGATAGAGCTCTAGGGGCCAGTGGAATCAAGGGATATTGGGAGAAGGCAGGCACGGGTTATGGATTGGGGACGATCAGCCATGATCACAATGAATGGTGGTGTTGGCTCGAAGGGCCGAATGGCCTCCTCCTGCACCTACTTTCTATGTTTCTAAAGATAGCCTAAGGTTCGCCAATGAGGTAGATAGTAGCTCAATTTCAATAACAAATGAACAGGCAGGCAACTGAATCATTCTACCACAACTAGACAGCAGTCCTGAACTACTATCTACCTCTTTGGTGACCCTCGAACTATCTTTGATCGGAATTTACTGGCTTTACCATGACCAAAACATTATTCCCTCCTCATGTATCTATACACTGTTAATTGGTCGATTGTAATCATGTATTGTATTTCCGCTGACCGGGATAGCACGCTACAAAAGCTTTTCACTGTACCTCAGTACACCAATAACACCAATATCCTAACTGCATTTAGTGACAGCAGCTACTTATTTTTTATACAGTTTGTCATTCTGTTTGATTTTTCAGCTAACCATTTCTCGTGAGCTCATTAGGGACTTGGCTTGAATAAGTTACCAAGTCGGGCAGTGTGACTGAACTTAATTTACATACACCATTAAAACTAACTTAGTTGCTGGAATGACCTTGGCTAATGACCATATCTGTTTCCAATTCTGTTTCCTTTGCCTCAGTAATTCTTCCAAAATAGCTCTTTTTCCTCCCTCACCATGACCCCGACCCGCCACTGGACAATATCCAGCAATCAATACGCAGTCAACGGTGAAGGAAGTAGACTGATGATAAAAAACAAACGCTTCAAGAGCATTTTAAATTATGCTGGAAATGTATAATAACTATAGGTTTACGGCTAATCGAATAATGGAATAGTAAAGGAAATGTATTGTTTCTTGACTCTAACAAGAAGGAATATGTGCCATTTACAGCCTCTTGTATTAATTAGTACGCTAATGAAGGGAAAAATGTTCCAAATTGGAGAATTCTAGTACTTAGCCCTACAGGAACAGTGAATTATTGTCCTATATCATAATAACCTAGTGGGAAAATGTGTTAAACATGAGAAGCTTGATGAAAATGTAATCTTTATTCCATACATACTGGAATAGTGACATCTAACAGCATGATTTCTCACTAGACACGAGGAACTGCAGATGTTGGAATCATGAGTAGAATACAAAGTGCTGGAGTAACTCTCAGGAGGCCATGGATCGCGATGATTGGGGTTGGGATCCTTCTTCAGATTGATTATAGTAGGGGGTAAAAAGTTGGAAAGGAGGTGGTGGTGGGACAAAGCGTGGCAAGTGATGGGGGGGGGGGGGGTTGTTTGCTTGGCAGATGTGTGGATAGGAATTGGGGGATTTCTCTTTATGTTGCTGTCTGTGTGGAGCTTGTACGTTCTCCACGGGACCTGCGTGGATTTAATCCGGGTCCTCCAGTTTCCTCCCACACTCCAAAGACGCACAGGTTTGTATCTTCTTCTTCTTCCTCTTGTGTACGGCGTGCACAGCCTAAAGCTATAGGACAACTTGTTCTATTTGATCTTATTTGAATGTGCACGCTGGGTTGATTGCATTCGTCATAACAGGGTGGACCACATGAAGGTTGTAATCTCCCCACCCCACAGGTTTGTATGTTGTTGCAGAACAACCCAGTGGTATGAATATTGATTTCACTAACCCCTGCATTCATTCTCGCTCTCTCCATCCCTCTCCCACCCAAGTCATACCAGCTTCAAAGTTGTCTTGTTGAGTCTCATTGTCTGTACTCATTCCTACCTAACAAACCGCTAACGATGGCCTGTTTCCTTTATCATCATTACCTTTTTTGCATATCTTTCATTCATTTGTTGTATACCTCTCTACATCGCCGTCTATATCTCTTGTTTCCCTTTGCCCTGACTCTCAATTGAAGAAGGGTCTCGACCCGAAGCGTTACCTGTACCCTTTCTCCAGCCATGCTGTCTGACCCGCTGAGTTACTCCAGCTTGCAGTGAGTGTCCATTCAGGTTTGTGAGTTAATTGGCCTGCTAAGATTGTAAATTGACCCTAGTGTGTGTAGGATAGTGTTGGTGTGTGGGGATCGCTGGTCGGTGTGGTGTCGGTGGACCGAAGGGCCTGTTTCTGCACCGTATCTCTAAACCAAACTAAAAGAAAAAACTAATCTCTATGTGTGGCAGGAAGAATCGCTCAGTGATGTATGAACTGATGGACTGTATCAAACAAATCCACAAGCACAACCTACCCCCAGCTGTCTTGACTGATTAACTTGGTTATTTCAATTCTTTGTCAATTACTTTGGTGCATTTCTCCTATAGATTCTTATCCTTTGATTCCTCACATCATTGCGGGGCATGGAAATTGAAAAGACAAAATATTGGGAACTATGAATATAAATATTTAATTGTACACTTCTTCTGATGGAACATCAGATTCCACCTCCAAGATACAGCTTAGAATGAATCGGTTTCGTAGTGGGCTAAAGGATTTTCAAATGGCAGCTAATGAATGAATGGACTCCATGTTTTTTCATGTACTGATTTGGATTTTTCTGCAAATGCTACCATTGCCAATAATTTATATTTATAGTTGCCCAGCTAAGAGTCAAGAGAGTTAGGAGTGCTTAATTATCATATATATAACCATATAACAATGACAGCACGGAAACAGGCCATCTCGGCCCTTCAAGTACTTGCCGAACAACTTTTTTCCCTTAGTCCCACCTGCCTGCACTCATACCATAACCCTCCATACCCTTCTCATCCATATGCCTATCCAATTTATTTTTTAATGATACCAACGAACCTGCCGCCACCACTTCCACTGGAAGCTCATTCCATACCGCTACCACTCTCTGAGTAAAGAAGTTCCCCCTCATGTTACCCCTAAACCTCTGTCCCTTAATTCTAAAGTCATGTCCTCTTGTTTGAATCTTCCCTATTCTCAAAGGGAAAAGCTTGTCCACATCAACTCTGTCTATCCCTCTCATCATTTTAAAGACCTCTATCAAGTCCCCCCTTAACCTTCTGCGCTCTAGAGAATAAAGACCTAACTTATTCAACCTATCTCTGTAACTTAGCTGTTGAAACCCAGGCAACATCCTCTGTACCCTCTCTATTTTGTTTACATCCTTCCTATAATTGGGCGACCAAAATTGTACACCATACTCCAGATTTGGTCTCACCAATGCCTTGTACAATTTTAACATTACATCCCAGCTTCTATACTCAATGCTCTGAACCAAAACGGAACGATGACATTTTTACTTGCAGCAACACATCAGGTCGGCACGGAGGCGCAGCGGTAGAGTTGCTGCCTTGTAGCGCTAGAGACCCGGGTTCGATCCCGAGTGCTGTCTGTACGGAGTTTGTATGTTCTCCCCGTGACCCGCGGGGGTTTTCTCCGAGATCTTCGGTTTCCTCCAACGCCAAAAGACATATGGGGTTGGAGGTGCATTAGCCTGGTATAAATGTAATTTGTCCCTAATAGAAACATAGAAAAATAGGTGCAGGAGTAGGCCATTCGGCCCTTCGAGCCAGCACCGCCATTCAATGTGATCATGGCTGATCATCCAACTCAGTATCCCGTACCTGCCTTCTCTCCATACCCCCTGATCCCTTTAGCCACAAGTGCCACATCTAATGCCCTCTTAAATATAGCCAATGAACTGGCCTCAACTACCTTCTGTGGCAGAGAATTCCAGAGACCCACCACTCTCTGTGTAAAGAATGTTTTCCTCATCTCGGTCCTAAAGGAATTCCCCCTTATCCTTAGACTGTGACCCCTTGTTCTGGACTCCCCCAACATCGGGAACAATCTTCCAGCATCTAGCTTGTCCAACACCTTAAGAATTTTGTAAGTTTCTATAAGATCCCCCTCAATCTTCTAAATTCCAGCGAGTACAAGACGAGTCTATCCAGTCTTTCCTCATATGAAAGTCCTGACATCCCAGGAATCAGTCTGGTGAATCTTCTCTTTACCCCCTCTATGGCAAGAATGTGCATAGGATAGTGTTAATGTGCGTGGATCGCTGCGGGAGGGAGGGGGAGGGAGGAAAGTGGGGGGGGGGGGGGAAAGAAGGATGAGAGGGAATCTTATTGAAACATATAAGATTAGTAAGGGTTTGGACACGCTAGAGGCAGGAAATATGTTCCCGATGTTGGGGAGTTCGGAACCAGGGGCCGCAGTTGAAGAATAAGGGGTAAGCCATTTAGAACGGAGACGAGGAAACACTTTTTCTCACAGAGAGTTGTGAGTCTGTGGAATTCTCTGCCTCAGAGGGCGGTGGAGGCTGGTTCTCTGGATGCTTTCAAGAGAGAGCTAGATAGGGCTCTTAAAGATAGTGGAGTCAGGGGATTTGGGGAGAGGGCAGGAACGGGGTACTGATTGGGGATGATTACATTGAATGGCAGTGCTGGCTCGAAGGGCCGAATGGCCTACTCCTACACCTATTGTCTATTATCTAAATAGACTGCAACATGGGAAAAGGCTCCTCATGGTGCAATATGGCATTGGACACTAGATGGCGCTTACCTTTTTGATCTCATTTTCTAATTAGTTTAATTAATGTGTAATCTTTGGCACTGATGAGTTATGACTTCCTTCTCAATTATATTTTATCTAAATCTATGCAAAATTGCATGTAGTTCCGAGATGTGGGTCCCGAAAGTTGATTTCTAGACACATTTTTGATGCTCGGCCCACAGCCTATCCTTTATGATTGCATCGATGTGCTGGGCCCAGATTTTCAGAGATCTATAGGCCCAGGAATTTGAAGTTGTTGACTCACTCTACCGCCATCCCATCGGTGAAGACAGATTTGCGGATCCTCAGCCTTCCTCTGGTAAAGTCTCTCCTCCAGTAGGTAAACCCAATCAGTTGATGAACCCAATCGGCTGATGAGCCAAACCCACAGAGGCCAAAGTCGGGCAACGCCATTGTAGTTGGAGACTCCATTGTGAGAGGTACGGACAGGGGTTTTTGCGGCAACAGACGGGATTCCAGGATGGTGTGCTGCCTTCCTGGTGCCAGGATCCAGGATGTTACGGACAGAGTGCAGACAATCCTCAAGGGCGAAGGTGACCAGCCGGAAGTGGTCGTGCATGTTGGCACAAATGATGTTGGAAAGAAGGAGATGAATTTTTTGCAACGGGACTTCAGAGAGCTCGGAAAAATGCTGAAAAGCAGGACTTCCAGGGTTGTTATCTCCGGTTTGCTTCCAGTTCCTCGTGCTGGCGAGAGCAGGAACAGGGAGATATGGGACCTGAATGTGTGGCTGAGGAACTGGTGCAGGGGGCAGGGATTTAGATTCTTAGATCACTGGGATTTTTTTTATAGTAAGGGGGAACTGTACAAAAGGGACGGATTGCATCTTAACAGGTGGGGGACCAGCATTCTGGCCGGCAGGTTTGCCACTGCTACACGGATGGTTTTAAACTGAATAAGGGGGGTGGGGTATCAAATGGGATAGTCGAGGACGGAGTTAGAGGGAAAGAGAGTAAAGCGATGGTTAATGACCCCAGAATTAACGGGGAAGAAAGCTCACAAAGGGATAGGAGAGTATGGCCAAGTGTAATAGGGATCGATGTGAAAGGGGCCACTTGTCAACATAATTGTATAAGGAGTAAGAGTGTTGTAAAAACAAGCCTGAAGGCTTTGTGTCTCAATGCGAGGAGCATTCGTAATAAGGTGGATGAGTTGAAGGTGCAGATAGCGATTAATGACTATGCTATAGTTGGAATCACGGAGACTTGGCTCCAGGATGACCAAGGCTGGGAGCTGAACATCCAGGGATATTCAATATTCAGGAGGGATAGACGAAAAGGAAAAGGAGGTGGGGTAGCGTTGCTGGTGAGAGAGGAGATTAATGCAATAGAAAGGAAGGACATTAGCGTGGAGGATGTGGAATCGATATGGGTAGAGCTGCGAAACTCTAAGGGGCAGAAAACGCTAGTGGGAACTGTGTACAGGCCACCTAACAGTAGTATTGGAGTTGGGGATGGCATCAAACAGGAAATTAGAAATGCGTGCAACAAGGGTAACACGGTTATAATGGGTGACTTCAATCTGCATGTAGATTGGGTGAATCAAATTGGCAGGGGTGCTGAGGAAGAGGATTTCCTGGAATGTATGCGGGATAGTTTTCTCAACCAACATGTGGAGGAACCAACGAGAGAGCAGGCTATTCTAGACTGGGTATTGAGTAATGAGGAAGGGTTAGTTAGCAGTCTTGTTGTTGCGTGGCCCCTTGGGCAAGAGTGACCATAATATGGTTGAGTTCTTCATTAGGATGGAGAGTGACAAAATTAAGTCAGAAACAAGGGTTCTGAACTTGAACAAAGGGTAACTTTGAAGGTATGAGATGTGAATTGGCCAAGATAGACTGGCAGGTGATTCTTAAAGGTGTTGACCAGTGGATGTGCAATGGAAGGTATTTAAAGACTGCATGGATGATGTACAAAAGTTGTTCATACCAGTTTGGCAAAAGAAAAAATCGGGGAAGGTGGTGCATCCATGGATAACAAGGGAAATCAGGGATAGTATAAAAACAAAAGATGAGGCATACAAATTTGCCAGAAAAAGCAGCCTACTGGAGGACTGGGAGAAATTCAGAATCCAGCAGAGGAGGACAAAGGGCTTAATTAGGAAAGGGAAATAGATTATGAAAGGAACTGGCAGGGAACATAAAAACTGACTGCAAAAGTTTTTATAGATATGTAAAGAGAAAGAGACTAGTTAAAACAAATGTTGGTCCCTTGCAGTCAGAAACAGGTGAATTGATCATGGGGAACAAGGACATGGCAGACCATTGAATAACTACTTTGGTTCTGTCCTTCACTAGGAAGACATAATAATCTGCCGGAAATAGCAGGTGGAACGGGGGTCAAATAAGATGGAGGAACCTGAGTGAAATCCAGGTTAGCCGGGAGGTGGATGTTGGGTAAATGAACGGATTGAAGGCCGATAAATCCCCAGGGCCAGATAGTCTGCATCCAGAGTACTCAAGGAGGTAGCCACAGAAATAGTGGATGCATTAGTGATAATTTTTCAAAATTCCTTAGATTCTGGAGTAGTTCCTGAGGATTGGAGGGTAGCTAATGTAACCCCACTTTTTAAAAAAGGAGGAGAGAGAAAGCGGGGAATTACAGACCAGTTAGTCTAACATCGGTAGTGGGGAAACTGCTAGAGTCAGTTATTAAAGATGGGATAGCAGCGCATTTGGAAAGTGGTGAAATCATTGGACAAAGGTCAGCATGGATTTACGAAAGGTAAATCATGTCTGACAAATCTGATAGAATTTTTCGAGGATGTAACTAGTAGAGTGGATAAGGGAGAACCAGTGGATGTGTTATATCTAGACTTTCAGAAGGCTTTCGACAAGGTCCCGCATAA
Organism: Raja brachyura; assembly: GCA_963514005.1. The sequence goes on from OY740789.1 coordinate 7,317,392, forward strand.
GAGATTAGCATACAAACTTAAAGCACACGGTATTGGGGGTTCAGTATTGATGTGGATAGAGAACTGGCTAGCAGACAGGAGGCAAAGGGTAGGAGGTAGGAGAGGGGTCCTTTTCAGAATGGCAGGCAGTGACTAGTGGGGTGCCGCAAGGCTCAGTGCTGGGACCCCAGCTATTTACAATATATATTAATGATTTGGACGAGGGAATTCAATGCAACATCTCCAAATTTTCAGATGATACAAGCTGGGGGTATAGTTAGGTGTGAGGAGGATGCTTGGAGGCTGCAGGGTGATTTGGATAGGCTGAGTGAATGGGCAGATGCATGGCAGATGCAGTACAATGTGGATAAATGTGAGGTTATCCACTTTGGTGGCAAAAACATGAGGGTAGACTATTATCTGAATGGTGGCAGATTAGTAAGGGGGAGATGCAACGAGACCTGGGTGTCCATGGTACACCAGTCATTGAAAGTAGGCATGCAGGTGCAGCAGGCAGTGAAGAAAGCAAATGGTATGTTAGCATTCATAGCGAAAGGATTTGAGTATAGGAGCAGGGAGGTTCTACTGCAGTTGTACAGGGTTTTGGTGAGGCCACACCTGGAGTACTGCGTAACAGTTTTGGTCTCCAAATCTGAGGAAAGACATCCTTGCCATAGAGGGGGTACAGAGAAGATTCACCAGACTGATTCCTGGGATGTCAGGACTTTCATATGAGGAAAGATTGGATAGACTCGGTTTGTACTCGATGGAATTTAGAAGATTGAGGGGGGATCTTATAGAAACCTACAAAATTCTTAGGGGTTGGACAAGCTAGATGCTGGAAGATTGTTCCCGATGTTGGGGGAGTCCAGAACAAGGGGTCACAGTCTAAGGATAAGGGGGAATTCCTTTAGGACCGAAATGAGGAAAACATTTCTTTACACAGAGAGTGGTGAGTCTCTGGAATTCTCTGCCACAGAAGGTAGTTGAGGCCAGTTCATAGGCTATATTTAAGAGGGCGTTAGATGTGGCACTTGTGGCTAAAGGGATCAGGGGGTATGGAGAGAAGGCAGGTACGGGATACTGAGTTGGATGATCAGCCATGATCACATTGAATGGCGTGCAGGCTCGAAGGGCCGAATGGCCTACTCCTGCACCTATTTTCTATGTTTCTATGTTTCTAGTTCTTCGGTTTAACCGACGTTGGGGGCAAGGTTGTTGTTCTGGCACCATTCAATAAGACGATCGATCCCCCTCCCTATACTTTAAACGTCTACTTCTGTAATTTGCCCGACAATGGTGGTGTCATCACCACTGTCTGCCCCACAGCTGATATTTCTTTGAAGTTCACTCTACAATTTAGCTAGGTTAACAGCCAAGATCAAAATCAGGCTGGGAATGGTGTCCGCTATAACCGAGCAGGGTGTTATCATGTGTATGAAGGAACTGCTGGTTTAAATCGAAGATTGACACAGTATGCTGGAGTAACTCAGTGGGGACAGGCAGCAGTTTGAAGAAGGGTCTTGATCCAAAATGTCACCCATTCCTTCGCTCCAGAGATGCTGCCTGTCCCGCTGAGTTACTGCCAGCTTTTTGTGTCTATCTAAGGTATAATCGTTGCATGCATTTGAAGTAAAGAACTGCTAAAAGACACAAAGTGCTGGGAGTCACTCAGCGGGTCAGGCAGCATCTCGGAGAACATGGATAGGTGGCGTCGGGACCCCCCTTCAGACTGATTCAGTTGGCTGAGTTACTCCAGCACTTTGTGTCGATTCACCTTAAAAGTAGACGCCGATGCCAGTGGTCTGCACCAGTGAGCTCTCCTTCACCAGTTACCGCACTGTTTGGTCAATGCGGCTGTTATAGTAGTGTTTTCTTCAGGCCGCTGCCACCGATAGATGCGTTTTGGTCACTGTGGGCCGAAGGGCCTGTTTCTGTGCTGTAGGGCCCTTTGCTCTAAATCTTCAAAGTCCACAGTGCTACTCAGATACCTAAAGGAAGAGATGATTTCTCCCCCCAGTAGGTAAATTTCCAGGCTACTTCACGTAACGGGGAGTCTAAATTCTGAAGCGTGCCATATGTGTCGTCCTTTTCTGCTGAACCCTTGCATCTGATATTCTAAACCCTACTGCATTACCAGTAGGGAAAAGGAATAGGTGAATTTTTGGGTCGAGACCCATCTTCAGTCAGATGAAGCGTCTTGACCCGAAACGTCACCTATTCCTTTCCTCCAGACATGCGGCCTGATCCGCTGAATTACTTACTCCAGCATTGTATGCCTATCTTCGGTGTAAACCAGCATCTGCAGTTCCTTCTTACACACCCTTCTGCATTGTCTTAATTAAGGGACAGAAGTTTAGCGGTAACATGAGGGGGAACTTCTTTACTCAGAGAGTGGTAGCGGTGTGGAATGAGCTTCCGGTGGAAGTGGTGGCGGCAGGTTCGTTGGTATCATTTAAAAATAAATTGGATAGGCATATGGATGAGAAGGGTATGGAGGGTTATGGTATGAGTGCAGGCAGGTGGGGCTAAGGGAAAAAAGTTGTTCGGCACGGACTTGAAGGGCCGAGATGGCCTATTTCCGTGCTGTAATTGTTATATGGTTATATTGTCCTCTGCTTGTTAAACCCTCTTGATATTTAACCTTCTTGTTTAATATGATCTATTGGTCTAATGCATAAAATTACTTTCAGAAAGTATCTTTTATTTTAAAGAAGGATTTCTTAGGTCAAGGCATTTATTTGTCTAATATAAGGTTAGTCCAGATCTGTCTGACGTTATTTTCAAATAACACGAAAGATCAGTTTGATTTGTTGTACGCTGCAATGCCTTTATCAGTCAGCGACTTCCAATAAAAATCAAGCCCGAAACTAAAATTCTGCCGGAGATGGGAGACGTCCAAAATGAAGTAAAATTGGCCATCAATCAGTTTCTAAGAAGAAATATTCCTTCACAGCCAGCGCTCATTGTGATCATTGTTTAGCTGTGAAAATTCCTGTTACCCTCGTGTTTCTGAAGACGCCACTGATTGGAGCCAACAATGCTGGTTAAAGTCCAAGTGGTTTTATAGTATCAAAAACACCCCAAGGTGCTTCAGAGGAGCACTATCAATCTAAAGAATTGAGACAAATCAGTAGGCAAATAGATAGGTTTGCAGAAACCAATATCCTGGCAGGTGGTTTGTTAGGACTGCACAGGAGGGTTTGAACTCGTCAAGGACAAGTCTCACCCCGGTTGTTCCTCTTCTGGATTCAATCGAAGGGAGGTTGGTTGGTGTGTGATGGTCTGGACTGTGTCCACAATACTGTATGCAAAGACCGCTCCCTCCCTAACTCCCTGGTCAATTCTTCCCTTCCCACCCGTTCCACCCCCTCCCCGGGCACTTTGCCTTGCCAGCCGCAAGAAATGCTACACTTGTCGCTTTACCTCCCCCCTCGACTCCATTCAAGGACCCAAGCAGTCTTTCCAGGTGCGGCAGAGGTTCACCTGCACCTCCTCCAACCTCATCTATTGCATCCGCTGCTCTAGATGTCAGCTGATCTACATCGGTGAGACCAAGCGTAGGCTTGGCGATCGTTTCGCCGAACACCTCCGCTCGGTCTGCAATAACCTACCTGACCTCCCGGTGGCTCAGCACTTTAACTCCCCCTCCCATTGGAGCACCATTGGAAATTGGAGGAGCAGCAGTAGCATGCTTGGGTAGTTTACACCCCAGCAGCATGAACATTGACTTATCCAATTTCCGGTAGCCCTTATGGTCTCCTCCCCTTCTCAGCTCACCCTCAGCCCTCTGGCTCCTTCTCTTCCTTTCTTCTTCCCCCCCCCCCCCCCCCCCCTCCCCCCCCCCCCCCCACCCCCCCCACCCTACATCAGTCTGAAGAAGGGTTTTGGCCCGATTTCCTTTGCTCCGTAGATGCTGCCGCACCCACTGAGTTTCTCCAGCACTTTTGTCTACTGTATTTTCACTGTGCGGATCCCAAACCACCATGTAATGCATCCCAAGAAGATACTTTCTACGGTGCATCTGTAGAAGTGAGGGTTGTTGGGGGACATGTCGAACTTTCTAAACCTTCTAAGGAAGTAGAGGCATTGGTCCAGGACAAATTGCTGGTGATGCTTATTCACAAGAACTCGCTATTCTTGCTATTGAGGGAGTGCACCATAGGTTCACCAGGTTAATTCCCTGGGATGGTGGGACAGTCATATGTTGATAGAATGGAGCGGCAGGGCTTGTACACTCTGGATGAGAGGGGATCATATTGAAACATATAAGATTATTCAGGGTTTGGACATGCTAGAGGCAGGAAACATGTTCCCAATGTTGGGGGAGACCAGAACCAGGGCCCATAGTTTACGAATAAGGGGTAAGCCATTTAGATCGGAGATGAGGAAAAACATTTTCACACAGAGAGTTGTGAGTCTGTCGAATTCTCCGCCTCAGAAGGTGGTGGAGGCCGGTTCTCTGGATGCTTTCAAGAAAGAGTTAGATACAGCTCTTAAAGATAGTGGAGTCAGGGGGTATGGGGAGAAGGCAGGAACAAGGTACTGATTGGGGATGATCAGCCATGATCACATTGAATGACGGTGGTGGCTTGAAGGGCCGAATGGCCTAGTCCTGCACCTATTGTCTATTAACTTGAAGCTTTTAACCATCTCTACTTTGGCACCACCAATGTACACTGGGATGTGTGCACCACTTTGCTTCCTGAACTCGATCACAATCTCCATTGTCTTGCTGTTCGCAGTGATGACTTTGCTACCTTAATGTGGTTCAAAAAGAATGTAAATTCCTAATTAATCATAAAATTGATACTATTTCCTTGTAGTTACTAAATACACAAGCTGTGGAACTGCACTTCCCAGTTGATGTTTTAGTTCAGTTTGGTTTAGAGATGCAGCATGGAAACAGGCCCTTTGGCCCACCCTGTCCGCACTGACTAGCGATCCCCCCACATTAACACGAGCCGACACATCAGGGACAATTTACATTTATACCAAGCCAATTAACCTACAAACCTGTACGTCTTTGGAGTGTGGGGGGAAACCGAAGATCTTGGGGAGAACTTGCTGTCCTCCCAGACAGCACCCGTAGTCGGTATCAAAGCTGAGTTCTGGCCCTGTAAGGCAGCAAGTCTATTGCTGCGCCACCGTGCCGCCCACTGTTTTACTTTTGAGTTTTCAAGACAGCTGAACAACTATGGAACATGGACTCAGCTATTTCAAAGTTTATAGCAACTGCCATTTAAAATTTGCATAAAATAATTCTAAATTGTATATATTTTTTTAAACTTAAAATTACTATTGCAGTGGTACGTTCGAGTAGTGGAGTATCATGGATTCAATGTACCCCTGTATCACGGCAGTTCTCTCGTCAATGAATCCTTGAAGCAGTAAATTCTAACTCCATCTGGTCAAAGAATTGCATTAGACGAGATGACAATAAGTTAATCAATCCACGTCTACATTAGTTTAAAGTTATTTTAGGCTTGGCATTAATACGATGACAAAGGAATGCCACTTTAAACATGTATAAGAGTTGAATGCTATTGATAGCCTAAAAAGAGTACTTTGTCTCCGTTATTGACTATTTCCATCACTGTCACTTTTTTTATATTGTACTATAAATGTTGGTATTTGAATTCATAACCATTTTTCGTTGTAGACACCTTGCTGTTTCTTATTTTTCAATACATTTGTCACAGGTAATGTGGTTGAGAAGACGAATGGCATATTTCATGAAAGTTGTCACATTAAAATACCCTTACTCTTCTGTATCTCAAATGCAGCAGCCTAGTGTGTGTCTGCTGAATCCTCTAGGCAGGTAAATAAATTTATGGTCGTAAGCAAATGTTTTTTTTTTTCCCTCCATTGTGTTTTGTGCTATTTTCCTGATTGCAGTACAGGTGGCATTTTGAAAGCTTGCTGCAAAAATTGTTCCCACTTAAGCCATTGAATCATTTTGTGAGCAAGGCTATTAGAATATGTAAAATTAATTAGCTATAGAGTTCTGTTTCTCAATCTCACGCTGAATTAAAATTGAGCTGGTCATTTTACTTTTTACTTATGGTCCCTTAAGCTTTGAAAGCATTGAAATGTGTTAAATGAGGCTCCTGTTTGTTGGCATGGTACACACGCTGTACACACAGCTCGGCACTAGCTTCGAGTAATTGGAATTCAGTTGTGCTTCTACAGATGTGAAGAAAATATCCACAATATTGCTCAGGCATTTATCATGAGGTTAAAATTATTTACGAATATTTGTATCTTGCTGAATACACGGGCCTTACGATTCTCCTGGAGTTCTCAATGGAAAAACCGAGGTTACCATGGTGATGCGAATCTAATCAGTGCCACAATGTGTTTGGTAAAGTGCTGACACCAGTCAATATATAGAAGGCTACAGCAGTGGAAGATTTATTTTTCCTAAAGCTTCTCTGTTTATTTTTTAGTGTGAGCAACTTTTGTATAAGATAATTATGTAATTTATTTTTCTCCGTCAATCCAGTCCCGTCTCAGGTTTTCCCTCGTTCAATTTTATCGTTTTCCTTCCAATGGATCCAGGGGGAAGAGAGAATTCTACAATCTTTCAGAGTTCCCAAAACGCATGAAAAGGACAGACACAAATTACTGGAGAAACTCAGCGGGACAGGCAGCATCTCTGGAGAGAATGAATGGGTGACGTTTAGACAACAGACAATAGGTGCAGGAGTCGGCCATTCGGCCCTTCGAGCCAGCTCCGCCATTCAATGTGATCATGGCTGATCATCCCCAATCAGTACCCCGTTCCTGCCTTCTCCCCATATCCCCTGACGCCGCTATCTTTAAGAGGCCTATCTAGCTCTCTTGAAAGTATCCAAAGAACCGGCCTCCAGCGCCCTCTCAGGCAGAGAATAGACTCACAACTCTGTGAGAAAAATCGTCTCTGTTCCAATGAAGAAGGGTCTTCTTCTTAGAAGGAGTCCCGCTTCTTCAGACTGAAGGAGGGTCTTGACTCGAAACGTCACCCATTCCTTATCCCCAGAGATGCTCGCTGTCCCGCTGAGTTGCTCCAGCATTTTGTGTGTATCTTTGGTGTAAACCAGCATCGGCAGTTCTTTCCTGCACATGAAAAGTGGGACTTGCTTTTACGTGCCACTTTTCTGCATTTCTTTTCCAGAAGTGTCTCAAACTGCGTAAACAGCTTGGAAAAACAGTAATTACATACTGTAGGTGGAGGAGAATAACAAACCCTTTGGCTAGCTGAAATTAATGGCTACGTATTGATCACTTTTACTGTGGACAGGGCCAATTGGGCCCATCTTGGTTCATCCATCCAGAATGACCTTGAATCTCTGCAAGAACAGCTGGTTCTTAAATTATTCCTCTCAGGAACGATGTGCTCCAGCCTTTCCACTAAAATCAGATTTCTGTAACGCGAGATGAATATTTTATCTCTCCGCTGTCAAAGATTAAGCATCTTCGCAGGGTCTTAAAGCCTGCAATTATGTGGATAGTTAAAGATCCAGACTGGCCAACGCACTATATATAAAATACTTTTCATTTACCTGTATCTTACCTAGTTTAATTTAGTTTAGAGATGCAGCATGGAAACAGGCCCTTCAACCCACCAAGTCCGCGCAACCAATGATCCCCGCACGCAATCACTGTCCTACACACACTAGGGGCAATTTATCATTTCTACAGAAGCACATTAGCCTCCAAACCTGTACGTCTTTGGAGTGTGGGAGGAAAGGAAAAAGGACACTTATTGTCACACACACCAATTGGTGCAGTGAAATTTGAGTTACCATGCAGCACACAAATAAGATAAACACAACACTATAGAATTTAACATAAAATATAAAAACATCCCCCCACAGCGGAATGAACGTTTCCCACAATGAGGGAAGGCAACAAAGTTCAGTCCCCTTCCTCTTGTTCACCCGTGGTTGGGGCCTAATGAGGCCTCTGCAGTCGCCGCAACGGCGGCCCGATGTTTCAGGCCCTCTGGCCGGGATGATGGAGCTCCAGCGTCGGAACTGAAGAACACTCTCAGCGGCTTGGAGTTTCCAAAATGGCCGCTTCCTGCAGGAGACTGCGGCTTCCGAAGTCCACAAGCCGAGCTGGGCAGAGCTCCAACACTGGCGACCCCGGCAAGGATCCCAGGCTCCGCGATGTTGCGGTCAGCGCCGCCCGCGGCTGGAAGCTCCGCAGACCACAGCTCCACGATGTTAAACAGCAGTCCCAACACTCCGGAGCTTCACACGGCGATCCCCGGTAAGGCATCGCCCGCTCCGCGATGGTAATCTAGTGCTGCGCCGCCGCTGATGCTCTGGCCAGTCTCCAGCGGGAAAGGCCACGACAATCCAGACGGTAGGCCGCGAGGAGGGGGCGAAGATGCGGCTCGGGGGGAAAGACGCATCCTCGAACAGGTAGTGACTGAGAAGATGGTTCCCCCCTCCGTCCCCCCCCACCCCACACATAAAAAAGACTAAAAGACCTCCAAAACAAAACTTTTAGACAGACTAAAAACAAAAAGGACGAAAGGACCGACAGCTGCTGGCGAGGCTGCCACCACTCACAACCGGAGCACTCGGAGAAAACCCATGCAACGCACGGAGAGAACCATAGATACACCATTCAGACAGCACCCGTATTCAGGATCAAACCCGGGGCTTTGGTGCTGTAAGGCAGCGACTTTACCGCTGCGCCGCCGTGCCGACCACTCTTTTAGTGTCAGCAGTTACTTGATATTCAGAGAACGTCTATTTTATCTTCATGGATGTAACAGGCAGAACTGATGCATGTGGATGTAGTGCGCTTGGATTTTCTAAAGGCATTTAACAAAGTGCCATATAAAAGGCTAATGCACAAGATAAGAGCTCATAGTATATAGTCGGACGTGCGCTATTATGGATTGAGGCAGGATCAACAAATCTTTCTCAAGCTGGAAGAATATAACGAATGACCTACCCCAAAGATCAGTTCTTGGCCCTTAATTAGAATTATATTAGTGACCTGGAGGTGGGTCAGAGTGTAAGATGACGTGACAAGTGTGATGACGGGACAATAGGTAACATTAGGTAATGGGGATATTTGGTCTCTGCAGCAGATCTAGTTTGTGTGAGGTCGATACTTGGCAAGTTGTGTTTATTTTGAGAGTATCTGATGACCTGCTCCTTGGAGGGAGAAACCTGAAGGCAGACTATTATCTAAACAGAGAACGGTTAGAGAGGGGTCTAGGGCGCATGTGTTGCAAAACTCTGTGCAGGAAGGAACTGCAGATGCTGGTTTACACCGACGATAGACACAAAATGCTGGAGTAAGTCAGCGGGACAGGCAGCATCTCTCCATAGAAGGAATAGGCGACGTTTCGGGTTGAGACCCTTCTTCAGACGACGAAGGGTCTCGACCCAAAACGTCACCCATTCCTTCTCTCCAGAGATGTTGCCTGTCCCGCTGAGATACTCCAGCATTTTTTGCCCATCTTGTTGCAAAACACTAGCAGGCAGGTGCAGCAAATGCTTAAGAAGGCAAATAGAACATAGAATCGTGCAGCACTGGAACAGGCCCTTTGTCCCGCAATGTCTGTGCTGAACATGATGCCAAGATAAGGTATAATGTAGAAACCAAGAACTGCAGATGCTGGTTTATACCAAAGATAGACACAAAGTGCTGGAGTAACTCAGTGGGTCAGGCAGCATCTCTGGGGAAAAGGGATGGGTGATGTTTCAGGGTCAGGACTCTCCTTCTGACTCGGGTCTGAAGAAGGGTCTCTACCTGAAACGGGGCATGGAAGATAAGTTAAGACCTAGGCAGATCAGCTGTGATCATTTTGAACAGCTGAGCAGACTTGAATGTTCTCATTCAACTCCTGTTCCCATTTTCTGATGTTCTTAAGGGCTGGTCCCACAACGCAAATTTTTTCGGCGACTTGCCGGCACCCGTCACAGTCGCAGCAGGTCGGCGAAAATTTTCAACGTGCTGAAAATCCAGCGTCGTCCAGAAAAAAAGTACGACTCTTTGGGTGACTACTCACGACCGTACAGGCGTCACGTGTCGACATGTCGCGGGGTGACGCCTGTGCCGGCAAGTCGCCTATAAAATCGGGTTAAGTGGGACAGGCCCTTTACATTCTGTCCTTGAGCTGATAAAATCCTACCACATGTCCCCGTACTCTCAATTTTAGGCTCGACCCTCAGCCTTTCATTTAGAACTTTGATGCCTGGGGGCCATACGGTTACGAAAGCAAAAAGGTACAAATGCTAGAAATACTCAGCAAGTCAAGCAGCAGCATTGAAGAGAGGGAATTAATGTTTTAGATCAATGGCTTTCAATGGAATAGAATGTAAGGAAAGGAGTGCTTTGTTGACTGATTCTTCCTGCCCTGTATATTTCCAATATTTTTCATAACATGCCTGTTATACTGAGCTCGGGAAAGAATCTTGCAATTTAAAATTTGCAGGAATTGTATTCTCTCGGTAGTTTCCGCGTATTATCTCCAAGTTTACACTATGTTGGGGTTTTATCCGTCCAAATACAACTGTGTGGGTGCTTATCTATTTGTTGTTGATGAGTGGTCAATTAATCTTTCTCGCATTGGTTAGAATGAGGAAGGATTGTAGACTAGGGAGCTTTGTCTACATTTCCTTGAAAGATAGAATATTGAAGCTGATGTCAGTGTCAGTAGAAATAACATCTATTGAAAAATGGTCAAAATGTACACCATCAAATGTTCTGGGCCATCTACTCAGCATTTAGAGTTATAGAATCTTACAGCACGGAAGCTGGCCCTTCGACCCAACTTGTTCATTCCAGCCTGGAAACTCAATTTCAGCTTGTCCCATTTGCCTGTGTTTGGCCCATATCTTCCAAACCTTAGATCAGGCAATCTTGTTCTGTCTGTGAGCGGATGGCGGGCCACATCTATCACGTGTTCACATGGATCCCCCCCCCATCCCACCACGGATGGCTGGCACCAAATCACGTGTTCATAGAAGGTAGACAAAAATGCTGGAGAAACTCAGCGGGTGAGGCAGCCTCATGCAATCTTTGCATGTCTCACCCGCTGAGTTTCTCCAGCATTTTTGTCTACCTTCGATTTTTCCAGCATCTGTAGTTCTTTCTTAAACGTGTTCACAGGAGGTGCGCGGCCGTGCCGGCGGCTTTGCGCAGGATGCGGTAAAGCCAGAGCTCGGCTGCGCACGGGGCAGGTGTTCGATGGGCGTTCGGCGGGCCGGATGAATACGGAAAAATAAACCTGTCTGCAGGCCGGATGATTTCGGGTTATGGGCCGCATTCGGCCCGGGGGCTGCAGGTTGCCGACTCCTGCTCTAGATAGACACAAAATGCTGGAGTGACTCAACGGGTCAGGCAGCATCACTGGAGAAGAAATGGGTGGCGGTTCTGGTTGGAACCCTTCTTCCAGGTAGGTTTCAGGGAGGCCCTGAAGAAGCGTTCCGACCCGAAACGTCACCTATTCCTTTACCCCAGAGTTGTTGCCTGACCCGCAGTTACTCCGGCACTTTGCGTCTCTCTTTGTTTATAAACCAACATCTGCAGCCCCTTGTTTCTACACTGATGTTTTTGACTTGTCGGCAATCTTCCAATTTTTTGCAGGTTACCTGTTTGAATGCTAACACCATATATATGCAAGGCTTAACTGCACCAAAAAGATGGGTGAAGTGAGGTTCATAACTGAGAGGATCAGAATTAGACCATTCGACCCATTAAGGCTACTCTGCCATTCAATCCTGGCTGATCTATCTTTCCCTCTTAACACCATTCTCCTGCCTTCTCCCCATAACCTCTGACACCCGTACTAATAAAAAAAATCTATCAATTTCTGCTTTAAAAAATATCTACTGACGGCCCTCCTACTAAAGACATTTCTCCTCATCTCCTTTCTAAAGGCACTTCCTTTCATTCTGAGGCTATAACCTCTGGTCCTAGACTCCCCTACTAGTGGAAACGTCCTCTCGGCATCCAGTCAATCCAGGCCTTTCACTATTCGTAAAGGCCCAGGCAATGTAGTTGCTGTTACATGAAAACATAATGATACAGTATAATTAAACAGCTTGGTTCAAACCTGGTGGGCCGACGGGTCCGTTGCTTTGTTCTACTGTTCTATTGTAAAACAACTGTCCTGTGTAGCACCACCATTAATTGTTACAAAGGTTACATCACTATCACTACATACTGATGTGATCTACTCTTGAATATACGAAAAAATCTCTTAAATATAAAACAAAATGAAATACAGAAGCATATAATAGAAATAAATCCAAGCAAGCAAGGAAATATCAAGTGTTTCTCTTTAATGCATTCCCTTATGAAGCATCAGCCTGGTTCCCAAAGAAATGCAAGTGCAAAGAAATGAACTCAAGACTCGTGTGGAAACATATTGGCGGATTAGTGGCCAATTACTTATCTGCATCCAACAGACTTTTCCAAACAAAAACACAAAACAAACTGAGAAATGGATTTCTGGATAACTCCATTGATCGTCCTGTACTCAGCCCAGTCCTGTGTTGCTTGGCAGTCAGTTGCTTTAAATTATCAAGGCAAAAGATCTATTCCTTTAGAACGATACATTGCTTTCATGCAGAACTCACTGGATGGAAGCTGACAATTCTGTCACACATTTCCCACTACTAATGTTAATGTGAGTCGTAAACAGGGTATACCAAGCGCCTACATTTTATGAAGCCAAATTATTCTGGGACAGTAAGTATCGATTTGCTTGACACCTTGGAGATATAAAGTGAAAATTGACTGGACGAATCCATGCATCTAATACAGATGAGTAAAATTAAATCCTACAGACAAATGGAGCTGCGTTTTCTGTTTACCCCCCCCCCCCCGCCCGCCAGTCAGCTCCCCATGAGCATTGAAGATATACACAAAATGCTGGGGTAACTAACTCAGCAGGACAGGCAGCATCTCTGGATAGAAGGAATGGGAGACGTTTCGGGTCGGGACCCTTCTTCAGACTTCTATCCAGGGATGCTGCCAGTCTCCCCGCTGAGTTACTCCAACATTTTGTGTCTGTCTTCGGTGTAAACCTGCATCTGCAGTGTCTTCCTACACACCTCGTGAGCATTGGACTGGCAGAGGTCGAGACCAGCGTGTTGCCGTCACTGAAGGAAGCAGAGTTTCTGCTGCAGGAAGCTGTTTAGCTTCAGTATGTGGCACACATCATAAGGGATACACTGACCTGTGCATATACTCCCACGAATTGAGATTCAGTTGAAGGATACAGCATGGAAACAAGTCCTTCGGCTCACCGAGTCCGTTCCGACCATCGATCACCCGTTCACACTGGTTCGGTGTTATCCCACTTTCTCATACACACTCGGGGCAGTTTACAGAGGGCAATTAATCTCCAAATACGCACGTCTTTGGGATGTGGGACGAAACCGGAGTACCTGGATGAAACCCACGCTTTCACAGAGAGAACGTGCAAACTCCACACAGGACTGAACCCGGATCTCTGTCGCTGTGAGGCAGCGGATCTACCAGTTGAGTCTGGATCAAAGGGACGATTGGACCACCAGCTGCCGGAAAATCGATGGTCCTGTAATAGCTTGGTGTTTTTTTTTAACTGGGTAGCTGGTGATGTATGGAGTGTGCTCTGTTTCCCTGGGCTCTTGTTCTCGACAACTGAACAGATTCTTGCATTTTCTATCTGTGTTGAGCTTCAGAGACAAGTTTGAGACTTCTTTTACATCCGCTGCCACTGGGGACCCTCCGGTCAACTGATTAGCTATCAACATGTGAGGATAATTAATATTCAGTCGCAAGTATAATTTAGCTTGTAATTCAATGAATAAGAGCAACAATTACTTCAGTTGGTTATTCTCATTATTTTAGAGGGTGCTATTAATTTGCCATTAAATACGTTATCCTTGGCTACAGCTAATGTCAGGGAAAGGCAAACAACGACATATTTCATGTTCTTTAGACTGTAGAGATATAGCGCGCAAGCAGGCCGTTCGGCACACCAAGTCCGCGCCGACCAGCGGTCATTCCGTACTCTCGCACTATCCTACAAACTAGAGGCGATTTGCAATTTTACCGAAGCCAATTAGCCTACAAACCTGCACGTCTTTGGAGTGTGGGAGGAAACCGGAGCACATGTAATCGTGTACTGTCTTTCCGCTGACTGGGTAGCACGCAACAAAAGGTTTTCACTGTACCTCGGTACACGTGACAATAAACTTAACTGAGCACCCGGACTAATCCCCAGCGGTCCAAGGCAGAATGTACAAACTCTGTGCAGACAGCGCCCGTAGTCAGGGTCGAACCTGGGTCTCTGGCGTTGTAAGGCAGCAACTCTACCGTTGCACCACCGTGCCGCCCTGTGTTGTGCTGAGTGCCAAACTAGATATGAGCGCACTTATAACCATATAACCATATAACAATTACAGCACGGAAACAGGCCTTCTCGGCCCTTCCAGTCCGTGCCGACCATTTATTTTCCCCTAGTCCCATCTACCTGCACTCAGACCATACCCCTCCATTCCCTTCCCGTCCATATACCTATCCACTTTACTTTTACATGTTAAAATCGATCCTGCCTCCACCACTTCTGCTGGAAGATCATTCCACACAGCCACCACTCTCTGAGTAAAGAAGTTCCCCCTCATGTTACCCCTAAACTTCTGTCCCTTAATTCTCATGTCATGCCCTCTTGTTTGAATCTTCCCTACCCTCAATGGGAAAAGCTTATCCACGTCAACTCTGTCTATCCCTTTCATCATTTTAAAGACCTCAATCAAGTCCCCCCTTAACCTTCTGCGCTCCAAAGAATAAAGACCTAACTTGTTCAACCTTTCTCTGTAACTTAGTTGCTGGAACCCAGGCAACATTCTAGTAAATCTCCTCTGTACTCTCTCTATTTTGTTGACATCCTTCCTATAATTAGGCGACCAAAATTGTACACCATACTCCAGAATTGGTCTTACCAATGCCTTGTACAATTTTAACATTACTTCCCTACTCCTATATTCAATGCTCTGATTTATAAAGGCCAGCACACCAAAAGCTTTCTTTACCCCCCCTATCTATTTAAGTGCAGTTTGGGAATTGGGAATTGGGAAACTGGCTGAATTTCCAATGTTTAAGAAATGTGCCTTGTGTCAGGAGTATCTATGACAGCTGGGGGGAAAAACCACGTTCACTAAAGAATGAGGACATCTCTAATAAGAAACAGGGACCTTAGTGAACCATGTGGTCCATGGATAGACACAAAGCGCTTGAGTAGCGCAGCGGGTCAGGCAGCATCTCTGGAGAAAAAGGATGGGCGACGTTTCAGGTCGGAACTGAAGAAGGGTCCTGACGACCCGAAACATCACCCATCCTTTTTCTCCATTGATGCAACCGAGTTACTCCAGCACTTTGTGCCCATCTGTGCCCAGTTCCTTCTTATACTGGTGGTCCATGGAGCCAGCTTTGCCAAACTATATATGAGCGCACGGTGAACAGTGATAGCTGGAAGAGACTCACCAGTCCATCAGGACTGTCACACACTCCTGGTGCCCTGTGTATCGGATTTTACGATTCAGATGCTAAAATAATTAAACGGATTTTCACCCGTATGGGGAAATGGTTTTAAAGAACCATGCAAAGCTGTCGTTTAGAATCAAGATCAAAGCATAATGTTTTCTAGTGCTTTTCTGAAGAATTTAAACCTTGGCTCCTAATCTATATTCTACTTTTTTTTTCATTTTTAATCAGATATATTTTTTACCCCCACAGGATTTTTTTTTGTACTCTTGCTGCTCAGTCCTCTTAACAAAACAAAACATCTTTAATCCTTTCGATTAAAGTTTTGTTTTAATATCACTCCTTTTACTTTGTACGTTCTTAAGTATGAAGTGATGGATGACGCATCTCAGTCAAGTGGTTGTTAAAAGCTGTTTTATAGTCTCTCCAAAGATAGTTTAAGAGGTTCAGCCCAGGTACAGATGCAGTGTCTCATCGACAGCAAGATAATTGGCACGAATGTGGAGAGGATGCTTCCACTAGTGGGAGAGTCTAGGACCAGAGGTCACAGCCTCAGAATTAAAGGACGTTCCTTTAGGAAGGAGATGAGGAGGAATTTCTTTGGTCAGAGGGTGGTGAATCTGTGGAACTCATTGCCACAGAAGGCTATGGAGGCCGTCAATGGATATTTTTAAGGCAGAGATAGATAGATAGATTCTTGATTAGTAACGGGTGTCAGGGGTTGTGGAGAGAAGGCAGGAGAATGGAGCTAGGAGGGAGAGATAGATCAGCCATGATTGAATGGCGGAGTCGACTTGATCGGCCGAATGGCCTAATTCTGCTCCTATCACATGCATGTGAACATATTTTAAGAAATTGAGCTGTTCTGGAACACTGTTAATCTCTGCACTAATTGAAAGAAGGCAGGTAACCATGAGCAGCTTGGGCTGACGCGTGCAAGATTTAACCATTAAGGGACACAAAATGCTGGAGTGACTCAGCAGGTCTGGCAGCATCTCTGGAGAACTTTCCCTAAATTTGCAATGATATATTCCACATTTTCCTCGATCTTTGTCCCCTTGATCTCTCGATGTCACACCTCATGATAGACAATAGGTGCAGACGTAGGCCATTCGGCCCTTCGAGCCAGCACCGCCATTCATTGTGATCATGGCTGATTATCCCCAATCTTAAGGATTAGGTAAGGATAAACTTAAGGATAAGGGGGTAATCCTTTAGGACCGAGATGAGAAGGACTTTTTTCACACAGAGAGTGGTGGGTCTCTGGATCTCTCTGCCACAGAGGGTAGTTGAGGCCAGTTCATTGGCTATATTTAAGAGGGAGTTAGATGTGGCCCTTGTGGCTAAGGGGATCAGAGGGTATGGAGCGAAGGCAGGTGCAGGATACTGAGTTGGATGATCAGCCATGATCATATTGAATGGCGGTGCAGGCTCGAAGGGCCGAATGGCCTACTCCTGCACCTAATTTCTATATTTCTATGTTTCTAGTACCCTGTTCCTGCCTTCTCCCCATATCCCCTGACTCCGCTATGTCACACCCTTCCATATACCTGTGTGTTCCTCTCCCCTGACTCAGTCTGAAGAAGGGTCTCGACCCGTAACGTCGCCCATTCATTCTATCCAGAGTTGCTGCCTGTCCCGCTGAGTTACTCCAGCATTTTGTGTCTTATCTCGCTGTAAACCAGCATCTGCAGTTTCTTCCTACACATGGAAACAGGTCCTTCTTCTCCTGGGAACATCTTGCTTGGGTGGGGAGTCATTTTTGTAGGTGAGCACAACTCTTCCATATTAGAGGAGATGATAGTGATAGCAATCTTAATATTTAAGTGTAGTTTAGGAATGGAGAAACTGGCTGAATTTCCAATTTTTAAGAAATTTGCCTTGTGTCAGGAACATTCATGACAGCTGGGGGGAACAAAACCCACATTCACTGAAGAATGAGGACATCTCTGATAAGAAACAGGGACCTTAATGAACAGAAGATAGACACAAAGTGCTGGAGTAACTCAGCGGGTCAGGCAGCATCTCTGGAGAAAAAGCCAATTTCTGGTTGGAAACCTTCTTCAGTTCCAACCCGAAATGTCACCCATCCTTTTTCTCCAGAGATGCTGTCTGACCCTCTGAGTTACTCTAGCACTTTGTGTCTATCTTCTGTATAAACCAGCATCTGCAATTCCTTCCTATACGCCTCGTCCACGGAGCCTGCTTTTCCATTCATTAAACTCATTGGTGACTGCTGAATAACTCCGCTCTCATATCTTATCTCTGTAAATGTTCACAGTCCCGTAGAATAGAGAATTCCAAGGATTGTTTTAGTTTGGAGATGCATCGTGGAAACAGGCAATTTGGTCCACTGAATCACCCCATACACTATCCTACAGACTAAGAATGATTAACAATTTCTACCAAAGCCAATTAGCCTGCAAACAATAGACATAGGTAATAGGTGCAGGAGTAGGCCATTTTCCCTTTGAGCCAGCACCACCATTCAATGTGATCATGGCTGATCACCCCCAATCAGTACCCCATTCCTGCCTTCTCCCCATACCCCCTGACACCGCTATCTTTAAGAGCCCGATCTAGCCCTCTCTTGAAAGTATCCAGAGAACCGGCCTCCACCGCCGTCTGAACATGTACGTTTCCGAAGTTTGGGAGGAAACCCACGCCCCAAAAAACCGGCTGCCCCAAACACCGGCCACCGAATGGTGAACAAGGTCTGATTGACCTGGACGATGACACGTTGGCCTGGCTCGCCACAACGGAGCTGCAGATCTAAAAGACAGAAGAAGAAGAAGTCACAGGGAGAACGTGCAAACTCTATGCAAACAGCACCCAGAGTCGGGATCAAACCTGGGTATCTGACACTGTAAGGCAACAACGCTACCGCTGCGCCACTGTTTTAGGCCTCTATGTGTTTATAGGTTTAGGTTTATTACTGTCACATGTACCGAGCGATGTACGGTAAAAAGCTTTGCATTGCATGTGATTCAGGTAGTTTCTACAAGGGGCAGCACGGTGGCGCTGCAGTAGAGTTGCTGCCTTACAGTGCCAGAGACCCGGGTTCGATCCGGACTACAGGTGCCTTTTGTACGGAGTTTGTATGTTCTCCCCGTGATCTGTGCGGGTTTTCTCCTGGATCTCCGGTTTCCACCCACACTCCATAGACGTTCGTAGACTAATTGGCTTTGGTAATAATTGTAAATTGTCCCTGGTGTGTGTAGGATGGTGTTACTGTGCGGGGATCGCTGGTCGGCGCGGACTCAGTGCGCCGATGCACCTGTTTCCGCGCTGTATCTCTAAACTAATCATAGAAACATTGAAAATAGGTGCAGGAGGAGGCCATTCGGCTCCTCGAGCCAGCACCGTCATTCATTGTGATCATGGCTGATCATCCCCAATCAATAACCCGTGCCTGCCTTCTCCCCATATCCCTTGCTTTCACTAGCCCCTAGAACTCTATCTAACTCTCTCTTAAATCCATCCAGTGATTTGGCCTCCACTGCCCTCTGTGGCTGGGAATTCCACAAATTCACCAACTTCTGGGTGAAAAAGTTTTTTCTCACCTCAGTCTTAAATGGCCTCCCCTTTATTCTAAGTCTGTGGCCCCTGATTCTGGACTCGCCCAACACTGGGAATTTTTTTCCTGCATCTAGCTTGTCCAGTCCTTTTATAATTTTATATGTTTCTATAAGATCCCCCCCTCATCCTTCTAAACTCCAGTGAATACAAGCCTAGTCTTTTCAATCTTTCCTCATATGACAGTCCCGCCATCCCAGAGATCAATCTCGTGAACCTATGCTGCACTGCCTCAATCACAAGGATGTCCTTCCTCAAATTAGGAGACCAAAACTGTACACAATGAATTGAAACTATAGGTTTGTGCGAGTGGAACACAGTGAAGTGACATTGCTTTGCTGTATTTTGTTGGTTCACATGCTTGATCAATGGTGTTTTATCATTAATGTGTTATTATTAATGTTTAGTGTTCTCCGAGTCATTCGTCACTATCACTGTATGCCATGTTGTTACTTGTGGGCAGAGCACCAAGGCAAATTCCTTGTATGTGAATACTTGGCCAATACATTTACTTACTTACCTTACTCATAGGTTCTCAACTCAGACCTGGAGAAAAGGGAGAAGCAGCAATTGAGGATGTTGAGCCAACTTCAGGAAATCCAGAGAAGTTATGATGACTGCGTGCAAGATCGTAAATCCACAAGGTTGGAAATTGCAGATTTATCCCGGCAACTGAAAGAGTCGAGCGCGGGAGCCGAGACGCTCAGGGCTCAGTTGAAGGAGATGGAGCGCCTTCGACTGGAGAGTGAAAAGAAGAAGGATGAATTGAAAGCGAAGGCTCAGGAGTCCATCCGACAGTGGAAGGCGAAGTGCAAGAAGCTGGAGCGCGAGGTGGAGAGGCAGAAGGAGTGTGTCGACCAGTGGATGGAGCAGCAGAGCTGCGTGAGCAAGGAGAAAGAAGCCCTCCAGGGGCAACATGAGTGTACCTTGCAGCAGGTGGAGAGTCTCCGCAGGGAGCTGAATGAGGTCTTGCTGAAACGAGTGCAGCAGGAGGAGGACATGCGGAGGAAGGACGTGGAGCTCAATGAGTTGAAGTCAAGGCTGCTTCACCTGGACGGGGAGCTGCGGGACACCAAAGACTCTCTGCGCAGGCTGGAGGCGGACTTCCGTGAGCAGGGCGCGCTCCACGTGAAGGCCAAAGGGGAGAAGCAGCGGCTGGAGGAGGAATTGGATGCCTTGGGCGGGCAGCACGAAAGGAACCAGGAGAAGCTGTTGGAAATGCAGCGGCTGATCACGGAGCTGAGCGCCGTCCGGTCTGAGCTCAGTACCAAGCTGGCTCAAGAAGAGGGTTCCAAGAAGGAGATCAGGAAGAGCCTCTCGGAAGCTCAGGCAAGGCACACGCTGGCCCAGGAAGAAGCGGCTTCCCTCAGCGACCAGTTCAAGCTGCAAAAGGACGCTCACAGGAGGGAACTTGCGGACGTCAAGTCAGAGATGCAGGGTTTAAGAACCAAGCATGAAAGGAACATGCAGTCGGTTCTCAAGCAATTTCAAGAAGAACGGGAAAAACTAGAAAATAATATCATCTTGTTAAAGGTAAGGGGAATTCATGTGAAATGACCCTTGTGCAGCACTGCAGATTAGGCTTATTTACCTTTGCAGAGAAACGGAGGGATGGAGAGAATAAAGGTAATGTCTGTGACACGGTCAAGATCAAGATTGTGCGCGGTATCGCGCCACGCGATACCGCGCACAACTCCATACCCCTCCGCACTTCTCAGTGGGACCGGACCCGCGTGGCCACACGATGCCCGTGCGCCTCAACGCGACAACGAGGTTGCGTAATTTGCATGCCAAGGACACGTAAGTGGGACAGGGCTTTCAAGCTTACTTGTTACAAGGGAGTAACCTATCTTCCATATTATAACTTTAATAATAGAACTACACACTTTATTGGGAGATTCATTGGTGGAGGCTCACTTTAATTTGACAGACACAATGACTGATGGGCTCCATTTTCTTTTTCATGAGCTTCAAATGGACTTGTGCACTGCCTAAATTACAAATTGAATACTAATTCCATACCAGCATTCAATACTAATTGAAAACAGGGTCACTGTTGTAATGCAAGAAACTCGGCAGCCAATTTGCATTTGAAATGTGTTTGTCAGTGACTTTTTTCCCTTAATATACTTTTGCACGCATTTACATAAACGGAAAAAAAAAGGCATATTTTGGAAGGGTTTAATTTCACTTTACTGAGGCTGCCAAAACAGAGCGCTGATGTGAATTTAACGTGCGGCGAATGTCTTTGGAACTGTTGATCATCCGCGCTGCTTGTTTCAAGCGCGAGCCTGAAAACTGTAACGTCCAGGTTCATGAACAGCTTCTTCCCTATAGCCATTCGCCTATTAAACACTACAACCTCAGATAAGCTCTGTACTAGTTAGACCATTATTATTATTATCGCATTATTATTTGTTTTTTGTGTGCACATACGTATGTGTGCATGTATATGTATTTATATATATATATATATATATATATGTGTGTGTGTGTGTGTGTGTATCTGTGAGTATGTGTGTGTGTGTTTATATATATATATATATATATATATATATATATATATATATATATATATATATACATATATACTGAACTTTTTTTCTCTCTCGTTTATTATATTGTTTACCATATAACCATATAACAATTACAGCACGGAAACAGGCCTTCTCGGCCCTTCCAGTCCGTGCCGACCATTTATTTTCCCCTAGTCCCATCTACCTGCACTCAGACCATACCCCTCCATTCCCTTCCCGTCCATATACCTATCCACTTTACTTTTAAATGTTAAAATCGATCCTGCCTCCACCACTTCTGCAGGAAGATCATTCCACACAGCCACCACTCTCTGAGTAAAGAAGTTCCCCCTCATGTTACCCCTAAACTTCTGTCCCTTAATTCTCATGTCATGCCCTCTTGTTTGAATCTTCCCAACCCTCAATGGGAAAAGCTTATCCACGTCAACTCTGTCTATCCCTTTCATCATTTTAAAGACCTCAATCAAGTCCCCCCTTAACCTTCTGCGCTACAAAGAATAAAGACCTAACTTGTTCATCCTTTCTCTGTAACTTAGTTGCTGGAACCCAGTCCACTATGTTTACATATTCTGTTGTGCTGCAGCAGGTAATAATGTCATTGTTCTATCTGGGACGTATGACAATAAAACACTTGTTGTTTGCGCTTCTTAGGCGGAACAAGCGGATGAGAAGAATTTTGCAAAAGCCCAGCGGCGGCAGGTGGAAAAGATGAAAATCGAATGTGATAAGCTAGCCGAAGAGCTGATTCAGGGCGAGGCAGAAAACACCAAACTCAGGAGGAAATACCTGGCGCTGAAGCAAGATCTGGAAGCAAAGGTAAGAATTACCCGAGGCAGGGTAACTGTCTGAGATGTGACAGATGCAACCATGAACGTGGATGGGAACATACAAGGCGAGATTGGCAAGTTTGCAGACGGTGCAAACGTTGCTGGTCGTGCAGATGGTGAAGATGGTTGTGAAAAATTGCAGCAGGATCTTGAGCCGTTGGCCAGGCGAGCTGAGGAATGGTTGATGGAGTTTAATACTGTTGATGGAGAAATGTTGCATTTTGGGAAGGCTGACGTGGACAGGACCTACACAGTGAATGGTAGGGCTCTGGGGAGTGTTGTAGAGCAGAGGGATCTAGGAGTACAGGTGCATGGTTACATGAAGGTCAAATCGCAGGTAGATAAGGTGGTCAAAAAAGCTTTTGGCACTTTGGCCTTCATCAGTCAGATTATTGAGTATAGATGGTACACAAAATGCTTGAGAAACTCAGTGGGTGCAGCAGCATCTATGGAGCGAAGGAGGTAGGTAACGTTTCGGACCAAAACTCGATTTTCCAGCATCTGCTGTTCCTTCTTTAACATATTGAGTATAGATGTTGGGAGGTCATGTTGACGTTGATGAGACCACATTTAGAGTATTGTGTTCAGTTCTGGGCACAACATTATAGGAAAGATGTCAAGCTGGAAAGGATACAGAGAAGATTTACACGGATGTTGCCTGGGCTAGAGGGTCTGAGCGATGTGGAGAGGTTGAGCAGGCTGGGTCTCTATTCCTTGGAGCACGGGAGGATGAGGGGAGATCTTATAGAGGTGTATAAAATCATGAGAGGAACAGATCGAGTAGATGCACAGAGTCTCTTGCCCAGAGTAGGTGACTCAAGGATCAGAGGACATAGGTTCAATGTGAAAGGGAAAAGATTTAATAGGAATCTGAGGAGTAACATTTCCACACGGAGGGTGGTGGGTGCCGGAGCTGCCAGAGGAGGTAGATGAGGCAGGGACTCTCCCAACGTTTAAGAAACAGTTAAGTGCCTGTCCCACTTGGCGATTTTTTCGGCAACTGCTGGCATCATTGACTGACGTATCAGGCCACCGAAAAAGTTGCAGCGTGACACGGCGTGATAACGTATTGATGTGAGGCGTTTCCTCAAGTGTCGCAACATTTTTTTGGTCGCCGCTGGATTTTGAAATGTTCAAAATCTTTCGGCGACCCTGATATGTCAGTCAATTATGCCGGCAGTTGCCAAACAAATCGCCAAGTGGGACAGGCCCTTTGGGCAGGTGCATAATGTAGATACGTCCGTTTTGGAGGCATATGGACCAAATGCAGGCAGGTGGTATTAGTGTAGCTGGGACATGTTAGCCAGTGAAATTATTTTTACTTACGCACAGTCCGGTCGAGTATTGTCATAGCTAAGGACATCCCTGATTACCAGTGTACAGAAATAGTCCACTGATCCCACATGAAGAGGCGCCGTGTTTTGGCGCCATTCTCCAAGTCCAGTCCGCGGCTCCAGTTGCTATGAGCGGTGCCCGATCCAGGTGAGTCCCAGGCTGCTGCGGGGCCTCCAGCCGTCGCCTTCCTTGGGTGTGTAGATCGATTTGGACGTGCTGTTACATTGAGGCAGATGCAATGGCAACATTTTAGGTATATTAGGGCCATTTGGACAGGGACATGGATAGGAAAGTCAGAGAATCATACAGCATGGGAACAGGCCCTTCCTGTATTTGAAGGGCCCTTCCTGTATTCCTGACTTGCTCATTCCGACCAAGATTCCCCATCTACACCAGTCCCACCAGTTCAGGTTTGGCTCATACCCTTCTTTAGTACCTGCCTTAACCACCTCCACTGGCCCCTCATTCCATACATTCTCCACAATCATATCCCTCTGAAGACGGGTCCCGACCCGAAACATCACCTGTTCATTTTCTCCAGGGATGCTGCCTCACCCGCGGAATTACTCCAGTGCTCTGTGTCTTTTTTGTTTGTAAACAGACATCTGCAGATCGTTGTGTCTCATCTTTGTGTGTGAAGTATAAAATCAACGTCCCGCTTAATTGAAAGCAAGGCATTTTATACTGTGAGGAAGGATTTCAATGGACTATTCACTTGAAAATCACCAGGAGAATTCCGAGTTAAAATTATGTAAGGATGGTCAAAGAGGCTTTCCGACACATTGGCCTTCATCAGTCAGAGTTTTGAGCATAATGTCTGAAGAAAGGTCTCGATCTGAAAGGTCACCTATTTTCTCCAGTGATGCTGCCTGACCCGCTGAGTTACTCCACCATTTTGTGTCTATCTTCAGTGTAAACCAGCATCTGTTGTTCCTTCCTACACACGCGTCGTTTGAGTATAGAAGTTGGGAGGTCGTGTTACAGTTGTACAAGACATTAGTTGGTAAAATTTTAGAGTCCACTAGACCAAGTGAGATTCGTCCCCTAATACGGGGGGGCAGGGGGCGCGCGGTGTTACAGGGGAGGGCTGGTCCACGAACACAATATTCCACCACTTACCCATAGGTCCCAATACTCACCACTCCCTAGAGGGCGGGGGGGGGGGGGTGATAGAGAGGGAGGGGGTAGAGAGAGAGAGAGAGAGAGGGTAGAAGAGAGGGAGGGTAGACGGAGGGGGAGGGGGGCAGAGAAGGAGGGGGGCAGAGAGGGAGGGAGGGAGGGTAGAGACCCTACCCCATCTCCTTCCTCATTCCTTCATTCTCCTCCCCTCACTCCCATTCCTCGCCCCAAGTTCTGGTCTCCAAATCTGAGGAAGGACATTATTGCCATAGAGGGAGTGCTGAGAAGGTTCACCAGACTGATTCCTGGGATGTCAGGACTGTCTTATGAACAAAGACTGCATAGACTCGGTTTATACTCTCTAGAATTTAGGAGATTGAGAGGCGATCTTATAGAAACTTACAAAATTCTTAAGGGGTTGGACAGGCTAGATGCAGGAAGATTGTTCCCGATGTTGGGGAGGTCCAGGACCAGGGGTCACAGCTTAAGGATAAGGGGGAAATCCTTTAGGACCGAGATGAGAAGGACTTTTTTCACACAGAGAGTGGTGGGTCTCTGGAACTCTCTGCCACAGAGGGTAGTTGAGGCCAGTTCATTGGCTATATTTAAGAGGGAGTTAGATGTGGCCCTTGTGGATAAGGGGATCAGAGGGTATGGAGAGAAGGCAGGTACGGGATACTGAATTGGATGATCAGCCATGATCATATTGAATGGAGGTGCAGGCTCGAAGGGCCAAATGGCCTACTCCTGCACCTAATTTCTATGTTTCTATGTTTAGTGGGGTAGGAGATTGCAACCTTCACATGGTCCGCCCTTTTTCAACGAATGCAATCAACCCAACGTGCACAATCAAATAAGATCAAATAGAAGAAGTTGTCTTACATCTTTAGGCTGTGCACGCTATACGCAAGAAGAAGAAGAAGACATTAATGAGGCTGTATTTAGAGTATGGTGTTCAGTTTTGGTCACCTGTTATGGGAAAGATGTCGTTCAGCTGGAAAGGGTGCAGAGACGATTTACGAGGTTGAATAGGCTGGGACTCTTATAGAGCGGTGATCTTATAGCGGTGCACAAACGCATGCGAGGAATAGATCGGGTAAATGCACAGAGTCTTTTACCCAGAGTCAGGGAATCAAGAACCAGAGGACATAGGTTTAAGGTGAGGTGGGGGGGGTTGAAAGATTTAATAGGAACCGGAGGAGCAGCTTTTTTATATTAAGGCTGATGGCTATATGGAATGAGCTGCTGGTGGAGGTAGTAGAGGCAGATACTGTCACAATGTTTAAAATTCATTTTGACAAGTAAATGCATTGGATAGGATGGGCGGGATATGGGGCAAGTGCAGGCAGACGGGACTAGTGTAGATGGGGCATGTTGGTCAGTGTGGGCTGAAGTAGGTAAGTTTATTGGCCAAGTATTCACATACAAGGAATTTGCCTCGGCGCTCCACCCACAAGTAACAACATGACATACAGTGGCAGTTACGAATGACTCAGAAAACACTAAACATTAATAATAATAAGACATTAATGATAAAATACCATTGATCAAGCATGTGAACCAACAAAATACCAGACCAGATCTGAAGAGCCTGTTTCCACGCTGTACGACTCTATGAACAAGATGCATCTGCAATGCACATTGCCTCGCGAGCTCTGCACAGTTTGCAGGGCATTGGTGCATTCCTAGTTAGTGCGTGAACACTGTGTAAGGTCTGCTCCTTTTTTCTAATAGACTGCATTTCAAAATAGAATATTAAATATCCTCAGTAACTAAAGGGTCGCCATGTTTATAATGCACGAGCTTCATTAAGCTTTGAGGAGTTACATGCAACACAATAAAGAATGAGTAATTAGTATCTTTCTTCATGAACCTTGAGGCTTGTTGTTTTATTGAAATTTACTGGCGATCTGCGGCATTAGTCAAGTAAATTTTCTTGTTCCCTTCCTGTAATGAAGTCTTGGTAACGAGTGCTGTGCAATTATACAAAAACCTATTGCAAAAATATTTATTGCAGACTTGTTTCTAATTGCACTATCTTTAAGTAATGTATTGGCGGGATATAAATTATCCGTCCCGGAAAATCTTGTGGAAACCTGGCTCATTAAAATAGTTTTGGCTTGGGTAACTTTCACGACATACTTTTGTAAGTTTATAGCGAGCTAGCTGCTAAGCAATCTCACTGTGGATAATTAATGAAAGGGAAGAGGCGAAGGTGGGGTTGGACACCACACTTAAATCCACAAATGGGTGTTTTATATTTTAAACTTGGTTTGGTGGGATTGTGAATGGAGCCAGTGGGGGAGCTCCATCTAGCGCGGCCTTGTTGGCTTCGGAAGCCGCGGACTCCGGTAAGGAAGCGGCCGTTCCAGGTGTCCCAAGCCACTGAGAGGATTCTCCCGACGCCGGAGCACCATCACCCAGCGAGAACAGCCTGGAACATCGGGCCTCCGTGAAGGCGACTGCGGAGGCCTCAATAGGCCCGACTATGGGTGGACATGGGGATGGGGACTGGACATTGTGCCTTCCCTCATAATGTAGGTATGTTGCAAAACTTTCCTTGAGCAGCGCTGCAGTTCTGCCGCTCCCCGTGTGTGCGACTTTGGCGCCTTTCAGAAGGGGGCGGGCTTAAAGTGCCGTTTTTCAACAGGCAGGACAAATCGATCAACGTCGGGCGATTTGGTTGCGGAAGAAAAATCGCTCCGACATTTCATCAATGAAGGTATTTTTAAATTACTCTAAATTATTTATTAACTAGAGTAATTTAAAAATCACCTTCAAAAGACGTGAGCGCCGACAACCGGAAGGATTTTCCGTAGGGGAGAAAAAAAGGTAAATTGTTTATTTTTATATTAAAAGTTGGTTTTTCGGGAGGCTTTAATAATATTTTTATGTTGCGAAATGGGGTCCCAAAAAATGTATGAACAAACAGTATTTTTCATACCGACTTCACCGCTAACCGCAACGTTCTAATCCACCGCATTCCACTAAAACCCACTCGCTAGTTGATTTAAATGGCTATTAATTTACAGGAATCAAACACTAAATTCCTTCCATTTGGCCCGGAAATTCATGAAAATGAGATTTAAAAATTATGTTATATTGTGGATTGTGGTGTGAATGTTATTTGTACACTTAGGCAATTTAAAAAAAGTTTATCTTTTCTTAAGAAATGGATAGATGTTTAGATCTACTCATTGAATTTTGTAATTAGCTACAATTAGATAACTAACTAATTATATGCTTTAATTTCAGGTCATCCAAGTAAGGTTGTTTCATATTTGTTTCAGAATGCTTCAATCTATAATAACTGAAAATTTCATTGAGTTCTCTTAATTTTTATGAAAGTTATGGGCTTTTAACTTTTCCAGATCACAGCTTTTGAGTTAAGTCAATTGAAAGGCAATGGGGAACAAGATGCTCATTTCCGAGTATGAAAATGGCCATAACTTTCTTAATACTGAAGATACGAAAGTAAACTAGGTGTCAAATTAAACTTCTTTTTATGCTTTATCTGAGGGGATAAATTGCTACATAATGGGAACCATTGTGGGGGGATGTTTTTTATGTTTAAAATCTCTTTATTGTTGTTACGTCTGTATTTTTTTTTTAATGTGCTGCATTGGCAAGAAACATTTCACTGCACCAATTGCTGCATGTGACCAAGAAAATAACCTTTGAACCTTTGAAGGGGACGGCTGCAGGGGATAGAGTGGACAAATCCCTCCTCATATAGCAAGGAACGACTGCAGAGAAATATTTATGGCAGCTATTCACATTAGACAATAGACAATAGGTGCAGGAGTAGGCCATTCGGCCCTTCGAGCCAGCACCGCCATTCACTGTGATCATGGCTGATCATCCACAATCAGTATCCCGTTCCTGCCTTCTCCCCATGTCTCTTCACTCCTCTATCATATTCTATTTTGAGACTCCTCTATCTTTATCCTCTATCTTAAGAGACGACTCTATCTATAAGAGACTCTCTCTTGAAAGCCTCCAGAGAATTGGCCTCCACATCCTTCTGAGGCAGAGAATTCCACAGATTCGCAACTCTGTGAGAAAAAGTTTTTCCTCATCTCCGTCTAGATGGCCCCTGGTTCTGGACTCACCCAACATCAGGCCATGTTTCCTGCCTCTAGCGTGTCCAACCCTCAATAATCAATAAGATTCCCCCTTATCCTAAACTCCAGAGTATACAAGCCCAGCTGCTCCATTCCCTCAGCATATGACAGTTCCGCCATCCCGGGAATTAACCTTGTGAACCTACACTGCACTCCCTCAATAGCAAGAATGTCCTTCCTCAAATCTGGAGACCAAAACTGCACACAATACTCCAGGTGTGGTCTCACTTTCGGGGGAGGTTAGACAGGCTAGGACTTTATTGCTTGGAGCGCAGCAGGAGAAGGGCTGATCTTACAGAGGTGTGCAAAAACCGCAAGGGGAACAGATGTGGTGAACGAACGCATAGAATCCTTTACCCCAGGGTCGGAAAATCAAGAACCGGAGCATACAGGTTAAAGTGAGCGGGGAAACAAACTGAGAGGCAACTTTTTGGGGTCAAACGTGGGGAAATGGGACCAGATTAGACAGGGACATCTTGGAAGGCATGGTCAAGTTGGGCCGAAAGGCCTGTTCCCCTGATAAAAGTTCACGATTTGCGGCAAATGTACAAGATGTTGATGAATCGAACTTAGATTATTGTGTTCCAAACAGAGCGTGATGGGTATACGGAACATATTGCCAGAGGAGGTAGATGAGGCAGGTACTGTATAACAACATTTAAAACACATTTGGGCAGGCACATGGTTGGGAAAGGTTTAGAGGGATATTGGTCAAACGCAGGCAGGTGAGACTAGTGTAGATGGGGTATTTTGGTTGGCATGTTCTTGATGGGCCAAAAGACCTGTTTACGTTCTATTTGGCTCTATGACTTAATGATTCGAACAAGAAGGTAGACATAAATGCTGCAGAAACTCAGCGGGTGAGGCAGCATCTATGGAGCGAAGGAAATAGGCCACGTTTCGGGTTGAGACCCTTCTTCAGACTGATGTGAGGGTGGGGGGGGGGGGGCGGAAGGAAGAAAGGAAGAGATTGAGACAGTGGGCTGAGGGAGAGCTGAGAAGGAGAGGAGAAAGTAGGGACTAATCTGTGCATCGCTCCTTCCCTCTGCAACTGGATACTGGACTTTCTAACCAACAGACCCCAGTCTGTTAGGTTAGACAAGCACACCTCTTCAACCCTCACCCTGAACACCGGCGTTCCACAGGGCTGTGTGCTGAGCCCCCTCCTCTACTCCCTCTTCACCTATGACTGCACACCTGTACATGGTACTAACACCATCATCAAGTATGCAGATGATACAACGGTGATTGGCCTCATCAGCAACAACGATGAATCGGCCTACAGGGAGGAATTCCAGCACTTAGCAGCATGGTGCGCTGACAACAACCTGGCCCTTAACTCCAAGAAGACCAAGGAGCTCATTGTAGACTTCAGGAAGTCCAGGGGCGGCACGCACACCCCCATCCACATTAACGGTACGGAGGTGGAACGTGTTTCTAGCTTCAGGTTCCTGGGAGTCAACCTCTCCGACGACCTCTCTTGGACCCACAATACCTCAACTCTGATCAAGAAGGCTCACCAGCGTCTCTTCTTCCTGAGGAGACTGAAGAAGGTCCATCTGTCTCCACAGATCCTGGTGAACTTCTACCGCTGCACCATCGAGAGCATCCTTACCAACTGCATCACAGTTTGGTATGGCAACTGCTCTGTCTCCGACCGGAAGGCATTGCAGAGGGTGGTGAAAATTGCGCAACGCATCACCGGTTCCTCGCTCCCCTCCATTGAGTCTGTCCAAAGCAAGCGTTGTCTGCGGAGGGCGCTCAGCATCGCCAAGGACCTCTCTCACCCCAACCATGGACTGTTTACCCTCCTACCATCCGGGAGGCGCTACAGGTCTCTCCGTTGCCGAACCAGCAGGTCCAGGAACAGCTTCTTTCCGGCGGCTGTCACGCTACTCAACAACGTACCTCGGTGACTGCCAATCACCCCCCCCCCCCCGGACACTTATTGTTATTTATTCAAATCATTTGCTGTGTCGCTCTTCCAGGGAGATGCTAAATGCATTTCGTTGTCTCTGTACTGTACACTGACAATGACAATTAAAATTGAATCTGAATCTGAATCTGAATCGGACTACCTGAAGTTAGAGAAGCCAATGTTCATACCGCTACGGTGCAAACTGAACAAGCGAAATATGAGGTGCTGCTATGAGGTCCAATTTACGGTGATCCTCACTCTGGCCATGGAGGAGGCCCAGGACAGAATGGTCGGATTCGGAATGGGAGGGGGAGTTGAAGTGCTGAGCCACCGGGAGATCAGTCTCGTTAGCGCGAACCGAGTGGGAGGTGTTGGGCGAAGCGATCGCCAAACCTACGCTTGGTCTCACCGATGTAGAGCAGCTGACATCTAGAGCAGCTAATGATTAGAACTGTTTGTTTCTATGGAAGCACCATTGAGGGAGGGAGGGGGGGAGCGAAGGAGAGGAGAGGGGGGGAGATGGGGAGGGTGGGGGGAAGAGAGGCGGGGGGGTGGGGCAGGGCGGGAGAGAGGGAGAGAATATAAAGCCCGTGTTTTCATGCTTTCTTAAATTAAAAGAATCCTGAAGCCATTGTAATTTTGTCCGCTTTCACTGTGGAGGTGATGACATTTGTAGGCAGCACCAAACGTTCTGCACAACCGCTCTTCATTACTGCTTTGTTGAGTGTTGACAGTTTAGCAGAGCGTGTGGAGCTCGGTGTATTAACATTACTACGTGTCTGACGATTTCTCTAATTCGAGGGATGGGTCAAAGTGGCTGACCAGATTGTGTTTTTTGATGTGATTCACTTGTAGCGGGGAATAACTATCTATCTGGCAGTGGTTACGTGGCATGATTTTATGAGCCGTTTCACGTCACACGCCCAGTGCCATCAAATAAATGTTTCAAACACACCAGCTAACCAGCATCCTGACATTACTGGCGGCCTCATTATTTTCATCATCTATTTGCGTTTGGTCAGAGCAGTTTCGTTCTGGATCATCTATTTTCGGGTGGTGCCGACAGACCTTCTCGGAGAAGCTTAGCTGGCGTGCATCGTGTAATTAGTACGCGATAGTGTCCACACTGGAGAAATAATGGCTGTGATATAATCACTGATGCTTACCAAGTGTTCTACACTCGATTGCTGGAAAACTGCAGAATGGAAGCCAGGCAGCACTTGTTATTCTTGGAATAAAATTGAAAATTAGCAACTGGCTCCCATCCTTTTTTTTTTAATCCTCCCCAAATGACACCTGACTGTTTAAGTGGGAAAATCTAGAACGGAGACGAGGAAACTCATTTTCTCACAGAGAGTGGTGAGTCTGTGGAATTCTCCGCCTCGGTGGAGGGCGGTGGAGGCCGGTTCTCTGAATACTTCCAAGAGAGAGCTAGATAGGGCTCTTAAAAATAGCGGAGTCAGGGGATATGGGGAGAAGGCAGGAACGGGGGTACTGATTGGGGATGATCAGCCATGATCACATTGAATGCTGGTGCTGGCTTGAAGGGCCAAATGGCCTACTCCTGCATCTATTGTCTATTGTTTATTGTCTATAAACTGTTGCCCACAAGTCCATCTAATTTCGAATTGGTACATTTGCTTACAAACCGGCAATACTTTCTCGATGTAGGAAGGAACTGCAGATGCTAGTTTCCACCGGAAAATGACACCAAAATGCTGCCAAATGCGGGACAGGCAGCATCTCTGGAGAGCAGGGATGGGTAACGTTTTGGGTCAAGACCCGTCTTCAGACTGAGGGTCAGAGGAGAGGGAGACCTGAGATATGTAAGGGTAAGGTGTGAAAGCGACAGATCAAAGCAGTCGATGATCAAGGAAATGTAGAATGGTTGTTAGCTGGGGAGTAAAATTAATCAGTAAAATTAATCAGGAAGACAGTGAAACGAGTCGGAGAACTAGGGTGAGGGGAAGGAAAGAGAGAGAGAGAGGGAAAGCAAGGATTACTTGAAGTTAGGGATAACAATATTCATACCGCTGGGTTGTAAGCTGCCCAAGCGAAATATCAGGAATATTTCACTGCCTTTTATTAGTTTAGCTTAATTTAGAGATACAGTGTGGAAACAGGCCCTTCGGCCCACCGAGTCTGCACCGACCGGCGATCCCTGCACATTAACTCCACTCTATATGCACTAGGGACTATTTACAATTACACATTTATACCAACTCAATTAACCTTCAAAACCTGTACGTCTTTGGAGTGTGGGAGGCAGCCAAAGATTTCGGAGGAAACCCACACAGGTCACGGGGAGAACGTACAATCTCCGAATAGACAAGCACCCGTAGTGGGGATCGAACCCGGGGCTCTGGCGCTATAAGGCAGCAACTCTACCACTGCGCCACAGTGCCGCCCGTATTACAACTTGCATATTTCTTCCATGTAGAGCACTTTCATATTTCACCACTAGGTTCATCTAATTAGTGTTCAGTTTTGTGCAGGGAGTTTGCATCTGTATCAAGTGCTGGGCCTGCGTGAAGCCAGCATTCCTTCAGCTGCCTGAAGAAGGTTCCTGACCCGAAATGTCACCTATACCGTATCTCCAGAGATGCTGTCTGACCCGCTGAATTACTCTGGCTTTTTGTGTCTACCCTCCACAGATGCTGCCTGACCTTCTGAGTTACTCCAGCTCTCTGTGTTTTGCTCAAGATTCCAGCATCGTAAAACTGGTTAAAGTCTTCTGAATTGTTTAGCTTATAGTCTCATTAGCAAATTTGCAGATGACACAAAGCTGGGTGGCAGTGTGAACTGTGAGGAGGATACTATGAGAATGCAGGGCGACTTGGACAGGTTGGGTGAGTGGGCAGATGCATGGCAGATGCAGTTTAATGTGGATAAATGTGAGGTTATCCACTTTGGTGGCAAAGACAGGAAGGCAGATTATTATCTAAATTGTGTCAAGTTGGGAAAAGGGGAAGTACAACGGGATCTGGAGGTCCTTGTTCATCAGTCAATGAAAGTAAGCATGCAGGTCCAGTAGGCAGTGAAGAAAGCAAATGGCATGTTGGCCTTCATAACAAAAGTAGTTGAGTATCAGAGCAAAGAAGTCCTCCTGCAGTTGTACAGGGCCCTAGTGAGACCACACCTGGAGTAATGTGTGCAGTGTTGGTCCCCTAATTTGAGGAAGGACATTCTTGCTATTGAGGGGGTGATCACAAGGTTAATTCCTGGGATGGCGGGACTGTCATATGCTGAGAGAATGGAGCTGGGCTTGTACACTCTGGAATTTAGGATGAGAGGGGATCTCATTGAAACATATAAGATTATTAAGGGTTTGGACATGCTAGAGGCAGGAAACATGTTTTCGATGTTGGGGGAGTCCAGAACCAGGGGCCACAGTTTAAGAATAAGGAGTAAGCCATTTAGAAGGGAGATGAGGAAACACTTTTTCTCACAGAGAGTTGTGAATCTGTGGAATTCTCTGCCTCAGAGGGCGGTGGAGGCCGGTTCTCTGGATGCTTTCAAGAGAGAGCTAGATAGGGCTCTTAAAAATAACGGAGTCAGGGATATGGGGAGAAGGCAGGAACGGGGTACTGATTGGGGATGATCAGCCATGATCACATTGAATAGTGGTGCTGGATCAAAGGGCTGAATGGCCTACTCCTGCACCTATTGTCTATTGTCTATTTTAGTTTGAAGGGCTGGAACTAATTGTTGGGATATTAATGTCTCGAACTTTTGCAACACCACTTTGACCTGTTTTACTGTATTAAACATTTTCCCCCTTTAGGCCAAAACAAAACTGAAAACTGTTTTGTTTTTTAACAGTAGTATAAAAGCTAGAACGTTAAAATCGATGGTTGTAATTATACTACAATTATACTTGGTACTTATTACATACCTAGTATCTAGTGGATTGTAGGTAAATAGAGAGGGGGAATTGAAAGCAGACCTTTCCTAATTCCAGTTGTGCTTATTTCAGCATGAGTTGAGATGTTGCAACCAGCACGTCGCATTTAATTTTGTCGGCATTGAAACATCTGATTATATTCTCAATTTGTTTGCTTGTGACGTAGTAAGAGGCTATTGCTCCTGTCGAATCTATGCCACCTCCATCCCACTCACCTCGCTGCTGCCTATTCTCTCGCAACCATCCTTTGTTTTACAATCCCACCAATCACTTATGTATGAGCGGCACGGTGGTGCAGCGGTAGGGTTGCCGCCCTACGGCGCCAGAGACCCGGGTTCGATCCTGACTCCGGGTGTTTGTACGTTCTCCCCGTGACCACGTGGGGTTTCTCCGGGTGCTCCGGTTTCCTCCCACACGCCAAAGACATACAGGTCTGTTGATTAAATCTTGTTTGGCAAAATTGTAAAGTGTCCCTAGTTTGTGTAGGATAGTGTTAGTGTGCAGGGATCGCTAGTCGGCGTGGACTCGGTGGGCCGTATGGCCAGTTTCCGCGCTGTATCTCTAAAGTCTAAATCTTCGGTTTCTCCATTAAACTGTGCCTTACCATTCTTGGGTTAGTCTTGGCAGTGCTTTGAGTGAGAAGGGAGGGTACACAAAATGCTGGAGAAACTCAGCGGGTGCAGCAGCATCTCTGGAACGAAGGCGATTGGGGCCAAAACCCTTCTTCAGACCTTCTTTGAGTGAGAAGTTTGTGGGTTCATGTCCCAGTTGCGAGGCGTGAGCACTAAACTCAATGCTGGGCCACACTGGAAGAATGCTGCACTGTCAGAGGAACTGTGCCTCCAAACGCAGACCAAGTGCTATTGTACAAAGGAGCTAATTAAGCATCCAAAACCAAATCATTGTTTTTGTAAAGTCATCAGGTGTGTCTATTAATTCCCTCTAATAATTGTTGTATGACAGAGCAGTTTTCAGTTTTGGAATTGCATTGACAAAAAGATCCTCGCAATCGAGACTTTCTTTTTTAGTTTCCTCTGACCTCCCTCTGTGTGCTTCGTAGCTGTCGACAAAACCTGTATTGGTGATGCTAATTGCACAATTTAAATTATTCCGAACAAATATTTTTCATTAATATAATTTGCAGCTAATGTAAAAATGATAATCCAAACTTAACTAATTAATATTTTCAGAGATTTACAGCCATCTGGTAGAACTTGTTAATGGCCAATCATTAAGAAAACTATAAAGAGACCTACTGTTTATTCCGTATCCATTCAACAAGAAGTGACCAGCTTTGGCTCATATTTAAGGAAACAATTATCTCTTGAATGGTTTTGCAGATTGGAAAATTCTAAAACCACAAACTTTTATTCATCACAGATAGAATTTTGGTTTAATTAATTCAATCTGGAATGCAGGCTAATTAGTTTAGTTTAGTTTAGAGATACAGTGTGGAAACATGCCCTTCGGCCCACCGAGTCTGCGCCAACCAGCGATCCCAGCGCGTTTTTTTGGCAGAACGGTGGCGCAGCGGTAGAGTTGCTGCCTTTCAGCGCCAGAGAACCAGGTTTGATCCTGGCTTTGAGTTCTTGTCAGTAGGGAGTTTGTACGTTCTCCCCATTACCGTGGCATTTCTTCAAGAACCTCGGTTACCTCCCACACTCCAAAGACGTACAGGTTTGTAGGTTAATTGGCTTGGTGTAAATGTAAAAATTGGCCCCTGTGTAGGATAGTGTTAATGTGTATGGATTGCTGGTTGATGTGGACTTTGTGGACCGAAGGGCCTGTTACATTTATACCAAGCCTATTAACCTGCAAGCCTGTACGTCATGGGAATGTGGGAGGAAACAGAAGATCGCGGGGAAAACCGGGAGAACGCACAAAATTAGTTTCGAGATACAAAGTGGAAATAGGCCATTCATAGACAGTCAGATCCTTGTTAGACACAAAAAGCTGAAGTAATTTAGCGGGTCAGGCAGCACCTCTGGAGAAAAGGAATGGGCGACGTTTCGGGTCGAGGCTGGAGAGAGAACCAAGAGATATGAAAAGGTACTTGGAACAAAATAATGAAAGATATGCAAAAAGGCAGATCAAAGCCAGCAGCAATTATCAAGGAAAAGTGGAGCCCACAGTGGCCCATTGTTGGCTGTGGGCAAGGTGATAACGAGTAATACCAACTGTGAAACTCAGCAGGACGACAGTGAAAGTAGTACGATGACTAGGGTGGGGGAGGGGATGCAAGGGTTACTTGATAGAGAAGTCAATGTTCATACCGCTGGGGTGTGAGCTGCCCAAGCCAAATATGAAGCGCTGTTCCTCCAATTTGCGTTTGGCCTCACTCTGACAGTGGAGGAGGCCCAGGACAGAAAGGTCTGTATCCTTTTTCCCTGGGTGGAAATGTCAAAGACCGGAGAGCATAGGTTTAAGGTGAGAGGGGCAAAGTTTAAAAGAGACGTGTAGGGCAAGTTTTTTTTAACAATGCCTGGAATGTGTCGCATGGGGTGGTGGTGAGACAGGTACCATTTATAAGGCTTTTAGATAGGCACTTGGATATGCATGCCTTCATACATTTTCAATCAGAGAGTTGTGAGTGTGGAATTCCCTGCCTCAGAGGGCGGTGGAGGCTGATTCTCTGGATACTTTCAGGAGAGAGCTAGATAGTTAAAGATAGCGGTCAGGGGATACGGGAGAAGGCAGGAACGGGGTACTGATTGGGGATGATCAGCCATGATCATATTGAATGGCGGTGCTGGCTCGAAGGGCCGAATGGCCTACTCCTGCACCTATTGTCTATTGTCTACTGTCTATTAAATGGAAGGACATGGATCACGTGCAGGCAGATAAGATCAGTTTACCCTGGCATTTTGTTTGATGCGGCCATTGTGAGCCGAAGGACATGTCCCTGCTCTGTACTTTGCTGTGCACTAACCCACGTAAGTGCCTTTCTCCAAACTAGTAGGATTCGGAAAGAGCGAACTAAATATATTTATAGAGGATAAATAAGCAAGACACATTCAGAGCAGCAGGGACTAAGGTATGTTGACAGCAAGAAAGGCACTGATCTTTAAAACTGCCCTCTGACCCAGCGAGCAGTGAAGTAGGTTACTTTCCCATTAGGTTTATGGCACATCAGTGCTTGCTTGCGGCTTTCTTCCACTTGGTATCACAATGGATTTGGTTCTGAGCTGCAGCCTTAAATGTAATCTGCTTTCACAAACTGGCCCGATTGTTACAGTTCCATCTCCAAACGAGAACGTTAACGCCTTAGTACATTTTCCTGGCTTAATAAATACCTTAATACTCTAATATTTTTTAAAGTCAAAGGCCATTTTTTTTTTAGGAATCTCAAAATCAGGTACCTTCCCCAGGCACAGTCCGGCATTCTCAGATTGCTAAGCTCCTGCATTTGTTCGATTCTTCGATGAATACGTTGGTCTCGATAATCCATTGCTGGCTAATGTTGGTTATACTGATACACAGCGTTGCCAAGCTGGGCCAGGAAGTCTGTAACAGTGATAAGAACTGGAAAATACGGGAGGCTCCGGAGACTATTTCCTTATCTTTAGACTTTACTTAAGCTTTTAGAGAAACGGTGCGGAAACAGGCCCTTCGGCCCATCACGTTCGCCTCGAACAGCGTTCACCCCGCACACTAAAACTATTCTGCACCCAAGGGACAATTTTTATCGTAGACAAACAACCTGTATAATTAACCTACAAACCTGCCCTTCGGCCCACAGTGTCCACGCTAACCAGCGATCCCCACACACTGGCACTATCCTACACGCCAGGGACATTTTCACATTGACAGAAGCTAATTAACCTACAAACATGAACATTGGTAGATTGTGGGAGCCAACTGGAGCACCCGGCGAAAACCCAGGTGGTCACGGGGAGAA
The DNA here is from genome assembly GCA_963514005.1 of Raja brachyura. The sequence goes on from OY740789.1 coordinate 7,356,095, forward strand.
CGTACAGGTAGTCAGGTTCGAACCCGGGTCATTGGTGCTGTGAGGCAGCGACTCTACCGCTGTGCCACCGGGCCACTCTGCAACATCATGGTTTTTAGGCTTGATTCTCCAAAGATCGAAGAGGGACGTCAATATCCCCCCATTCAAAGTCCTTAGCGGAGTTGTTAAGCAAGCCGGCAGAAGGACATTCATAATCTTGTTTCACTCCATTACAAAGTCAAATACATTGGAATAATCCTGATTGGACATTATTGGCGATGGAGTGCTCACGGAATAGTGGGCGATTTACGTGATCTTTCTTTAAGTAACACAGTCTGCCTTGATCTCTGTTTCCAATTACTTTAACTCGCTTTCCCATTCCCACACTGACCTTTCTGTCCCGGGCCTCCTCCATTGGCAGAGTGCTGCCGCATTCAAATTGGAGGGACAGCAGCTCATATTTCGCTTGGGCAGCTTACAACCCAGTGGATGAACGTTGATTTCTCCAATTTCAAGTAACCCCTGCATTCCCTTTCGCCCCCCCCCTCTCCCTCCCCCCCCCCCCCCCCCCCCCCCCCCCCCCCGTCGTCCTACTAGTTCCATTGTTCGCATCCCTGTCTCCCTTCGTTTTCACCTCTTCCCCAGCCTACAATGGGCCATTGTGGCCTCCACCCTTCCTCGGTCATCTGGGCCTGACTCTTCTGGCCAATTCCTACCTCCAGTTCCCTCCCTTCTACTTTCAATCCTGACCCGAAACGTCACCCATTATCTTTCTCCAGAGATGCTGCATGACCCGCTGAGTTACTCCAGCACTTTGCGCCTATCTTCGGTATAAACCAGCGTCTACAGTTCCTTTCTACACAGTTTATTTTGAGTAACCTACCGGTTCTCTGCGGCCTCTCTGCTGATTATATCATAAATAAAAATAATAACGTCATCCCTTCTATCAAGTCACACAAGCTAACTCGGCCTTATCCAAACTATCGTGGCAATGCCATCAAATGTGCCCTTTTTTAAATGTGATATTGAAAAAGAGGACTGTGTTATTACATATTTTCAGAATTCTAACATTTCAGCCCAAGGGTTAGGTTGTCCATTCACGGTGCCATTAAACCATGCGTTTCCAAACCCTTTATCTGTAGTATTTTACATTCCCCCTCTCCAATATTTATCTAACTCCTTTTAACTCATGCTCCTGCTAATTGTGCCGAAGTATTCTGTTTTTTAATAACCGCAATGTGAAAAAAAAAGATCTTTGTGATAATCTCTTTAAGTCTTCCTTTATAACTGTAATCGCCCATGCTGGGTATATTGTAGATAAATAGAAGCTAAAAAAAATGTCCTATCACACATCCCTGGGCATATTTTGAACAGTTCATTTATAGCTGCTCTTTATATCTGAACACTAGCTGTTTCTATAGTCATTCTTCTATATCCACGTTAACATCACCTACCTTAATTTTTATAATGTCTATTATGTAACTCCATTTCAAATCCAGCAGTTTCCACAAAAAAAATTCAATTAAACCAGTCAAGCATGGCTTGCCTGACAAATCTGTGCTAGCTATCTCTACAAATCGAGCCACAGTTAAGCAATGATCGACTAGCCTTTTGATCGACTAATTTTCTATTTTCTCCTTTCAGTGTTTCTTGAACAGGACTATGCCTCGTGAGGCACATCGTCATTCTCAGTTTGGTGTCCTACACTATATATTGCCAGACATTTTCCAAACTTAACCTTTACCAGCTGGGGCTGACAATTTTAGATTCCGGATAGACACAAAGTGCTGGAGGAATTCATGTTCATTAGTTATAGGAGAAGAATTAGGCCATTCGGCCCATCAAGTCTACTCTGCCATTTAATTCCGGCTATTCTATCCTTAAAACCCCATTCTTCTGCCTTCTCCCCATAGCACCCGTACTAATCAAGAGTCTATCCACTGACAGCCTCCACAGTCTTCTGTGGTAATGAATTCCACAGATTCAACACCCTCTGGCTAAAATTCCTCCTCATATTCTTTCTAAAGGTACATCCTTTTATTCTGAGGCTATGGCCTCTGGTCGTAGACTCGCCCACAAGTGGAAACATCCTCTCCACACCCACTCTATCCAGGCTTTTCACGATTAGGTAATTTTTAGTGAGCTCCCCCCTCATTCTTCTAAACTCCAGCGAGAACAGGCCCAGTGCCGCCAAACGCTCATCATATATATGTTAACCCACTCATTCCTGGGATCATTCTCGTAAACCTCCTCCAGACCCTCTCCAGGGCCAGCACATCCTTCCTCAGATATGGCGCCCAAAGGGGAGGCCATTTAACACTGAGGTGAGAAAAAACTTTTTCACCCAGAGAGTTGTGAATTTGTGGAATTCCCTGCCACAGAGGGCAGTGGAGGTCAAAACACAGGATGGATTTAAGAGAGAGTTAGATAGAGCTCAAGGGGCTGGTGGAATCAAGGGATATGGGGAAAAGGCAGGCACGGGTTGGGAACGATCAGCCATGATCACAATGAATGTCGGTTCTGGCTCGAAGGGCTGAATAGCCTCCTCCTGCACCTATATTCTATGTTTCTACGTTTCTAAAACTGCTCACAATACTCCAAATATAATCTGACCTGTGCCTTATAAAGCCTCAGCATTACATACCTGTTCTTATATTATACTAGACCAAGGGGTACCCGTTGGGTCCCGTCCCCTCAACGCGCATTTGCGGGGGCTGTGGCGTCACACTCACTAACCACCCCCCACACACACAGAGGGGGGAGGTGGGAGGTGGAGGGAGTGAAAGGGGGAGGGGATGAGGGGGGGTGAGAGAGAGGAGGGGAGAGAAAGGGAGGGAAGGGGGAAGGAGGGGGCAGGGGAGAGAGGAGGGGGAGAGAGGGGGAGGGGTGGAGAGAGAGGAGTGGGGGGTAGAGGGGGGAGGGAGGGCGGAGGGGGGAGAGCGGAGGGAGAGGGGGGGAGGGGGGAGAGGAGGAGGGGAGTCGTGCAGGCGAGTGGGCTGCGAGCGAATAGGCTGCTGGGTCCACGACAAGCGTGCTGCGGGGCTCACGGCGAGTGGGCGGCGGAGACTCGAGGAAAGACGTGGGTGGGCACAATCTGAGCACAGTCAAAAGCAGCGGCTTCAATCCAGAGCCCTAGGGGGGAAGGCTGAGGGCGGCGCGGGGTGCTAAGGCCTGCCGCACTCGGGTGCTCCTCGGCATCACTCGGGTTCTCTCGGGAAACCTGAGCCGAAGCGCGAGCGTACTGTGTTTTTTCAGTGGCTTCAATCCAGAGTCCTGGGGGAGGAGGGCGGCTGGGCTGCGGGCAGGGCTGGGCGCTGCGCTGCGAAGGGCCGGCCGAGTGCTTGTCGACTGTGAGTCGGGAGACGACAATATTACTGTGAGTCGGGGTGGGGGTTAACGTAACTCGTCATCGGCTTGAATCGAGAGCCCGGGGTGTGGGGGAAGGGCGGCTGGGCCTCGGGCGGGGTGGTGCCCTTCGGATGGCAGGCCGGTCAACTGTGAATGGGGGAAGCCATTGTGACGTCATCAGCTCGTTAGATTTTAAAAAGGTGTCAGATTTGTGGAGAATTTCAAGAATGAACTCAGGAAATAATGAATAATATTTACAGATGAGGGGATTTTTGACATCACGAGGTAAATCTCTACCGGAATATGAAAAATGTCACCGTTAGATTGTCAGGTTTTCGAGGAGATGTGAATCAAAGAAAAAGATAATCAAACACAGAAGACACAAACAAGTTGAAAAATATCCAAGATCAGACTTTTAGTAATATAGATAGATATCCTCTCGAAATAAACACTGACATTGCATTTGCCTTCCTTAAGGGCCTGTCTCACGTAGGCTATTTGTTAGACGACTACAGGCCACATGGTCGCCGGGGTGTCGCCTGTATGGTCGTGAGTAGTCTCCTCAGTCACCCAAAGAGTCGTAGCGTCTTTCTGGAAGGGTTCCAATCCAAAACGTCACCCAACCTTTTCTCCAGTGATGCTGGCTGACTTGCTGAATTATTCCAGCACTTTGTGTGTAACTTCAGTACAAACCAGCATTTGCAGTACCTTCCGACACAATTTTAGATGCAGCATTTTTTGTTTGTATCGTGCTAATGCTAAATGCAACACTAAATACACTAATCAGTGCAAAGTAGCAGAATGGTGTAAGATGATAGTGCAATCCGAAGAATGAAATAACCAAATGAGCGAGAGTTAAGTGCAGTGTTTGGCAGCACCTCAGGGAAAGGGGATGTGACAGATTCAGGACTTTTGATAGCAGTGGGGAGGAACTGTTCTTAAGTGTAGCCATCTGGGATTTCAAGCTCCTGTATCGTCTCTCAGAAGGTAGAAGAGAGAAAAGGGAATGGCCAGGGTGATCGACATCCTCGATGATGCTTCCTGCCAACTATCTGCCTCTGAGTCTGAAGAAGGGTCTGGACCCGAAACGTCGCCTATCTCCTTCGCTCCTTAGATGCTGCTGCACCCGCTGAGTTTCTCCAGCTTTTTGTGTAACCCTCGATTCTCCAGCATCTGCAGTTCCTTCTTTAACACAACTATCTGCCTCATCCTTGGTGACCCTCGGACTATCCTTGATCGGACTTTGCTGGCTTTGCCATGCACTAAATGTTATTCCCTTATCGTGTAATCTACACAATGTGAATGGCTCGATTGTAATCATGTATTTTCTTTCTGCTGTCTGGTTGGCACGCAACAAAAGCTTTTCACTGTACCTCGGTGCACGTGACAATGAACTAAACTGACCTGCCTTCCTGAGGCACTGTGAAGATGGACCGGATGGAAGGAAGTGACGAGCCTGTGATGGCACTGGGCTGAGTTCGCCACTCTCTGCAGGGTCAGTCAGTCATGAGCAGAGCAGTTGCCGGACAGGGCTGAGGTGCACCCCATCAGAAAACCTTCCACAGCTCATCTTGTAGCATCCTCGTGGGATCTTCTAATTCACCAAAGAAAGGAATATCTACAGATGCCACCATAGAAAGCATCCTATCCAGATGCATGGTAGACAAAAATGCTGGAGAAACTCAGCGGGTAAGGCAGCATCTATGGAGTGAAGGGAAAATAGGCGAAGTTTCGGGTCGAGACCCTTCTGAAGGCTATGCCACTAAGAGCCCAAGCAAATGCAGAGAGTTGTGAACGCAGCCCAGTCCATCACACAAAGTAGCCCCCCCTCCATCAATTCCATCTACACTCCACCCTGTTTAATGGGTGGTGCGAAGCTTCCTGAGAGTTGTTGGTTCTGCACCGTGCACCCCATTGGAATCGGAAGCAGAATCATGTTGTGAGTCATGGTTGCAAATCTAAAGGTGAGAGATTGAATTGGACAATTATCTTCAGGCCAGTCTGATATTTCGTCCGTTTTGAAGCTCGCCAGGGTCAGTCAGGCACCATTTACGTTTCACAGTTCGTGCTGGCTTCCCATTCTTCACCAAGTGGGAATTACAGCCGTCCTGGATACGAATCTCCAGTTGTTGCCCCACCAGTAAAGACACTGGCCTCCAGGCTTTTAACAATCGAGAATCGAGAGTTAAGAGTGTTTTATTGTCATATGTCCAGAAAAGTAACAATGAAATTCTTAATGCCGCAGCACAACAGATATGTAAACATAGTATATATGTGTGTACATATAGTCAAGAGTCAAGTGAAGAGAGTTTTATTGTCATGTGTCCCAGATAGGACAATGAAATTCTTGCTTGCTGCAGCACAAGAATATGTAAACATAATACAGAACAGGAGATAACAGTTCAGTGTGTCTATATACCATAGACCATTTATATACACACAATAAATAAACTGATAAAGTGCAACAGACTGTTATTGTTCAGAGTTTGTTTGATATCGTGTTTAATCGCCTGACTGCTGTGCGGAAGAACCTGAATGTTCCAGATGTCAAGCTCCTGTACCTGCTTTCCGATGGCAACGGAGAGATGAGTGTGTGGCCAGGATGGTGTGGGTCTTTGATGATGCCGGCTGCCGTTTTGAGGCATTGACTCCGATAGATCCCTTCGATGGTGGGGAGGTCAAAGCCGATGATGGACTGGGCATATAAAATATATGTGTGTGCGCATAATATACGCTTACACATACACTCACACGCATATATATATATATACACTGTACACATATATGCACACACACCTACATATATATATGTATATATATACACATACATACAAATATATACATGTACACATACGTACATATATATATATATATATATATGTATATATATACACACATACAAATATATACATGTACACATACGTACATATACCAGCACAACAACCTGGCCCTCAACACCAGCAAAACCAAGGAACTGATTGTGGACTTTGGAAGGAGTAGGATGGGGACCCACAGTCCTGTTTATAGCAACGGGTCGATGGTTGAAAGGGTCGAGATCTTCAAATTCCTGGGCGTGCACATCTGTGAAGATCTTTCCTGGTCCGAGAACACAGACCAGCTCATCAGCGCCTCTACTTCCTGAGAAGATTACGGAGATTTGGTCTGTCAAGGAGGACTCTCTCTAACTTCTACAGGTGTACAGTAGAGAGCTTGCTGACTGGTTGCATCGTGGCTTGGTTCGGCAACTTGAGCGCCCTGGAGAAGAAAAGACTCCAAAAAGTAGTAAACACTGCCCAGTCCATCATCGGCTCTGACCTTCCTTCCATCGAGGGGATTCATCACAGTCGCTGCCTCAAAAAGGCCGGCAGCATCATCAAGGACCCACACCACCCTGGGCGCACACTCATCTCCCTGCTACCTTCGGGTAGAAGGTACAGGAGCCTGAAGACTGCAACAATCCGGTTTAGGAATAGCTACTTCCCCACAGCCATCAGGCTATTAAACCTGGCTCGGACAAAACTCTGAACATTAATATCCCTCCATCTGTTATTTGCACTTTATTAATTTATTAATTCATGGGTGTATTTATGTATAGAATTGTAGTCAATGCCTTCTATGTTCTGTTGTGCTATGCAAAGAAAGATTTTCATTGTCCTGTCAGGGACACATGACAATAAACCCTTTTGACTCTTTTGACTTTGATATACACACACAGAGAATAATAACGTAAAGACAAAAACAATGCCCCCAAGTTCAGTACTTATTTGGAGGTTGTCGGGTTTAATAGCCTGATGGCTGTAGGGAAGAAGCTGTTCCTGAACCTGGACGTTACAGTTTTCAGGCTCCTTTACCTTCTTCCCAATGGCAGGAGTGAAATGATAGTGTGGCCAGGGGGCTGTGGGGGGAAACCGGAGCAACCGGAGCAAATCCACGATGTCACAGTGCAGCCACAGACAGCGCCCGTAGTCAGGGTGGAACCCGGGTCTTTGGCGCTGTGGGGCAGCAACTCTAACGCTGCGCCACTGTGCCGCCCTGTTCCGTTTATTATCTATTACCTGTGCATGGTGTATTTACAGGCCTTTTATGCGGCTGTGAGTATGAATCACATCATTCTGTTGTCGGTACATTTGACATTTTGACAACTTGACCCTTGACTCGAGTGAAGCTGATCTGTTGTAGCAGCACCTTTCCATCACCTATATGCCGTCCGATATCTCTACTCTCCCCTTCTTGCACTCTGACAGCTTCATCCTTCCTTCTTGCAAAGACAGATGCAAAGTACTCACTTGAGAAGAATCGGTGAGTAGGGTACAAAGCAGCAATTTGAAATCTGTGCGAGCACAATGGTCTGGAGCGCTGGCAGAACATTGTGTAAAATTGATATAATTGGCAGCAATTTCTGCTTGGCGAGGCTGTGCGGAGAATTAATCAAATGCACGGGAAGTCTGAAATCGGACATACTCGGGCACTCCAAAGCAGCACACATTTCTGTAGATGTTTGTACAAATGTTTGAAGTAAACATCGAGGGAAGCAAACAGCGGCATTGTAGGACGAGGCGCGCATTTGCGATAACGGGAATTCACGCAGTAGGAGAGGAGATCGAAATCAATGACAAAGTGATAACAGTCATCACTGGCGGCTTAAGCCGAGCTATTTCACATTGATAGATGAAAGATCAGGTTCGCGAGCCTGAAGGGTTGTGGGCATTGAGAATATAATTGTCATATGAAGCCAGATCAACACCGGAGGATGCACATGAATGCTAATCAGCCAAGAGTGAAAAGTTAACGACAGATTTAAAAAAACCCAATCGATTAGAAACACAGCTCCTCTTCTCTCCTCACATTAGATCTCCTCCCAGTCTGATTCATATCACCTTCCCTCACCATCTTAAGCTACCTTTCCCTCCACTCCTTCTCCCCTTCTTCTTTCGTGTCCGTCTTTCAAATGTTCACACCGCTGTCATCGTCCGTCCTGAAAAGGACGCGAGCTTCCGGCGACAATCAGTGGAAGCCATCACTTGTTGCAATAGCTGATGGTGGCAGCAGAATTAGCTTGGGATACTTCCAGTTTCCAGCCCCGCGATCTGGACGCTTCTGCTATGGGGCCTCCTTCTCCCCTACACATTCTCTCCCGTCTCCCCACTCCAGTTTCCTCTCTCCCCCTCTCACTCTCTCTCCACATGTTCGCCCTTTTATCCTCTTCTTGCTCTTTCCCCTTGCCACCCACTCCATTCTTCTCCCTGCCCACCTTCATAGGTTCTGGGAGCAGAATGAGGCCACTCGGCCCATCAAGTCTACTCCGCCATTCAATCGCGGCGGATCTACCTTTCCCCCTCAAGCCCATTCTCCTGCCTTCTATATATATAAATAGGACGTAAATGGTAAATGGTAGGGAATTGAGGAATGCTGTGGAACAGAGGGATCTAGGAATAACTGTGCATAGTTCCCTGAAGGTGGAATCGCATGTAGATAAGGTGGTAAAGAAAGCTTTTGGTGTGCTGGCCTTTATAAATCAGAGCATTGAATATAGGAGTAGGGAAGTAATGTTAAAATTGTACAAGGCATTGGTAAGACCAATTCTGGAGTATGGTGTACAATTTTGGTCACCTAATTATAGGAAGGATGTCAACGAAATAGAGAGAGTACAGAGGAGATTTACTCTTTAAAATGATGAAAGGGATAGACAGAGTTGACGTGGATAAGCTTTTCCCATTGAGGGTAGGAAAGATTCAAACAAGAGGGCATGACATGAGAATGAAGGGACAGAAGTTTAGGGGTAACATGAGGGGGAACTTCTTTACTCAGAGAGTGGTGGCTGTGTGGAATGATCTTCCAGCAGAAGTGGTGGAGGCAGGATCGATTTTAACATTTAAAAGTAAAGTGGATAGGTATATGGACGGGAAGGGAATGGAGGGGTATGGTCTGAGTGCAGGTAGATGGGACTAGGGGAAAATAAATGGTCGGCACGGACTGGAAGGGCCGAGAAGGCCTGTTTCCGTGCTGTAATTGTTATATGGTTATATGGTTATATATGGTTCTCCCCATAACCCCTGACACCCATACTAATCGAGGATAATCAAAGTCCTTTTAACCCCTCCTTTCTCCTGATACATACTGTAGACATAGACACGGCAACAGAAACATAGAGCTGGACAGCATGGAACCAGGCCCTTCGGCCCATTTGTTCGTGCTGACCGAGTTGGCACACTGGCTCAGTCCAATTTACCTACGTTTGATCATAGCTCTCAAAACTCTCCAGACTTAGGTATATAATTGCCAGAAGGTGTCGACACCAATAGAAGGTAGTGAAGGTGTATGGTCTGCTTTGAGTCTCGGAGTTAGGACATCATGTTACACTTGTATAAATCATTAGTCAGTTGCTCTTGAGGTTTTATGTGCAGTTCTGATCTCGAACTACATCATCATCATCAGACATGAACAATCTGAAGAAGGGTCTCGACCCGAAACGTCACCTATTCCTTCGCTCCATAGATGCTGCCTCACCCGCTGAGTTTCACCAGCATTTTTGTCCACCTTCGGTTTTTCCAGCATCTGCAGTTCCTTCTTAAACACTCATCATCATCATCAGCGGGCACTCAAAACGAGTATGACTGTCCTCACCTGAGGACGCCCGTGCGTGACTTTGTTTAACGTGGGGAGACTGGTGCACAGACAGCCACCCCACGATCCTTGACAGATCTGGGTCAGGATCCAGTGGCATGGAGTCCAAGACGACCGGGGACCCTTTTCTGCCGCAGCCTTCATCCGCCTTCCCAGCCGTTGTGACGCTCCACTAAGGTCAGCCATCGTCCTCCGCCTGTTCCACCGTTGAGGTCTTGGTTGGATTGCACTTTGTCAGAGACCTCCCCCTCGACCTTACCGCCATGGGTGGCCCTACCGGGAGCATCGCTCCAGACGGCATTGCTCTCAGGATCTCCACACAAGCTTCTCCACCATGACAAGGTGACAATCCATGGAACTACAGGAAGGACGATTAAACGAGAAAGAGTGCAGAAAAAATCCACATAAACGTTGCCTGGACAGGAGGGTTTGAGTTACAAGGAAAGGTTGGAAAGGCTGGGACTGTTTCCCTGTAGTAAAGGAGTGGGCACAGATAATCATACATTTTTCCTAATGCAGGCGAGTCTAAAACTAGAGGACGCAGGTTTAAGGTGAGAGGGTAAAGATGGAAATGGGATCAGAATGTTTTAGAGGGATATGGATCAAATGCAGTCAAATGGGATTAGTGTAAATGGACATCTTGGTCGGCATAGACGAATAGGTCTGAAAGAGTCTGAGCCATCTTGTATAACACGGTGGCGCAGCGGTAGAGTTGCTGCCTTGCAAAGCCATAGACCCGGGTTAGATCCCGACTACAGGTGCTGTCCGTGCGGAGTTTGCACGTTCTCCCCGTGACCTGTGTGGGTTTTTTCCGGGTGCTCCGGTTTCCTCCCACACTCCAAAGGCGTCCAGGTTTGAAGGTTAATTTGCTTAGATGAAATTGTAAATTGTCCCCGGTGTGTAGGATAGTGCTAGTGTGCGGGGATCGCCATGTTGGCCCGGACTCGGCGGGCTGAAGGGCCTGCTTCCACGCTGTATCTCCAAACTAAACAGTCCATCATCGGCTCTGACCTGCACACCAACGAGGGGATCTATCGCAGTCGCTGCCCCAAAATGGCAGCCAGCATCATCAAAGACCCACACCATCCTGGCCACACACTCATTTCACCATTACCATCGGGAAGAAGGTACAGGAGCTGGAATTAATTTCGTTTGAACCTCATTTGAGGTTCAAATGACAATTAATTGTATAATTGAAATCTGGAGCGTCTAGGCTCAAGAACAGCTTCTTCCCCACAGCCATCGTGCTATTAAACATGACATCAAACAAGCGCTGAATAAGTCTATTGCACTTTATCTGTTTATTTATTGTGTATATATATGGTCTATGGTATATAGACACATTGAACTTTTATCTCCTGTTCTGTAATATGTTTACCATATAACCATATAAACCATATAATAATTACAGCACGGAAACAGGCCTCTCGGCCCTTCCAGTCCGTGCCGACCATTTATTTTCCCCTAGTCCCATCTACCTGCACTCAGACCATACCCCTCCATTCCCTTCCCGTCCATATACCTGTCCACTTTACTTTTAAATGTTAAAATCGATCCTGCCTCCACCACTTCTGCTGGAATCTCATTCCACCGCTCTCTGAGTAAAGAAGTTCCCCCTCATGTTACCCCTAAACCTCTGTCCCTTAATTCTCATGTCATGCCCTTTTGTTTGAATCTTCCCTACCCTCAATGGGAAAAGCTTATCCACGTCAACTCTGTCTATCCCTTTCATCATTTTAAAGACCTCAATCAAGTCCCCCCTTAACCTTCTGCGCTCCAAAGAATAAAGATCTAACTTGTTCAACCTTTCTCTGTAACTTAGTTGCTGGAACCCAGGCAACATTCTAGTAAATCTCCTCTGTACTCTCTCTATTTTGTTCACATATTCTGTTGTGCTGCAGCAAGCAAGAATTTCATTGTCCCATCTGGGACACATGACAATAAAACCCGCTTGACTTGACTCTCGACTCTTGAATCTATGATTCTTCGTTGGATGTTTAATCTCTCTGTGTATCCATCAGCCAGCCCGTGAGAGGGACTGCTTCACAGTCATGTATGTGCTGACGATTTAAACTTGTAAAGTGGGTCATTGTTTCCATGCTTCAGTATCCAGGAACCGCTCGGACAATTTATCTCTCCTTAGTTTTATGTCCACTGACTAAACACTGTGCGTATTACCTGAGAGAGTGTGTGTGTTTTTATAGCGCAGCTAGTCACCGACTTCCACTGATCATTGTCCCATTAGATCCGACACCTTGAAGATGATGACAGTGAAGTTAGCTGACTGTAAAGTTGCACATGTTAAACTGATAATACAGAGCGCTAGGAACTGGCAGGGAGGAGGATGGGAATAATGACAGTTCAGTACCTAAACAGACACCGTGTAGGAAGGAACCGCAGATGCTGGTTTACACTGAAGATAGACACAAAAGGCTGGAGTAACTCAGTTGGACAGGCATCAACCTTTCCTAACCATCTACCTTAAAGTGTCTTTTAAGTTAAGTTACAATGACTACCTCCTCTGGCAGCTCAAGGGAGTCAAGAGGAATCTAATGTAGGAGCAAAGAGTTCCTTCTGCAGTTGTACAGGGCCCTAGTGAGACCACACCTGGAGTATTGTGTGCAGTTTTGGTCCCCTAATTTGAGGAAGGACATTCTTGCTATTGAGGGAGTGCAGAGTAGGTTCACAAGGTTAATTCCCGGGATGGCGGGACTGTCATATGCCGAGAGAATGGAACGGCTGGGCTTGTATACTCTGGAATTTAGAAGGATGAGAGGGAATCTTATGGAAACATATAAGATTATTAAGGGTTTGTAATTTAGAAGGATGAGAGGGGATCTTATTGAAACATATAAGATTATTAAGGATTCGGACATGCTAGAGGCGGGAAACATGTTCCTGATGTTGGGGGAGTCCAGAACCAGGGACCTCAGTTTCAGAATAAGGGGTAAGCCATTTAGAACGGCGATGAGGAAACACTTTTTCACACAGAGAGTTGTGAGTCTGTGGAATTCTCTGCTTTAGAGGGCGGTGGAGGCCTGTTCTCTGGATATTTTCAAGAGAGCTTGATAGGGCTCTTAAAGATAGCGGAGTCAGGGGATATGGGGAGAAGGCAGAAACGGGGTACTGATTGTGGATGATCAGCCATGATCACATTGAATGGTGGTGCTGGTCGAAGGGCCGAATGGCCTCCTCCTGCACCTATTGTCTATTGTCTATTGAAATGGGTGTAATTTCATAGAAATATAGAAACATGGAAAATAGGTGCAGGAGTAGGCCATTCGGCCGCCTGAGCCAGCACCATCATTCACTGTGATCATGGCTGATCATCCACAATCAGTACCCCGTTCCTGCCTTCTCCCCATATCCCTTGATTCCGTTAACCCCAAGAGCTAAATCTAACTTAGAAGGGTCTCGACCCGAAACGTCACCCATTACTTCGCTCCAGAGGCACTCCAACATTTTGTGTCTGAACAAATACCTCTTGTTAATTAAAGGAGTTTAAAAAAAAAAGCTGGATTGGAAGGGTTCAGAGGGATATGGGCCAAACGCAGGCATATGGGACTAGCATTGATGGGGCATCTTGGTTGGCATGGGCAGGTTGGGGTGAAGGGACTGTGTCCATGCTGAATGACACTCATGGCTCTATTTGTAGAAGATTTTTTAATTTCTGTGGGACAGAGGGTGACTCTGGTGCTGTTTGTTGCGAGGTTTCTGCTGAGACCATAGATGGAGCAGGAGATTGGCATGGAGGGTGGAGCCCTCTTTCCACACTTTACTGCTCAGCCTTCTAATGTATGGACTCGAGGTACTCGTTGCTATCACCAACATTCCACCCTCACTTCGAGCAGCCAAGGGTTCCCAGGAATCAACACAAACATTGTATTTTTTTTATCAAGGTTGAACCTTTCCCTCTGTCCATCCCGTAATGTCTTTCTCTGATGGAACCCAGCAAAGAGCTTGAACTTAACAAGAGGATTTCTGTATAGGAGTAAAGAGGTTCTTCTGCAGTTGTATAGGGCTCTGGTAAGACCACATCTGGCATATTGTGTACAGTTCTCTCAGCATATGACAGTCCCTCCCCCCGGGAATTAACCTTGTAAACCTACGCTGCTCTCCCTCAATATCAAGAATGTCCTTCCTCAAATTAGGGAACCAAAACTGCACACAATACTCCAGATGTGGTCTCACTAGGGCCCTGTACAACTGCAGAAGGACCTCTTTGCTCCAATATTCGATTTGTCTTGTTATAAAGGCCAACATGCCATTTGCTTTCTTCACTGCCTGCTGTACCTGCATGCTTACTTTCATAGACTGATGTACAAGGACCCACAGATCCCGTTGTACTTCCCCTTTTCCCAACGTGGCGCCATTTAGATAGTAAACTGCCCATGCCGACTAAGAGTTCTGATTGGTGTAAATGGAGAGAGAGAGAAAGAGAGAGAGAGAAACCTTGCTCAGGATCCATGTTCTCCAGAGATGCTGCCTGACCTGCTGAGTTACTCCAGCACTTTGTGTCTTTTTGTGTAAACCAGGATCTGAGGTGCGGTTTAGTTTATCGTCATGTTGTCGTGTTGATCTGTACTGTGAAAAGGTTTTGTTGCGTGCTATCCAGTCAGCAGAAAAACAACACATGATTGCAATCGGGCCATTTGCAGTGTATTAACAGTTAGTGCAAAGTTAAGCCAGCAAAGCCTGAACAAGGATAGTCCGAGGGTCACCAAAGAGGTTGATAATAGTTCAGAACTGCTCTCAAGTTGTGGTGGGATGATTCAGTAGCCTGATAACAGCCGGGAAGAAACGGTCCCTGAATCTGGAGGTGTGCGTTTTCACACTGCAGTACCTTTTGCTTGATGGGAGAGTGTATGGAACAAGCTGGCAGTGATACTGCCTGACCTGCTGAGTTCCTCCAGCATTTTGTGCAAACCAGTGCCTTGCTTGTATAGTTTACTGCTAGGATGACCAGTTACTTTCACTGTCATTCTTCACCTCAATTTTTCTCTAATTGCTGTGGCATTGGCCTCGTTCACTGTTTGATTGAAGCTCGATGTACATTTGAGAAACAGCATCTTTCCTTCCTCAGGACTATGTATTGAATTTTATCTTGGACTAAATGCTATTCACGTATTCCTTTCATCGTGTAACTGTACACTGTGGACGGCTCGATTGCAATCACGTATTGTCTTTCCGCTGGTGGACAAAAATGCTGGAGAAATTCAGCGGGTGAGGCAGCATCTATGGAGCGAAGGAAATAGGCAGCGTTTCGGGTCGAGATCCTTGTTAAGACTGATGTGAGGGTGGGGGGGGGGGGGAAGAAAGGAAGAGGCGGAGACAGTGGGCTGAGGGAGAGCTGAGAAGGGGAGGAGAAAGCAGGGACTACCTGAAATTAGAGGTCATTGTTCATACCGCTGGGGTGCAAACTGCCCAAGCGAAATATGAGGTGCTGTTCCTCCAATTTACAGTGCTCACTCTGGCCTTGAAGGAGGCCCAGGACAGAAAGGTCGGACTCAGATTTGGGAGGGGGAGTTGAAGTGCTGAGCCACCGGGAGATCAGGTAGGTTAATGCGAACCAAGCGGAGGTGTGGGGCGAAGCGATCGCCAAGCCTACGCTTGGTCTCACCGATGTAGAGCAGCTGGCACCTACAGCAGGGGATGCAATAGATGAGGTAGGAGGAGGTGCAGGTGAACCTCTTTCCGCTGAAGATGCTCACAAAATGCAGGAGTAACTCAGCAGTACAGGCAGCATCTCTGGAGAGAAGGAATGGTGAAAGGTGATGTTTCGGGGTGAGACCCTTCTTCAACCGAGAATCAGGGGAGAGGGGGCCACAGAGATATGGAAGGGTAAGGTGTGAAAACTAGAGATCAAAGGGGACGAAGCTCAAGCAAATTATAGAATACATCATTGTTAGCAAGGGCAAGGTGACAACGAATCATACAAAGATACAATTTAATCAGGAGGACAGTCAGACTGATTGGAGAACTCGGAAGGGGGAGGGATGGAGAGAGATGGCAAGCAAGGGTTACTTGAAGTTCGAGAAGTCAATGTTCATACCGTTGGCTGCCCAAGTGAAACATGACAGGTTAGCACGCTTCAAAAGCTTTTCACTGTACCTCGGTACACGTAACAACGAACTAAACTCAAACGGAATTCAACAATCTCACATGATCAACTTTCCATTTGCATCAAAACTGGGCAATTCTGACGAAAGGGTATCAATCAGTAATATTAACTGTTCACATTTAGGTACTCCCAACATTTTATCTTGCTCAAAAATGTTCAACAACTGCAGTTAGACACAAAATGCTGGAGTAACTCATGCGGGACGGGCAGCATCTCTGGAGAGAAGGAATGGGTGATGTTCCGGGTCGAGCCCCTTCTTCAGACTAGTCAAGGGAAAGGGAACCAAGAGAAACAGTATAGACCTCTCAACGACTCAAAAACCGCGGTGCTTTGCATACATAGATACATGGATACATTGACAATAGGTGCAGGAGTAGGCCATTCGGCCCTTCGAACCAGCACCGCCATTCAATGTGATCACGGCTGATCATCCACAATCAGTACCCCGTTCCTGCCTTCCCCCCCATATCCCTTGACAAATAACAAATGTAAAGCACTTTGGTCAACGAGAGTAGATTTTTAAAATGTGCTATATAAATAAATGTGACTTGACTTGACTCCGCTATCTTTAAGAGCTCTAGCTAACTCTCTCTTGAAAGCATCCAGAGAATCGGCCTCCACTGCCTTCTGAGGCAGAGAATTCCACAGATGCACAACCCTCTGGGTGAATACGCTTCTCCTCATCTCCATTCTGAATGGCCCACCCCTTATTCTTAATCTGCATCTCGCAGTCCCTACAAGTTCTCTTTCTCCGCTATTCCCAGTCATGGTCCTCTATTCACATCTCCTCCTGGCTGATTAGCTGTGATTAGCAAGCTCCCTCATTAAGGGTCTGTCCTACAAGCATGCAACTCCATGCGATGAGCGCGACCTAACGTGGTCGCTTGAGCCGTCCGGCGTCGCGGGGCCAGTCCCACTTCGATTGCCGGAGCCGTGCGGAATTGTGCGGAGTTTGTCCCGACATCGCGCGGGGCTCCGAAAAACTGACTGTTCAAAAATTCCGCGCGGCAACGGCTTGTCGGCTCGCAGTCGCCTCGAAGCATTACACACCGCCTCGACATCTGTAGGTGCCTCCGTGACCCTCTATGTGTGTGGCTCCGTGGCCCTCTGTGTGTGTGCCTCTGTGCCCCTCTCTGTGTGCCCCTCTCAGTCCTGGCGAACTTACCTTAAGACTTCGCTCCAAGTTCGCCTCACTTTGCGCCGCGTTGCGCCACTCACCCGACCTCCGCGCGGCCCTCGCTGCTGGTTTGGTCGCGCTTGCTGCATGCAGGCGCATGCTGGTGGGAGCGGCCCTGTACAGGGGATCACCCGACCTCTGCACGGCCCCCGCTTCTAGTTTGATCGCGCTCATCGCATGGAGTCGGATGCTGGTAGGACAGGCCCTTTACCGTTGGCGGCCCCGCGCTCTCGCTCAGTCTGCAGTCTTTCACTGAGAGCATTTCCATTTGTTCTCTCTGCGCTCCTCCCTTTGGGATGAAGCAGTTTGATTAGCAAAATGGCCTCCCTGAATGTTGTCATCACGGTACTGTCAGTGCTGGTGTTATCTCTAAAATACAATTTCCTCAGGGTCAGTAGGATATTGGGTTAAGCCCGATTCTGCAGACTTTAGAAAATAATCGAGAGTTGCCGGCTGATGCAATCCTGATGTCTACCACAGTGCTGCAGATGCTGTTTATCTTATTGCTTTTTCTGTTGCTCAAAAATGATACTGTGGCACCTGATGAAAGTGGAGCAGGAGAATCCTGGCGTCCTGGGAAGACTTATCCTTCGATTATTAGTTTAGTTTAGAGAAACAGCGCGGAAACAGGCCCTTCGGCCCACCGAGTCCACGCCGACCAGCAATCCCCGCACACTAACACTATCCTGCACACACTGGTGACAATCTACATTTATATCACACCAATTAACTTACAAACATGCACGACTTCGGAGTGTGGGAGGAAACTGGAGCTTCCTTGGATAAAACACACGCTGGTCACGGGGAGAACATACAAACTCCTTACAGACGGCACCAGTAGTTGGGATCGAACCCGGGTCTCTGCCACTGTAAGGCAGCAACTCTACCGCTGCGCCACCGTGCCGCCCTTAAAAGGGACCGCCCATCCATGTCTCTAGGATTACCATTTGCAAGATTCTAAATTCACAAGTGGTAGGAGCAGAAGTAGGCCATTCGGCCCATCGGGTCTGCTCCGCCATTCAATCATGGCTGGTCTATCTTTCCCTACTTTCCCCATCGTGCTGTGTGAAATTAGCTGTATTTCCCTGCATGGGAAACACTAAACTTTAAAAGTGCTTCTATCATGGACATGTGTAGTACATTGGAATGTTGAAATCACAGAAGGCATAATCTAAATCCAAATTGTAATCCCCTTGAATTTGTCCTGGTCTTTTCTCCTATCCAGTTTGTTTTCCCCTCGCCTCTAGTTTCAGTTTAAAGAAGGTTTCTGACCCAAAATGTCACCTATTCTTCTTCTCCAGCGAGGATTTGTTCTGGCCTTTTCTCGCCTCCATTTTATTTCCCTCCCCTCCTTCCCCCCCCAACCCCCACCATCCCCACCGCTACTTTCAGTCTGACATGAAGTGTCACGGTGGCACAGTGGTAGAGTTGCTGCCTTACAGCGAATGCAGCGCCGGAGATCCGTGTTCGATCCGGATTACGGGTGCCTGTCTGTACGGAGTTTGTACGTTCTCCCCGTGAACCGCGTGAGATCTTCGGTTTCCTCCCACTCTCCAAAGACGCGCAGGTTCGTTGGTTAATTGGCTTGGTAAATGTAAAAATTGTCCCTAGTGGGTGTAGGATAGTGTTAATGTGCGGGGATCGCTGGTCGGCGCGCTGTATCTCTAAACTAACCTAATCTGATCCTTTTCTCCGGAGATGCTGCCTGACCCGCTGAGTTGCTCCATAATTGTGTGTCTCTCTCCTGTGACTTTCTGCACTGCGCTATTGAACGTTATATGAAGCAACAAACTTTAACGTTGGTCTTTTGCGTCGGTTCTACAGGGTAAGCTGGCAGTGAACGGTGAAGAGTGTGCAAGGCAACTGGAAGAAATGACGTTTCAGCTAAAAGACCAGGTCTCCAAAGTGCAGACAGAGCAAGAGATGATCCTTTGTTGTGTGGGAAAAGAGATTGAAGCTGCTTGTGATTTCCTCTCCAGAGACGCCGGTGACAAATTTAAAGTAATTATCGCAAACTTTTTCTGTACAAATACCTTTGTATTTTGTTTATTTCTACCCATCCCCATGTTGACCTCTTTTACTGGTCTCTCCTTTTCAAAGACGTGTATTTTTGGCTTTGTTTGAAGATTCGTGAATGGAGACTGACTTTTGACTTTGGTCTTTAGAGATACAGAGTGGCCACAGGCGCCCTCGGCCCACCGAGTCCGACGCGGAGCAGCGATCACCCTGTACGCCAGCACTTTTCCTACACGCTAGGGACAATTTACAATTTTACCTAAACCAATTTTTCTACAAACCTCTGCACAAAAGTGTGGGAGGAAACCGGAGCACCAGGAGAAAACCCACTCGGTCAAGGGGAGACCGTACAAACTCCGTACAGGCAGCACCCGTAGTCAGGATCGAACCAGGGTCTCCGGCGCTGTAAGGCTGCAACTCTACCGCTGCGCCACCATGCCGCCCAAATGCAGCACACTGCACCTCGCTCTGAAATTTCCCACCGACCTCTCATTACTTCTCATTTAATTTGGGACTTCTAACCCACCAAAGGTCATACACAAACTCAGGGAAGTACAGAGACTAGTAAACCTTTTCAAAACCTTTGCACTGCTCCAATTCTGGCCTGTTGTGCCTTCCTGATTATTCTCTTTTCCCCATCGGTGATATACCTTCAGCTCTCAATATCTTCTGGAGCGCCCTCCAAATCCTTCCATGGGTTGAGGAGCACCCGGAGAAAATCCATGGGGTCACGGGGAGAAGGTGCAAACTCCGCACGGACAAGCACCCCTGGTCCGGATGGAACCCGGGTCTCCGGCGCTGTGAGGCAGCGACTCTACCGCCTAGCCACCGTGCCGCCACATCTCATTAGGCGAGAAATAGTATTGGGTAGGCTAACGGGACTGAAGGATGATAAATCCCCTGGGCCTGATGGTCTGCATCCCAGGGTCCTCAGGGAGGTGGCTCTAGAAATAGTGGACGCATTGGTGATCATTTTCCAATGTTCAATAGATTCAGGATCAGTTCCTGTGGATTGGAGGATAGCTAGTGTTATCCCACTTTTCAAAAAAGGAGCGAGCGAGAAAACGGGGAATTACAGACCAGTTAACCTGACTTCGGTGGTGGGAAAGATGCTGGAGTCAATTATTAAAGAGGTAATAATGGAGCATTTGGATAGCAGTAAAAGGATTAGTCCGAGTCAACATGGATTTATGAAAGGGAAATCATGCTTGACAAATCTTCTGGAATTTTTTGAGGAAGTGACAAGTAAAATGGATGAAGGGGTGCCAGTGGATGTAGTGTATCTAAATTTTTAGAAAGCCTTTGATAAGGTCCCGCACGGGAGACTGGTGACTAAAATTAGAGCACATGGTATTGGGGTAGGGTGTTGACATGGATCGAAAATTGGTTGGCAGACCGGAAGCAAAGAGTAGGAGTGAACGGGTCCTTTTCAGAATGGCAGGCAGTGGCGAGTGGAGTGCCGCAAGGCCCGGTGTTGGGGCCGCAATTGTTTACCATATGTATTAATGGTTTGGAAGAGGGAATTAGGGGCAACACTAGCAAGTGTGCGGATGACACAAAGCTGGGTGGCAGTGTGAACTGTGAAGAGGATGTTAGGAGGTTGCAGGGGGACCTGGACAGGTTGAGTGAGTGGGCAGATGGATGGCAGATGCAGTATAATATAGATAAATGTGAGGTTATCCACTTTGGCGGAAAAAACAAGGGGGCAGATTATTATCTCAATGGGGTTCGGTTAGGTAAGGGTGGGGTACAGCGAGACCTGGGTGTCCTTGTACACCAGTCACTGAAAGTTGGCGTGCAAGTACAACAGGCAGTGAAGAAAGCTAATGGAATGTTGGCATTCATAACAAGAGGATTTCAGTACAGGAGTAAAGAGGTTCTTCTGCAGTTGTATAGGGCTCTGGTGAGACCACATCTGGAGAATTGTGTACAGTTTTGGTCTCCTAATTTGAGGAAGGACATCCTTGTGATTGAGGCAGTGCAGCGTAGGTTCACGAGATTGATCCCTGGGATACGAGACTGTCATATGAGGAAAGATTGAAAAGACTAGGCTTGTATTCACTGGAGTTTAGAAGGATGAGGGGGGATCTTATAGAAACATATAAAATTATAAAAGGACTGGAAAAGCAAGATGCAGGAAAAATGTTCCCAATGTTGAGTGAGTCCAGAACCAGGGGCCACAATCTTAGAATAAAGGGGAGGTCATTTAAGACTGAGCTGAGAAATAACTTTTTTACTCAGGGAGTTGTGAATTTATGGAATTCCCTGCCACAGAGGGCAGTGGAGTCCAAGTCACTGGATGGATTTCATAGGAATTAGGGTGAAAAGATGGATGCCACTTTTCATTTCACTGCACATCCCGTATGTGTATGTGACGAATAAACTTGACTTGACTTGACTTGACTTGGATTTAAGAGAGAGTTGGATAGAGCTCTCGGGGCTAGTGGAGTCAAGGGATATGGGGAGAAGGCAGGCACGGGTTATTGATAGTGGACGATCAGCCATGATTATATTGAATGGCGGTGCTGGCTCGAAGTGCCGAATGGCTTCCTCCTGCACCTATTTTCTATGTTTCTATGATTCTATCTCCACGGACTAGCCAGTTGGCCGCCAGCGCAGTCCAACCCTGTAAACCATAGAACATTTTCATCAAAATTCCTTTCGTTGCCATACTTGTATCAAAAAGGCTTAATCTCTTCAGAAGGAAAACTGTTTTGCCCAACAGAATCATGAGTGTGATAAACAGCCATCTCACCCTCCTCCTCAATCCTGTCTGTCTGAGCGCTCTGGCCATTTATTTTATCTCATTTCTGACTCAAGTGCAGATCATAGAAATAATCTTGCAGCTTTTATTCCTGTAACAGCATGTTCCTCAATGTGCATATTTTATTCTGAGCAGCTTTCAATTTCGCTGCTGCACCATAAATCATCTGCAGCCGGTGCGCGCGCTATTGTGAGTGATGACTGCGGTAATAGATTTTTTATTTTGATGTTTTTATTCAATACATTCACATTTTCAGTTCTTAGATTCTCAGAGTGTGAAGTCGACTGGCGTGAAAGTGAAATTTGCATTCTGTTGACTCCCCTCCATGTCCATCTCCGGCAGAGGTTCTTTGATCAGTTCCTTCCACAAGAGGGCGCTAAGTCACCTCTTATTGCGTGGTACTTGGGCCTAGAATGTGGATCTCCGCTCTCTTTTGGTGGAGTAGACTTGTTGGGCCGAATGGCGCCATTCTATCCCTATCCCTTATGACCCTTATGACCGTTTGGTGCACCACATGGGTGCTGCATTTCACCCTACTGCCCAAATGGAGGATTTAAAAAAATTGCTAAATTGGGGAAAGCCACAATGTCAAATATAGGTGGGCGTTTTTCACCCTAATTCCTTGGCTAAACTGTTTCCTGGACATTTCCTGGAGATCGACTCATAGAGCCATACGGCCCTTCGGCCCAACTTGCCCATGCCAACTAACGTTCCCCAACTGTGCTCGACTCACCTGCCCACATTGGCCCATATCTCTCTCAACCTTTCCTGCCCATCCACCTTTCCAAGTGTCTTTTAAGTTAAGTTACAGTGACTACCTCCTCTGGCAGCTCAAGGTGCATCATTGCCGTGTGTCCCAGAATGGAACAATTCAAATCTTACTTGCAGCAGCACATGTAAACACATTATAAATGACAAAAAAGTTCAGTACAAGCAATAATAGTTCAAAGATAAAAACAAAGCCTCCCAAGTCTATGCAGTTCATATTTTAGTTGGAGGATGTTATGTTTAATACCCTTATGGTTGCTGAGAGGAAGCTGCCCCTGAACCTCATTCCATATACTCACCACCCTCTGTGTGGAAAAAGATGCCCCTCGGATTCTTAGTAAAACCCCTGTCCCACCGTACGAGTTCATTCCAAGAGCTCTCCCCGAGTTTGCCCTGATTCGAACTTGGAGATTTACGGTAATGACCACCCGTCGGTACTCGGGGCTCTCGTGGACATTTTTCAACACGTTGAAAAATCTTCACGAGTCTTCCCGTGCTTACCTGCCGTTAGCGAGTCTTCCCGAGTACCTGCCGTTAGCGTTACGAGCCGCAAAGAGACGTCCCCGAGCTCCGACGTACCCGCTACGTTCATTCTCCGTGCTTACCCCGAGTTTGATTTTTTTTTAACTAGGGAGAGCTCTTGGAGTGAACTCGTACCGTGTGACAGGGCTATCTCTCTCATCTTAAACATCTGTCCTCTGCCTCTCGATTCCCCTACTCTAGGTAAAAGACCCTATATATTCCTCTCATGATTTTACATGCCTTTGTAAGATCACCCCTCAGCCTGCTGCTCACCAAGGAATAAACCGGCATCTATAGTTCCTAGC
The DNA here is from genome assembly GCA_963514005.1 of Raja brachyura. The sequence goes on from OY740789.1 coordinate 7,379,719, forward strand.
TTCAACATTTTTCTAAAGTCCAATTGCATTGCTAATTGCCAATTGTGTGTCATGTACCTGTACAGCTGTAGCAAGTAAGAATATAATTGTTCCTGTTCCTATGGCAAATAAACACCCTTGACTCCGGCCGAGCCATGTTTGGTGCCACTGTTATAACTCAGACATAATGAGGTGGCACAGTGGCGCTGTGTAGAGTCGCTGCCTTACTGGGTCAGACACCTGGATTTGATCCTGACTACGGGTGCTGTCTGTACGGAGTTTACATAGATACATAGACAATAGGTGCAGGAGTAGGCCACTCAGCCCTTCGAGCCAGCACCGCCATTCAATATGATCATGGCCGATCATCCACAATCAGTACCCCGTTCCTGCCTTCTCCCCATACCCCTAGCACTAAGAGCTCTATCTAACTCTCGTTTGAACGCATCCCGTGAATCGGCCTCCACTGCCTTCTGAGGCAGAGAATTCCACAAATTCACAACTCTCTGTGTGAAAAAGTTTTTTCCTCATCTCTGTTCTAAATGGCCTACCTGTTATTCTTAAACTGTGACCCCTGGTTCTGGAATCCCCCAACATCGGGAACATGTTTCCTGCATCTAGCGTGTCCAAACCGTCAATACTTTTTAATGTTTCTGTAAGATCCCCTCTCATTCTTCTAAATTCCAGTGAATACAAGCCCAGTCGCTCCATTCTTTCATCATATGACAGTCCATTATCCCGGGAATTAACCTAGTGAATCTACGCTGCACTCCTTTAATAGCAAGAATGTCCTTCCTCAAATTAGGAGAACAAAACTGCACACAATATACCAGGTGTGGTCTCACCAGGGCCCTGTACAACTGCAGAAGGACCTCTTTGCCCCTATACTCAACTCATCTCTTTATGAAGGACAACATGCCATTAGCTTTCTTCACTGCCTATTGTACCTGCATGCTTACTTTCAGTGATTGATGTACTAGAACACCAAGGTCTCGTTGTACTTCCCTTTTTCCTAACCTAACACCGTTCAGATAATAATCTCCCTTCTTGTCTCCGGTGGATAACCTCACATTTATCCACATTAAACTGCAACTGCCATGCATCTGCCCATTCACCCAACCTGTCCAAGTCACTTTGCATCCTCATAGCATCCTCTTCACAGTTCACACTGCCACCCAGCTTTGTGTCATCTGCAAATTTGTTAGTGTTACTTATAATCCCATCATGTAAATCATTAATGTATATTGTAAATAACTGAGGTCCAGGCACCGAGCCTTGCAGCACCCCACTAGTCACTGCCTACCATTCTGAAATGAACTCGTTAATCCCTATTCTTTGTTTCCTGTCTGCCAACCAATTTTCTGTCCATGTCAACACCCTATCCCCAATACCATGTGCTCTAATTTTGCCCATTAATTTCCTGTGTGGGACCTTATCGAAGGTTTTCGGAAAGTCCAGGTACACCACATCCACTGACTCTCCCTTGTCCAATTTACTTGTTACATCCTCAAAAAATTCCAGAATATTAGCCAAGCGTGATTTCCCCTTCGTAAATCCATGCTGACTTGGACCGATCTGTTACTGCTATTCCAAATGCGGCGCTATTACATCTTTGATAATCGACCCCAGCATCTTCCCCACCACCGATGTCAGGCTAACGGGTCTATAATTTCCTGCTTTCTCTCCCCCTCCTTTCTTGAAAAGTGGGATAACATTAGCTACCCTCCAGTCAACAGGAACTGATCCAGAATCTATACTACATTGCATGAGGTCCTGTCGGCTGACAGCTTCCTATGCTGTGCTTGTACAACAATGATTAAAGTTATGTTTGATCTAATGATCTATTGTGATCAGTTGCACATCATTTACAGAAAATGATCACCAATGCATCCACGATTTCTAGAGCCACCTCCTTGAGTACCCTGGGATGCAGCCATCAGGCCCTGGGGGTCTATCAGCCTTCAGTCCCATCAGTCTACCCAACACTTTTTCCTTACTAACGTGAATTTCCATCAGTTCCTCTGTCACCCTAGGTCCTCTGTCCTCTAGTACATCTTGGGGACTGTTTTCGTCTTCCTTAGTGAAGACAGAACCAAACTACCTGTTCAACTCATCTGCCATTTCCTTGTTCCCCATAATAAATTCACCTGTTTCTGTCTTCAAGGGACCCACATTTGTCTTAACTAATTTTAATCTCTTCACATACCTAAAGAAGCTTTTACTTTCCTCCTTTATATTCTCGACTAGCTTACCTTCATACTTCATCTTTTCTCCACATAATGCCTTTTTAGTTACCTTCTGTTGATCTTTAAAAGTTACTCAATCCTCTGGCTTCCCGCTCATCTTTGCTATGTTATACGTCTTGGTTTATACTGTCCTTGACTTCCCTTGTCAGCCACGGTCGCCTCTTACTCCCCTTAGAATCTTTCTTCCTCTTTGGAATGAAATGATCCTGCATCTTCTGGATTATTCCCTAGAAACACCTGCCATTGCTGTTTTACCTTCATCCCTGCTAGGGTCCCTTTCCAGTCAACTTTGTCCAGCTCCTCCCTCATGCCAACATAAGTCCCCTTTATTCAACTGCCAAACTGACACTTCCGATTTTACCTTCTCCCTCTCAAATTGCAGGTTAAATCTCATAATGTTATGGTCAATACCTTCTAATGGGTCCTTTACCTTGTGTTCCCTTATCAAATCCGGTTCATTACATAACACTAAATCCAGAATTGCCATCTCCCTAGTAGGCTCCAGTACAAGCTGCTCGAAGAATCCATCTCGGAGGCACTCCACAAACTCCCTTTCTTGGGGCCCAGTACTAACCTGATTTTCCCAGTCTACCTGCATGTTAAAATCTCCCATAACCACCGTACCATTACCCGCTGAGTTTCTCCAGCACTTTTGTCCACCGTAGCATTACCTTTGTTACATGCTAATTTTAATTCCTGATGCAACTTGCACCCTATCTCCAGGCTACTGTTTGGGGGCCTGTAGATAACTCCCATTAGGGTCTTGTTACAATTACAATTTCTCAGTTCTATCCACAATGACTCTACATCTTTTGATTCTATGTCACCCCTTGCAAGGGACTGAATTTCATTCCTTACCAACAGAGCCACCCCATCTCCTCTGCCCATCACCTGTCTGTCTTTCCGATATGACGTATACCACTGCATATTCAGTTCCCAGCCCTGGCTCTCTTGCAGCCATGTCTCTGTAATTCCCACATCATCATACTTACCAATTTCTAACTGATCCTCAAGCTCGTCCACTTTATTTCTTATACTTCGTGCTTTCATATATAACACTTTTAATTCGCTATTCACCTCCCCTCTCGCACCGTTTCCGATTTCATCTGACCTTACTCTCTTATCCCTTCTTGAACTTTCCGTCCCATTAATTTGGGTGTCCTTCGTAACTTTTCCTGTACTCCCTTCCCCTTTAACTCCTTATACTCTCAATTTGTCAAATCCTCCCCCCCCCCCCCCCCCCCCCCCCCCGCTTCTCCAGATGTTCTAGTTTCCTCCCACATTACAAAGACGTGCAGGTTTGTAGGTTTAAATGGCTTCCGTAATTTGTCCCTGGTGTGTACAATAGGACTAGCGTGGATGGGTGACCACTGGTCGATGCGACTCAGTGATCTGAAGGGCTGTGTCCGCGCTGTATCTCTTACATTAGAACTAAAAACTATAAATGTGAAGTGCATCTGATGAATTTCCTATGTGTAGGAAGGAACTGCAGATGCTGGGTTACACCGAAGAATCTCAACGTTTATCTGCAGAAGGGTCATGACCTGAAACGTCACCCATCCTCCCTCCCTCCCGGAGACGCTGCCGGGCCCGTTGAGTTATTCCAGCACTTTGTGATGTCGACCTGACGAATATTCCGAAGATGGACACAAAACGCTGGAGTAACTCAGCGGGACAGGCAGCGTCTCTGGAGAGAAGGAATGGGTGACGTTTCGGGTCGACGATTCAGATGAATTTCCCAGTTGGCTAGTGTAAGAAAGAAGCAAACTGAGCTACAGGCAGCAAGGCATTCTAGTTGCTGTTCATAAAGAAGGTAGACAAAAGCGCTGGAGAAACTCAGCGGGTGCAGCAGCATCAAGATGCTGAGTTTCTCCAGCGCTTTTGTCTACCTTCGATTCTCCAGCATCTGCAGTTTCTTCTTAAACACACTGTTCATAAAGAGTTCCATCCTGCTGTTTTATCCAATTTCCAGCTCGTTGTCCATAACCTCGCGTGATCGGAGCAGAATTAAGCCATTCGGCCCCATCAGGTCGACTCCGCCATTCAATCATGGCTGACCTATCTCTCCCTCCCAACCCCGTTCTCCTGCCTTCTCCCCGCCACCCCCGACACCCGCATCTATCTATCTCTACCTTAAAAACATCCATTGACCCGGCCTCCACAGTGAATTCCACTCACTGCGGTTGTGTGATCCTGCTGTGCATGTAATAGCTGCTGCCGGAACGACAGAATTACTTTTCAGAAGTAGACCATTACGCGTGAGGCGCTCAGGGCTGCCTGGCGGAAGCGGTGAGGTGTGCGGGGTAATGTTTTTATGATTTGTAATGCCATCAGGGCCCGTGGATTCAATCGGCCTCCCTATAACCTCCCCACCAAGCACCTTGATGTTGTCTGTGGCGCTGGCTGCTACGGCAGCCAGGTACTCACTGCTGTGCTGCTGCAAGCACGGCAGAGCACCTACGGAGATACAAATGGCACTCAGCGGCACCACAATAAGTTGCCAGCAAACGACTTGCAAATCCCATTTCTTTTCCCGCATCGAGACAATGAAAGCTGATGAAAAATGATGCGAACAACTGGAATTGGCGAGAGGTTGAGAACTGGTGACCTCTGAAAAGCTATCTCTGTGTGCGTGTGTGTGTGCTTCTCAGACATTGCGTTTCAGGGCTCCATCGGAAAATCAATCAGGGCTCATGCTTGAAAATCATAGACCTAATTAATTTCATTTATAAACTGTATGAATCTGCCACCTGGATAATAGTTTCTTTTAAACAATCATTCTTCCCATATACAATCTCGTCTGTTAATAAACAAAACTGCAATCTAATTTTCTTTGCAGGCAATAACGTTTACACCTGGATTAGAAAATGATCCCCATCGCTGGCTGGCTGAAATGAAAGTACGTATTCAAGGTGACGGAGTTATTAACCGCTTGAGGGTCCCTTTGACGCTGGATACACTGTGGAAGGTCCTTGAGATGCTTCGGCAGTGCTTGCGGGGGCAATTTTCAACCCACGAGCCGATTGAGCTGCACAAATGGAATTAATGGGAAATGGTGGCTGTACATGAGGAAGTGGCATTAGACAGACACTGGGGTAACTCAGCGTGACAGGCAGCAGCACCTCTGGGGAGCAGCAATGGAGGACATTCCGGGTCGAGACCTTTCCTCAGACTTCCTCAGACCGATTGCAGAGTATGCCGGTGGATTTGATGAGAGGAGGAGAGGTCTGCAGCGTAGGTTGACGAAATTGATCCCTGGGATGGCGGGACTGTCATATGAGGAAAGATTGAAAAGACTAGGCTTGTCTTCACTGGAGTTTAGAAGGATGAAGGGGAATCTTATAGAAACATATAACATTATAAAAGGACTGGACAAGCTAGATGCAGGAAAAATGTTCCCAATGTTGGGCAAGTCCAGAACCAGGGGCCACAGCCTTAGAATAAAGGGGAGGTCATTTAAGACTGAGGTGAGAAAAAACTTTTTAACGCAGAGAATTGTGAATTCATGGAATTCACTGCCACAGAGGACAGTGGAGGCCAAGTCACTGGATGGATTTAAAAGAGAGTTAGATAGAACTCCAGGGGCTAGTGGAGTCAAGGGATATCGGGAGGAGGCAGGCACAGGTTATTGATAGGGGACGATCAGCCATGATCACAATGAATGGCGGTGCTGGCTCGAAGGGCTGAATGGCCTCCACCAGCACCTATTTTCTATGTTTCTATGGGTCATCCACCCTTTTTCTCCAGAGATGCTGCCTGACCCGCTGAGTTACTCCAGCGCTTTGCGTCTGTCTATCAGAGGTATGGACAGGGTTCACAAGCCAGAACATTTTTTTCTTCCCAGGATGGAAAGATCAAATACTAGCGGTCATATCTTTAAGGTGAGAGGGGCAAAGTTTAAAGTTGAAAGTGACATTTGTTAGACTTTTGGATAGGCAGATGGTTATAGATCCACAGAGTTACTCCAGCACTTTGCGTGTATCTTTGGATATAGTTATGGATTATGTGCAGGCAGGTAAGAGTTGGCCTTGGCATCATGTTCAGTGCCAACATTGTGGGCTGAAGGGCCCATTCCTGTCTTGTACTGTTCTATGTTCTATGATATAGCAACATGGGCGGCACAGTGGCGCAGCAGCAGAGTTGCTGCCTTACAGCGCCAGAGACCCGGGTACGATCATGACTTTGGGTGCTGTCTGTACGGAGTTTACACGCTGCCCCCGTGACCTGCGTGCGTTTTCTCCGAGATCTCAGTTTCCTCCCACACTCCAAAGATGTACAGGTTTGAAGGTTAATTGGCTTTAAGATATAATTAAAATTGTAAAAGTGTAGGATAGTGTACACACTAGATGCTGCCTCGCCCGCTGAGATTCACCAGCATTTTTGTCTACACCAGTGAGGCTGCCTCACCCGCTGAGCTTCTCCAGCATTTTTGTCTACATAGGATAGTGTTAGTGTGCGCAGATCTCTGATCGGCACAGACTCGGTGGGCCGAAGGGCCAACTTCTATGCTGTATCTCTAACAACTAAAAACTTACAAGCATGGGAAAAGGCTCATTTGGTGTGAAAGCACCAGCACAAGTAATTAGTCTAACTGCCTGTTTCTGCACTGTCATTTCTGTGCGTTTCTAAAATGAGAAACGCAGGCTTCATTAGAAAAGGACAGGTTAGTAAATGCCTTTCCCTTTTCCAAACATTATCCATCATTCAAAAGTTTGTTTCAAATGACTCGTGAAGTTCATGAAATGTTTAATTTTCACTTGGACTGTAATGCAGCGAATCCCTGTATGAGCTGTTGCTCATCTTAAAGCTGTCGCTTTGCCTACCCCTTTGACTCTATCCAAGGCCCCAAGCAGTCTTTCCAGGTGTGGCAGAGGTTCACCTGCACCTCCTCCAACCTCATCTATTGCATCCGCTGCTCTAGGTGTCAGCTGGTGTACATCGGTGAGACCAAGCGCAGGCTTGGCGATCGCTTCGCCCAACACCTCCGCTAAAGTCCGCAATAAGCAACCTGATCTCCCGGTGGCTCAGCACTTCAACTCCCCCTCCCCCCAAGGAAAGATATTCTTGCCATAGAGGGAGTACAGAGAAGGTTCACCAGACTGATTCCTGGGATGTCAGGACTTTCATATGAAGAAAGACTGGATAGTCTCGGCTTGTACTCGCTAGAATTTAGAAGATTGAGGGGGGATCTTATAGAAACTTACAAAATTCTTAAGGGGTTGAACAGGCTAGGAAGATTGTTCCTGATGTTGGGGAAGTCCAGAACAAGGGGTCACAGTTTAAGGATAAGGGGGAAATCTTTTAGGACCGAGATGAGAAAAACATTTTTCACACAGAGAGTGGTGAATCTCTGGAATTCTCTGCCACAGAAGGTAGTTGAGGCCACTTCATTGGCTATATTTAAGAGGGAGTTAGATGTGGCCCTTGTGGCTAAATTGATCAGTGGGTATGGAGAGAAGGCAGGTACGGGATACTGAGTTGGATGATCAGCTATGATCATATTGAATGGCGGTGCAGGCTCAAAGGGCCGAATGGCCTACTCCTGCACCTATTTTCTATGTTTCCCACTCCGAATCTGACCTTTCTGTCCTGGGCCTCCTCAATGGTCAGAGTGAGTCGCACCGTAAATTGGAGGAGCAGCACTTCATATTTCGCTTGGGCAGTCTACAACCCAGCGGTATGAACATTGACTTCTCCAATTTCAGGTAGTCCCTGCTTTCTCCCTCCTTCCCCTTCCCCTTCCCAGCTCTCCCACAGCCCACTGTCTCCGCCTCTTCCTTTCTTCTTCCCGCCACCCCCCCCCCCCCACCCCCCCCCCCCCACCCCCACATCAGTCTGAAGATGGGTCTCGACCCGAAACGTCACCCATTCCTTCGCTCCGTAGATGCTGCCTCACCCGCTGAGTTTCTCCAGCAATTTTATCTACCTTTAAAAACCATGATATTTGCTGCGGTTTTTTGAATTTTATCTAAACTGCAAAAGTTGTTTCTAAATTCCTGAACAGATTTGCTGCAGAGCGCAGTTTTATATTCCTAGAATGGTTGAGAAAGACTGGAGCATCGAGCGCTGGGCATCAAGACCAAGCAATGCGGTGGTTTCCCAGGTGGAGGCATGTTAAACTGTGTTATGTGATCATTTGAGTTTGGTTTGGACATACAGCATGAAACATGCCCTGGGCTGGGAGACTGCAACCTTCACGTGGTCCACCCTGTTTCGACTAATGCAATCAACCCGACGTGCACAAACAGAAGATCAAATGGAACAAGTTGTCTTACAAATTTAGACTGTGCACGCCCCACGCAAGAAGCAGAAACATGCCCTACCCCAATCATCGATGAACCGGTCCCACTAGTTCCATGTTATCGGACTTGCCGAACAGTGAAAGGCCTGGATAGAGTGGGTGTGGAGAGGATGTTTCCAGGAGGTGGGGGGGGGGGGGGGGGGGGGGGGGAGGACCAGAGGTATGCCAGAGGGCACAGTCACAGAATAAAAGGACGTACCTTTAGAAAGGAAATGAGGAGGGATTTCTTTAGTCAGAGGGTGGTGAATCTGTGGGATTCATTGCCACTATCAGCTTTGGAGGCCGCCATTGGATATTTTTAAGGTGGAGATTGATTTTTCATCAGTAAGGTTGTCAAGGGTTATGGGGAGAAGGCAGGAGAGTTGGATTGAGAGGGAAAGATAGATTAGCCATGATTGAATGTCAGAGTATACTCGATGGACTGAATGGCCGACTTCGGCTCCTATGAACTTATAAACATTTCACTTTCTCATCTTTACTTCAGATAGTCCTTGCTTTCTCTCTCCATCCCCTTCCCCTTCCCAGTTCATGCACTAGTCTTACTGTCTCCGTGTACATTCTATCTTTGTCCCGCCCCTAATGCCCCAGTCCCACTTAGGAAACCTGAATGGAAACCTCTGCAGACTTTGTGCCCCACCCAAGGTTTCCGTGCGGTTCCCGGAGGTTTTTGTCAGTCTCCCTAATGGTCGAAATTGACAAAAACCTCCTGGAACCGCACGGAAGCCTTGGGTGGGGTGCAAAGTCTCCAGAGGTTTCCGTTCAGGTTTCCTAAGTGGGACAGGGGCATAACATCAGTCTGAAGAAGGGTCTCGATCTGAAAAGTCATCCATTCCTTCTCTCCAGAGATGCCGCCTAACCCGCTGAGTAACTCCAGCATTTTGTGTCTACCTTCACTTTCTCATCCACTCTAGGGCCAATTAACCTACATACCCACACAGCTGTGGGATGTGGGAGGAAAGTGAAGTAAGCCCAAGTGGTCGCAGGAGTTTGTGCAAACGCCACACAGTCAGCACCCGAGGTCAGGATCGAACTCGGGTCTCTGTTGTGGTGAGGCAGCAGCCCTCTCAGTTGCTGTGCATTGTTTTTAAAAAGAAGATTGTATACTTTCTTGATCATCAAGTAAGGAATACATTCATAGCTGCTGGGAACAATTAGGCCATTCGGCCCATCAAGTCTACTCTGCCATTCAACCATGGCTGATCTATCTTCCCCTCTGAACCCCATTCTCCCGCCTTCTCCCCATAACCCCTGACACCCGTACTAATCTATCTATCGCTGCCTTAAAAATATCCAGTGACTTGGATTGACTTGTAAATTGTCTTCATGCTTCTCCAAGCCCTGTCCACCATCTGCAGCTTGTAAATGGTGAGTGTGTTGGAAGGTTTCCACTTGTCTGGACCCAAGCAGTGGCAGCGGCAACCACAAAAAGCGCAGGCAAGTGAAATCACTTCATTGGCAATTCATCCTTCAGCTCACCTGGTCTGCGGCTGCTGGGTGTAGCTGCTACTCATTAAGGGGCTGTCCCACTTGGGCGACCAAATTGGCGAGTTGAGAAGAGTTTGAAAAAATGACATGTTGAAGACTTCCTTCGACTATGTAATAATAATAATAATAATGATAATATCTTTTATTGTCATTACACATAAGTGCAACGAGATTTGGTTTGCAACTTCGAGATTTTGGTTAGCAACCCCCGAGAACAAGATTTGTAAAAACGGAACATTTGACCAGTAACATCAACACAGACTAAAGTGCGAGGCCGGGGGAGACAGTCCATGGGGGTGGGGGGGTACTCAGCAGGGCCGGTTCAGAGCCGCTATAGCTCTGGTAATGAAGCTGTTCCTGAGTCTGGTAGTGCAGGTAGTCTGGTAGAAGACCGCCTTCGACTATGATGAAGACCAGCTTCGACTAGCTGCGACTAACTTCGGGAAAATTGGACATCGAATAGTGGAGAGTGAAGCCGACCTCCTTCGATCTCCTTCGACCTCCCTTTGACTATGTTGAAGAATATGTTGAAGAATATTTACGACTACCTTCGACTACCCTCGATTACCTACGACTAACATGCCGACCTACTACAACCTACTTCAACTAAAGGGTTACACAAAAAGCTGGAGAAACTCAGCGGGTGCAGCAGCATCTAAGGAGCGAAGGAGATAGGCGACGTTTCGGGTCGAGACCCTTCTTCAGACTCCAACTCTACTTCAACTAAATCTACGAGTAACAAAGTATTGATTGTTTCCATGGCGACCTTTTTTTACTCGCGGGCAATTTTTTAACATATTGATAAAAACGCCGTGACCTAGCTGAGGCCCCGAGTACGCGGAGACCACTCTCGAGCATGAAGGAGAGTTACGAAGACCTCCTATGACCTCGTATGAGTCGAGGGCAAACTGGACAGAACTCGCGGATTAGGTCACCGCAGTGGGACAGCCTCTTAACACCTCTCCCAGGACACGTCACAAACCAGTGCCCACTGCACAAGACTATAGACTTTGTAGATACAGCGCGGAAACAGATCCTTCGGCCCACCGAGTCGGCACTGACCAGCGATCTTCCCGCTCACTAACACTACGGATAATTTACAATTTTACCCAAGCCAACAAAACTTAGAAAAAACCTGTCCGTCTTTGGAGTGTGGGAAGAAACTGGAGCACCCAGAGAAAACCCACGCAGTAACGGGGAGAACATACAAACTCCGGACAGACAGCAACCGTAGTCAGGGTGGAACCCGGGACTCCGGCGCTGTGAGGCAGCAACTCTACCGCTTAGCCGCCTTGCCGCACTTCTTTAACTTTCCCTCGGCTCGTACAATTCAAAGTCAATTTTATTCGTCCCGTGCACCCGAAGGTGCAGTGAAATGAATTTGCCAGCAGTGATACACTTAAAAAAAAATCACAATACAATAGACAACAGGTGCAGGAGTAGGCCATTTGACCCTTCGAGCCAGCACCGCCATTCAATGTGATCATGATTGATCATCCCCAATCAGTACCCCGTTCCTGCCTTCTCCCCATATCCCCTGACTCTGCTATTTTTAAGAGCCCAATCTAGCTCTCTCTTGAAAGTATCCAGAGAACCTGCCTCCACCGCCCTCTGAGGCAGAGAATTCCACAGACTCACCACTCTCTGTGAGAAAAAGTGTTTCCTCGTCTCCATTCTAAATGGCTTACTCCTTATTCTTAAACTGTGGCCCCTGGTTCTGGAATCCCCCAACATCGGGAACATGTTTCCTGCCTCTAGCGTGTCCAAACCCTTAACAATCTGAAATGTTTCAATGAGATGCCCTGTCATCCTTCTAAACTCCAGAGTGTACAAGCCCAGCTGCTCCATTCTCTCAGCGTATGACAGTCCTGCCATCCGGGAATTAACCTAGTAAACCTACACTGCACTCGCTCAATAGCAAGAATGGCCTTCCTCAAATTAGGGGACCAAAACTGCACACAATACTCCAGGTGTGATCTCACTAGGGCTCTGTACAACTGTAGAAGGACCTCTTTGCTCCTATATTCGATTCCTCTTGTTATAAAGGCCAACATGCCATTCGCTTTCTTCACTGCCTGCTGTACCGGCATGCTTACTTTCATAGACTGATGTACAAGGACCCCCAGATCCTGTTATACTTCCCCTTTTCCCAACGACGCCATTTAGATAGTAATCTGCCTTCCTGGTTTTGCTACCAAAGTGGATAACCTCACATTTATCCGCATTAAACTGCATCTGCCATGCATCTGCCCACTCCCCCAACCTGTCCAAGTCACCCTGCATTCTCAATACGCAATAAGATTTAACACTAACATCCACCACAGCATTCTTCACTGTGATGGAAGGCAACAAAGTTCTGCCAGTCCTCCTCCTTTACCGCACAACACAATACAAATGGCCCTTTCGGCTATTCTGCAAAATTAAACGTGGGGAAAGAGGTGCCCGCAGCTAAAGGTGAAAAGTGACGATCTTTGCTTATTTTCAAAAAAAGAGGTTGCCAAATGTTAAAGATTGAGGACGCTCAGAAATGGATTGATCATCTGAGATGGAGCGTAAACGACCACAAAAGTAATTACCTTCTGATCAAAGAAGAGCGACAGCGTGAGAAGAATATAAGAAGCAGGAGCAACAAGGACTGTATCAGCCTGGAGACAGTGTCACTCCACTGCTTCAGGTGAGTGCCTCATTACTCTGGTGTACTATCTTATTATTAGGACTAATTATAGACAGTCAGCACCTTCTGTGATGTATGTTATAATAAACACACGCTTTTGAGTTGAACGGGTAAATCGTATTGAGAAGTCTATTCTAGAATAGACAATAGACAATAGGTGCAGGAGTAGGCCATTTGGCCCTTCGAGCCAGCACCGCAGGTAGCATTCTACTCTATTGAGGGCAGTGGAGGCCGGTTCTCTATATACTTTCAAGAGAGAGCTAGATAGGGCTCTTAAAGGTAGCAGAGTCAGGGGATATGGGGGGAAGGCAGGAACGGGGTACTGATCCTTTAGGACCGAGATCAGATGGACTTTTTTCACACAGAGAGTGGTGAGTCTCTGGAACTCTCTGCCAAAGAGGGTAGTTGAGGCCAGTTCATTGGCTATATTTAAGAGGGAGTTAGATGTGGCCCTTGTGGCTAAGGGGATCAGAGGGTATGGAGAGAAGGCAGGTACGGGATACTGAGTTGGATGATCAGCCATGATCATATTGAATGGCGGTGCAGGCTCGAAGGGCCGAATGGTCAACACCTGCACCTAATTTCTATGTTTCTATGATTGGGGATGATCAGCCATGATCACATTGAATGGCGGTGCTGGCTCGAAGGGCCGAATGGCCTACGAGATTGATCCCTGGGATGGCGGGCAACTGTCATATGAGGAAAGATTGAATAGACTAGGCTGGTATTCACTGGAGATTAGAAGGATGAGGGGGGGATCTTATAGAAACATATAAAATTATAAACGGTCTGGACAGGCTAGATGCAGGAAAAATGTTCCCAATGTTGGGCTAGTCCAGAACCAGGGGCCACAGTCTTAGAATAAAGGGGAGGCCATTTAGGACTGAGGTGGGAAAAATTGTTTTCACCCAGAGAGTTGTGAATTTGTGGAATTCCCTGCCACAGAGGGCAGCGGAGGCCAAATCACTGGATGGATTTAAGAGAGTTAGATAGAGCTCTGGGGCTGGTGGAATCAAGGGATATGGGGAGAAGGCAGGCACGGGTTATTGATTGGGGACGATCAGCCATGATCATGAATGGCGGTGCTGGTTTGAAGGGCTGAATGGCCTCCTCCTTCACCTATTTTCTATGTTTCTACGTTTCCTGCACCTATTGTCTATTGATTCTATGCTCTATGACGTGCAGTAATCGGCACGGTGGCACAGCGGTCGAGCTGCGGCCTCACAGCGCCAGTGACCCAGGTTTGATCCTGTCTACGGGTGCTACCTGTGTGGAGTTTGTCCGTTCTTTCTCCCCGTTACCGTGTGGATTTTCCACGGGTGCACCGGTTTCCTCGCACATTCCAAAGACGTGCAGGGTTGTCGGTTAATTGGCTTCTGTAAATTTCCCCCAGCGTGCAGATTGCGAAGGTGGGGTTACACAGAACTAATATTTTGAATGATCAATGGTCGGCGAGGGCGCGGTGGTCCGAAGGGCCTGTTTCCACGCTGCATCTCTAAACTTCTCCCTGTGACTGCGTGGGTTTTCTCCGGTTGCTCCGGTTTCCTCACACGTTCCAAAGACGTGCAGGTTTGCCGGTTAATTGGTTCTGTAAATTTCCCCAAGTGTGCAAAAGTAGGATAACAAAGAACTGGTGTATGGCTGAACAAGGGTTAGCATGGACTCGGGCTGAAGGGCCTGTTTCCGCGCAGCATCTATAAACTAAACTAAACTAAAGTCCACGAATTTGATACCATCCTCTCTTCTCATATGAGGAAAGATTGGATAGACTCGGCTTGTACTCGCTGGAATTTAGAAGATTGAGGGGGGATCTTGTAGAAACTTACAAAATTCTTAAGGGGTTGGACAAGCTAGATGCTGGAAGATTGTTCCCGATGTTGGGGGAGTCCAGAACAAGGGGTCACAGTCTAAGGATAAGGGGGAATTCCTTTAGGACCGAGATGAGGAAACCATTCTTTACACAGAGAGTGGTGGGTCTCTGGAATTCTCTGCCACAGAAGGTAGTTGAGGCCAGTTCATTGGCTATATTTAAGAGGGCGTTAGATGTGGCACTTGTGGCTAAAGGGATCAGGGGGTATGGAGAGAAGGCAGGTACGGGATACTGAGTTGGATGATCAGCCATGATCACATTGAATGGCGGTGCAGGCTCGAAGGGCCGAATGGCCTACTCCTGCACCTATTTTTCTATGTTTCTGTGTTTCTATGTTTCATTAATGTTCATGCATAATTTTACCATGGGTTAACATAATCCAATATGATTTGAGAAAGTTTTCTTTTTTTTGCTGCAGGGAACGCATCAATGTCACTCACTGGTGGCAATACGAGGAACTCTTCACAAAGGCGGATGAGGAAAGGATATTTTTTGCCGAGCATGACGAAGTCCTGTAGGTTGAAGTGGAAACAAAACCGGAACCTTTCCAGGAGCAGCAACCTGGATCACATAATGGACGCAGGAATTTTTGGGAACCGGGAAGGAGGCTTTTGGAGCTAATAAAGCCAGCATCAGTTTTCTCGGGGCGACCCTAGCTACCTGCCACATCATAGACACTGCAGTGTGGAAACAGGCCCTTCGGCCCATCGAGTCCGTGCGCGACCAACCATCACCCGTACTCTACTTCTGTCGTATGCACTAGGGATAATTTTACAGAAACCAATGAACCTGCAAAGCTGCACGTCTCCGGGATGTGGGAGAAAACCGGAGCACCCAGAGAAAACCCACGCTGTCACAGGAAGAACGTGTAATCTCCATACTGACAGCACCCATAGTCTGGATGGAACCCGGGTCTCTGGCGCCGCGAGGCAACAACTCTACCGCTGTGTCACCGTGCCACCCATGTCACTGGCCAATTCCCATCATTGTCTCCTGCAAGATAGACACAAATTGCTGGTGTAACTCAGGCAGCATCTCTGGAGAAAAGGAATAGGTGACGTTTGGGGTCAAGACCCTTATTCAAGTCTGTCTCTCTCCAGAAATGCATTAAAATCCCACCTTTGCTGCCGGTGAAAACTTCTGCCAACTGCTTTTGACATGTATCCTCCAGGCACACACAATTTTGTCTGACTTTGCTCCTTTCTTTGTACTTGCGAAGTTTAACTTCATGTCCCTTGGCGCGCTGACCCAGTAAAATCAAAATGTCACCAAAGTGAAGAAACTCCTTCATCTAATACAGGGAAGGGGAACCTTGTTCTGCATAGGGGCCGAGACGCATGTCTGTGAGCGGATGGCGGGCCACATCTATCACGTGCTCACATAGATCCCGCCCCTTCGAGGACGCCAACCGGAGCACTGGGCCCCAATTACGGGCGCTCACCAACATGGCGTTCCTAGTTACGGGCGCTCAACAACATGGTATTCAGTATTGATGTGGATAGAGAACTGGCTAGCAGACAGGAGGCAAAGGGTAGGAGTAAACGGGTCCTTTTCAGAATGGCAGGCAGTGACTAGTGGGGTGCCGCAAGGCTCAGTGCTGGGACCCCAGCTATTTACAATATATATTAATGATTTGGACGAGGGAATTCAATGCAACATCTCCAAATTTGCAGATGATACCAAGCTGGGGGGTATAGTTAGGTGTGAGGAGGATGCTTGGAGGCTGCAGGGTGATTTGGATAGGCTGAGTGAATGGGCAGATGCATGGCAGATGCAGTACAATGTGGATAAATGTGAGGTTATCCACTTTGGTGGCAAAAACATGAGGGTAGACTATTATCTGAATGGTGGCAGATTAGGTAAGGGGGAGATGCAACGAGACCTGGGTGTCATGGTACACCAGTCATTGAAAGTAGGCATGCAGGTGCAGCAGGCAGTGAAGAAAGCAAATGGTATGTTAGCATTCATAGCGAAAGGATTTGAGTATAGGAGCAGGGAGGTTCTACTGCAGTTGTACAGGGTTTTGGTGAGGCCACACCTGGAGTACTGCGTACAGTTTTGGTCTCCAAATCTGAGGAAAGACATCCTTGCCATAGAGGGGGTACAGAGAAGATTCACCAGACTGATTCCTGGGATGTCAGGACTTTCATATGAGGAAAGATTGGATAGACTCGGTTTGTACTCGATGGAATTTAGAAGATTGAGGGGGGATCTTATAGAAACCTACAAAATTCTTAAGGGGTTGGACAAGCTAGATGCTGGAAGATTGTTCCCGATGTTGGGGGAGTCCAGAACAACGGGTCACAGTCTAAGGATAAGGGGGAATTCCTTTAGGACCGAAATGAGGAAAACATTCTTTACACAGAGAGTGGTGAGTCTCTGGAATTCTCTGCCACAGAAGGTAGTTGAGGCCAGTTCATTGGCTATATTTAAGAGGGCGTTAGATGTGGCACTTGTGGCTAAAGGGATCAGGGGGTATGGAGAGAAGGCAGGTACGGGATACTGAGTTGGATGATCAGCCATGATCACATTGAATGGCGGTGCAGGCTCGAAGGGCCGAATGGCCTACTCCTGCACCTATTTTCTATGTTTCTATGTTTCTATGGTGTCCCTAGTTACGGGCGCTCACCAACATGGCATACCCACGGACCATTGCCTTGGCTCTGTCCTGAAGGTGGTGGCTCGAATACTCACACTCACTCGTCCCCGGCCTATTGACAACCCCGATCCCGACAGTGAAGCCCGATCCCGACAGAAGGTGCGTGGCCGTGCCGGCGGCTTTGCGCAGGATGCGGTACAGCCAGAGCTCGGCGCTCCGCCATTGCGGCTGCCAGCGCAGGCCTCCTTGTGTCACCGTGCCTGGGCGCCGCGGCCTCGGCCCGGGAGGTACCGGAGATGAAGGAAGCCTGCGGGCCGGACAATTACGGGAAAAGAAATGCCTGCGGGCCAGATGATTTCGGATTACGGGCCGCATTCGGCCCAGGGGCCGTATGTTGCCAACTCCTGATCGAATAACTTACATTTCCGAAGCCTGAAACTATATATTTACTGCCCTTACTTATTCTCTGAAGGGCAGTATTCGATAGACACAAATGCTGGAGTAACTCAGCCGGTCAGGCAGCATCTCTGGAGAAAATGGATGGGTGATGGTTCAGAATGGATAGGTGATGGTTCGGGTAGGGACCTTCTCCAGACTGATAGTGGATGGAGGGAGGGGGGGAGAGGACTGGAAGCAAGAAAAGACAAACTGTAGAATTGCACGTCGGACTGTAGATTAACATCATTTCACATGGTTGCCAATGTTAAAGTGAGAGTCAAAGTAAACAAGAGCAAACATTGGCTAAAGTTCATAGATACCTACTCTCTTCTTCCTTCCAAACTGAAAGTTGAAGGTTGTCCATGGTTCCAACTGGATGTAGGTCGGATGGAACATTGGGAATTGAGTTTGGCACGTGGAATTCAATCACCACGGTGGTGAGGTGATGCAATTTGGGAAGTCAAACTGAGGGACTTTGGGGATCAAGGCCATTGTTCCTTGAAACCCAGTGATCGACACTGTCAGGCACTGACCTGATCCCCATTGAAGGAATTAATGGGAAGTGCTGCCTCAAAAAAGCTGTTGAAATCATCTAATGCAGGGCTTCATAGAAACATAGTAAACATAGAAAATAGGTGCAGGACGAGGCCATTCGGCCGTTCGAGCCAGCACCACCATTCATTGTGATTTTGTTCGTCCCGTTTACCCCTGGCAACTTTAATAGCATGTAACAATGTTATTTCACTAATTTATGAACAAATGATAATGAACAGATACTGGTATACCAGAACCAAACACAGTCAGTCAATGAGAAAACATACGTACAAATCCAGAATCGACAAATTTACCCCATGGGTAGGTGGGATTTACCCCCTGGCGAGAAATTTACCCCAGGTTGAGAACCCTTGGTCTAATAAAAGCACCACTTTGGCCACACTCACAACTCTCTACCGCTGTAAGGAAGTATATAGGCTTCTCTGCAATAGGATAGATGTTGTTCACCGGGAACAGATTTATGAATGTTGCCAGGACTTGAGGACCTGAACTATAGGGAGAGGTTGGGTAGCTAGGACTTCATTCCTTGGGGCACAGGAGGTTGAGAGATGATCTTATAGAGGTGTATAAAATCACGATGGGAATAGTCAGAGTAGACGCACAGTTTTTTTACCCAGAGTAGAGGAATCAAGAACCAGGGGACATAGGTTTAAGGTGAGAGGAGAAAGATTTAATAGGAATCTGAGGGGCAACGTTTTCACATGGAGGGTGGTTGGTGTATTGAACGAGCTGCCAGAGGAGGAGTTGAGACAGATACTACAACAACATTTAAAAGACGTTGGGAAAAGGAAAGTACAACGGGATCTGTGGGTCCTTGTACATCAGTCTATGAAAGTAAGCATGCAGGTACAGCAGGCAGTGAAGAAAGCGAATGGCATGTTAACCATATAGCCATATAACAATTACAGCACGGAAACAGGCCTTCTCGGCCCTTCCAGTCCGTGCCGACCATTCATTTTCCCCTAGTCCCATCTACGTGCACTCAGACCATACCCCTCCATTCCCTTCCCGTCCATATACCTATCCACTTTACTTTTAAACATGTTGGCCTTTATAACATGAGGAATCGAATATAGGAGCAAAGGGTCCTTCTGCAGTTGTACAGAGCCCTAGTGAGACCACACCTGGAGTATTCTGTGCAGTTTTGGCCCCCTAATTTGAGGAAGGACATTCTTGCTATTGAGGGAGTGCAGCGTAGGTTTACATGGTTAATTCCCGGGATGGCGGGACTGTCATATGCTGAGAGAATGGAGCGGCTGGGCTTGTACACTCTGGAGTTTAGAAGGATGGGAGGGGATCTCATTGAAACATATAAGATTGTTAAGGGCTTGGACACGCTAGAGGCAGGAAACATGTTCCCAATGTTAGGGGATTCCAGAACCAGGGGCCACAGATTAAGAATAAGGAGTAAGCCATTTAGAACGGAGACGAGGAAACACTTTATCTCACAGAGAGTGGTGATTCTGTGGATTCTCAGAGGGCGGTGGAGGCAGGTTCTCTGGATGCTTTCAAGAGAGAGCTCGATAGGGCTCTTAAAAATACTGGAGTTAGGGGATATGGGGAGAAGGCAGGTACGGGGTACTGATTGGGGATGATCTGCCATGATCACATTGAATGCTCGAAGGGCCAAATGGCCTACTGCGCCTATTGTCTATTTGAAGACGAAAGGATTAGAGGGTTTGGAGGGTGGGAACTAATTTAGATGGGGCATCTTGGTCAGCATGGGCAAGTTGGGCTGAAGGGCCCAATTGTGCTGTATGACTATTAATTCACGGTCTTCATGAATGAGGTTTGCTATATGATTCTACGAAGGTACGAAGGCAAGTGGCCTCCTGCCGCACGCTATAAATTGCTTAATTTGTATTATCAATTTGCTTTCATACAACCACAAATAGTATGGTGAAGTTGTATGTTACATAATGTCAGTGGGAAATGGTGCTGTTAACTTCCATGCAATTGTTGAAGCATTTACTGCTTCGTAGCTGTGAATTACTGCGAATGCCTCGGTAGCGTGCTGAGTCTAACTGCAGCCATTCACTGAAGGCTCGAGATTAATATGGCTTATTCTTCGCTCAGCCTCCATGCTGACAGACTCTTGTTCCTCTGCTACTGGCAGCGGAGTTTTGTTGTTATTTCTTGCCTTGCTATAGGCTGAAATAAAACTTTCCTTTTTGCACTTGTTTGGAATCAAAGTTGTGTCAAAAATTCATACATTGTTACTGGATGCTTTTGTTCTGACTATAAAAGTCCTTTTACTGCCTGCCAGCTTCCCGCCGCTAAATCAGGAAAGCAGAAGTCAAGCTGATAACTTCACATCATCAACCACGTCTTGCCAGGAATCATTAGTAAATGAAATGTAAACATGAAAGCAAATATGTCGGAATGCTTCAGGTCATTGATAGATTTTAGTGTCAGTTCCAGAGCAGGTAACCTTTGATCACGATTCTGCTCCCTCCTATTCATTTAATGGACAGACACAGAATGCTGGGGTAACTGAGCGGGAGAGGTAGCGTCTCTGCCGAGAAGGAGTGGGTGACGTTTCGGGTGGTGACCCTTCTTCAGACCGATTCCTTGAGTGGGTTGGGATTTTCATTCGTTGCTGAAATGATGCCATTGAGAGACATTCAGTGGGCTCCTTCTTTAACACCGTTGGTGGGTAGCTGCCCAAAGGATCTGGTAGGAAACGTCAAACCACTTAATAACCTCTCTTATTCTATAAATACCTGGATAGCGGTGGTCTTTTGGCGAGGCTTTGTGGTGGTCCTTTAATCTGGGCTTGAGGTGGTCTTTTAGTTTAAAGTTACGGTGGTCTTGTATCGTAGGATCGTGTAGGCCTTTTAGCGTGGGATTGTGGGTGTCTTTTATTTTAGTAGTTTATTATTTTAGGAGGGCTTTTATCTTGTGTTTTTAGTGGTCCTTTAGCTTGGGACTGTGGTGGTCTTTTTGCTTGGGATTGAGGGGGTCTTTAAGGATTTTTAAGAATTATGGTGGCGTTCTATCTTAGGATGGTGAAGGCCTTTTAGCTTAGGAATGTGGCGCTCCTTCAGCTTGGTGTAGTGACAGTCTTTAGGACGTCTCAAGGATTTAGTCCTCGTTAGTCACTAATTTGACGATTATGGGTCAGAAGGTAATCTATACTAGCCCTCCACGAGACATTCAAAGCCGTCGAAAGATGAATCTTCCAAAAACAGTCTTGATTTATAGTTTCTTTATAGAAGTACAAAGCAGTAAGATAATTCATCAAAGCTTCTTTTTGTATGAGTACGTTTCAATCATACTTGTGGTCATGCTCGTGCATGGTCGAAAACTGTGTCTCTCCCACGATCTTCATCGAACCATGGGAGTAGGCGCCAGAATCCTAGCCACGAATCACGCCCCAGACTACGTCTAAATCCCACTCATATAATTACAGGTAGATAAAATAGTAAGATTAAACGAGAACTTACCCGTTTGAAGTTTGATCTTTATTTTATGAGGAGTTACGATGAGGGATTACGTGAAGACCCCGCCAGCACGCATGCGCGACATTCTTCAAAGCAGTCTTTAAAGAGAACTTCCATACCAGGTGATCTTTATAATAGAGGGTTGGGAGCGGAGGGCACGTAATCCCTCATCGTAACTCCTCATAAAATAAAAATCAAACTTCAAACTGGTAAGTTCTCGTTTAATCTTACTATTTTACTTCGGAGTCACGTGAGTGACTACGTGAAGATTTCAAAGCTCTGTGATTTCATGCCCTGGAAGCTCCATGCTCACACACCGCTAAAGTTGGGATAAGAGGATGAACGTAATTCAGACAAGACACTGGCTGAAAAACAAAAACAGGTATTTATTCATACCAAACAATATAGTCCCAAAAGGGTACTATCTGGCAGTACTTAAAATCCTCCCTGCAAAAGTATCAGGGGAGGTCACGGGTTTAAAGTAAAAGCGGTGGAAGGTCTTTTCGTTCCTCCAACCCGCTGTGGCCAGGATGTGATCCAAAGGTACTTCCATCCTTCTAGCCGCCGAGGTGGATGCTGCCCTGGTGGAGTGAGATTTATAAATGTTAGTATCCACCCCCGCCGCATCCAATACCACCCTTAACCATCTGGAAATGGTTTGCACCGTGACTCTATGATGGGGTTTCTTGTGACTGATGAGCAATGCTGTCTCCGTGCCCCTTAGATTTTTAGTAACTGAGATGTATCGTGAGATTAATGTAACGATACAAAGGCGAGAATCTGTTGGGTAAGCCAGAAACTCTAATGTATGACCAGACACTCCGGGACGATCTTGTTTCAATAGTCCCTGCACATAAAAAGTGACTTTATCACTGGTGGAGGTCATTGCATCCAAATTGAGTTTGTGCAGGGACTGGACCCGTTGTGCCGTGATAAGTGCCATAATCATGACCATTTTGTACGTGAGTTTTGCCAAAGGGAGTCCCGTGATAGGCGTCCATCCTCGTAGCATAGTCAAGACTGTGCTGATATCCCAAGTATGGCTGTATCTAGGCCTGGGGGGATTGGAATTGAATATTCCCCTCATAAATTTGGACACTAGGGGATGTGATCCAATGCCCAATTGGTCACTTCCCTGGCCCAGGTAGGATGATAGGGCACTCCTGGCACAGTTGATGGCACTGTAACTCAAACCCTCATCGAAATGAAGGGTAGCCAAAAATTCCAGCACTTCCGTAATAGTGGCGGTTTCATAAGTGGTGTTGGCTGAGACGCAGAATCCTTCCCATTTTCTGATGTAGGTCAGATACTGCTTCCTTGTGGACTCTCTGCAGGCTGCTGTGATGGTGTCAATGGTCCTGTTGGAGAGTCCGTATCCGTGAAGTGGCCGTTTTAAAATCTGCAAATCAATAGATCCATGCGATCATGACATGGGTGATGTTCCCCTGTAACAGGGTGAATGAGCAGACTTGGTCTTTTGTTCACCCTGATGCAGGGTTCTGTGGCCATCTTCCGTACCATAGGGAACCATGGTTGGGTAGGCCAGTCGGGCACCACCAAAATTCCCGATGCGGAGTCTTGCTTAATTTTCTGCAAGACCCGACTGATGAGGCAGAAAGGGGGAAATGCATAGCAAAATAGATCTCCCCAATGTAGCGAGAATGCATCCATCGCTACTGCCCCCGGGTCTGGTTCCCAAGCAACATATGTTGGTAGTTGGTGATTAAGCCTGGACGCGAAAAGGTCGATATCTGGTGTTCCATACCGTTCTACAATATCTGAAAACACACTCCGATCCAACATCCATTCTATGTTGTCGTTGAATTTACGTGATCTGGTGTCTGCCACTGTGTTTAGCTTCCCTGGAAGGTAAGTAGCTGATATCCAGATTTCTCTTTGCAGACACCAGTGCCAGATATTGTTTGCCAATTCATCACATGATATCGACTTAATACCGCCCATGTGGTTAATATAGGCTACCACCGTGGTGTTGTCAATTTGTATCCTTATATGGACTTTGTGCATATTAGTGCAGTATGCTTTAAGGCCGTGAAATGCTGCCAGCATTTCCGAATAGTTAATCCCCAAGTTTTTGAAATGGGTTAACTCCTGTGCACTCCATCTACCTCCACAACTAGAGGTAGTGTTAGTAGCTCCCCACCCTTTGGCACTGGCATCTGTTTGTAAGGTGACCGAGGGATTGATGATAGTGATTGGTTTAGAGCAGTTTTGGGCATTGCCCATCCACCAATATAATTCGGCTTTTGCCTTCTCCGGTATTTTCATGGGCCTATCAAAATGGCCAGCATGATTTTTGAGCGCTGTAATTTTTGCTCTTTGTAAGTTTTGGTAATGTAAAGGCCCAAATTGTGCTCCAGGGAATGCAGCTACTATCTTTCCAATCACCCTGGCCACCTGTCGAATGGATGGATCCTTAGTGCCAAAGAGGCTCCTGCAAGCCTCTATCAGGTCCTCCACCTTGCTTGGTGGCAATGTGATAGACATTTGCCCAGTGTCAATGATGAACCCCAAGTACTTCATGGTGGTAGAGGGTTCCAATATAGATTTATCTGGATGTATAATGAAACCCAGCTTCTGAAAAAGCTGTTTAGTGGCTGTTACCGCCAAAGTGGCCGTTTCCAAATTTTCCCCCACAATGAGGATGTCGTCTAGATAAGCCATAACAGTATGGTTCTGTTTCCTTAAACAGGCCAAAGCTGGTTTCAATATCTTGGTAAACAATCTGGGTGCTGATGATAACCCATTGGGCAAGGCTTTGTATTGCCATAATTGTCCCATCCAGATAAATTTTAAGTATTTCCTATGATCCTTGTGTATGGGTACTGAATAATATGCATCCTTGAGATCAATGCATGCCATGTAGTACCCATGACCTATTAACTGTATAGCAGTGTCGAAGGTGTCCATTTTGAAATGAATATACTGGACAGAAGTATTCAGTTCAGTTAAGTCAATAATGATGCGGCAACCGCCGTCTTTTTTATTTTTGGTGAATATATTGGACACGAACTCCCGGGGTTCTTTGGTGGCTTTCTCCACTACTCCTTTCTCTATTAACCTAAGAAGCTCAGCATGTCCTGCTGCCTTCTCTTGTTGAGAAAGGATAAATTTCCGGCTAGGAACATGCTGAACCGGAGTAGGGAGTTCGTGAATAAATTCAATTTCGTAGCCCTGAATACTCCTGAGTATATAAGGATCAGAGGTAACAGTGAGCCAATTCTCGTAGAACAAGTGCAACCTGCCCCCCACATACAGTGAATTTAGACAAGATGTGTTTCTGGGGACTCCAGACCCACCTACCTCCATGGTTACTGCCGGTGTTGAGGTCTCTGCCCTTGCTTCCTTGGCTGGTTGGGGGTGTTCTGGGAGTGGCGCATCTTCCAAGAAGGCCGGCCTGGGCCATGGCCTAAAAAAGACCTTTGTGCAGGATTTCCGGCCTTCGAGCTTTCACCACCTGCAGACCTGGAATGGTAACTCTGCCTGGTGGATGTGCAGGGGTGCTGTCTTTGCGGGTAGTGGGGTTTAGGGAAGCCAGGTATCTTTATAAGGCCCAAAGCCTTTGCCTCCTCATCCAGGTCTTTAACCTGCTTAGGGAGATCTTCCCCGAACAGCAGGCTAGGAGGCTGAGTCTTCCCAGGCTTACACAACCCCGCAAACTTGGGGTTAAGCGCCGGCTTTATGATGCTTTTTCTAAAGTTGTTAATCTCGTACTGAGTGTTACACAGCAGAGCCAATGCATCTTGTAATTCCTCCGGCATATCCACACCCACTGCAGTTCTTGCCACTGCCGTAATTCCCGCGGTTAGGAGCTTCAGGATCCTCTGTAGTTTTATCTCCTGTCCTCTGCTCGATGGGCTCATATTCCCCCATATAGGGTTGTTTACTGCAGGGACATTCAATGAACTGCGGTTTTCTGGTGCCATGTATTTATCTGCCATAGCATTTATGGCCTGTTCCTGCAGCTGGTTTGTTGCCATATAGTTAATACTGGCAGCCAGTTTGGGGTGGATGGGTAAGCCCTTCTGTTCGGGCATGGCATGCTTGTTCACCACATCCATGTAGCCTTCACACACCCCTGACACGGTCGGTGATTCAGCCAGCTCCCCTTCTTCTGGGTCAGCCCAGTTCTGACCCTCAATGCTCCCCTGTATAGAGGGGGAGACATTAGGCAGTCCCCGGTAGGAACCTGCCGTGGGCCTGCTAGTAGGCCTACTGTGATCCTGCCCCTGCATTAGCAGGTCACGTTGGAGCAGCTGCTCCATCATCCGCTCCATGCGGGCAAGACGACCTCCGTCGCTGTCCGCGAACGGGGTGTCCTCGGGACCGGACTCCGCTGAGTCGGCCCCCGGCCGACTTCCGGGTGGTTTTCCCGCCCGACCGTGGCGTACCAACGGTCCCAAAGGGCGAAAAGTCGGGAGCTGCAGGCAGAACCTGTAGCTCTGGAGAGGCGGCTCTCTGCTGGCTGCTATCCTTTGCAGCTGCTTTTGCCGCGGCTCTTTTTGATTTTCTTGCTTCCATCGCTGTCGTCGACTCACTCCTCCGGTGAGACTTACCTGGCGCAAGCTATTTAACTTGCGCTGGAGGAGCCCCGCTCCTCCCGACCGTCGCTTCCGCATGCGTACGACGATATGTCGCGCATGCGTGCTGGCGGGGTCTTCACGTAGTCACTCACGTGACTCTGAAGTAAAATTTAAAGGTAACTGGTTATAATTATAACATGGGTTACACAAAAAGCTGGAGAAACTCAGCGGGTGCAGCAGCAGCTAAGGAGCGAAGGAGATAGGCGACGTTTCGGGTCGAGACCCTTCTTCAGACCAATTATAACATACTGAGTTAAGTTAAATGGCTACTACATTTGCGATAATGGTGGTCTTTTAACTTGCTATCATGGTGGTCTTTTAGCTTGAGATTGTCGGTGTCCTTTACCTGGGGATTGTGGCAGTGCTTGAGCTTGGGGGTTTGTGGTGGTATTTCCAGTTTGGGACCATGGTGGTCTTTCTTGATTGGGTTTGTGGTACATGGATAGGACAGGTTTGGAGGGATATGGGCCAAAGGCATGCAGGTAGGACTAGTGTAGATGGGAGATGGACACAAAAAGCTTGAGTAACACAGCGGGTCAGACAGCATCTCTGGAGAAAAGGAATAGGTGACGTTTCGGGTCGCGGCCCTTCTTCAGAGGTCGCTGTGGGCAAGTTGGGCCGAAGCATCGGATCTAAATTGTATGACTCTGGCACCATGACTCCTTGACTAACAATGTCCCTCTTCAGACCAAGCTGCAGTGGCTGTGCGAGGAAGTGAAAGAGCGAGGGGGACGTGAGCTGAAGTTGCGTTCGCACCTCCGGCAGTGCCGAGCCCAGCTGAAAGAACTCGTGCAGAGCAAGGAGTCGGAGTCCGAGCTCTTCATCGAGCAAATCACAAAGCAGGAGCACCTCCTGGAGGAAATTCACCGGGAAAAAAGAGGTCAGTCCCACAACCCTGGCGCGGCGGAGACGAGACGCGGTTTCCGGAGGGTGGATGCCCGAGAGGAGTTGTTTGACCAGAACCGATGCGTGTGGTCGCGGAGAGAGAAGGGTTTGGAATGAATGTGAGTGATGACCTCCCTGTGGTGATTGACTTACTGAGTGATGAGCTGCTGCTGAACACAGCAGTGATCACTGCAGGATGAAAACAAGCCAGGTCAATGATATTATGGAGCTCGAGCTGTGGAGCCATGAGGTTAAAGTGACAGAACTGACTTTCAAGTATACAACAATGAGGCTACTTGGCGAGTGTGTACATGCTGTTGGTAAACTAACAAAACCTGTTGATCTCGAAAAGGGTGCAGTGGTGGGTGTTTCCCAAAAGAGTGAGTTATCCACTGTCGCTCAATTACAGGGCGGCACGGTGGCGCAGCGGTATAATTGCTACCGCACAGCGCCAGAGACCTGGGTTTGGTCCTGACCACGGGTGTTGTCTGTACAGAGTTTGTACCTTCTCCCCGTGACCTGCGCGGGATTTTTCCCGGGTGCTCTAGTTCCCTCCTACACTCCAAAGCCGTACTGGTTTGTACGGTAATTGACTTTGGTAAAATTGTAAGTTGTAGTGGTGCCAGTGTGTGGGGATTGCCGCGGACTCGGAGGGCCAAATGGCCTGTTTCTGCTCAGTATCTCTATACTAAACTGAACCAAACTATTTTCTACACTCTGTACCTTCCCCTTTGCTCAATCTATTGTACTCGAGTCTGAACTGATTGTATCTACGTATGGAATATCTTATTTGATTGGGTAACTTGCAGAACAGAGCTTTTCACTGTACCACGGTATGTAGCAATAATAAACGCGGTCACGGTGGCGCAGCGGTAGAGTTGCTGCTGTACAGCGCCAGAGACCCGGGTTCGATCCTGACTACGGGCGCTGTCCGTACCGAGCTTGTACGTTCGCCCCGTGACCTGCGTGGGTTTCCGCCGAGATCTTCGGTTTCCTCCCACACTCCAAAGACGTACAGGTTGGCTTGGCAAATGTAAAATAAAATTGTCCCTAGTGGGTGTAGGATGGTGTTAATGTGTGGGGATCGCTGGTCGGCGCAGACCTGGTGGGCCGAAGGGCCTGTTTCCGCGCTGTATCTCTAAGCTAAACTAAACTAAACCCATACTTTCCGCTTAGTTTAGTTTAGTTTATTGTCACGTGTACCGAGGTGCAGATAAAGCTTTTTGTTGCCTGCGTCTGAAGAAGGGTCTCGACCCGAAACGTCACCCATTCCTTATCTCCAGAGAGACAAAATACATGAGACAATAGATGCAGGAGTAGGCCATTCGTCCCTTCGAGCCAGCACCGCCATTCAATGTGATCATGGCTGACCATCCCCAATCAGTACCCCGTTCCTGCCTTCTCCCCATATCCCCTGACTCCACTATGTTCAAGAGCCCTATCTAGCTCTCTCTTGAAAGTATCCAGAGAACCGGTCTCCACCGCCCTCTGAGGCAGAGAATTCCACAGACTCACAACTCTTTGTGTGAAAAAGTGTTTCCGGCCTGTCCCGGCACACATGACTATAAACTAAGCTGAACTGAACTGAACTGTACAAAATTGCTCACAATTGCTCACAATACTCTAAATGTGACCTGACCAGCACCTCATGAAGCCCCATGTGTTACGGAGTTCATGTTCAAGATCATCGGCCATTTTTATCAGAGCAACAGTGTTCTGTTGTGTAAATTTTGCTCACGAGCCTTTCACACAACGTGTGACCAAAATTCCAAGAGGTATTTGCATTCACGTAGCATCCTCCTCAATCCCTGGACATCCGAAGCATTTACATTAACGATGATCTAGTTTTGAAATGTAGTCACTGTGGTAATGTAGGAAATGTTACCCGCAGGAATTATCTAATTTCTGTTGCCCATGTCATCGGTCGGTGCACAGGAATGTATTCAACTATCCCTCCAGCAATAAAGCGCGTAGATCCCAAATAATTAAACGGCAATAGAATAATAAAAGCCTGGGTGGCAAGCTGACAACGGTATTAAATACATAAGCTAAACGTGTCCACAGGGGCAGCTGGGGCTTCACAGTAGCATTTAGTTTCTAATTCAGAAGGATGTGCGTCAAAGTTTCTCTCCAGAAATTTGATCACTTACTTACCTCTATTAGCAGAGATGTAGAGCATACAACCGGAAGGTCAAGGGCCTGTCCCACTTGGCGATTTTTTCGGCGACTTCCGGCGTCATATCAGTGTCGCCAAAAAGATTTTGAACATTCCAAAATCCAGCTTGAAAAAACGTGGTCATCGCGAGTTTTTCGGTGACCCGATGCGTCCGTCAGTGATGGCGGCAGTCGCCGAAAAAATCGCCAAGTGGGGCAGGTCCTCAGGTCACGGGGAGAACGTACAAACTCCGTACAGACAGGATCGAACCCGGGTCTCCAGCGCTGCATTCGCAGTAAGGCCAAAAAACTGGCCAAAACACCAATTAGGCCACAATTGGAGAGTTGTGCACAGTTCTCATCACCAGGTTACGGGAAGGACGTGATGGCACTAAGGGGCTTGCCGCCAATGGTGATGAAATAGTTTAGTTTATCGTCACGTGTACTGAGGTACAGCGAAAAGCTTTGGTTGCGTGCTATCCAGTCAGCGGAAAGACAATACATGGGTAGTCACGGTGGTGCAGTGGTAGAGTGGCTGCCTTACTGCGAATGCAGCGCTGGAGACCCGGGTTCGATCCTGTCTGTACCGAGTTTGTACGTTCTCCCCGTGACCTGCGTGGGTTTTCTCCAAGATCTTCGGTTTCCTCCCCACATTCCAAAGACGCACAGGTTTGTAGATTAATTGGCTTGGCAAATGTAAAAATGGTCCCTAGTGTGTGTAGGATAGTGTTAATGTGCAGGGACCTCTGGTTGGCGCGGACCCGGTGGGCTTCAGGCAGGGCCTGTTTCCGCGCTGTATCTCTAAACTAAACTAAACATGATCACAATGATGTACAGATACACGATAACGGTGCTGGAGGATGAGGTTTAAAAGTGTGGAGCGGTTGTAAGTCCGCTTCTGTCACCAGCGCACTAAGATTCGCCTGGCTTTGGCACCATCGTGGTTCAGACAATCACAACAATATATGACCAGATAATCTGTTTTATGGAAGGGTAAATATCAGCCTGGATTCAAGAGCTCCCTTCAAGCAGTATAAAATCACAAGGGGAATAGATAGAGTCTTTTACCCAGAGTAGGGGAATCAAGAAGGACTAATTTGAGGAAGGACATCCTTGTGATTGAGGCAGTGCAGCGTAGGTTCACGAGATTTATCCCTGGGATGGCGGGACTGTCATATGAGAAAAGATTGAAAAGACTAGGCTTGTATACACTGGAGTTTAGAAGGATGAGGGGGGATCTTGTAGAAACATATAAAATTATAAAAGGACTGGACAAGCTAGATGCAGGAAAAATGCTCCCAATGTTGGGCGCGTCCAGAACCAGGGGCCACACAGTCTTAGAATAAAGGGGAGGTCATTTAAGACTGAGGTGAGAAAAAGAAAGTTTTCACCCAGAGAGTTGTGAATTTGTGGAATTCCCTGCTACATAGGGCAGTGGAGGCCAAGTCACTGGATGGATTTAAGAGAGAGTTAGATAGAGCTCTAGGGGCTGGTGGAGTCAAGGGATATGGGGAGAAGGCAGGCACGGGTTACTGATTGGGGATGATCAGCCATGATCACAATGAATGGCGGTGCTGGCTCGAAGGGCCGAATGGCCTCCTCCTGCACCTATTTTCTATGTTTCGATGTTTCTAAGAACCAGAGGACATATGTTTAAGGTGAGGAGGGAAAGATTTAATCAGAGCCGAGGGGCAACCTTTGCACACTGTGGGTGGTAGGTGTATGGAACGAGCTGCCAGAGGAGGTAGTTGTAGTAGCACTATCACAGCATTTAAAAAAACATTTCATTAGGTACATCTGCAGGATAGGTTTAGAGGGATATGGGCCAAAATGCTGACAGGTGGGATTAGTGTAGCTGGGGCATGTTGGTCAGTGTTGGGCTGATGGGCCTGTTTCCACGCTATATGACTGTGTGACTCTATAAGCACTATGATTGATACTACATGCACCTGAATGGGACAGTTGAACTATTTCATCTGAAAGCACATCCCGTCTAACTCCACACTCCATGATGGTTATCAACCTGGTTCATAGATTGGGGGGGAACGTACGGTACAGAATGAGTCCATTCAGCCCATCACGTGAAAAGTGAAGTACTTGCATTAATCCCGCATACCAGTTCTCCATGAGTGACACTAGACTCATCCAGGGTAGATAATAACGCTGGAGAAACTCAGCGGGTGAGGCAGCATCTATGGAGCGAAGGAAATAGGACCTTCTGGGTCTCGACCTGAAATGTCGCCCATTTCATTCGCTCCATAGATGCTGCCTCACCCGCTGAGTTTCTCCAGCATTTTTGCCTACCTTCGATTTTCCAGCATTTTTCAGTTCCTTCTTAAACAACTAGACTCATCCAGGTTACTTGTAAATTGGATTACGGTTTCTTGCTCCTCCTGACCTTCAGGCAGTGATTTCCAGACCCTTACACTGTTTTGGATGACAGAGAAATTCTTCTATCTTAAATCCATATCT
The DNA here is from genome assembly GCA_963514005.1 of Raja brachyura. The sequence continues at coordinate 7,411,421 of OY740789.1, forward strand.
GATGGTTTGCTGGCAAATAGGACGAGCTTGGTCAGCTTGGGCGAGTTGGGCCAAAGGCCTGTATCCATGCTGTATGACTAACCACTCATCTCTCTGCGAAAGAAAATAAGGCCTTCTAATTCCGATCTCCCAGATGTTTATGCATCTCCATCAGATCAGATCCCCACACTTTCCTACACCAGGAAGAATCCTAGCCTAACCAATGTGTTGATAATGGTTTATCATTGTCGCATGCACCGAGCCATAGTGAAGAGCTTTTTTTGTGTGCTACCCAGTCAAATCACACTATACATGATGAGTGCAGTCAACCTATGCACAAGAACACCAGGCAAAGAGAGAAATGCCGGAGTACAGAGCATAGTGTTACAGGAACTGCGTGGTGGCGCAGCGGTAGAGTGGCTGCCATGCAGCGCCAGAGACCCGGTTCCATCCTGACTATGGTTGCTGTCTGCACAGAGTTTGCACGCTCTCCACGTGACCGCGTGGGTTTTCTCCGGTTGCTCCGGTTTCCTCCCACACTCTAAAGCTGCGCAGGTTTATGGATTAGTTGGCTTTGGTAAAATTGTTGATTGTCCGTAGTGTGTAAGGGTAGTGTTAGTGTACGGGATGATCGCCGGTCGCCACGGACTCAGATCAGATCCCCACACGTTCCGGCGCTGTATCTCTAAAGTTTAAAGTCTACAGCATCACTACATTACAGTTAAGGGCCTGTCCCACGTGGCGATTTTTTTCGGCGGCTGTCGGCATCATTGCCTGGCGAATCAGGGTCACCGAAAAAGTCGCGGCGTGACGACGTGTTAACGCGCGGCGTCTCCTCAAGTGTCGCAACATTTTCTTTGTCGCCGCCGGATTATGAAATGTTCTAAATCTGTCGGCCGCCCAGATACATCAGTCATTGACGCCGGCAGTCGCCGAAAACATCGGCAAGTGGGACAGGCCCTTCACAGAGAAAAAAGTACAACTCCTCTGATGAACCCTGCTCTGTGACTCTGTACGGCAACTACTCTACCACCGCGACACCCCTTTTATTTCTAATAGGGAACAACGTGCCACCTGTTCTGTACCTTGCACAAGGAAGGCGCATGCAATCATGTTTCTGAGTGAGTTTGGTTCCCACAATATTCTGATTTAATGGCCACCACTGAGTTTGTGACACATCATTTACAGTGCGTCTGTGGAAGCTTGTTAGAGTGATTGGAGACGTGCCGAATATCGTCAGTTTTCTCTGGAAGTCGAGGCGGCGGTGTGCCTTCTTGGCTGTCACATCATTGCATTTGGTCCATGATAGATTCTGTGGTTCGGATTTGCGAAGCTCGGAACGAGAGCTTCATTGCCTGAGCCGTCAGCGTGTAAGAATAGCCGTACTGTATATTTTTAGTTGCGCAAGTCGGATGCCTGTATGAACCCGCAGCTGTACTAATCAACTGTAATTCACTGATCACTCACTGCTGCTTTCAGAATAGTGAAGGCAACTTGACATGGAGATTATGGAGCGCATTTGGAATGCATTAGACCAGTTAGTTTGGAATACTGCAGCTACAGCAAGCTTGCGGTGCAATCAGTGAGTCGGGAAATTGTCAATCTCCAAGGAACTCAAAGCTGGTTGCAATCCAGTTATGGAGCCACAGCAGGGAAACAGGCCCTTTGTCCCAACTTGCCCACACCGGCCAACATGTCCTAGCTACACTAGTCTCACCTGCCTGCGTTTGGTCCATATCCCTCCAAACCTGTCCTATCCATGTACCTGTCTAACTGTTTCTTAAACGTTGGGATAGTCACAGCCTCAATGACCTCCTCTGGCAGCTCGTTCCATACACCCACCACCCTTTGTGTGGGAAAAGTGACCCCTGAGACTCCTATTGGCGTTTCTGCTTATCCACCTCTGCTGAAGCATTGTGTGCCAGATCTTACCCCTTGCCCCCTCACCTCTTCATACCGGTTATCTCACCTCTGAACTTTTTATCCAGTCGTCCCAAAATGGCATCTGTCCATTTCCCACCACGGACGCTGCCTGACCTGCTGTTCCTCCAATAGTTAGTTTGTCTTTTGTCATACTAAATAGTCATGGTCATTCGTTTTTTGGCACGTGTACTGAGGTACAGTGAAAAGCCAACCAGTCAGCGGAAAGACAATGCATGATTACAATCGAGCCATCCGCAGTATACAGTTACATGATACAGGGAGTAATGTGAATAACATTTAGTGCAAGATAAAGCCAATAAAGCTCGATCAAAGATAGCCCGAGAGTCTCCAATGAGGTAGATGGTAGATAGTAGATCAAGACCACACTGTGTTTGTTGGTAAGATGGTTCAGCTGCCTGATAAAAGCTGGAAAGAAACTGTCCCTGAATCTGGAGGTGTGCGTTTTCACACTTCTGTACCTTTTGCCCGATGGGAGAGGGGAGAAGAGGGAGTGGCCGGGGTGCGACTGGTCCTTGATGATGCCGAGGCAGCGTGAGGTGTAAATGGGGTCAGTGGAAGGGAGGTTGTTTTGTGTGATGGTCTGGGCTGCGTCCAGTGCAATTTTTCGCGGTCTTGGATGGAGCTGTTCCCGACACAATGCTTTTGACGGCGCATTTTGCAACAGATTCCAACGTCTGTAGTTTTTTTGTGTTCCTATGTTAAAGTGCTACGTTGGGTAATGATCACGAGAGAAGGAGTGGGCGGCACGGTGGCGCAGAGGTAGAGTTGCTGCCTCACAGCGCCAGAGACCCGGGTTCAATCCTGACTACGGGTGCTGCCTGTACGGAGTTTGTACGTTCTCCCCGTCACCTGCGTGGGTTTTCTCCAAAATCTTCGGTTTCCTCCGAAAGATGTACAGGTTTGTAGATTAATTGGAGTGGTATAAATGAAAAAAAATTGTCCCTAGTGTGAGTAGGGTAGTGTTAGTCTGTGGGGATCGCTGGTCGGCACGGACACGGTGGGCCGAAGGGCCTGTTTCCGCGCTGTATCTCTACGCTAAACTAACACTAAAGTAGAGTTGTGGAGGTCGGGGATATACAGACTGTGAGACATGGCAGTGAAGCGATCGTGTTTGTTGACATGAATGTTATCAGTTTTAACCACCCTGGTTTTGTGAGTTCTGCAGTGACTGATAAGATCAGCGTGGGAGCCACAGACTGTACAGCAGATGACACAGGGGATCACAGCATCATATAATTATACCGCACCGATTCATGGCCTCTCTCCTTGCGCCACAGAAAGCATCTTAGCGGGATGCATCACACCATGGGTTGGGAACCGCTCCAACCAAGACCGCAAGAAATTAGCTGAGAGTTGTGGACTCCCCCTTCTCCCCTGCTTCATCAAGCAAGAGCTACAATAGTAATATTAATAATAATAACAATAACGTGACAATAATAACCTAAACTAAACTATTAGAAACTATTGGAACTCGCTGGAATTTAGGAGATTGAGGGGGGATCTTATAGAAACTTACAAAATTCTTAAGGGGTTGGACAAGCTAGATGCTGGGAGATTGTTCCTGATGTTGGGGGAGTCCAGAACAAGGGGTCACAGTCTAAGGATAAGGGGGAATTCCTTTAGGACCGAGATGAGGAAAACATTCTTTACATAGAGAGTGGTGAGTCTCTGGAATTCTCTGCCACAGAAGGTAGTTGAGGCCAGTTCATTGGCTATATTTAAGAGGGCGTTAGATGTGGCCCTTGTGGCTAAAGGGATCAGGGGGTATGGAGAGAAGGCAGGTACGGGATACTGAGTTGGATGATCAGCCATGATCACATTGAATGGCGGTGCAGGCTCGAAGGGCCGAATGGCCTACTCCTGCACCTAATTTTCTATGTTTCTATGTTTCTATTTGAGCTCTTCTCATTTGCCTGCATTTGGCCCATATCACTCAACTTTTTCAATCCATGTTCTTGTCTAAATGTCTCGATGGTGTAGCGGTAGAGTTGCCGCCTCACAGCGCCGGAGACCCTGGGTCAATCCTGACTCGCGGCAGCGGCCTCTGCAATCCGTCTGCCTTTTTTTTCTTTTTGTACTGATAGTGCATGTTTTTGGTTGTAGTTTACATATTATTTTTAGCTGTGTATGTGTGGGGGGCGGGGAAACTCTTCCATGTATGGGGGACCGGACCTTTTCCCTGTCGGGTGTCCGTTGTCGTTGGGGCCTAGCACCGTGGAGCGGCCTCCAACCGGAACGACCTGGGGGCTACAGTGGCGGAGCCTGCGGACTCACCATCGTGGTGCTGGCCGGCTTCGGAGCGGGGAGAGCTGTGGTGGCGCGCGGCTGCGACCCGACTTCGGAGCTTCGGAGGCTCCGGCCGCAGGCCCGGTGGACGGTGACATCGGGAGCTCGCAGGTCCCTGGTGGGAGACCGCTTTTCGGAGCCCCCGCAACGGCAACCTCTCCCGCCGAATTGCGGGGTTGAAGACGACCCGGATCGGGGCCTAACATCGCCTGGCGCGGCTTCAACGGCCGCGGGACTTGCCATCGCTCGCCTGCCGGGGGCTCCAACATCGGGACCCGGAGCAGGGCCTTACATCGCTCAGCACGGCCTTAACGGCCACGGGACTTACCATCACCCGCTGGGGGCTTTAACAGCGGGAGAAGAATAAAAGAACAGGGGAGAGACAAAACTTTGCCATCCATCACCGCGTGGAGGTGTTTGGAGATTCACTGCGATGGATGTTTATGTAAATTATGTTAATTGTGTGTCTTGGTTTTTTTCTTGTTTGTATGACTGCAGAAACGTAATTTTGTTTGAACTTAGGTTCAAGAGAGAGTACAGAGGAGATTTACTAGAATGTTGCCTGGGTTCCAGCAACTAATCTGCAGAGAAAGGTTGAACAAGTTAGGTCTTTATTCTTTGGAGCGCAGAAGGTTAAGGGGGGACTTGATTGAGGTCTTTAAAATGATGAAAGGGATAGACAGAGTTGACGTGGATAAGCTTTTCCCATTGAGGGTAGGGAAGATTCAAACAAGAGGGCATGACATGAGAATTAAGGGGCAGAAGTTTAGAGGAAACATGAGGGGGAACTTCTTTACTCAGAGAGTGCTGGCTGTGTGGAATGAGCTTCCAGCAGAAGTGGTGGAGGCAGGATCGATTTTAACATTTAAAAGTAAAGTGGATAGGTATATGGACGGGAATGGAATGAGTGCAGGTAGATGGGACTAGGGGAAAATAAATGGTCGGCACAGACTGGAAGGGCCGAGAGGGCCTGTTTCCGTGCTGTAATTGTTATATGTTATATGTTAAATGACATTAAACGTTATTCTAATTCTATTCTGTCTTTACGCAGTTTGTACCTTCCCCCTGTGACTGCGTGTGTTTTCTCCGGGCGCTCCGGTTTCCTCCCACACTCTGTACAGGTTTGTAGGTTAATTGGCTTAGGTAATTTTGTAAATTATCCCGAGTGCGTAGGATAGGGATAGTGTATGGGGTGATTGCTGGTCGACGCGGACTTAGTGGGCTGAAGGGCCTGTTTCCGTGCTGCATCTCTAACGTTTAAAAGTATTTTAAACGTAATTGCACTCGCCTCTACCGCTTCCTCATCCAACATATCCCCCTCCCTCTGTGGGAACAAATTGCCCCTCAGAGTCCCTCTCACCCTACATCAATGTTCTCTAGTTTGAGACACTCCCCACCCTGGGGAAAAGACCGTGACCATCCACTTTCCCTGTACCCCTGACAATGTCATAAACCCCTCAACGTCCTACGGTCCAGGGATAAAACCCACAGACTATCCTTTATAACTCAAGCCCTCCATTCTTGGTAACATCCTTGTGAATCCCAGTAGCATCCAAGTGCCTGAAGGTTGACGAAAATGCTGGAGAAACGCAGCGGGTGAGGCAGCATCTATGGAGCGAAGGACATAGGCAACGTTTCGGGCCGAAACCTTTCTTCAAACCCTTCCAAGTGCCTGACATAGTTTGTGAGGAGATGCACTCTTAGTTTAGTTTAGAGATGCAGCGCGGAAACAGGCCCTTCGGCCCATCAAGTCTGCATTGACCAGCGATCCCCGCATACTAATGCTACCCTACACACACACACACACACTAGGGACAATTTTACATTTATACCAAACCAATTAACCTACAAACCTGTACGTCTTTGGAGTGTGGGAGGAAACCGAAGATCTCGGAGAAAACCCACGCGGGTCACGGGGAGAACGTACAAACTCTGTACAGACAACACCCGTGGTCAGGATGGAACCCGGCTCTCTGGCGCTGTGAGGCAGCAACTCTATCGCTGCGCCCTTACAGCACTCTTTGTGTGCTCCCGATGCATGGGCTCGGGAATCTCGATACATTTGAACCAGTGATCCACTGTAGAATTCTGGAAGTGGAAATGTGTTCTCCGATGTATGACATAGCGCTCTATCCATGTTAATCTCTGTTTACTTTAGTTTAGCGATACAGCATGGAAGTAGACCCTTTGGCCCACTGAGTCCACACTGACCAACAAACACGCGTACGCTAGTTCTACGCTACACAATTTACAGAACAAATTACAGAAACCCAATTAACCTACAAACCTGCACGTCTTTGGAATTAGGGAAAACCCATGTGGTCACAGGGAGAACGGACAAACTCTGTTCAGGCAATACCTGCAGTCAAGATCAAACCCGGGTCATTGTAAGGCAGCAACCCTACTGCTGCACGACTATGCCATTGAAGCTGATATCTAAATATTCAATCTAATTCTGACAGTCTGATAATATTTATTTTAAATTACTTGTAGTTGATTCAATTGAGAATGTTACAAAGTTCACTTTGCATGCTAATCCATATTACAATCAACAAAAATAATCATTAAAGGATTGAATTCAATCCTCATCATGGCCTAATTTCCCTCCACTGCCATCATTCTGGTCCTCCCATCTCCTCCAGGCAAACATTCCACCCTTGCTCTCTCCAATTATGGCCTTTTATGTACTTTATACGTTCATCTCAGCCATTGTCAGGTGTGCCATCAGGGAGAACATGCAAACTCCGCACAGTCAGCACTTGTGGTCAAGAGAAAGCACATCGACGCCTCTAATTCCTTCGAAGGCTTAGGAAGGTCGGCATGTCCACTGCAGCTCTCACCTACCTCTACAGATGCACCACAGGGAGCATTTTATCGGGATGCATCACAGCACGGTTTGGGAACAGCACCATCCAAGACCCCCAGGAATTGCAGCGAATTGTGGACGCAGCCCAGACCATCGCACAAACCAACCTCCCTTCTGTTGACTCCATTTATACCTCACGGTGCCTCGGCAAGGCCAGCAGCACAATCAAGGACCAGTCGCACCCTGGACATTCCCTCTTCTCCCCTCTCCCGTCAGGCTAAAGGTACAGAAGTGTGAAAACGCACACCTCCAGATTCAGGGACAGTTTCTTCCCATCAGGCAACTGAAATCATCCTACCACAACCAGGGAGGAGTGCTGAACTACTATCTACCTCTTTTTTTAATCAAAAAAATTAATTCAATTATAAAAAATAATATTTACAATACAATAAAACAAAACAGAACCCACCACCATAATAGAAGACAACCAAATATAGTAAATAAACTACTATACAACTTTGTTAACTATCTACCTCTTTGGGATTATCCTTGATCGGACTTTACCTTGCACTAAACGTCATTCCCTTATCATGTATCTGTACACTGTGAATGGATCGATTGTAATCACGTATTGTCTTACTGCTGACTGGTTAGCACGCAACAAAAGCTATTCACTGTACCTCAGTTCACGTGACAACAGTAATAAACTAAACTAAATTAAACTAAGCCACCTTGGCTCCACACGCAAGACCGTACAGACTCTGTATGGACAGCACCTGTGGTCAGGATCGAACCCGGATCACTGGCGCTGTAAGGCAGCAACTCCTCCACTGCGCCACCGTGCTGCTCTATGTTCTAAAATTAATTTGTTCAATTGCAATGAGGAGTGCACAAGGTTCCAGCGCTTTATTTGCCGTGTGTTGTGCTGGACTCCAGTTCAGTGGGAACAATGCTAAAGTTCGCGTTTTGCAGGGCGCGTCTGAAAACCAGGTTTCCCCTTCAGCAGATGATTGCTTCATTTGCAAAGAAATGATTAGCATTTGTTCTCGAGTGATGACCCTCGGTTTTTCTAATGTCAGATTAATGTCATTTTTACGCCTGGAATTAAACAACTCTCAACAGCAATAAGAGGTAAAACAAAAAGCTAAACTTTTTAATTAAAATTTATAATTGCTCCGTTCTGTGCAAGAGATGGCAGCAATAAAATTGTGGTGGATAGAGACCAAGTGCTCCAAGCAAATTACTTTAAGGCCAGATCATGTATCATTTCTGCTTGCTTCGTGTACAATTCAGACCATCTCCTCAACAGCGTTCACCACATGCACATGCTACCAAGCTGAGGTAGGTGTTCGCAGAGAGACAAGACACTGCAGATGCTGTAATTCCTGAACAAATAAAGACATGCCGGAGGAACAGCCTGTCAGGCAGCATTCATGGAGGGAAAAGGTTAGACGAGTTTCGGATTGGGATCATTCATCATCAAAATATCTTCTGCCTGAGCTATCATCTACCTCATTGGAGACCCTTGGACACCATGCTGTTTCCCGTGTAGTTTAGTTTAGAGATACAGCGCGGAAACAGGCCTCTTCGGCCCACCGAATCCGCGCCGACCAGCGATCACCTCGCACACTAACGTTATCCTACACCCACTAGGGACTCTTTTTTTGGAACATTTACCAAGCCGATTTCCCTACATACCTGCTCGTCTTTGGAGCGTGGGAGGAAACTGAAGATCTCGGAGAAAACCCGCGCGGTCACGGGGAGAACTTGCAAACTCCGTACAGATAGCACCCGCGGTCAGGATCGAACCCGGGTCTCCGGCGCTGCAAGCACTGTAAGGCAGCAACTCAGCCGCTGCGCCACCGTGCCGCCCTGCACATGGTCTAGGTTCATGGACAGTTTGTTCCCAACTATTATCAGTCAACTGAACCATCCTATAACCAACCAGAGAGTGGTCCTGAGCTACTATTTACCTCATTAGAGACCTTTGGGCTACCTTTGATCAGACTTTACTGAACTTTACCTTGCATTAAACGTTATGCTGTTGATCCTATATCTGTGTAAGGTGGACGGCTGGATTGTAATCATGTGTAGTCTTTCCGCTGACTGGATAGTACGCACAGCAAGAGCCATGTACATTGTCCAACTAATGTACCTGTGCAGCCCATCATATTGGGAACACTACATTTCTACAAGGGTGAATTGGAGATCTCCCTTGATATATTTATGATCTCAGTGGTACCTAACACCCTAGCGAACTCCCCTCCACTCTCGAAACTGTTTCCTAAGGCACTACATACAAATGTTATGTTAAGATAGATAGGGTAGACTGAATCTTTTTCCCAGGTGGAAAGATCAAAGCTTACAGGGCCTTAAGTTGAGAGGGGGGGAGGTTTAAAGGAGATGTGCAGGGCAAGTTTTTCTTTACACTGCGAGTGGTGGGTGCCAGGGGTGGTAGTGGAGGCAGATGCAAAAGTGGCATTGAAGCTTTTAGATAGACACATGGATAGCAAGGGATGGATATGGATCGAGTGCAAGCAGAGATGAGTGTACAGCATCATGTTTGGCAAGGAGCTTGTGGGCCAGAGAGCCGGGTTCGATCCTGACTACAGGTGGTGCATGTACGGAGTTTGTACGTTCTCCCCGTGACCTGTGTGGGTTTCCTCCAGGTGCTCCGGTTTCCCCCCACTAGCTAAAGAGGTACATGTTTGCAAATTAATTGTAACATTGTCAAATTGGCCCCAGTGTGTGTAGGATAGTGCTAGTGTACAGGGTGATCGCTGGTCTGCACGGACTCAGAGGGCCACAGGCCCTGTTTCTGCGCTCTATCTCCATAGTCTAAAGGCTTGGAAGGATACCCATAGAAATTCAAATGAATGACCAATTCTAACCAGTGCTCACGGTGTTTTAAAAAGTATTGTGATTCAGGAAGTCAGGTACTGATTGTGGATGATTAGCAATGATCACAGTGAATGGCGGTGCTGGCTCGAAGGGCTGAATGGCCTACTCCTGCACCTATGGCCTATTGTCTATTATCGACTATAAGGCAGCAATTAATGGCAGAATCACGTGATTGTTTAGTTCAGAGATACAGAAACGGGCACTTCGGCCCACCGTATCCGCACCGACCGACCAGCAATCACCCTGTACACTTGCACTCTCCTACACACACTACGGACAATAGACAATAGGTGCAGGAGTAGGCCAATCGGCCCTTCGAGCCAGCACCGCCATTCAATGTGATCATGGCTGATCATCCACAATCAGTACCCCGTTCCTGCCTTCTCCCCATATCCCTTGACTCCACTATCTTTAAGAGCTCTATCTAACTCCCGCGATCTTTAACAGCTCTATCTAACAATTTACAATTTTACCGAAGCCAATTAGCCAACAAACCTGTACGTTTTTGGAGTGTGGGAGGAAACCGGAGCACCTGGAGAAAACCCACGCAGGTCACAAGGAGAACGGACAAACTCCGTACAGACAGCGTAGTCCGTAGTCGGCATCGAACCTGGGTCTCTGGCGCTGTGAAGCAGCAACTCTACCGCTGCGTCACCGTGCTGCCCGTCACTATGACATGAACTGGTGACTGTGCAGCGTCACATTCTTTCAGTTCAATAGTTCAATAAAGATTTGGATTTGGCCATGAAAATGTAAAAGAAACTAACAAAATGCAGTGTTTTACAAAGTATTGTGGTTGGACAAGGCTGCAGTTGATGGGAGGATCACGTGATTGTCTGCACTAATGGCGATCATTTGTAGCCAGGGCCCGTCTCTCGCATTCACACTTATTCTCATTGTGCCTGACTTGATCAAAATGGAATTTTCCAGTCAGTGGCAATGGCAGTACGAACAATAAATCCCACAGACGCCATGGGTGCAGAATTGTAAAAAAAAAACAACCTCTTGAGTTCCCTGCACTTGCAGTCAAATTCACAAGTTATAGGAGTAGTATTAGGCCATTCGGTCCATCGAGTCTACTCCGCCATGCAATCATGGCTGATCTCTGCCTCCTAATCCCAATTTCCTGCCTTCTCCCCGTAACCCTTGACACCCGTTCTAATCAAGAATTTGTCTTTCTCTGCCTTAAAAAATATCCACCTCCAAAGCCCTCTGTGGCAATGAGTTCCACGGATTAACTACCCTCTGACTAAAGAAGTTCCACCTCACCTCCTTTCTAAAATAGCGCCCTTTAATTCTGAGGCTATAACTTCTGGTCCTGGACTCTCCCACCAGTGTGAACATCCTTTCCACATCCACTCTATCGATGTATATGAAGGAACTGCAGAAGCTGGTTTAAACCGAAATTAGACACAAAATTCTGGAGTAACTCAGCGGGACAGGCAGCATCTCTGGAGAGAAGGGAATGGGTGATGTTTCAGGTCGAGACCTTTCTTCAGAAATTTAGTCTGAGGAAGGGTCTCGACACAAAACGTCACCCATTCCTTCTCTCCAGAGATGCTGCCTGTCACACTACAAACAGCTTACGATGGCCTGTTTCCTTTATCATCAATACTTTTTTGCATATCTTTCATTCATTGTTCTTTATCTCTCCACATCACTGTCTATATCTCTCATTTTCCTGATCCCTGACCAGTCTGAAGAAGGGTCTCGACCCAAAACGTCGCCTATCTCCTTCGCTCCTTAGATGCTGCTGCACCCGCTGAGTTTCTCCAGCTTTTTGTGTAACCCTCGATTCTCCAGCATCTGCAGTTCCTTCTTTAACAACATGCTGCCTGTCCCGCTAAGTTACTCCAGCATTTTGTGTCTATCCACTCTATCCATGCCTTTCATTATTCTGTAAAGGGCCTGTCCCACTTAGGCGATTTTTCAGCGGACTGCCGGCGAGTATCAAGAATGGAACACACACACACACACATGGCAAAGGCGGGGGCCAGGGAAAGCGGGAGAGCGCTGTCTGAAATTCACACGGTGCAAAGCCAAGGTGATACAGACACACACCGCATTGAACAGGAAAGTTAAGACGGCTAGCATAGTGTAGAGTAAGTCCTTTAAAAGAGCGTGGGGGGGGGGGTGAAGTAATGGAGACACTTTTAAGAAGCCAGGCAACTTTTAATAAGCCAGATATACACAGCTGTGAAGTTTGGCGGGCATTTAACATTACCAGTTGAATTTCTTAGGTTCTGAAAACTCGTGCTTAGGTTTTTTTTCCCCAATGAGCCAATGAAAATGCCCGGTCAGCAAAGGAGATTAACTAAAACTACCTACGACTACCTCGACTATCTATAACTACATGGCGACCCCACTACCACTGCACCTACTACTCCAGGATTATCGATTTTCTCCATGGCGACCAAATTTTGCTCGCAGAAAGATTTTCAACATGTTGAAAAATTTGCTGTGACCATAATGTTCCCAGAATGCGGGAACTTCTCTCGACCATGAAGGAGGCTCACCAGAGACCACCAGCGAACATGTGGCGATCATGAGGCGAGCGCAGAGTCTTCTGCACTCGCCTAAAAATTTGCCTCAGTGGGACAGGCCCTCAACCTTCTAAACGCCAACGAGTAGAGGCCCATGAGCTCATCATATGCTACGTACCAGAGTCCCTTCGTATCTTGTCGTATTTACTTCAGCAAACTAGTTTCACCATCTCTGCCAAAGTTACTTTGATCACTTGGAGGATCGCCATGTGTTATTTGTTGTATGTATTCCAGGCGTCGTCCCATCAGATAAAGGTTCACAATGTTTAGTGTTGGTGGCGGTTGGGCACGTTACTGTCCGCCTGAATTTTTATTTTTCATTTTCCCTTCCTAATTTATTAACTGTTGTACTTAGGGTTAGGGTTAGTACAACCAACCAGCAAAATAATGATCAACTTTTAGATGTGTATGTGAGTTGCTTTAATGGGACCAAGCAAAATGCAGCAACGAAGTGCCTCTTGACCTGTCAAATTTCTGCTCTGTCTATAAAAGAGTTGTGAAGGAAGGAACTGCAGGCGCTGGTTTAAACCGAAGATAGACGCAAAAAAGCTGGGGTAACTCAGCGGGACAGGCAGCATCTCTGGCGAGAAGGTTGAGACCCTTCTTCAGACTGAGTCAGGGGAGAGGGAGACACAGAGACATGGAAGGGGGAGGTGTGACATCGAGAGATCAAAGGGGACAAAGATCAAACCTGAAGTTTGAAGAAGGGTCTCGATCCTAAACATCGCCCATTCCCTCTGTCCAGAGATGCTGCCTGTCCTGCTGAGTTACTCCAGCTTTTTGTGACCTGTGCAGTTAATACATTTTCCTGGAAGTGTTTTTTTTTTCCTCTCACAGCTTTCATTTTGAGTTTGACTTTAATTTACTGCCTTGTGCAGTGAAAAGTTTTCATTGCATGCCAGGGTCAGCGGAAAGACAATACATGATTACAATCCAGGCTGTGGGGGCCCAGTCAATGGATATGTTGAAGACTGAGATAGATAGATTGTTGATAAGTGCGGGTATCAAGGGTGATGGGGTGAAGGCAGAATGATATTCGTGTTTCTACACTGAGATTTTCTCTTTTCAATGCAGCGTCTCACAGACTTTCTCCCTGAGTTTGTTTCTCCGTGCTCCCTGGTCTCGGCGGCAAGGCTGGTTGTTGAAACGATAAGACCGCTAAAGGGGAGCGAGTTATAACGGCCAGCTGGTAGTCTTTGGCTCTGAAAGCGTTGAGCTGTTGAGTGTGCGTCCGTGTCGATGTGGCGCGCACGTGGGCCGATTGTCCAGCACAGTTGAGGAACACGGTGCTCCTGTGGGATGTGTGAGCTGGCCACGGTGCAAAAGGTTGAAGTGAGAGGTAATTGACTCTGGGTTTGTTTCCACTTGTCCCAACGCCAGTGCAGGTGACGACACTGGTGCCCAGAAATACTGCCCGCTAATGGCAATTTTGATGAGCAGATAGAAGCTAAGAACAGTACAACGCAAAGATCCCACAGCGAGCAAGATAGACCACTGGACGAAAAAGACGTAGTACGGTCATGGGCAGATTCACGGGTAATTTTCTGCCCCATTTCCGTAACCGGCTTCCGTCTCCGCACCAAAGATCCCGTAGGATACTCGTGCAGAGACGGAAGCCGGTTACGGAAACATCCTCGTAAAATTAAAAGTTATTTGGGAAATATCTTCTCCTCATTTTCAGAATTATAAGTTATTAACACAAACTGTTCCCCTGCAATGTTGATTACACTGCGAGTCGGGTTGGGTTGGGTTACTGAAATAGATGAAAAAATGGCCCACGTTCCGCTCCGTTGCGTACAACACGTCTGCAGCCCATTGCATTTAGAAGGAGTGGTCTAACTTGCTTGCGAAAGGATCTTTGGTACAATGCACAGGAGCTGGCCCTTCGGCCCACACTGCCCGTGCTACACACTTTTGCCAGTTTACACTAATCTCCTCTACCTGCTCATGATCCATATCCCTCCAGTCCTATATCTCTCGTTTCCATGATCCCTGACCAATCTGAAGAAGGGTCTCGACCCGAAACGTCGCCTATCTCCTTCGCTCCTTAGATGCTGCTGCACCCGCTGAGTTTCTCCAGCTTTTTGTGTAACCCTCGATTCTCCAGCATCTGCAGTTCCTTCTTTAACAACATGCTGCCTGTCCCGCTAAGTTACTCCAGCATTTTGTGTCTATCCACTCTATCCATGCCTTTCATTATTCTGTAAAGGGCCTGCCCCACTTAGGCGATTTTTCAGCGGACTGCCGGCGAGTATCAAGAATGGAACACACACACACACACACATGGCAAAGGCGGGGGCCAGGGAAAGCGGGAGAGCGCTGTCTGAAATTCACACGGTGCAAAGCCAAGGTGATACAGACACACACCGCATTGAACAGGAAAGTTAAGACGGCTAGCATAGTGTAGAGTAAGTCCTTTAAAAGAGCGTGGGGGGGGGGGGGGGAGAAGGGGGGAGAAGTAATGGAGACACTTTTAAGAAGCCAGGCAACTTTTAATAAGCCAGGTATACACAGCTGTGAAGTTTGGCGGGCATTTAACATTACCAGTCGAATTTCCTAGGATCTGAAAACTCCTGCTTAGGTTTTTTTCCCCAATGAGCCAATGAAAATGCCCGGTCAGCAAAGGAGATTAACTAAAACTACCTACGACTACCTCGACTATCTATAACTACATGGCGACCCCGCTACCACTGCACCTACTACTCCAGGATTATCGATTTTCTCCATGGCGACCAAATTTTGCTCGCAGAAAAATTTTCAACAGGTTGAAAAATTTGCTTTGACCATACTGAGGTCGCGACGAGTTCCCAGATTGCGGGAACTCCTCTCGACCATGAAGGAGTCTCACCAGAGACCAACAGCGAACATGTGGCGATCATGGGGCGAGCGCAGAGTCTTCTGCACTCGCCTAAACATTTGCCTCAGTGGGACAGGCCCTCAACCTTCTAAACGCCAACGAGTAGAGGCCCATGAGCTCATCATATGCTACGTACCAGAGTCCCTTCGTATCTTGTCGTATTTACTTCAGCAAACTAGTTTCACCATCTCTGCCAAAGTTACTTTGATCACTTGGAGGATCGCCATGTGTTATTTGTTGTGTGTATTCCAGGCGTCGTCCCATCAGATAAAGGTTCACAATGTTTAGTGTTGGTGGCGGTTGAGCACGTTACTGTCTGTCTGAATTTTTATTTTTCATTTTCCCTTCCTAATTTATTAACTGTTGTACTTAGGGTTAGGGTTAGTACAACCAACCAGCAAAATAATGATCAACTTTTAGATGTGTATGTGAGTTGCTTTAATGGGACCAAGCAAAATGCAGCAACGAAGTGCCTCTTGACCTGTCAAATTTCTGCTCTGTCTATAAAAGAGTTGTGAAGGAAGGAACTGCAGGCGCTGGTTTAAACCGAAGATAGACGCAAAAAAGCTGGGGTAACTCAGCGGGACAGGCAGCATCTCTGGCGAGAAGGTTGAGACCCTTCTTCAGACTGAGTCAGGGGAGAGGGAGACACAGAGACATGGAAGGGGGAGGTGTGACATCGAGAGATCAAAGGGGACAAAGATCAAACCTGAAGTTTGAAGAAGGGTCTCGATCCTAAACATCGCCCATTCCCTCTGTCCAGAGATGCTGCCTGTCCTGCTGAGTTACTCCAGCTTTTTGTGACCTGTGCAGTTAATACATTTTCCTGGAAGTGTTTTTTTTTTCCTCTCACAGCTTTCATTTTGAGTTTGACTTTAATTTACTGCCTTGTGCAGTGAAAAGTTTTCATTGCATGCCAGGGTCAGCGGAAAGACAATACATGATTACAATCCAGGCTGTGGGGGCCCAGACAATGGATATGTTGAAGACTGAGATAGATAGATTGTTGATAAGTGCGGGTGTCAAGGGTGATGGGGTGAAGGCAGAATGATATTCGTGTTTCTACACTGAGATTTTCTCTTTTCAATGCAGCGTCTCACAGACTTTCTCCCTGAGTTTGTTTCTCCGTGCTCCCTGGTCTCGGCGGCAAGGCTGGTTGTTGAAACGATAAGACCGCTAAAGGGGAGCGAGTTATAACGGCCAGCTGGTAGTCTTTGGCTCTGAAAGCGTTGAGCTGTTGAGTGTGCGTCCGTGTCGATGTGGCGCGCACGTGGGCCGATTGTCCAGCACAGTTGAGGAACACGGTGCTCCTGTGGGATGTGTGAGCTGGCCACGGTGCAAAAGGTTGAAGTGAGAGGTAATTGACTCTGGGTTTGTTTCCACTTGTCCCAACGCCAGTGCAGGTGACGACACTGGTGCCCAGAAATACTGCCCGCTAATGGCAATTTTGATGAGCAGATAGAAGCTAAGAACAGTACAACGCAAAGATCCCACAGCGAGCAAGATAGACCACTGGACGAAAAAGACGTAGTACGGTCATGGGCAGATTCACGGGTAATTTTCTGCCCCATTTCCGTAACCGGCTTCCGTCTCCGCACCACAAATCCCATGCGGAGACGGAAGCCGGTTACGGAAACATCCTCATAAAATTAAAAGTTATTTGGGAAATATCTTCTCCTCATTTTGAGAATTATAAGTTATTAACTCAAACTGTTCCCCCGCAACGTTGATTACACTGCGAGTCGGGTCGGGTCGGGTTACTGAAATGGATGAAAAAATGGCCCACGTTCCGCTCCGTTGCGTACAACACGTCTGCAGCCCATTGCATTTAGAAGGAGTGGTCTAACTTGCTTGCGAAAGGATCTTTGGTACAATGCACAGGAGCTGGCCCTTCGGCCCACACTGCCCGTGCTACACACTTTTGCCAGTTTACACTAATCTCCTCTACCTGCTCGTGATCCATATCCCTCCAGTCCTTGCCTATCCATGTGCCTTTGTAAAAGTTTCTTGGAAGCCCCTCTTGCAGCTGCCTTCACCACCACCCTGGCAGCGCACGTTGTTGTAAAATATCCGTAAACACCACCATCGTCCCTGCTTCCACCGGCACCCCTGGCCGCACACTCCAGGCACCCATCACTCTCTGTAAAATAACAATTGCCCCGCACAATTCCTTTAAGCTTTCCCTCTCTGTCCTTAAAAGCTATGCCCCCTAATCTTTGGCATTCCCGTCGTGGGTAGAAGATTCTGACTTCTCCACCCCATCTATGCCTCTCAAAATGTTACCTACTTCTAATCAAGTGTCCCCTCAGCCTCCGGCATTCCAGACAAAACAATCCAAGTCTGTCCAGCCTCTGCTTGTAGCTAATATCTGGGGAACACAAAATGCTGGAGTAACACAGCGGGACAGGCAGCATCTCTGGAGAGAAGGAGCGGGTGACGTTTCGGGTCAAGATCCTCTGCGAAGACTCTTCGCGTCACCTTCCCCTCAGCTAACAATGTACCCTTCCACCTTCCACCTCGATCATTTTCACAAAAAGGGTCTCGACCCGAAATGTCACCCATTCCTTCTCTCCAGAGTTGTTGCCTGCCTTACTGAGTTACTCCAGCTTTTTGTGGGCTATCTTCAGTTTGAACCAGCATCTGCCGTTCCTTCCCCTGCAGCATTCGGGTAAACCACTTCTGCACCCTCTCCAAAGCCTCCACATCCTTCCTGCAATGGGGTGACCACAACACCAACTGGGGCCAACCAAAATGTTCTCTATAGCTGCACATGTACATCCGATATACAGCACGTTTATCGTGATAGTGAACTTTCACGATGGATAAAGGGACCAAAGTGACTAAAAGTATTTTCTGCGCAAGGAACGCAAATAAATGATAGACTTATAACTAACTTGTCTGGCCAAATCCAACTGGATTTGGCCAGACAAGTTGGTTATAAGTCTTTCATCGATTTGTGTTCCTTGCTTCTGTGTTCCCCGACCAGGAGGATCTCCATATCTGTGTTATCAGACCCTTTCACAAAGTTAAACCTGTGTGGGATCACCGCTCGTGTTTAAGGAGGAACTGCAGATGCTGGAAAATCGAAGGTAGACAAAAGTGCTGGCGAAACTCAACGGGTGCAGCAACATCTATGGAGCCAAGGAAATGGATTTCAATCGCTCCGTAGATGTTGCTGCATCCGTCGAGTTTCTCCAGCACCTTTGTCCACCCGAGATCACCGCTCCGTCTTCTCTCTGCAATGGAAGAGACCCCCAGCCTGCTGAAACGCCAATGACAGGTCTACTGTAACTTTTCAATGCTATTTATTGTTCCTTGCCAGCGTTCACCGCAACGTCCCCCTGTATCTCTATATCGTTTTTTATATTATGACCAGAAGTGTGAGTTTTATGTGATTATAAAATAAATTCCAGTTATATTTATCATTAAGTGAGAGAGTATGTTATTTTCACTATGCGCAGAGGGAATGGATAATACAAATGCGTGCGCAATACATCGTTCTGGAACTAAGACGTGAGTCCAGGAGGATTTAATATTTGATCTTGAGATATTTGCATCACCGTTAAACAATAGAACTGGATAGTTTTGATCCCAAAGTGCTTGAAACGGTACCATAAAAATGGCCCAGAACAATAGACAATGGACAATAGGTGCAGGAGTAGGCCATTCGGCCCTTCGAGCCAGCACCGCCATTCAATGTGATCATGGATGATCATCCCAAATCAGTACCCCGTTCCTGCCCTGACTCCCCATATCCCCTGACTCCGCTATCTTCAAGAGCCCTATCTAGCTCCCTCTTGAAAGTATCCTGAGAACCGGCCTCCACCGCCCTCTGAGGCAGAGAATTCTACACTCACAGCTCTCTGTGAGAAAAAGTGTTTCCTCATCTCCGTTCTAAATGGCTTATCCCTTATTCTTAAACTGTGGCCCCTGGTTCTGGACTCCCCCAACATCGGGAACATGTTTCCTGCCTCTAGTGTGTCCAAGCCCTTAACAATCTTATATGTTTCAATGAGATATCCTCTCATCCTTCTAAACTCCAGAGTGTACAAGCCCAGCTGCTCCATTCTCTCAGCATATGATAGTCCCGCCATCCCGGGAATTAACCTTGTAAACCTACGCGGCACTCCCTCAATAGCAAGAATGTCCTTCCTCAAATTAAGGGACCAAAACTGCACACAATACTCCAGGTGTGGTCTCACTGGGGCTCTGTACAACTGCAGAAGGACCTCTTTGCTCCAATATTCAATTTATCTTGTTATAAAGGCCAACATGCCATTCGCTTTCTTCACTGCCTGCTGTACCTGCATGCCTACTTTCATAGACTGATGTACAATGACCCCCAGATCCCGTTGTACTTCCCCTTTTCCCAACTTGACGCCATTTAGATAATAATCTGCCTTCCCGTTTTTGCTACCAAAGTGGATAACCTCACATTTATCCGCATTAAACTTCATCTGCCATGCATCTGCCCGCTCCCCCAACCTGTCCAAGTCACCCTGCATTCTCATAGCATCCTCCTCACAGTTCACACTGCCGCCCAGCTTTGTGTCGTCTGCAAATTTGCTGATGTTACTTTGAATACAAATGCTTGCGCAATACATCGTTCTGGAACGAAGACGTGAGTCCAGGAGGATTTAATATTTGATCTTGAGATATTTGCATCAACGTTAAACAATGAGCTGGATAGTTTTGATCCCAAAGTGCTTGAAACTGTACCATAAAATCGGCCCAGAACAGAATCAGAATCACACTTTATTCGCCAAGCATGTTTTGCAACATGCGAGGAATTTCATTGGCCAGGTCAGTCATACACTTAAAAGTAACCGATCACTTCAAAAACACATTTTAACATGAACATCCACCACAGTGACTCCTACACATTCCTGATGCACTGATGCAGATTAGAAATGGAAGCTTAAAGGACCAGTCCCACTTACGTAATTTTTTTCGGCGACTTGCCGGCACCCATCATAGTCGCAGCAAGTGGCCGAAAATCTTCGACATGAAAAAGGTACGACTCTTTAGGCGACTACTCACGACATGTCGAGGGGTGACGCCTGCATGGTCGCGAATAGTCGCCCAAAGAGTCGTACCTTTTTTCTGGTGGCCGCTGGATTTTCAACATGTTGAAAATTTTTCGGAGACCTGCTGCGAATATGACGGGTGCCGGCAAGTTGCCGAAAAAAAATCGCGTGAGTGGGACCGGCCCTTAAAGGCTTGAATTTGCTCCTATCACCAATGACCTTATGAACTATTTCAACGTTAAAAAATCATTTAGACAGGTACATGGATAGGACAGGTTTGGAGGGATGTGGGCCAAAGGTAGGCAGGCGGGACTCATATAGCTGGGACATGTTGGCGACATGGACAAGTTGGGCCGAAGGGCCTGTTTGCAAGCTGGATCATTGCATGAATAATCAGCCACAAAGGGGTTATTTTTGCAGGCACAGATTCGATGGGCCCAAGTCAATCAAAGATTTTATTGTCATTCAAAAATACATCAACAAATGCAAGTCGGAATGAAAATTTGTAGCATATGGCTCACTGTGCAACATAAAATAACAAAAGGATAAAATGGATAAAATAGATAAAATAGATAATAGTTGCAGCACATTATATGGAATTCAAATGCCCTAAGTCTGGGATGTGTATGAAATGCAGAAATACAGAGCAACTCAGCGGGTCAGGCAGCATCTGTCTAGGAAGTTGGGGAAGTAGTCATAGAGTCATACAGCATGGAAACAGGCCCTTCGGCCCAACCTGCCCACAACGGCCAACATGTCCCAGCTACACGTCCCACCTGCCTGCGTTTGGCCCATATCCCTCCAAACCTGTCCTATCCATGTACCTGTCTGAATGCTTCTTAAATTTGTGATGGTACCTGTTTAAACTACCTCCTCTGGCAGCTCTTTCCGTGCACCCACCACCCTTGGAGTGAAAAAAACCCTCAGGTTCCTTTTAAATCTTTCCCCCCTCACCTGAAACCTACGTTCTCTGGTTCTAGATTCCCCTCCCCTAGGCAAGAGACTCTGTGCGTGCACCCGATCTATTCCTCTCATGATATTATGCACCTGTATAAGATCACTTTTCGTCGTCCTGCGCTCCGAGGTATAGAGATCCAGCCTGTTCAACCTCTCCCTGTAGCTCGGACCCTCTAGTCCTGGCAACATCCTCGTAAATCTTCTCTGCGGACTTTCCCATAGGAAGACAACATCTTTCCCGTAACATGGTGCCCAGAACTGAACACAATACTTTAACTGCAACTGCAACATGACCATCTAACGTGACCTCCCTTCTGCTCTCCACCAGCCCATTGTTCCACCCCAACCATTTCATAGTCTCAACTCTTTCTGGGGCTTGGTGAGGAAAAGGCTTTTTTAGGACACATATCTGGTGAGGCATGTTCTACCAGCAACAAGACCTGAGCCTTGTGCATAGGTGCCGTGCAAAATGATGTGCTGTTTCCCCACCCCCATCCTCACTCCCACCTCCACCCCCACCCCTGCCCCACCCAACCCCTGCCTCTACCCCCACCTCCACCCCAGTAGACAATGGATGCAGGAGTAGGCCATTCGGCCCTTTGAGCCAGCACCGCCATTCAATGTGATCATGGCTGATCATCCCCAATCAGTACCCCGTTCCTGCCTTCTCCCCATATCCCCAGACTCCGCTATCTTTAAGAGCCCTATCTAGCTCTCTCTTGAAAGTATCCAGAGAACCGGCCTCCACTGCCCTCTGAGGCAGAGAATTCCACACTCTCAGCTCTCTGTGTGAAAAAGTGTTTTCTCGTCTCCGTTCTAAATGGCTTACCCCTTATTCTTAAACTGTGGCCCCTGGTTCTGGACTCCCCCAACATTGGCAACATGTTTCCTGCCTAGCGTGTCCAAACCCTTAATAATCTTATATGTTTCAATAAGATCCCCCTCTTGTCCTTCTAAATTCCAGAGTATACAAGCCCAGCCGCTCCATTCCCTCAGCATATGACAGTCATAGAAACATAGAAACAGAGAAATTAGGTGCAGGAGTAGGCCATTCGGCCCTTCGAGCCTGCACCGCCATTCAATATGATCATGGCTGATCATCCAACTCAGTATCCCGTACCTGCCTTCTCTCCATACCCTCTGATCCCCAGCCACAAGGGCCACATCTAACTCCCTCTTAAATATAGCCAATGAACTGGCCTCAACTACTCTCTGTGGCAGAGAGTTCCAGAGACCCACCACTCTCTGTGTGAAAAAAGTCCTTCTCATCTCGGTCCTAAAGGATTTCCCCCTTATCCTTAAGCTGTGACCCCTTGTCCTGGACCTCCCCAACATCGGGAACAATCTTCCTGCATCTAGCCTGTCCAACCCCTTAAGAAGTCCCGCCATCCCGGGAATTAACCTGGTGAACCTACGCTGCACACCCTCAATAGCAAGAAGGTCCTCCCTCAAATTGCACACAATACTCCAGGTGTGATCTCACTAGGGCCCTGTCCAGCTGTAGAAGGACCTCTTTGCTCCTATACTCAACTCCTCTTGTTATGAAGGCCAACATGCCATTCGCTTTCTTCACTGCCTGCTGTACCTGCATGCTTACTTTCAGTGACTCCCACCTCTACCCCCACCTCCCTAACCTCTGCATTTTTGATTTAGCTCGTCTTTATCGCTGCCTCACAATTTCTAGGCCATTGCTTTTCAGGCAAAGTTTAGTCCAAAGAATGCATGTTTTCACACACACAATATAGTCCATGGCAACTTGGGGATCTGGCCAGTAAAGGCACAGCAAGTCCTCACAAAAGCAAGAGCAGAGAATTAGCAGATGGATGCCAAAGGTTGGGTTGAGTGAGAAAGGCAGAGGGAGGGAGAGAAGAACGAGGGAGAGGGAGAGACACAGAGGGGGTAAGAGGAAGGGGGAGACAGACAGAGGGGGGAAGACAGGGAGAAAGAGAGGGAGACAGTGAGATGGGGAGAGAGTGAGAGACAGAGGCGGGAAGAGAGACATACAAAGCGAGAGACAGACAGACAGACAGACAGAGGGGGAGAGGGGGAGAGAGGGAGGCAGACTGGAAGGGAGAGAGACACTTTATCTGCTATCTCTCTAGAATTTAGGAGATTGAGGGGGGATCTTATAGAAACTTACAAAATTCTTAAGGGGTTGGACAGGCTAGATGCAGGAAGATTGTTCCTGATGTTGGGGTGGTCCAGGGCAAGGGGTCACAGCTTAAGGTTAAGGGGGAAACCCTTTAGGACCGAGATGAGAAGGACTTTTTTCACACAGAGAGTGGTGGGTCTCTGGAACTCTCTGCCACAGAGGGTAGTTGAGGCCAGTTCATTGGCTATATTTAAGAGGGAGTTAGATGTGGCGCTTGTGGCTAAGGGGATCAGAGGGTATGGAGAGAAGGCAGGTACGGGATACTGAGTTGGATGATCAGCCATGATCATATTGAATGGCGGTGCAGGCTCGAAGGGCCGAATGACCTACTCCTGCACCCCATTTCTATGTTTCTATGTTTCTATGTTTCTATGCCCTGCCAGCTGTAAGTTGGCATTGGGCACAACGAGATTTGAACATCATCAAGGACCCACACCATCCTGGCCACACACTCATCTCTCTGCCACCATCAGGTAGAAGGTACAGGAGCCTGAAGACTGCAACGACCAGGTTCAGGAATAGCTACTTCCCCACAGCCATCAGGCTATTAAACCTGGCTCGGACATAACTCTGATCATTAATAACCTATTATCTGTTATTTGCACTTTATCAGTTTATTTATTCATGTGTGTATGTATATATATAATGATATATGGACACAGCGATCTGTTTTGTAGTCAATGCCTACAATGTTGTGAATTGGCCAAGATAGACTGGCAGGTGATTCTTAAAGGGTTGACAGTGGATGTGCAATGGAAGGTATTTAAAGACTGCATGGATGAAGTACAAAAGTTGTTCATACCAGTTTGGCAAAAGAATAAATCGGGGAAGGTGGTGCATCCATGGATAACAAGGGAAATCAGGGATAGTATAAAAACAAAAGATGAGGCATACAAATTAGCCAGAAAAAGCAGCCTACCGGAGGACTGGGAGAAATTCAGAATGCAGCAGAGGAGGACAAAGGGCTTAATTAGGAAAGGGAAAATAGATTATGAAAGGAAACTGGCAGGGAACATAAAAACTGCCTGCAAAAGTTTTTATAGATATGTGAAGAGAAAGAGACTAATTAAAACAAATGTTGGTCCCTTGCAGTCAGAAACAGGTGAATTGATCATGGGGAACAAGGACATGTCAGACCAATTGAATAACTACTTTGGTTCTGTCTTCACTAAGGAAGACATAAATAATCTGCCGGAAATAGCAGTGGAACGGGGGTCAAATAAGATGGAGGAACTGAGTGAAATCCAGGTTAGCCGGGAGGTGGTGTTGGGTAAATTGAACGGATTGAAGGCCGATAAACCCCCAGGGCCAGATAGTCTGCATCCCAGAGTACTCAAGGAGGTAGCCACAGAAATAGTGGATGCATTAGTGATAATTTTTCAAAATTCCTTAGATTCTGGAGTAGTTCCTGAGGATTGGAGGGTAGCTAATGTAACCCCACTTTTTAAAAAAGGAGGGAGAGAGAAAGCGGGGAATTACAGACCAGTTAGTCTAACATCGGTAGTGGGGAAACTGCTAGAGTCAGTTATTAAAGATGGGATAGCAGCGCATTTGGAAAGTGGTGAAATCATTGGACAAAGTCAGCATGGATTTACGAAAGGTAAATCATGTCTGACAAATCTGATAGAATTTTTTGAGGATGTAACTAGTAGAGTGGATAAGGGAGAACCAGTGGATGTGTTATATCTAGACTTTCAGAAGGCTTTCGACAAGGTCCCGCATAAGAGATTAGCATACAAACTTAAAGCACACGGTATTGGGGGTTCAGTATTGATGTGGATAGAGAACTGGCTAGCAGACAGGAGGCAAAGGGTAGGAGTAAAGGGGTCCTTTTCAGAATGGCAGGCAGTGACTAGTGGGGTGCCGCAAGGCTCAGTGCTGGGACCCCAGCTATTTACAATATATATTAATGATTTGGACGAGGGAATTCAATGCAACATCTCCAAATTTTCAGATGATACCAAGCTGGGGGGTATAGTTAGGTGTGAGGAGGATGCTTGGAGGCTGCAGGGTGATTTGGATAGGCTGAGTGAATGGGCAGATGCATGGCAGATGCAGTATAATGTGGATAAATGTGAGGTTATCCACTTTGGTGGCAAAAACACGAGGGTAGACTATTATCTGAATGGTGGCAGATTAGGAAAGGGGGAGATGCAACGAGACCTGGGTGTCATGGTACACCAGTCATTGAAAGTAGGCATGCAGGTGCAGCAGGCAGTGAAGAAAGCAAATGGTATGTTAGCATTCATAGCGAAAGGATTTGAGTATAGGAGCAGGGAGGTTCTACTGCAGTTGTACAGGGTTTTGGTGAGGCCACACCTGGAGTATTGCGTACAGTTTTGGTCTCCAAATCTGAGGAAAGACATCCTTGCCATAGAGGGGGTACAGAGAAGATTCACCAGACTGATTCCTGGGATGTCAGGACTTTCATATGAGGAAAGATTGGATAGACTCGGCTTGTACTCGCTGGAATTTAGAAGATTGAGGGGGGATCTTATAGAAACTTACAAAATTCTTAAGGGGTTGGACAAGCTAGATGCTGGAAGATTGTTCCCGATGTTGGGGGAGTCCAGAACAAGGGGTCACAGTCTAAGGATAAGGGGGAATTCCTTTAGGACCGAAATGAGGAAAACATTCTTTGCACAGAGAGTGGTGAGTCTCTGGAATTCTCTGCCACAGAAGGTAGTTGAGGCCAGTTCATTGGCTATATTTAAGAGGGCGTTAGATGTGGCCCTTGTGGCTAAAGGGATCACGGGGTATGGAGAGAAGGCAGGTACGGGATACTGAGTTGGATGATCAGACATGATCACATTGAATGGCGGTGCAGGCTCGAAGGGCCGAATGGCCTACTCCTGCACCTATTTTGTATGTTTCTATGTTTCTATGTGCTGTTGTGCTGAAGCAAAGCAAGAATGTCATTGTCCTATCATGGACACATGACAATAAACTCACTTGAACTTGAACTTGAACATGGAGATGGGAATATTTGTGAAATGATGAAATGGTGGTCACGGTCCTTGTTCTGATGAACCCATTCTGTGCCGTGGATGGAGTTTGGCAGCATGTAAGGGTGAGGTACATCGTAGCCTACATTTTCCTCTCAATCTTAAGCAGAACAGCGTGGGTTGCTTCAAACTGATTATCTGGTTGTTTTTACTAATTGAGACATGCAGGAAATAAAAAAGGTCATTGTGGGCTGTGCGGCAGTGAGTGTTTTACTTGTAATCACTATTTTTTGGCTTTGTCAGTCGTTTAACCTGATGCCAACAATTAAAGCTGAATCACAGATTCAGACAATTGACGACTTTTTACATGACTCCACCATCTGTCCCGGCCACAGAACACAAGAAGGAGTGAACAAAACGCTGGAAGAACTCAGTCGATTACTCCACATACGTCAACATGCCTGTCACTCCCACCTTCTTCTTCTTGCGTATGGCGTGCACAGCCTAAAGTTGCAGGACAACTTGTTCTATTTGATTGTGTACGCCAGGTTGATTGCATTCGTCGAAACAGGGCGGACCACGTGAAGGTTGCAATCTCCCACCCCTCTGCCACTCCCATCCACAGTTCAGACTTGACTCACCGAGTAATTCCAGTGTCCCCACGCCCCTGGCTTCAGAGTTTCACTGTCTGCATTTTTCCTTCAGTTTAGAGATACAGTGTGGAAACAGGCCCTTCGGCCCACCGAGTCCACGCCGACCAGCGATCCTAGCTCAATCCTACACACTTTGCGGCACGGTGGCGCAACGGTGGAGTCGCTGCCTCACAGCGCCAGAGACCCGGGTTCGATCCTGAGTTTGTGCCTTCTCCCCGTGGCCTGCGTGGGTTTTCTCCAGGTGCTCCGGTTTCCTCCCACACTCCACAAAGGCGTACAGGTTTGTAGGTTAATTGGCTTGGTAAAATTGTAAATTGCCCCTGGTGTGCGTAGGATAGTGTTAGCGTGCGGGGGTCGCTGGTCGGCGCGGACTCGGTGGGCCGAAGGGCCTGTTGCCACGCTGTATCACTAAACTAAAAAACGAAACGCTCGGGTCAATTTGCAAATTCACAGAAGACAATTAACCTACAAACCTGTACGTCTTTGGGATGTGGGAAGAAAACGGAGCACTCGATGAAACGCACGCGGTCGCAGAGAGAACATGCAAACTCTGTACAGACAGCACCCATAGTCGGGTTCAAACACGGGCCACTGGTGCTGTAAGGCAGCAACTCTACCGCTGCGCCACCGTTCTGCCCTTTGATTCGATTGGGAAAAAAAAATCAAGATTATTGCTAATTCTTCTTCTTGTCGAGTCCACACACAAGATTAGAAGTTGTTCAGCCAGAGCTGAACGCACTTCTCGACATCTGCATACAATGGTGTCTGTCTTGTCGCTTCTTGTCCGTGATGGTGCAAAGATTGGTGGAATCAGGGCCGCGACGTGAACGCTCTTTCCTTGACCCTGATTGCCAATTAAAATGTGATTAATACTCTTCTGGCTTAGGAGGCGCTGGAGAGGGGAATAATGGAGAATTGATGAAATTGGGTCACCTGATTGAAAGCCTCGCTTTTCTATTAATAACTTCAATTAGGCATTGCCCACTTACTCGGGTAGATACGATTGATCGCTGGGGACTATCTTTAAGAAGAGCAGAGGAATTCCATTCAGTTTCCTGGCAAGTATTGATCCAGGAACCAACATTAGAGGATGGCACCGTGGCGCCGCGACAGAGTTGCTGCCGCACAGCGCCAGAGACCAGCGTTCAATCCCAACCTCGGGTGCCATCCGTACGGGGTTTTTACATTCTCCCTGCGACCGTGTGGGTTTTCTCCGGGAGCTCCGGTTTCTTCCCACACTACATTGGCGTACAGGTTAGTCTTGTTGAGTCTCATTGTCTGTCGTTCGTTTTCACCTAGCCCACAGCTAACAATGTCCTGTTTCCTTCATCATCGTTACTTTTTTACATATCTTTTTCTCATTTGTTCTATATCCATCTATATCACCATCTCTATCTCTCGGTTTGTACTCTCTAGAATTTAGGAGATTGAGGGGGGATCTTATAGAAACTTACAAAATTCTTAAGGGGTTGGACAGGCTAGATGCAGGAAGATTGTTCCCGATGTTGGGGAGGTCCAGGACAAGGGGTCACAGCTTAAGGATAAGGGGGAAATCCTTTAGGTCCGAGATGAGAAGGACTTTTTTCACACAGAGAGTGGTGGGTCTCTGGAACTCTCTGCCACAGAGGGTAGTTGAGGCCAGTTCATTGGCTTTATTTAAGAGGGAGTTAGATGTGGCCCTTGTGGCTAAGGGGATCAGAGGGTATGGAGAGAAGGCAGGTACGGGATACTGAGTTGGATGATCAGCCATGATCATATTGAATGGCGGTGCAGGCTCGAAGGGCCGAATGGCCTACTCCTGCACCTGATTTCTTTGTTTCTATGTTTAACCTTTCCCATTACTTTCAGTCTGAAGAAGGGTCTTGATCCAAAACGTCACCTATTCCTTTTCTCCAGAAATGCTGTCTGACTCTCTGAGTTACTCCAGCTTTTTGTGTCTATTTGTAGGCTAAGTGGCTTTGGTTAAAATTGTAAATTGTTCCTTTTGTGTCGAACAGTGTCATGGGGCTGTCCCACTGTCCAAGTTAATTCAACAGTTCTCCCGAGTTGCCCCTGATTCGAACTCGGAGAATTACGGTAATGGTCGCTCGTAGGTACCCGGGGTTCTCGTGGACATTTTTCAACATGTTGAAAAATCTTCACGAGCTTACCGCGTTTCTCAAGTAACTGCCGTTAGCGTTACAAGCCGCTAAGAGACGTCCCGAGCTCCGACTTACCCCCCACGTACATTCCACGTGCTTACCACGAGTTTTTTTTAAAACTCGGGAGAGCTCTTGAATTAGCTCGTACAGTGCGACAGGCCCATTAGTGTACTGGTCACTGGTATTGATCACTGGCTGGCCCGGTCTCAGTGGGCTGAAGGGCCTGGTTCCACGCTGTATCTCTAAAGTCACTGGATCATTACCTGGGAGAATTATATGGGAAGTTTACAAGAATGATTCCACGATTGGGTGGGCTAGCATATGATGAGCGTTTGACAGTACAGAATGGGAGGCCTGTGACTAGTGGTATGCCACAGGGCTCGGTGCTGGGCCCGTTACTGTTTGTCATCTACATCAATGATTTGGGATGAGAACATACAGGGCAAGATTAGCAAGTTTGCTGATGATACAAACGTTTGTAGTTTTAGAGATAGTGAAGATGGTTGTGAGCGATCGCAGCAGGATCTGGATCGATTGGCCAGGTGGGCGGAGGAATGGTTGATGGAATTTGATACAGAGAATTGTGAGATGTTGCTTTTGGGGAGGTCGAACAAGGCCAGGACCTACACGGTAAATGTAAGGCCTCTGGGTAGTGTTGTGGAGCAGAGGGATGTAGGAGTACAAGTGCATGGTTCCATGAAGGTCTAGTCGCAGGTAGATAAGGCAGTCAAAAAGGCTTTTGGCACTTTGGCCTTCATCAGTCAGAGTATTATGTACAGAAGGTACACAAAATGCTAGTTTCTCCAGCATTTTGTGTACCCTCGATTTTCCAGCATCTGCAATTCCTTCTTTAATATATTATGTATAGAAGTTGGGACATCATGGTGCAGTTGGTGAGACCGCATTCATAATATTGCGTTCAGTTCTGGGCACCGTGTTATACGAAAGATATTGTCAAGCTTGAAAGGGTTCTGGAAATATTTACGAGGATGTTGCCAGGACTAGAGGGTGTGAGCTATAGGGAGAGGTTTAGTAGGCTGGGTCTCTATTCCATGGCGCGCAAAAGGATGAGGGGTGATCTTATAGAGGTGTATAAAATCATGAGGAATAGATCGGGTAGACGCACAGAGTCTTTTACCCAGAGTAGGGGAATCGAGGACCAGAGGACATAGGTTCAAGGTGAAGGGGAAAAGATTTAATAGGAATCCGAGGGGCAACTTTTTCACACAGAGGGTGGTGGGTGTATGGAACGAGCTGCCAGAGGAGGTAGTTGAGGCTGAGACTATCTCATTGTTTAAGAAACAGTTGGACAGGTACATGGATAGGACAGGATTGGAGGGTTATGGACCAAGCGCAGGCAGGTGGGACTAGTGTAGCTGGGACATTGTTGCCGGTGTGGGCGAGTTGGGCCGAAGGGCCTGTTTCCACGCTGTATCACTGTATGACTATGGCACTGGGCCTCTACTCGCTGGAGTTTAGAAGGTTGAGGGGGGACCTCATTGAAACTTACAGAATAGAAACATAGAAACATAGAAAATAGGTGCAGGAGTAGGCCATTCGGCCCTTCGAGCCTGCACCGCCATTCAATATGATCATGGCTGATCATCCAACTCAGTATCCCGTACCTGCCTTCTCTCCATACCCCCTGATCCCTTTAGCCACAAGGGCCACATCTAACTCCCTCTTAAATATAGCCAATGAACTGGCCTCAACTACCTTCTGTGGCAGAGAATTCCACAGGTTCACCACTGTGTGAAAAATTATTTTCTCATCTCGGTCCTAAAAGACTTCCCCCTTATCCTTAAACTGTGACCCCTTGTTCTGGAGTTCCCCAACATCGGGAACAATCTTCCTGCATCTAGCCTGTCCAACCCCTTAAGAATTTTGTAAGTCTCTATAAGATCCCTCCTCAATCTTCTAATTCTAGCGAGTACAAGCCAAGTCTATCCAGTCTTTCTTCACATGGAAGTCCTGCCATCCCAGGAATCAGTCTGGTGAACCTTCTCTGTACTCCCTCTATGACAAGAATGTCTTTCCTCAGATTAGGAGACCAAAACTGTACGCAATACTCCAGGTGTTGGGCCTCACCAAGACCCTGTACAACTGCAGTAGAACCTCCCTGCTCTTGTACTCAAATCCTTTTGCTATGAATGCTAACATACCATTTGAATAATGAAAGGCATAGATAGAGTGGATGTGGAGAGGATGTTTCCACTGGTGGGAGAGTCTAGGACCAGAGGTCACAGCCTCAGAACTAAAGGCCGCTCTTTTAGAAAGGAAGTGAGCAGGAACTTCTTTAGTCAGAGGGTGGTGAATCCGTGGAACTCATTGTCCCAGAGGGCTGAGGGGGCCAAGGCAGTGAATATTTTTAAGGCAGAGATAGACAAATTCTTGATTAGAACGGGTGTCAAGGGTTTTGGGGAAAAGGCAGGAAACTGGAATTAGGAGGCAGAGATCAGCCATAATTGAATGGAGTGGACTCGATGGGCCGAATGTCCTTATTCTACTCCTAGAAATTGTGAACGTGTGTGAATAAAATCGGTGTGAAATGGCTTGTTTAGAAGCCTACTAGGAGTGCCTGGCCACAGGATAACAACGGCACCCTGGAGTAAACTTCAGCCTCAGTTAAACGAGCCACAGTTAAACAAGGGGGGACTTGATAGAGGTCTTTAAAATGATGAGAGGGATAGACAGAGTTGATGTGGACAAGCTTTTCCCTTTGAGAATAGGGAAGATTCAAACAAGAGGACATAACTTTAGAATTAAGGGACAGAAGTTTAGGGGTAACATGAGGGGGAACTTCTTTACTCAGAGAGTGGTAGCGGTGTGGAATGAGCTTCCAGTGGAAGTGGTGGCGGCAGGTTCGTTGGTATCATTTAAAAATAAATTGGATAGGCATATGTATGAGAAGGGTATGGAGGGTTATGGTATGAGTGCAGGCAGGTGGGACTAAGGGAAAAAAGTTGTTCGGCACGGACTTGAAGGGCCGAGATGGCCTGTTTCCGTGCTGTAATTGTTATATGTTATATGTTATATTAATCTACCTAATGGTTTCTGGACCAATTCATCTGATCCTTGTCAGCCCTACCCCTTATAAACACAGTACTTCCAGAGGGGAAGGAAGGAGGAAGCTGCTGGGATGAATCCAAATCTTTTGGCACATTGGCCTTCATCAGTCAGAGCATTGAGTATAAACTTTGGGAGGTCATGCTGCAGCCGTATAAGACGTTGGTGAGGCCACGTTTAGAGTATTGTGTTCGGTTTTGGGCACCCTATTGTAGGAAAGACGTTGTCAAGCTGCAAAGGGCGCAGGGAAGATTGACACGGATGTTGCCAGGACTCGAGGGCCTGAGCTACAGGGAGACGTTGAGCAAGCTATGATTCTTATAAAGGTGTATAAAATCATGAGAGGAATAGAAACATAGAAACATAGAAATTAGGTGCAGGAGTAGGCCATTCGGCCCTTCAAGCCTGCACCGCCATTCAATATGATCATGGCTGATCATCCAACTCAGTATCCCGTACCTGCCTTCTCTCCGTACCCTCTGATCCCCTTAGCCACAAGGGCCACATCTAACTCCCTCTTAAATATAGCCAATGAACTGGCCTCAACTACCCTCTGTGGCAGAGAGTTCCAGAGACCCACCACTCTCTGTGTGAAAAAAGTCCTTCTCATCTCGGTCCTAAAGGATTTCCCCCTTATCCTTAAGCTGTGACCCCCTGTCCTGGACCTCCCCAACATCGGGAACAAATAGATCGGGTAAATGCACAGAGCCTTTCGCCCAGAGTAGGGGAATCGAAAAACCGGACACCATGGGTTTAAGGTGAGCGGGGGAAAAGATTTAATAGGAACCCGATGGGTGACTTTCGATATATAGGAGCCCACACCTGAAGTTCCTTGCTTCAATCTTTCTGTGCAAATGTCAGCTGCTCCGATTACTGCATTATAACAATGATTCCATGTCAAAGGGCGGTGGGTGATTGGAACGAGCTGCCGGAGGAGGTAGTTGAGGCAGGCACTATCGCAACGTTTAAGAAACATGGCTAGGACAGATTGATGGCTCGGACAGGTTTGGAGGGATATGGCCCCAATTGCAGGCAGGTGGCACTAGTGTAGATGGGGCATGTTGGCCGGTGTGGGCAAGTTGGGCCGAAGGGCAGTGTTTCCACGCTCTGTCACTAACGTGGAGGTCAATAACAAAAAGCCAGAACAAAGCAGGGCCGGCATCCGATGACCTCAAGAAGGGTGGAGAGCTTCTGAAACTCTTCATCTTCAAGAAATGAGATTTCTCCTACCAGGCAAAGTAGACCAATTCCGACACTCTTTATTTATTTTTTCTTCCACTGTTCTTTTATTATTAAATCAAAGATACGAAGTTGTACAAGAATGGGAATATGTATGTATGTATTAGGTACTCAAGTACCACGCTATTGTACTTGCTTCTAACAAAAATAAACAAAAGAAAAAGAAAGAAGGGTGGAGCCCATAATGACCCATTGCTGGCTGGGGAAAGTGTGATAACAAGAGGGATACAATGAGGCGAACAGTGGAACTGGTAGAACAACGAGGGTGGGGGGGGAGAGGGGAGGGAAGAGAATGCAGGACAATAGACAATAGGTGCAGGAGTAGGCCATTCGGCCCTTCGAGCCAGCAACGCCATTCACTGTGATCATGGCTGATCATCCCCAATCAGTACCCCGTTCCTGCCTCCTCCCCATATCCCCTGACTCCGCCATCTTTAAGAGCCCTATCTAGCTCTCTCTTGAAAGCATCCAGAGAACCGGCCTCCACCGCCCTCAGAGGCAGAGAATTCCACAGACTCACAACTCTCTGTGAGGAAAAGTGTTTCCTCGTCTCCGTTCCAAAGGGCTGACCCCTTATTCTTAAACTGTGTGGCCCCTGGTTCTGGACTCCCCCAACATCGGGAACATGTTTCCTGCCTCTAATGTGTCCAAGCCCTTAACAATCTTCAGGAAGGAGATGAGGAGGTCAGAGGGTGGTGGAACTCATTGCCACATAAGGCTGTGGAGGCCAAGTCAATGGATATTTTCAAGGCAGAGATGGATAGATTCTTGATTAGTGCGGGTGTCATTTTATGGGGAGAGGGCGGGAGAAGGGTTAGGAGGGAGAGATAGATCAGCCATAATTAAAGTATCGAATAGCCTAATTTTACTCCTATCGCTTATGACCTTATGACCTTCCAATCGATCAGGTAGACGCACAGAGTCTCTTGCCCAGAGTAGGTGGATTGAGAACTAGAGGTTTAAGGTGAAGGGGGAAAACATTTAATAGGAATCTAAGGTTAACCTTTTTCACACAAAGGGTGGTGGGTGTATGGAACTGCCAGAGGAGGTAGTTGAACAGGGACAGTTGCAATGTTTAATAAACAATTAGACAGGTACATGGATGTTGTTATCGGGCAAGTGAATCACCCTACCACAACCAGAGAGTAGTGTCTACCTCTTTGGTGATCCTCGGACTATCCTTGATCGGACTTTGGTGGTTTTAGCTTGCACCCAATGTTGTTCCCTTACCATGTATCTGTACACTGTAAATGGCTCGATTGTGATCATGTATTGTCTTTCTGCTGACTGGGTAGCACGCAACGAAAAGCTTTTTCACTGCACCTCGGTACACGTGACAGTAAACTGAACTGAATAGTCAAGTCAAGTCACTTTTATTTCTACAGCACATTTACAAAACAACTCTCGTTGGCCAAAGTGCTTTACATTGGAGGAGGTACTAACGTTATACAACAGTGGTTCATGGATTAAAGGATAGGACAGGCTTGGAGGGATATGGGCCAAATGCAGGCAGGTGGGACTAGTGTAGATGGGGCATGTTGGTCGGTGAGGGCCTGAATCTACGCTGTATCACTCTCTGACTCCCGGACTCTTTTAATAGAGGGAAGGTCGTTGGTGAAGTCAAGCATGTCTTGTTGAACTTGCTTGTTTCTCCTGCATCCTTTCGGGTCATGCTTCAGAAGGTCTGAGCTGAGAAAATTAAGCAACCCGGATGAAGGCATGTTGTGGATGAATGACATTGCAGCAAGAATACTGGGGCATTCTTGTTGTCGAGAGGGTACGCGGAACGCAGCATTCTGCAGGGGATTGAGTTTGTTCCGCTTGCTATTCAGTGGCCACCCTGTGGATTACACAATCGGTTTGCTGAAGGTTTTTATTTATTCAGAGATGGGAGCTTAGCTGTAAAAACACCAATTATGCTGCAGATTTTTGTAAGACTGTGGTCTGGTTTTGTAGGCAGGATGTGATGAATAGGCTTAGATTTAATTTTGATATTGCCTTCATCACCTTCTAATCACGATATTAGCGTGCTTTTATTTACTAAAGGATATTTTCTCAGCGCGACTTCTTACGGTGAATTTAATTTCCGTTTTCGTTTTCGCTGCTTGCTGCCAGTGTTCTGAAGGTGATGGCTTGTGCTGGGTTAGCCGTGACAATCTCCACTAGTCCGTGCAGTTTTGCATTATAAATAGGAACAAGCGCAAATGCTGGAAATCTGACGTGAAATCAGGAAATGACTGAATTACTTTGGCATTCCAGCTGAAGAAACTTCATTGAGGGGAACGCTGATTAACATAACGATCCACTTTGCACAAATGCTGGAGAAACTCAGCGGGTGAGGCAGCATCTGTGGGGAGAAGAAAGTGGCGACGTTTCGGGTCGAGATCCTTCTTCAGTCCGAAGCATCTATGGAGAGAAGAAATTTATAACCATATAACCATATAACAATTACAGCACGGAAACAGGCCTTCTCGGCCCTTCCAGTCCGTGCCGACCATTTATTTTCCCCAAGTCCCATCTACCTGCACTCAGACCATACCCCTCCATTCCCTTTCCGTCCATATACCTATCCACTTTACTTTTAAATGTTAAAATCGATCCTGCCTCCACCACTTCTGCAGGAAGATCATTCCACACAGCCACCACTCTCTGAGTAACGAAGTTCCCCCTCATGTTACCCCTAAACTTCTGTCCCGTAATTCTCATGTCATGCCCTCTTGTTTGAATCTTCCCTACCCTCAATGGGAAAAGCTTATCCACGTCAACTCTGTCTATCCCTTTCATCATTTTAAAGACCTCAATCAAGTCCCCCCTTAACCTTCTGCTCTCCAAAGAATAAAGACCTAACTTGTTCAACCTTTCTCTGTAACTTAGTTGCTGGAACCCAGGCAACATTCTAGTAAATCTCCTCTGTACTCTCTCTATTATGTCGACATCCTTCCTATAATTAGGCGACCAAGATTGTACACCATACTCCAGAATTGGTCTTACCAATGCCTTGTACAATTTTAACATTACTTCCCTACTCCTATATTCAATGCTCTGATTTATAAAGGCCAGCACACCAAAAGCTTTCTTTACCACCATATCTACATGCGATTCCACCTTCGGTGAACTATGCACAGTTATTCCTAGATCCCTCTGTTCCACAGCATTCCCCAATTCCCTACCATTTACCATGTACGTCCTATTTTGATTTGTCCTGCCAAGATGTAGCACCTCACACTTATCAGCATTAAACTCCATCTGCCATCTTTCAGCCCACTCTTCCAAATGGCCCAAATCTCTTTGAAAATCTACTTCATTATCTACAGCACCCCCTATCTTAGTATCATCTGCATACTTACTTATACAATTTTCCACCCCATCATCTAGATCATTGGCGACGTTTCGGGTTGAGACTCGCCACTCTTGACCCGAAGCGTTGCCAATTCCTTGTCTCCACAGAAGCTGCCTCATCCGCTGAGCTTCTCCAGCATTTTTTGTAAACCTTCGATTTTCCTGCACTTTCTTTCTTAAACATTTGATCCACTTTGCACAGTTTGTGCGGCACGGTGGCACAGCGGTAGAGTTGCTGCTTTACAGTGACAGGGACCCGGGTTCGATCCTGACTACGGGTGCTTCTTCGAAGTAGGCATAACTTGAGAGCACTTCGCAGTGGAGCAGACGGAATGTGCAGGAACGAAGGTTTCCACAAAAGATGAACACAAAATTGGTGGAGTAACTCAGCGGGACAGGCAGCATCTTGACCTTACCGACGTCCCTCTCCTCACTCGACCGCCTGTGTGTCCCGGGGGAGTCCCCTGCAGCCGACCTTGAGGCAATACCCCGGTTCCTCTCCTACCCTGCCCCGTGGCACGGTGGCGCAGCGGCAGTCACTGCCTCACAGTTCCACAGACCAGAGTTCGATCCTGAGTTTGTACGTTCTCCCCATGTGGGTTTTCTCCCTGGACGCTCCGGTTTCCTCCCACACTCCAAAGATGTATATGTTTGTAGGCTAATTGGCTTGGTATAATTGTAAATTGTCCCTAGTGTGTGCAGAATAGTGTTAGTGTGCGGGGATTGCTGGTGGGCATGGACTCGGTGGGCCGAATGGCCTGTGTCCCTGCTGTATCTCTAAACTACACCAATGGGCCTGTCCCACTTACGCGACTTTTTCGGCGACTGCCGGCACCCGTCATAGGTCGCCGAAAATTTTCAACATGTTGAAAATCCAGCGGCAACCAGAAGGTTGGCTACGCCTGTTAGGGCGACTGAGGAGACGACTCACGACCATACAGGCATCACCATGGCGACATGGGTGAAGGGGTGAAGCCTGTATGGTCGTGAGAAGTCGCCCAAAGAGTCGTACCTTGTTCTGGTCGCCGCTGGATTTTCAACGTGTTGAAAATTTTCGGAGACCAGCTGCAACTATGACGGGTGCCGGCGAGTCGACACCCGTCACAGGCCCATTAGCCAAACACAGTTGCTGCCTTCCTTGTTGTATACGTCCAGGTACAGCGTGTCTGGCGCTGTAGGCAATTGGCGACCGGCGGCTTTAGTTGAACCTCGCATGACAACACGGCCACTGGGTGATAAGCGAAACATCTAACCCTGTCTGCTTGCATCTCCGCTCTCCTCCTGATCTCGCCCGCGGATATTGAGGGGATGAGGGGAACAGCGGAAACTCCAAACCTAACACAAACGAGAGATTTAATGCTGCACATGCCTGCACGCAGCCGCACGCGTACACACTTAGTGAGCCATCTGGAAGCCCGTTTAATTTCTTTCACCTTCTCCAAAGTTCTTCCAAATAACCTGCTGCTCATTACATAATGATTCTGTCACCTTGGTTTGTGCTGGGACTTCTATTTATGGTAATGACTGCTGCAGAAATTGGACCCCAGCATCATTCTGCACAAATCACCGGCATGTCTAACTGCTCCTATCCAATTGCCTTTGTACAGTACGCCGGGATAATCACGTCCATAGTTGCTGACCAAGCGTTTTCTCCTTTGCAAATCAGAAATATGTTTTTAAGCTATTCAGCCACTGCTTTACCCCTAGTAGTAAAACAGTTGCAAGGGGCTGGAATCTTAGCTTGCAAAAAGCCTCGTTTTTTTACCCAGTTTAGTTTAGTTTAGTTTAGAGGCACAGCGCGGAAATAGGCCCTTCGTCCCACCGAGTCCACGCCGACCAGCGACCTCTGCACACTTCTGCGCCTGTCCCACTTAGGCGATTTTTCAGGCGACTCTCAAGTTGCCGGTAGTCGCCTGAAAGGCCGGGAACTGGAACGGAGATTATCAGAGTGGAACACACACACACACACACACACACATCGCTTCCTTCACCAGCCCATTATGCAGGCGGGGGACAGGGCAAGCGGGGGGGAGCGCTGTCTGAGTGAAATTCACATGGTACAAATCCAAGGTGATACAGACACACACCACGATGATGCTATATTTAAGAGGGCGTTAGATGTGGCACTTGTGGCTAAAGGGATCAGGGGGTATGGAGAGAAGGCAGGTACGGGATACTGAGTTGGATGATCAGCCATGATCACATTGAATGGCGGTGCAGGCTCGAAGGGCCGAATGGCCTACTCCTGCACCTATTTTCTATGTTTCTATGTTTCTAACAGGAAGGTTGGTGCTGTTAAGACGGTGAAAGCTCAGTGTACGGTAAGTCCTTTAAAAGAGTGGGGGAGAAGGGGGGAGAAGGAAGGAGAAGGAGTGGAGACCACTTTTAAGAAGCCAGAGATACACGGCTGTGAAGCTCGGCGGACATTTAACATTACCGGTCGGTTATCCTTGGTTCTAAAAACTACTGCTTACGTTTGTTTTCGAATGCGCCAATGAACTTCACCGGTCAGCACCGGCTACAACCGACCAGAAACTTCGACCTCCTGGCGACCCACTAGGATCTCCTGGCGACCCACCTACGGCACGAGGATTCTCGCTACTCTCCATGGCGGCTTCATTTTGAACATATTAAAAAATCCGCAACGACGGTAATGAGGCCGCGACTAGTTCCCAGAATGCGGGAATTCCTCGCGACCATGAAGACGACTCCCCGGCAAACACCCGCGAGCATGTGGCGACCGCATAGTCTCCTGCAGTCGCCTTAAAAATCGCCTAAGTGGGACAGGGCCATAAGACTGTCCGACACACTCGGGACAATTTACATTTTTATGCTAAGCCAATTAACCTACAAACCTGCACGCCTTTGGAGTGTGGGAGGAAACCGAAGATCTCGGAGAAATCCCACGCAGGTCACGGGAAGAACGTACAAACTCCGTACAGACAGCACCCGTAGTCAGGATCGAACCCAGATCTCCGGGGCTGCATGTGCTGTAAGGCGGTAACTCTACCGCTGCGCCACCGTGCAACTCTCGGTGAAAGATGCCGCCTTTAATCTTTTGGGGGGGGGGGGGGATCCCCTCCACTATCTTTTGGCTGAGGTGATCAGTGCAGACCTGTGTCTGGGATGTTTGGAATTCCCTGCGGATAATGGACTGGGAGGGCGGGAGGCGGACGGAGGAAAGAACATCCTACGTTATCCCACATGTCTTAACTAAAGAGTGAAGTCAAGAGAGTTCTATTGTCATTGGTCCCAGACACAACAAAGAAATTCTTACTTGCAGTAGCACAAAGGATTGTAGGAAGGAACTGCAGATGCTGGTGTAAACCAAAGATAGACACAAAATGCTGGAGTAACTCAGCGGGACAGGCAGCATCTTCGGAGAGAAGGAATGGGTGACGTTTCGGGTCGAGACCCTTCTCCAGACTTGAGTCAGAACGTCACCCATTCCTTCTATCGAGAGATGCTGCCCCTCTCTCTGAGTTACTCCAGCTTTTTGTGTCTAGATCTGTAAAGGTAGTACTCTGTATCTGCGCATACACACACACACACACAAATTGCAAAACCAACGCTGGTCTGAAGAACGGTTTCAGCCCCAAACATTGCCTATCTCCTTCGCTTCATAGATGCTGCTGCACCCGCTGACTTTCTCCAGCATTTTGTGTGCTCCCAAGTCCATGTAGTTCAGAGCTTAGTTGGAGGTTGTAGTGATGGCTGAAGGGAAGAGTGTTAAAGAAGGAACCGCAGATGCTGGAGAATCGAGAGTTACACAAAAAGCTGGAGAAACTCAGCGGGTGCAGCAGCATCTAAGGAGCGAAGGAGATAGGCGACGTTTCGGGTCGAGACCCTTCTTCAGACTGAAGGGAAGAAGCTGTTCTGAATGCTGGAGTTACTAAACAGGACGGGCAGCATCTCAGGATAGAAGGGACAGGTGACGTTTTGGGACCGATCCGAAAAGTCACCCAATCCTTCTATCCTGAGATGCTGCCCGTCCCGCTGAATTACTCCAGCACTTCGGTTTAAACCAGCGTCTGCAGTTCCTTCCTACAACGTTCAAGAGAAAAGTTCACTGACACACCGAATCCCCGCAATCTTCTCAGGAAGTGGTTCAAGTTCAAGTTCACATTTATTGTCACGTGCACCAATTAAGGTACAGTGATATTTGAGTTGCCATACAGCCATACTAAGTAAAAAAGAACGCAATACACAATGAAGTTAACATCAACATCCACCACAGTGGAATCCCCATTCCTCACTGTGATGGAAGGCAATAAAGTTTGGTCATCTTCCTCCTTCGTTGACCCCTTGGTGGTCGCGGGGCCTTGAACCCTCAGACCTGCCTCTGCCGACGGTCCACTGTTCAAGCCCTCTCGTCGGGACGATGGAAACTCCGGCATCGGGGACGGCATGGAGCTCCCGAGTCGGCCTCTTCTTACCGGAGACCGCGGCTTCACGGCGTTAAAGTCCGGAGCACTTCCCCAGCGATCCTCGATGGTAAGTCCGTGCCGGGCTTGCGGCTTGAGGCTCCGTGCCGGTCTCCAGGAAAGGCCGCGCTAATCCAAGTTGTTAGGCCGCACGGCGGGGGGGGGCGGAGAAAGATCACATCTCCATCGAGGTAAGTGACTGGAAAAGGTTTCCCCCTATTCCCCCCCCCCCCACATAAAACATACCGAGAAACATTAAAACATACATTTTAGACACACTAAAAACAACACAAAAAGTCAAAATGACACACAGGCTGCTGGCGAGGCTGCCATCGCGGCGCCACTTGGTGGCCCACAAGAGGCGTGGATGGGCTTTCTTTAGAATTGCATCAGTGCCCATGGGTCCAGACATCCCAAAGCGTTGTGTGGCTCTGAGAATCATGTTGCAAATGCACTGACTTCTTGCAAACGCAACCGAGATTTATCTCTCAACCAACATGGCCACGGCACATCAGCTGCATAATTACCCTGTTGCCATTTGCAGATCTGTGATGTGAGAAGACACCGTTTGCTGTCCGTGCCAGCAGAACAGTAACCACAATTCCAAAAAGTAAATTAGTAACATGAATCGACCCGAGACATGGAAGCTGCTGCATAAGCCTTATTTGCCTTTATTTATCTTATTTAAAAGTCATCAGTCTGACTATTGAGGCTTCTTTGCTGTCAAGGGGGGGAATCATCTATTTTCCAGGAGAGAAAGGTTAAGCTAATACCACTGATTATTGGATAGGTAGATTGATAGATACTTTATTATCACTGGCGACATGGTGAAATTCTTTGTATTGCATACCGTACACAACCTATGCAAAGAGTCTTAGTCGTTAGTTCAGTTTGGTTTAGAGATACAGCGCAGGCCCTTCAGCCCACCAAACCTGCATCGACCAGCGATCCCCGCACACTATAACACTATCCTACACACACTGGGGACAATTCACACACACACCAAGTCAATTAACTTACAAACTTGAAGACGAAGCTCTCGGAGAAAACCCACGCGGTCACGTGAAGGACGTGCAAACTCCACGCAGACAGCACCCGTAGTCAGGATCGAACCTGGGTATAGAAACATAGAAAAATAGGTGCAGGAGTAGGCCATTCGGCCCTTCGAGCCTGCACCGCCATTCAATATGATCATGGCTGATCATCCAACTCAGTATCCCGAACCTGCCTTCTCTCCATACCCCCTGATCCCTTTAGCCACAAGTGCCACATCTAACGCCCTCTTAAATATAGCCAATTAACTGGTGTCAACTACCTTCTGTGGCAGAGAATTCCAGAGACTCACCACTCTCTGTGTAAAGAATGTTTTCCTCATCTCGGTCCTAAAGGAATTCCCCCTTATCCTTAGACTGTGACCCCTTGTTCTGTACTCCCCCAACATCGGGAACAATCTTCCAGCATCTAGCTTGTCCAACCCCTTAAGAATTTTGTAAGTTTCTATCAGATCCCCCCCTCAATCTTCTAAATTCCAGCGAGTACAAGCCGAGTCTATCCAGTCTTTCCTCATATGGAAGTCCTGACATCCCAGGAATCAGTCTGGTGAATCTTCTCTGTACCCCCTCTATGGCAAGGATGTCTTTCCTCAGATTTGGAGACCAAAACTGGTCTGGTATCTGGTATCTGGCGCTGTAAGCGCTGCAAAGGGCCTGTCCCACAGGCAATTTTTCCAGCGACTGACACGGTCGCTGGTGTCAGGTCGCTGAAAAACCGGCGACTGGATTTCCACCCACCCCCCTACAACAATGTCTACGAAAACCTACCACCTAGTCGACGTCAAGCCACCGACAACCGGCGACCCTTTAGGGCGTCCACCTACGATCACACCTACAACAACCAACGGCCACGCAGGAGACAACCGAAGCTCAACCCACTTCCACCCCGCGACAAGCTGCGACAAGCAACGACCCTGTCGGCGACAACAGAAGGCAATTCAGTCGCCTGTAGCTGTCGCCGCTTGACGTAGGATGACGTAGGAGGAATTCACTGCAGTCAGCACCCGGCGACAAGCAACATCACCCG
Source organism: Raja brachyura (assembly GCA_963514005.1). Next base: position 7,454,759 of record OY740789.1, read on the forward strand.
GCGACATCCTGCGACAGCACCTACAACAGGAGAAGACAAGCAATGTCAAGCCCACAGTCGGCGGACAATTCAAAATTCAGCGGCGACCAGAAAAACGTTACGACTCTTTAGGCGACTTGAGGAGACGACTCACGACCACACAGACGACAACCCGGCGACCATGTGGCGACAGCCTAGTCGCCTGTAGGTAGTCGCCTAAAGAGCCTGTCCCACAGCGTCGACCTAATTGGCGAGTTTAGAAGAGTTTGCCCTCGACTCATACTCGCAGCATGGTCGACACGAGGTCCTAGGAGGTCTTTGTAACTCTCCTTCATGCTTGTGAGTAGTCCTTGCGTACTCGAGGCCTCAGCTAGGTCGCGGCATATTTTTCAACATGCTGAAAAATGCCCGCCAGTAAAGTGAGGTCGCCATGGAAACATTTTTTTTGACTCGTAGGTTTAGGCGAGGTAGGCCGAGGTAGGTCGGCATGTTAGTCGCAGGTAATCGAAAGCAATCAAAGGTAATCGAGGGTACTCGGTAGGTAGGGTAGGTAAAGCTTGTTGAAAACAAAAGGTAAGTAAACCGAATGGTAATGTTAAATTAGCGCCCAGGCTTGCATCCGGGCAGGATGCATCACCCATGGTCAGTCATGAGGGGGGCCTAGGGGGGCCTACACAATGTTAAATGCCCGCTAAACTTTATTAAAAGTTGTCTGGCTTCTTAAAAGTGTCTCCTTCTCCCTCCCCCCCCCCCCTTCTCCCACTTCTCCCCCCTTCCCCCCCCCCACCCCCCCACCTCCTCCCCGCGCTCTCTAAAGGACTTACCGTAACTGTGCCAGCCGTCTTTTACCTTCCTGTTCATCGTGGGTGTGAATTTCAGACAGCGCTCCCTCGCTTTCCCTCGTTTAAACCGAAGATAGACACAAAATAACCATATAATAACCATATAACAATTACAGCACGGAAACAGGCCATCTCGGCCCTTCAAGTCCGTGCCGAACAACTTTTTTCCCTTAGTCCCATCTGCCTGCACTCATACCATAACCCTCCATACCCTTCTCATCCATATGCCTATCCAATTTATTTTTAAATGATACCAACGAACCTGCCGCCACCACTTCCACTGGAAGCTCATTCCACACCGCTACCACTCTCTGAGTAAAGAAGTTCCCCCTCATGTTACCCCTAAACCTCTGTCCCTTAATTCTAAAGTCATGTCCTCTTGTTTGAATCTTCCCTATTCTCAAAGGGAAAAGCTTGTCCACATTAACTCTGTCTATCCCTCTCATCATTTTAAAGACCTCTATCAAGTCACCCCTTAACCTTCTGCGCTCCAGAGAATAAAGACCTAACTTATTCAACCTATCTCTGTAACTTAGCTGTTGAAACCCAGGCAAGATTCTAGTAAATATCCTCTGTACCCTCTCTATTTTGTTGACATCCTTCCTATAATTGGGCGACCAAAATTGTACACCATACTCCAGATTTGGTCTCACCAACGTCTTGTACAATTTTAACATTACATCCCAGCTTCTATACTCAATGCTCTGATTTATAAAGGCTAGCATACCAAAAGCTTTCTTTACCACCCTATCTATATGAGATTCTACCTTCAAGGAACTATGCACGGTTATTCCCAGATCCCTCTGTTCAACTGTATTCTTCAATTCCCTACCGTTTACCATGTACGTCCTATTTTGATTTGTCCTGCCAAGGTGTAGCACCTCACATTTATCAGCATTAAACTCCATCTGCCATCTTTCAGCCCATTTTTCCAACTGGCCTAAATCACTCTGTAGACTTTGGAAATCCTCTTCATTATCCACAACACCCCCTATCTTGGTATCATCTGCATACTTACTAATCCAATTTACCACCCCTTCATCCAGATCATTTGATGGAGCGAAGCAGCCAACATAATCAAAGATAGACACAAAATGCTGGAGTAACTCAGCGGGACAGGCAGCATCACTGGGGAGAGAAGGAATGGGTGCAGTTTTGGGTCGAGACTGAAGAGGGTCTCGACCCGAAACGTCACCCATTCCTTCTCTCTCCGTAGATGCTGCCTATCCTGCTTAGTTACTCCAGCATTTTGTGTCTATCTTTGATTATGTTGGCTGCTTCGCTGAGGCAGTGTGAAGTGTAGATGGAGTCAATGGCGGGACGTCTTAAGGGCCTGTCCCACTCAGGCTATTTTTAGGTGACCAGCAGCGACTGTCATAGTCAACTGTCAAAAACGGCGACTGGACACCCCCCCCCCCACCCCGCCCCCGACATGAAATTTGAAATAGAATCATTACTTTAACAACAAAAAAAACAAAGTTAGCACTGGCGACAACCTACGTTAACCTGGCGATAACTACGACAGCCCCTACGTCAGGAGAAGTCAAGCTACGTTCATTGGCGTCAAACCCACTGTCGACGACTGTCTCCCGAAACTTTTTCAACATGTTGAAAATCCAGCGGCGACCAGAAAGACGCTACGACTCTTTGGACGACTGAGGAGACGACTCACGGCCGTACAGGCGACTCCCCGGCGACCATGTGGCGACAGCCTAGTTGCCAGCAGTCGCCTAAAAAATAGCCAAAGTGGGACAGGCTATTTAGTGTGCGCGATGGACGGGGCTACATCTAAAACTCTGCGATTTCTTGCGATCTTGGGCAGAGCTGTTCCCAGACCAAGCCGCGATGCAACCCGATCGTCTGCTTTCCATGGAACATCAGTTTTCCCAATTACAAAACACAAAGTGCCAGGGAAATTCAGCGGATAAAGAGCCTGTCCCGATTGGCGGTATTTTCGGCGACTGCCAGCATCATTGACTGACGTATCAGGTCACCGAAAAACTTGCTGCGTGACGCGGCATGATGACGTATTGACGTGCGTTGTTTTTCCAAACGTCGCAACATTTTTTTTGTCGCAAAATCTTTTGGCGACACTGATGTGACGTCGGTAGTCGTCGAAAAAAATCGGCAAGTGGGACAGGCCCTTTAGGTCAGAATTAGGGGCGGGAATGGAATTACAACGCTATGTGTGGGGAGCGTTCTTCAGACTGATTGAAACCGATTATGTAACTGTTACCGCACAGTCACAGGCTATTCAGCCCAACTGGGCCATCTTTGCAATTGTGCTCAAACAGGCTTTATACTTTAGAGATACAGTGCGGAAGCAGGCCTTTCGGCCCACTGAGTCCACGCCGACCAGCGATCACCCCGTACACTAACACTATCCCACACACACTAGGGGACAGTTTCCAATTTTACCGAAGCCAATTAACCTTCAAACCTGTGCGTCTTTGGAGTGCGAGTGGAAACCAGAGATCTTGGACAAAACCCACGCAGGTCACGGGGAGAACGTGCAAACTCCGCACAGATAGCACCCGTAGTCAGGATCAAACCCGGGACCCTGGCAACTGTGCCACTGTATCACCCTATTGCTTCGGTTAAAAAAATAAATCTAGATTATTATCAATTAAAATGTGGTTAATTATCAATTGTGGGTTTTTTTTAGCGAGGCGCTGGAGACGGGAATAGTGGAGAATAGTTCCTTCTTGCCGCCCACCTACTTTTATCTCTCCCATTCAGCACATTGTCCTGTGCATCACTGCGGGCTTGGATGCCAGCATTTACCCAGCGGAATCTGAAAAGTCTAATGCTTTTTCTTTTATTAAAGAGCTCAGCTTGCAGCTCGCAAAATCTGAATTTGCTTCCACTTTCCAATGTAAGCCACGCATTATCAGCAGGGATGTTATCTGTGCTCCCTCCTCATCTGGTAGTCTCTGTGCCACACAGGGGGGGAAAAAACTTTCCTTGGACAGACAAGGGAGAAAATAAGGCAGGCTAATGCCATGAGGCTGTGGAAGTGGATTAAACTGCATCCCGGCGTTTCATTAAGAGCTGGCAGTCAGGTGTTTCAGTGATGTACAAGGTTTACGAGGATGTTGCCAGGACTAGAGGGTCTGAGCTGTAGGGAGAGGTTGAGTAGGCTGGGACTCTATTCCCTGGAACGCAGGAGGATAAGGGGCGATCTTATATAGGTATATAAAATCATGAGAGGAATAGATCGGGTAGAGTTTCTTGCCCGGAGCTGCCAGAGGTGACTCAAGGATCAGAGGACATAGGTTCAATGTGAAAGGGAAAAGATTTAATAGGAATCTGAGGAGTAACATTTCCACACAGAGGGTGGTGGGTGCCGGTGCTGCCGGAGGAGGTTGATGAGGCAGGGACTTTCCCAACATTTAAGAAACAGTTAAGTGCCTGTCCCACTTGGCGATTTTTTCGGCAACTGCTGGCATCATTGACTGACGTATCAGGCCACCGAGTGTTGACGTATTGATGTGAGGCGTTTCCTCAAGTGTCGCAACATTTTTTTGGTCGCCGCTGGATTTTGAAATGTTCGAAATCTTTCGGCGACCCTGATACGTCAGTCAATTATGCCGGCAGTTGCCAAAAAAATCGCCAAGTGGGAGTCTCTTGCTCAGAGTAGGCGAATCGAGGACCAGAGGACATAGGTTTAAGGTGAAGGGGAAAAGATTTAATAGGAATCTGAGAGGCAACTTTTTCACACAAAGGGGAGGGTGTATGGAACGAGCTGCCAGAGGAGGTAGTTGAGGCTGGGACTATCCCAGCGTTTAAGGAATAGTTAGCCAGGTACATGGATAGGACAGGTTTGGAGGGATATGGGCCAAATGCAGGCAGGTGGGTCTAGTGTGTCTGTGGGGGTGGAGGGGGCGGGAAGAAGAAAGGAAGAGGCGTAGACATTGGGCTGTGGGAGAGCTGGGAAGGGGAGGGGAAGGAGGGAGAAAGCATGGACTACCAATTTCAGGTAGTCCTTGCTTCCCCCCCCCCCCACATCAGTCTGAAGAAGGGTCTTGACCGGATACGTCGCCAATTCCTTCTCTCCATAGATGCTGCCTCATCCGCTGAGTTTCTCCAGCTTGTTTGTCTCCCTCAGATTCCTATTAACTCTATTCCCCTTCACCTTGAGCCGATGTCCTCTGGTCCTCAATTTCCCTACTCTGAGCAAGAGTTTCTGTGCCTCTACCCGGTCTATTCCTCTCATGATTTTTTATACCTCTACAAGATCTTAGAGTCATAGAGTCATAGAAATTAGGTGCAGGAGTAGGCCATTCGGCCCTTCGAGCCTGCACCGCCATTCAATATGATCATGGCTGATCATCCAACTCAGTATCCCGTACCTGCCTTCTCTCCAAACCCCCTGATCCCCTCAGCCACAAGGGCCACATCTAACTCCCTCTTAAATATATCTTCTCATCACCTTACGTCTAATTTTAAAACTCTCACTGCAATCATTGATACAAATAATTGCATCTACAAGCAGTTATCACTGCTCCCATCAGTTGATTTGTGGTATCTTCATCAAGCATTCTCCCCTTTGAAGCTGGGGTATGAATGAACAAATCATTCGAACGATTTATTAGGAAAGTAAGCTAAAGATCCACTATTAAACAAACACATTTTCAATTGCTTGTAATCGTCAATTATTGCAAGGTTACCCTCCATCGCCAGATCTAAATGAATGTTAAAATATAGCATATGGGTGATATTTAATTAACACTGATCTATTTCAGAGTATTTGCACGAGACAACGCAGAATTAATTCCCCAATACATCTGCGGCATGTTAGTATTGGCAAATCAGGTTAGGGAAATATGATTTGTACAATTTCTCTGGTTTGTAATAAATTTGCGAACTGGATTGTGCCTATCCTACAGCGAGCAGAAACTTAACCTACCGAATATTGAAAGGCAATAGGCAATAGGTGAAGGAGTAGGCCATTCGGCCCTTCGAGCCAGCACCTCCGTTCAATGTGATCATGGCTGATCATCTCTAATCAGTACCCCGTTCCTGCCTTCTCCCCATATCCCCTGACTCCGCTATCTTTAAGAGCTCTGTCTAGCTATCTCTTGAAAGTATCCAGAGAACCGACCTCCATCGCCGAGGCAGAGAATTCTACAGACTCACAACTCTCTGTGTGAAAAAGTGTTTCCTCGTCCCCGTTCTAAATGGCTTCCCCAATATTATAGATAATAGACAATAGGTGCAGGAGTAGGCCGTTCGCCCCTTCGAGCCAGCACCGCCATTCAATGCGATCATGGCTGATCATCCTAATCAGTACCCCGTTCCTGCCTTCTCCCCATATCCCCTTACTCCGCTATTTTTAAGAGCCCTATCTAGCTCTCTCTTGAAAGTTTCCAGAGAACTGGCCTCCACCGCCGTCTGCGGGGGAGAATTCCACAGACGCTCAACTCTCTGTGTGAAAAAATGTTTCCTCGTCCCCGTTCTAAATGGCTTACCCGATATTCTTAAACTGCGGCCCCTGATTCTGGACTCGGCCAACACCACTCCTCTGACACAGTCCAAACTCTTAATAATCTTATATGTTTCAATAAGATCCCCTCTCATCCTTCTAAACTCCAGAGTGTACAAGCCCAGGCCTGGATAGAGTGGATGTGTAGAGGATGTTTCTCGTGGGGGAGTTTAGCACGGGAGGCCACAGCCTCAGAATAAAATAATGAACTTTCAGAAAGGGGGCGAGGAGGAATTTCTTTAGCCAGGTTGGTGAATCTGACGGCTGTGGAGTCCAAATCAATGCATATTTCTAAGGCCGAGACTGACAGATTCTTGATTCTAGCCCCACCTGCATGTACGGGTTTCAGAGTTTATGGGGAGAAGAAGGCAGGAGAATGGGGTTGAGAGGGAAAGATAGGTCCGCCATGGTTGAATGGCGGAGTTGATTCTATGGGCCGAATGGGTCCAATTCTGCTTCTATAACTTATGAATGGTACTGAATAGTTTTGAAGATTTAATTCTCAGAATTCACAATATCTTGCATTTTATAAACTGAAGTTGAAGCAGTCGTGTAAATGGAGCTTTTTTTCCACCTCCCCCGAAGCGATTTCTAAAATTAGTTTGACGTTCCTACCCGACTACACAGGCAACTATTTACGATTTGACATTCTGCGGCTCTGAAGAGAAGTGGGCAGCTGCTATAGATGCACAGCACCTTCAAAGAGAGAGATTAGCACGGCTTGCTGCCTGTACATCGGGAAATTATCTTTAAAATACAGGAGCGTATCTGAATGAGAAACCTTCAAGTGGTACCGACGCAGTATAGAATTCTTTTGCATCATGTTGTGATTCCAATGGTCGAAGTCAGTGAAGTTCTCATTATCTTCAAGTGGGGTTTGACTGATTAAGATACTAAAGAGATGTGACGAAACAAGATAGACACAAAAAGCTGGAGAAACTCAGCGGGGACAGGTAGCATCTCTGGAGAGAAGGAATGGGTGACGTTTCGGGTCGAGACCCTTCTTCAGACTGGTTAGGGACAAGGGAAACGAGAGATATAGATGGTGATGTGGGGAGATAAAGAACAATGAATGAAAGATTTGCAAAAAAGTAACGATGATAAAGAAAACAGGCTGTTGTTAGCTGTTGGGTGGAAATGAGAAGCTGGTGCGACTTGGGTGGGGGAGGGATAGAGAGAGAGGGAATGCCGGGGCTATCTGAAGATAGAGACATCAATATTCAAACCGAAGGTAGACTCAAAATGCTGGAGTAACTCAGCGGGGACAGGCAGCATCTCTGGAGAGAAGGAATGGGTGACGTTTCGGGCCAAGACCCTTCTGCAGACCAATATTCATGCCAGTGGGCTGCAAGCTGCCCAAGCGAAATATGAGATGCCACGGGAGTCATCAAGGCAATTGCCATTCCTCTGCCGCAGACCAGCTCTCACCAACTCTCACCAACCTCTACAGATGCACCAGAGAAAGCACTTTATCGGGATGCATCGCGGCTTGGTTTGGGAACAGCTCCATCCAAGACCGCAAGTAATTGCAACGAATTGTGGACGCAGCCCAGACCATCACACACAAACCAACCTCCCTTCCATTGACTCCACATGACACTTCACGCTGCCTCGTACAGGCCAGCAGCATAATCAAGGACCAGTCACAACCCGGTCACTCCCTCTTCTCCCCTCTCCCATCAGGCAAGAGGTACAGAAGTGCGAAAACGCACACCTCTAGATTCAGGGACAGTTTCTTCCCAGCTGTTATCAGGCAACTTACTAAGCAAGAATCTGTCAATATCTATCATGGCTGATCTATCTCTCCCTCCTAACCCCATTCTCCTGCCTTCTCCCCATAACCCCCTGACATTGGTACCAATTAGGAATCTATCTATCTCTGCCTTAAAAATATCCACTGGCTTGGCCTCCACAGCCGTCTGTGGCAATGAGTTCCACAGATTCACCTCCCTCTGACTACAGAAATTCCTCCTCATCTCCTTCCTAAAGGTACGTTTTTTTAAATTCTGAGGCAATGGCCTCTGGTCCTAGACACTCCCACTTGTGGAAACATCCTCTCCACATCCACTCCATCCAGGCTGTGTCAGGCAGCATCCCTGGATAGCATGGATGCTGAGGTTTCAGGTCGGGACCCTTCTTTCAATGGTGTTAACACAGATTATCCTGACTCCTCTCTCTGCCGAACATCAATAAAGAAATTGGTGAGAAGAGATGTTTTACTCTACATTCCCAATCTCATTTTGAAGCAGATTTGAAGTAAATTTGATTTAACCATAGAGTAATTGTCATAGAGTGATGGAAAAAGGGCCTTCGGCACAACTTGCCCACTCAGACCAACATGCCCCATCTACACTAATTCCATCTGCATGTGTTTGGCCCATATCCCTCCAAACCTATTATCTAAATGGTGGCCGATTAGGAAAAGGGGAGATGCAGCGCGACCTGGGTGTCATGGTACACCAGTCATTGAAAGTAGGCATGCAGGTGCAGCAGGCAGTGAAGAAAGCGAGTGGTATGTTAGCTTTCATAGCAAAAGGGTTTGAGTATAGGAGCAGGGAGGTTCTACTTCAGTTGTATAGGGTCTTGGTGAGACCACACCCGGAGTATTGCGTACAGTTCTGGTCTCCAAATCTGAGGAAGGACATTATTGCCATAGAGGGAGTGCACAGAAGGTTCACCAGACTGATTCCTGGGATGTCAGGACTGTCTTATGAACAAAGACTGCATAGACTCGGTTTATACTCTCTAGAATTTAGGAGATTGAGAGTGGATCTTATAGAAACGTACAAAATTCTTAAGAGTTGCATGCTGATGGGACAGGCCCTTTAGTCAGAGGGTGGTGAATCTGCGGAATTCATTGCCACAGATTGCTGTCAGGGCCAAGTCAGTGGATATTTTTAAAGCAGATATTGACAGATTCTTGATTAGTCCGGGTGTCATGAGGCGATTTAAAAGATTACTTTTTTTCTTACCCAAATGAAGATTTGCTTTTTAAAGGATGGTGTTTGCATTATAAGATGAATTATTAACCTTTTATTGGTTCCCTTTGGCCTTGACTACATATCTTGCAGCCAAGAGTCTCCTGGAATGCCGTGCTGTTTCAGTCCTGATACCAGTCTAGACAATGATACTATTTGCAGTTTCCATCATGTGGGCTATTGAACGTTATTTTGGTGCCAAACTCTGCTTGGAATTTTGACTTGAACCAAGGGAACTGCAATTCGTGGTAATCTTTGGTTAGCAAATTTACTCAGTTTAAAAAAAAATAGCGGAATGTCGCGGTGTGTGTGAAAGAGATAACAATGCAGCTTTATACAACACCACTCGTGGAAGCTGGAACAATTATCAAGTCTGAAAATGCCGGCTTGGGATTGTTCGAGAAGGTGGGCATAGAATGCTGGAGTTCCCCAAAGACCAGTCTGAAGAAGGGTCTCGAGCCGAAATATCACCCATTCCTTCTCTCCGGAGATGCTACCTGTCGCGTTGAGTTACTCCAGCTTTTTTGTGTCTATCTTCGGTTTAAACCGGCATCTGCAGTTCCTTCTTACACGGCTTGGAACTGTTATATATAACTGTTTATATATTTATGAAAAGGCTGCTCGGTCAGGGGAATGGGAGAGGGCAAAGGTTCATGTTCATAAGTGATAGGAGCTGAATTAGGCCATTCGGCCCTTCAAGTCTTCTCCGCCATTCGATCACACCTGATCTATCTTTCCCTCTCGACCCAATTCTCCTGCCTTCATCCCTAACCCCTGGCACTCGTATAATCAAGATACCCGTACAAATCAAAATGCTGGAGGTACAGAAGTGTGAAAACGCACACCTCCAGATTCAGGGACAGTTTCTTCCCAGCTGAACCATCCGACCAACAGCTAGAGAGTGGTCCTGGACTGCTATCCACCTCATTGGAGACTCTCGGACTGTCTCTGCTTGGACTTTACCGGCTTTATCTTGCAGTAAACATTCACGTCATTCCCTTTGTCATGTATCTGTACATTGCAGATGGCTCGATTGTTTACCATGTGTTGCCTTTCCGCTGGCTGGTTGGCACGCAACAAAAGCTTTTCACTGTACCTCGGTACACGTGACAATAAACTGAACTCAGCTCAACTCAACTCGGGAATAGGTGACGTGAATAGGTGACATTTTAGCATCAGTAATTAGTAACATTTCACAAGCGCTCAAATATATTGCCATAGAGGGAGTGCAGAGAAGTATTGCCATAGAGGGAGTGCAGAGAAGTATTGCCATAAAGGGAGTGCAGAGAAGTATTGCCATAGAGGGAGTACAGAGAAGGTTCACCAGACTGATTCCTGGGATGTCAGGTCTGTCTTATGAACAAAGACTGGATAGACTCGGTTTATACTCTCTAGAATTTAGGAGATTGAGAGGGGATCTTATAGAAACTTACAAAATTCTTAAGGGGTTGGACAGGCTAGATGCAGGAAGATTGTTCCCGATGTTGGGGAGGTCCAGGACAAGGGGTCACAGCTTAAGGATAAGGGGGAAATCCTTTAGGACCGAGATGAGAAGGACTTTTTTCACACACAGAGTGGTGGGTCTCTGGAACTCTCTGCCACAGAGGGTAGTTGAGGCCAGTTCATTGGCTATATTTAAGAGGGAGTTCGATGTGGCCCTTGAGGCTAAGGGGATCAGAGGGTATGGAGAGAAGGCAGGTACGGGATACTGAGTTGGATGATCAGCCATGATCATATTGAATGGCGGTGCAGGCTCGAAGGGCCAAATGGCCTACTCCTGCACCTAATTTCTATTTTTCTATGTTTCTATAAACCTCAACGTTGCTTGTCAATTCTCTTAAGAGGTCTCGACTTGGGTGAAATCTTCAATCCTGGAGGCCTCTAAATATATTTGAGGCTTGGAAACATGAGAAATCTGTATCATGTTAGAGTCACAGAGTGATACAGTGTGGAAACAGGCCCTTCGGCCCAACTTGCCCACCCCGGCCAACATGTCCCAGTTACACTAGTCCCACCTGCCCGCGCTTGGTCCATATCCCTCCAAAACTGTCCTATCCATGTACCCGTCCAACTGTTTCTTAAACATTGGGACAGTCCCTGCCTCAACTACTCCCTGTGGCAGCTCGTTCCATACACCCACCGCCCTTTGTGTTTGGGGCAGAAAATCAATACTTTTATCCAAACTCAAGGTGTGCTTCCCCTACTTAAAGCTTAAGCAGCGTGTTTGAGGAGTTTCCTGCACCTAATCAACCATTGGAGTTAAGTGTGGATTTAAATTGTGTAATTTGGAGCCGGAGCTCGCCTGCTCAGCCTGTCGACAGAGATTCCCTGCGGCTGCCAACATTAAAGTATGGAAGCGGCAGAAATGGTCTTTAAAAAAAAAAAAAATTCTTATTAGCATTCCGTGGGGTTGCCTCCATGAAACTGCAGAGCAATTTTGGAGAACAATTAAGGAAATCTGTGCTGTTTGTCAAAATGGAGCTGTTGCTTTGATCATGATTGAGAGGCCTGTTATGGAATGATATTGGGGGAATTAAAACGGGAGAATGATTCTGCGTTCAGTTCCTCACGCATCGCTGGCGTCTACCCAGATATACGAATCTCCTTCAGCGTTTGACTTCAGTCAAGTGCCCTGCCTGAGGGTTGAGGCATGTAATCTGTTTGATTCATGTCAGGAGCAACATCTAGAGCGGAGAACAACACAACACAGCCCGCAATGTCCGTGCCGAACATGAATACCAGGTTGTTTAAGAAACAACTCCAGATGCTGGAGAAATCGACGGTAGACAAAAAATGCTGGAGAAACTCAGCGGGGGTGAGGCAGCATCTATGGAGCGAAGGAATAGGTGACGTTTCGCTCCATAGCCAGGTTAGAATAATCCCCGAAAATACTGTAGGCACAAAATGCCGGAGCAACTGGGTGGGCCAGGCAACCGCTCTGGAGAGAAGGAATGGGTCGGGACCCCTCTTCCACACTTCAGAGACGCTGCCTGTCCCGCTGAGTTACACCAGCATTTTTGTGTCTATTTTCGGTGTAAACCAGCTTCTGGCCGTTCTTTCCCAAACTGATCCCCTCTGCCTGTACATGATCCATATCCCTCCATTGCCTGCATATCCATCTGTCTATCTAAAAGCCCCTTACATGCCACTTGTCGTATCTCATGCCACCACAGTCCCTGGCAGCACGTTCCAGGCACCCAACACAAGTGTATAAAACCTTCCACCGTACATCACCTTTAATCTTTGGCCCCTCTCACATTTCATTAACTATGCCCTAACAAAAGCTGGCACTTCTAATATGGTGCAGAAGGAACTGCAGATGCTGGAAAATCGAAGGTAGACAAAAGTGCTGGAGAAACTCAGCGGGTGCGGCAGCATCTATGGAGGGAAGGAAATAGGCCACGTTTCGGGCCGAAAACCTTCTTCAGACTGATGTAGGGTGGGGGGGGGGGGGGGACAGTAAGAAGAAAGGCAGAGGAGGACCAAGAAGGCTGAGGGAGAGCTGAGAAGGGGAGGAGACAGCAAGGGCTACCAGAAATTGGAGAAGTCAATGTTCATACCGCTGGGGTATAAACCGCCCAAGCGAAATATGAGGTGCTGCTCCTCCAATTTCCGGTGGTCCTCACTCTGGCCACGGTGGAGGCCCAGGACAGAGAGGTCGGATTTGGAAAGGGAGGGGGAGTTGAAGTGCTGAGCCACCGGGAGATCAGGTTGGTTATTGCGGACCGAGCGGAGGTGTTGGGTGAAGCGATCGCCAAACCTACGCTTGGTCTCACCGATGTAGACCTTCTAATAGACCTTTATACTTTATTGCATTTCTGACTATCACCTTTAAGCCCCATTCCATCCTAATTCTGATTTTAGTTTAGTTTAGTTTATTGTCACGTGTTCCAGTTAGCAGAAAGATTATACATGATTATAATCAAACCGTCCCCAATGTACAGATACAGGGTAAAGGGAAGAATGTTTAGTGCAAGATAAAGTCCAATAAAGTCCGATTAAAGATAGTCCGAGGGTCTCCAATGAGGTAGACCATCTACCTCATTGGAGACCCTGGGACTATCTTCAAAAGGATTGCTTTCCAGTTGGTGATAGGATGGTTCAGTTGCCTGATAACAGCTGGGAAGAAACTGTCCCTGAATCTGGAGGTGTGCGTTTTCACGCTTCTGTACCTCTTGCCTGATAGGAGAAGAGGGAGTGAGGGGAGAAGAGGGAGGGGTGGGACTGGTCCTTGGTTGTGCTGCCGGCCTTGCAGAGGCAGCGTGAAGTGTAGACGGAGTCAACGGAAGGGAGGTTGGTTTGCGCGACGGTCTGCTCTGCGTCCGCGAATCTTTGCGGTTTTGGATGGAGCTGTTCCCAAACCGTGCTGTGATGTTACCCTGATAAGATGCTTTCTGTAGACGTTGGTGAGAGTTGTTGGGGACATGTCAGTGACTAATGTGTCAGCTGGAGCCGAGCTGGGGGAGCACTCTTGCCTCTTTGCCAAGTCCCACCTCAAACATCTTGGGCTGAAACCCAGGCTAACTTTCCACGTTCAGTTCTGAGGAAGAGCTCCATTGCCAGAGTTGCCATGTTTCAATCCATCTGCCATTTCTCCGCCCATTTCTGCAGCTGATCTCTATCCCGCTGTGTCTTCGGACAGCCGTCCTCGCTGCCTGCAACTCCTCCAATTTAGGTTTTGTCAGCAAACGTAAGGGCCTGTCCCACTTACGTGTCCTTGGCACGCAAATTACGCGACCCCGTGGTCGTGTTGAGCCGCGGCAGTCCCGCGAAGTTCGGGCGCGATTACATGTGTACGCACAGCCGTCTGGAGCGCGTGACGTCATTTGAAGATGGACAAAAAGCTGCAGTAACTCAGCGGGACCGGTAGCATCTCTGGAGAGAAGCAATGGGTGACGTTTCGTGTCGAGACCCTTCTTCAGTCTGAAAAGAAGGGTCTTGACCCGAAAAGTCACCCATTCCTTCTCTACAGAGATGCTGCCGGTCCCGCTGAGTTACTCCAGTATTTTGTGTCTATCTTCAATTTTCTTGGCCCCGCTCTGGGAGTAGAAGTGGGGGCGGATCTGGATCGCAACGGCCGTGTCACGTCAGGCCGAGCTCGGCGATCGTTTGCCTGCTTCTGCTGATGTTGGAGGTGAGACGTTGCGTCGCGCCAGGGTCTTGGGCCTGTCCCACTTTGGCTGTCAGTTCCGTGATAGGCCGGTGGCGCGCGAAGATTTCGTTCACTGCAAAAACTCCGGAGCCCCGTGCGATGTCGCTACATACCCTTCCGCGCTTCTCAGTGGGACCGGCCCCCGCGTGGCCATACGATGCCCGTGCGCCTTAACGTGACCACGAGGTCGCGTAACTTCCGTGCCAAGGACATGTAAGTGGGACAGGCCCTTTACTCACTGACCCATCTACATTTACATCCAGTATCTCATCTCTTCTGTGCCAATTAGCGGCCTCTCCTCCCCTCTCCCGTCGAGCAAGAGGCACAGAAGTGTGAAAACACACAGGTCTAGGTTCGGACACAGTTTCTTCCCAGCTGAACCATCCTACCAACAACTAAAGAGCAGTCCTGAACTCAACTCTACTCGCTGGAGTTTAGAAGGATGACGGGGTACCTCATTGAAATAGGGAAAGGCCTGGATAGAATGGATGTGGAGAGGATGTTTCCATGTGGGAGAGTCTAGGACCAGAGGTTATAGCCTCAGGATAAAAGGACTTACCTTTGGAGAGGAGAGGAGGAGAAATTTCTTTAGTCAGATGTTGGTGAATCTGTGGAATTCATTGCCACAGGCAGCTGTGGAGGCCAAATCTGTGGATATTTTTAAGGCAGAAATACATAGAAACATAGAAATTAGGTGCAGGAGTAGGCCATTCGGCCCTTCGAGCCTGCACCGCCATTCAATATGATCATGGCTGATCATCCAACTCAGTATCCCGTACCTGCCTTCTCTCCATACCCTTTGGTCCCCTTAGCCACAAGGGCCACATCTAACTCCCTCTTAAATATAGCCAATGAACTGGCCTCAACTACTCTCTGTGGCAGAGAGTTCCAGAGACCCACCACTCTGTGTGTGAAAAAAGTCCTTCTCATCTCGGTCCTAAAGGATTTCCCCCTTATCCTTAAGCTGTGACCCCTTGTCCTGGACCTCCCCAACATCGGGAACAATCTTCCTACATCTAGCCTGTCCAACCCCTTAACAATTTTGTAAGTTTCTATAAGATCCCCTCTCAATCTCCTAAATTCTAGAGAGTATAAACCGAGTCTATGCAGTCTTTGTTCATAAGACAGTCCTGACATCCCAGGAATCAGTCTGGTGAACCTTCGCTGCACTCCCTCTATGGCAATAATGTCCTTCCTCAGATTTGGAGACCAGAACTGTACGCAATACTCCTGGTGTGGCCTCACCAAGACCCTATACAACTGAAGTAGAATCCTTGATTAGTACGGGATTGAGAGGGAGTGATAGATCAGCCGTGATTGAATGGCGGAGTAGACTTGATGGGCCGAATGGCCCAACTCTGCTCGTATTACTTATGAACTTATGAACAATCAACCTCATTGTAGACCCTTGGACTATCTTTAATCAGACTTTGCTGGACTTTATCATGCACCTAGCGTTGTTCCTTTCCTCATGTACCCGTACACTGCGGATTTTAATCATGTATTGTCTTTCCATTGACTGGTTAGCACGGGATCTGGGGAGAAGGCAGGAACAGGGCACTGATTGGGGATGATCAGCCATGATCACATTGAATGGCGGTGCTGGCTCTAAGGGCCGAATGGCCTCCTTCTGCACCTATTGTTTATTGTCTATTGATACAAAGCTTTTCACTGTACCTCGGTACACATAATCAGAAACAAGCTAAACTGAACTAAACCAATGGTGCTAAAAACAAAAACAAAATAGTAAGAGCTCATCATTGTTAGTAACAATATTTTATATCATCTGACAGAGTGGAACTAAAGTGGGAGTTCAATGTCAAATTAATTAAGCGATTTAATACAATTGAAAGGTTAATTGTTACAACAGTATTCCTCGGAGGCATAACAGGGATAGATTTTGTTTTGTTGCCTGGTTAGTGAAGCAACGTAGAAACATAGAAAATAGGTGCAGGAGTTGGCCATTCGGCCCTTTGAGCCAGCACCACCATTCAATGTGATCATGGCTGATCATCCAACTCAGTATCCTGTACCTGCCTTCTCTCCATACCCCCTGATCCCTTTAGCCACAAGGGCCACATCTGAATACCTCTTAAATATAGCCAATGAACTGGCCTCAACTACTTTCTGTGGCAGAGAATTCCCATCTGTGTCCAAAAAGACATCCCCCTTATCCTTAAACTGTGACCCCTGTGACTACTTAGACCGAGAAACTACGGTGAGGGGGAAAAGATTTAATTGGAACCTGAGGGGTAACTTATTTTACACAAAGGGTGGTGGGTGCACGGAACGAGCTGCCGGTGGCGGTAGTTGAGGCAGGGACTATGGCAACTTTTAAGAAACATTATGCAGGTTGATAGGTTTAGAGGGATATGGGCCAAACGCAGGCAGGTGGGACTAGTGTAGATGGGACATGTTGGTCGCTGCGGGCAAGTTGGGCCGAAGGGCCTGTTTCCATGCTGTATGAATCGATGACTCTATACATAGAAAACATAGAAACATACAAAAATAGGTGCAGGAGTAGGCCATTCGGTCCTTCGAGCCTGCACCGCCATTCAATGTGATCATGGCTGATCATCCAACTCAGTATCCCGTACCTGCCTTCTCTCCATACCCCCTGATCCCTTTAGCCACAAGAGCCACATCCAACTCCCTCTTGAATATAGCCAATGAACTGGCCTCAACTACCTTCTATGGCAGAGAATTCCAGAGGCTCACCACTCTCTGTGTAAAGAATGTTTCCCTCATCTCGGTCCTAAAGGAATTCCCGCTTATCCTTAGACTGTGACCCCTTGTTCTGGACTCCCCCAACATCGGGAACAATCTTCCTGCATCTAGCTTGTCCAACCCCTTAAGAATTTTGTAAGTTTCTATAAGATCCCCCCTCAATCTTCTAAATTCCAGCGAGTACAAGCCGAGTCTATCCAGTCTTTCTTCATATGAAAGTCCCGACATCAAAGGAATCAGTCTGGTGAACCTTCTCTGTACCCCCTCTATGGCAAGAATGGCTTTCCTCAGATTTGGAGACCAAAACTGTACGCAATACTCCAGGTGTGGCCTAACCAAAACCCTGTACAACTGCAGTAGAACCTCCCTGCTCCTATACTCAAATCCTTTCGCTGTGAATGCCAACATACCATTTGCTTTCTTCACTGCCTGCTGCACCTGCATGCCTACTTTCAATGACTGGTGTACCATGACACCCAGGTCTCGTTGCATCTCCCCTTTTCCTAATCTGCCACCATTCAGATAATAGTCTACCCTCATGTTTTTGCCACCAAAGTGGATAACCCCACATTTATCCACTATACCATTATAAAAATAGTATCTGAAAATAAAAGCTGTAGTATATATCTTGCCCTTTCTTATCTGGGGGCAAGTTGTGCAGCATATTAGCGTGAAAACGTGATATCTTTAGAATTGTGCCATCTTTTATAGAATTGCCCCAAGATCTAATTAAATCTTGTATATTCGGTTGAACTCTGAATAATATTTCTTGTACACAGTTGTCCAATTACTAACATTTCAAAGGAAAAAAGCCATTAGTGTTTTGTAGAGAGCGCTGGTATAATTGCGCAGAGCAGACACATGAGAAAAAGATGCTTAGCATTGTTATGTTAATTAAGCTGGGTTGGCCAAAGTAGAGCTATCCAGATATTAGACACAAAATACTGGAGTAACTCAGTGGGTCAGGCAGCATCTCTGGAGAACATGGATAGGTGACGTTACGGGTCGAGGCCCTTCTTCAGAATTTTAGAATGTCTGAAGAAGGGTCTCGACCTGAAACGTCACCCATTCCTGCTCTCCAGAGATGCTAGCCTGTCCCGCTGAGTTACTCCAGCATTTTGTGTCTATCTTCGGTTTAAACCTGCGTCTGCAGCTCTTTCCGACATGCTCTGCAGGTATTTTTGCTTTGGGATGCGCACATCAGCAGGAGGTGAACTAGTTGGTGTTCTGAGGACTGTGTTCTGTGTTCCAACCCGGAACATCGCCATCTCCTAGTCAGAGGGTGGTGAATCTGTGGAACTCATTGCCACAGAAGGCTGTGGAGGCCAAGTCAGTGGATTTATTTAAGGCAGAGATAGATAGATTCTTGATTAGTACGGGTGTCGCGGGTTATGGGGAGAATGGGGTTCGACAATAGACAATAGACAATAGGTGCAGGAGTAGGCCATTCGGTCCTTCGAGCCAGCACCGCCATTCAATGTGATCATGGCTGATCATCCCCAATCAGTACCCCGTTCCTGCCTTCTCCCCATATCCCGTGACTCCGCTATCTTTAAGAGCCCTATCTAGCTCTCTCTTGAAAGCATCTTCCATGAACTGGAAGTGGCGGCGCTGCTTGGCAGCTGCGGCTTACCTGCAGTCCGTCTGTTTTTTATTTTATTTTTGTCTTTGTGTCTGTTTTTAGTGATTATTTTGGTTTATTAGGCTGTGTATGTGTGTGGGGGGGAGGGGAGGGGGGGAGAAATAGGGCTTTAGTCTCTCCCTTCGGGGGGATGCGACTTGTCGTGTCCCCCGTCTCCGTCTGTGCTGAGGTCCTAATGGCGGAGCTGGCGGCCTTCCAACTTCCAGCAGCGGCGGCACGGCTTCGGAGCTTCAGCGGCGACCTGGCTTTCGGGGCTGCGGTGCTCCAGTGACGTTCCGGTGGCGGCCTGGCTTTCGAGGCTGCGGTGCTCCAGCGGCGGCCTGGCTTTCGGGGCTGCGGTGCTCCAGTGACGTTCCAGCGGCAATCTGGCTTTCGGGGCTGCGGTGCTCCAGCGGCGACCTGGCTGCGGTGCTCCAACGGCGACCTGGCTGCGGTGCTCCAGTGACGTTCCGGTGGCCTGGCTTTCGGGGCTGCGGTGCTCCAGTGACGTTCCGGCGGCCTGGCTTTCGAGGTTGCGGTGCTCCAGCGGCGACCTGGCTTTTGGGGCTGCGGTGCTCCAGCGGCGACCTAGCTTTCGGAGCTGCGGTGCTCCAGCGTTCCGGCGGCGGGCCCTGTGGCGGTGTTCCAGCATTCCGGTGACGGCGGTGGTGACGGCCCGGTTTCGGAGGCTCGGCCGCGGGCCTGATGGACGGCGGCATCAGAGGCCTGGATCTCCTCAGCGCAGAAGGAAAACAAGGAGGGAAGAAGACAGAGACTCTAAGACTTTTGCCTTCCACCACAGTGAGGAGGTGTTTGGTGAACTCACTGTGGTGGATGTTAAATTTGTGTTTATTGTGTGGTTTTGCTACTTTTAATATATGTATGACTGCAGGCTCGAAATTTCGTTCAGACTGAAGGGTCTGAATGACAATAAAGGTAATTCAATTCAATAATTCAATTCAATCTTGAAAGGTTAGAAGGGAGAGATAGATGAGCCATGATTAAATGGCGGAGTAGACTTGATGGGCCGAATGGCCTAATTCCACTCCCCTAATTTGTGAACTTGTGAGAATAAAATGGGTGTGATCTTATGATGAAGCCTGACGTAGGGTTTCGACCTGAAACGTCATTCCTTTTTCCCCAGAGATGCTGCCTGACCCGCTGATTCAGCACGTTGTACCTGCCTTCAGGATAAACATTGAACTCTCCGATTTTTGGTAACTAACCTACATGCAACTCTTCCCCCTCCCCCCTCCCCCCACCCCCCCCCCCCCCCCCCCCCCCTCCTCACTTCACTTATGGATCTTAGGAGAGTTAAAATGGTTGGCAACCGGGAGATCCAGCAGGCCTCAGCGGAGGACAGAGTGCAAGTGCTCTTGATGAAACAGTCGGCAAGTGGATTTCTGGTCGTTGTTATCCGTAGCCGTGGGAGCTTGCAGCGCGCAAATTGCCTGCCGTGTTTCTCGCATTATGGCAATGACTGCATTTCCAAGTTACTTTATTGATTGTGAAATGTTTTAGGAACCTGTGAGGCTGCGGAAGGCGGTGTGGAAAAAGTAATTTCTTACGCAGTATGCCACTGGGTGAGGGGAATGAGTGGCGATTCACTGGAACTTATAACATTCTGAGAAGGATTAATAGTGTGGATGTCGAGAAGCGCTTCCCAAGGGCCAGCAATGCTTCAGGATAAAGGATCGCCCGTTTAGCACTGAGAACAAATAATTCTTTACTCTGAAGGTTGTGAATGTTGGAATGATCTACTTCAGAGGAAGTGAGGATACAAAGTCGTATTCAAGGTAGACAAATATGCTGGAGGAACTCAGTGGGTGAGGCAGCATCTGTGGAGCAAAGGAATAAGTAACGTTTCGGGTCAAGACCCTTCTTCAGACTGATGTTCCCCCACCCCCACATCAGTCTGAAGAAGGGTCTTGAACCGAAACGTCACCTATACTCTCTGGAATTTAGGAGATTGAGAGGGGATCTTATAGAAACTTACAAAATTCTTAAGGGGTTGGACAGGCTAGATGCAGGAAGATTGTTCCTGATGTTGGGGAGGTCCAGGACAAGGGGTCACAGCTTAAGGATAAGGGGGAAATCCTTTAGGACCGAGATGAGAAGGACTTTTTTCAAACAGAGAGTGGTGGGTCTCTGGAACTCTCTGCCACAGAGGGTAGTTGAGGCCAGTTCATTGGCTATATTCAAAAGGGAGTTAGATGTGGCCCTTGTGGCTAAGGGGATCAGAGGGCATGGAGAGAAGGCAGGTACAGGATACTGAGTTGGATGATCAGCCGTGATCATATTGAATGGCGGTGCAGGCTCGAAGGGCCGAATGGCCTACTCCTGCACCTAATTTCTATGTTTCTATGTTTCTATTCCTTTGCTCCATAGATGCTGCCTCACCCGCTGAGTTTCTCCAGCATTTTGTCTACGACGGACTATCTTTGATGCGACTTTACTGGACTTTACCTTGCACTGAACGTTATTCCTGTCATCATGCATCTGTACACTGTGGACGGCTCGATTGTAATCATGTATTGTCTTTCCGCTGACTGGTTAGCACGCAACAAAAGCTTTTCACTGTACCTCGGTACACGTGACAATGAACTGAACTCAAACTCCCGTACGCTGGGCAAGAGTGTTTACCTGATCTATTCCTCTCATGACTCTGTACACTGCCTTTGCAAAAGAATTGAGTGAAGATACGAAGATAGTGAACGGTGGTGCAGGATTGAACTTCCATGAGGCAGCCTGTTTCTCCTCTTTCCAGCATTCTTCTGCTGAGCAGAGTTCGGCATCTCCTAGCAACACGCAAGCTGGGGCATTGCCTTTTAAATATTCCGAGCAGGTGCCCCCCGCTGTCAATATATTTAAAATCTACCAGCAGCGATCTGGATGTTGCATTTTCTTGTAAAACAGAATCACATTATATTTGTGCGTTGAGATCAATAAGCTTCTTGCGAAAGACTTGCTTGCTTCTCCGGTTATACGGGTCCTGAGGTGGGTAAAGAGGCTGAACTGGGATCCACAGGGAAAGGCTGAAGGATTCCAGGATGCGTAGCGGTGGCCACAGGGGAAGGGTCTCGAGTCGAAACGTCACCCATTCCTTCTCCATCTGTAGTAAATTATACTACATAGTAGTATCATTTACTACTACGCACACACACGCACAGATGCCACACACGTACAGATGACACACACACGCACGCATGCACGCACGCACACACACACACACACACACACACAGTGTGGCTAGGGTGGTGTGGATCCCTGATGATGCTGCCTGCCTTTCTGCCTGTAGACCCCTTCGATGGTGGGGAGGTCAGTACCCGTGATGGAATGGGCAGTGTTCACCACGTTTTGCAGTCTTCTTAGCTCCCCAGCCTACAAGTAGCCGAAATAGGCCATGATGCAACCCAACCGGTCAGTAAGCTCTCTACTGTACACCTGTAGAAGTTCAAGAGACACACAAAATGCTGGAGTCACTTAACGGGACAGACAGCATCTCAGGATAGAAGGGACCGTACCCGAAACGTCGCCGATTCCCTCTCTCCAGAGATGCTGCCTGTCCCGCTGAGTTACTGCAGTATTTTTTGTCTGTCTTGAGGCTGCAGAAGGCTCCTGGGATGAGCTGTGGAGGACCCGACTGGGACGTTGTGAAGGTGGCCACAGGCGTGGCTCATGGCTGCGAAGGAGGAGCCGGCGTGGCGCTGCCTGCAGCGGGCGGAACTCGGACGCCACCGAGCTCGGTCCCGAAGAGCAGAGAGTCAAAGAGGAGGGAGCCGCTGACGACGGTGGACGCCAATAACGGGCTAGTTGTTTAGTTTAGGTTAGTTTAGATTAGAGATACAGCAGAGAAACAGGCCCTTCGCCCACTTACACTATCCTGCACACACCATGAACAATTTACAATTTTACCAAACCAATTAACCTACAAACCTGTACGTCTTTAGAGTGTGAGAGGAAACCGGAGCACCCGGAGAAAACCCACGTTGGTCGCGGGGAGAACGTACAAACTCCATACAGACAGCACCCACAGCCAGGATCGAACCCGTGTCTCTGGCGCAGTAAGGGCGCCACAGAGCCACGGGGCCGCTGGGAGAGGGACGGGGGTATTGCCTCCAGCGCCTTCGAGGTCGGCTGCAGCAGGCGTCCCAGGGACACAGAGGTGGGCGGGTGAGGAGAGGGACGTGGGTCGGTTCGCAGGCCGAGCCGGTCGAGGGTGGCGGAGGAGGCCCTGAAGCAGCCTGGGACTCGCCTGGATTGGGAGCCGCTTCAGTACAGCCAGTGTGTGGACTTTTGTAAATAGCGCCAAAAATGGCGACTCATGCACGTGTGATCTACGCAAAAGGAATTTCACTCTGCAGTGCATACGATAGAGACAATTAAGAACCATTGAGGACTCTGCGGCAGGTGGGAGATGTGAGGATTGACGTAGGTGACTTTTCTGGGAAGTTGCGTGCACCATCTGCTGGCTGTGGATACTCCTTGCCTGCTCCCATCATAAGTTCATAAGTGATAGGAGCAGAATTAGGCCATTCGGCCCGTCACGTGATAGGAGCAGAATTAGGCCATTCGGCCCGTCACGTCCACTCCACCATTCAATCGTGGCTGACCTATCTCTCCCTCCCAACCCCATTCCCCTGCCTTCTCCCCATAACCTCTGACACCCGTACTAATCAAGAATCTATCTATATCTGCCTTAAAAATATCCATTGACTTGGCCTCCACAGTTCCTTTCTGAGGCAAAGAATTCCACAGAGTCACCACCCACTTACTAAAGAAGTTTCTCCTCATCTCCTTTCTAAAGATAAGTCCTTTATTATGAGGCTGTGGCCTCAGGTCCCAGACTCTCCCGCTAGTGGGAAACCATCCTTTCCACATCCACTCTATCCAAACCTTTCACATTTCGGTAAGTTTCAATGAGGTCCCCCCCCCTTAACCTTCTAAACTTCAGAGAGTACAGGCCCAGTGCGTCAAACGCACATCATATGTTAACCCGTCTATTCCTGGGATAATTGGTATGTATGTTGGTGGAATCCTGCAAAATATCCCATTAGTCCCACCTTTGCAATGATTAACTTATTTTCCCCAGCAATCATTCCAGGGATCTCAGGAAATGGATTTCCCTGCAAGTACGTGCTAAACCTATGTAGATGTCGCAATGTGATTAGGTTGAGGTATTTTTGCCAATACATAGTGGTTCGCTGTACAGAGAATATTTAAGCGCTGTCCCATTTAGAAGTTTGTAGAAGGTGTTTTTTTTTATGACATCGCCCAAACTGTTGTTTCAATGGAAAATGCTTTTATTGATTGTGGAGACCATAGATTTAGATATAGTTCATTGTTTGAACTGTAATTCTTAATTGGCATTTTTTTCTTGGTTCACTTTGATTCTGTAATATCGGGCAGATTCAATTTATCACCTGACGCTTGTTCAGTTATTTTCTATAAACCGGCACTTTGAAAAAAAATCCAAGTAGCGATATAACATTTCACTACAAGAATCAATTATTGTACATCTGGGGAATAGTGTTAACACTGTGGCCTTGACAAAATAGCTCTGGGTGCATTGCTGCATTACATGCTTGGTGCAATTATTGACGCTCCTGACATATAATTTACATTAAACATTGAGAAATTGGTAAGCGTATTTCTTTACCCAAGTTTTATTTGTTCTGATATGATATGATATGTTTGGGCCTCTTCCACTGTCAGAGCGAGGTCCAATGCATGTTGGAGGAACAGCACCACATATTTCGCTTGGGCAGCTTCCACACCCCAGCGGTATGAACATTGACTTCTCTAACTTCAAGTAAAGGGCCTGTCCCACTTGGGTGTTATTTGCGCGTCATTTACGCGACATAATTTACGCTTCACGACGCAAGGCGCTCGCGTTGCGTGCATTACGCGCACATGGCGTGCACTACATGTGCATGCACGTGGTGAGATGTAGTGGCGGCACCCCATGATTTTGGGATGCTCAAAATCCTCGCGGGCCACCAGCGTAAGTGGGACAGACCCTTGACCAGTCTGACTGTTCTGATTAAATTTTACATTGTACGCCTCATTGTCAGCTTCCCACAGCCAACAAGTTCAAGTTACATTTATTGTCACAGGCACCAATTAGTACAGTGAGATTTGAGTTACCATACAGCCATACGAATAAAAATAACAAAACACACGATAGAATTTAGCACAAACATCCCCCACAGTGGAATCAACATTTCCCACTGTGAGGGAAGGCAATAAAGTTCAGTCATCTTCCTCCTCGTTCACCCGTGGTCGGGGCCTTTTGAGACCTCCGCAGTCGCCGCTACGGGGGCCCGATGTTCAGGCCCTCTCGCCGGGATGATCGGAACTCCGACGTCAGAACGGAGAACATTCCCAACGGCTTGGGGTTTCCGAATCGGCCGCTTCTCACCAGAGACCGTGGCTCCCGAAGCCTACAGGCCCAGCTGGGCGGAGATCCAACGCTGGCGGCTCTCGGCAAAGGGGTCGCCAGGACTCCGCGATGTTGAAGTCAGCGCCACGCGGCTGGAAGCTCCGCAAACCACACAGCTCCACGATGTTACAGTCGGCAGGCCCAACACTCCGGAGCTCCAACACGGCGATCCCCCGGTAAGGCATCGCCCGCTCCACGATGGGAAAGCAGTGCTGTGCCGCCGCTGAAGCTCTGGTTGGTCTCCGGCAGGAGAGGCCGCGCCAATCCAGGTGGTAGGCCGTAAGGGGGGGGGGGGGCGAAGACGCGACTCGGAGAATACACGCATCCTCCAACAGGAAGTGACTGAGAAACGGTTTCCCCCTTACCCTCCCCACCTCCCCTACATAAAAAGACTAAGAAATCTCCAAAACATAATTTTACAGAAAACTAAAAATAATAAAAAGACAAAAAAACAGACAGACTGTTGTATGGCGCCGCCGGTGGTCAATGATCTATTGTACATTTTCCTTGAGCTCGTCCCCTTTGATCCCTCCTTTTCACACCTCACCCTTCCACATCTCTCGTCAGCCTCTCCCCTGAGATACAGAGTGCAAATTATAGCATTGTAACGCTATAGGCAAAGTCCAATGTAGTCAATGGAGTAGAGGTGAATCAGACAGCACACCTAGCTTAACTAAACATGCACTAAATGTTTAAGAAGGAACTGCAGATGCTGGTTTAAACCGAAGATAGACACAAAAAGCTGGAGTAACTCAGCGGGACAGGCAGCATCTCTGGGTGAGTAGGAATGGGTGACGTTTTGGGCCGAGACCCTTCTCCAGTCTGAAGAAGGGTCTCGACCCAACACGTCACCCATTCCTTTTATCCAGAAATGCTGCCTGTCCCGCTGAGTTACTCCATCATGGTGTGTCTATCTTTGATGCCCATTGTGACTTGCTTCCATTATTCCAAAGTGCCTGGCAGAGTTGCCACAAAGAGATGCTGCATAATAATTCAAGCAGTGTTTTCTTTTTATAGTGCTTGTAAAAAAAAAAAAGGAAAGCTTCTGAAAAGTGCTTCAGACAAGTTGCCAAACAATTGTTGATAATGAGGCGATAAAGCACAGGTTCAAAGCGTGATTCAAGGAAAATGCTGAAGAGTGAAAAAGAGGCCGTCGAGATTTCATGAGTGAATTCCAAAATGTAGGGCTTTAGCGACTGAAATAACAATTGTCGGAAAAGGATGTGAACAAAAATCTCGAAAGTGGAGGAGCACAAAGATCGTCCAGGAATAGGGCTGAACAGATTACCTCGAAGAGTCCTGGAGTTTTGGAGCGGCACGGTGGCGCAGCGGTAGAGTTGCTGCCTTTCAGCGAATGCAGCGCCAGAGAACCGGGTTCGATCCCATATAAACCATATAACTATATAACAATTACAGCACAGAAACAGGCCTTCTCCACCCTTCCAGTCCGTGCCGACCATTTATTTTCCCCATGTCCCATCTACCTGCACCCAGACCATACCACTCCATTCCCTTCCCGTCCATATACCTATCCACTTTACTTTTAAATGTTAAAATCGATCCTGCCTCCACCACTTCTGCAGGAAGATCATTCCACACAGCCACCACTCTCTGAGTAAAGAAGTTCCCCCTCATGTTACCCCTAAACTTCTGTCCCTTAATTCTCATGTCATGCCCTCTTGTTTGAATCTTTCCTACCCTCAATAGGAAAAGCTTATCCACGTCACCTCTGTCTATCCCTTTCATCATTTTAAAGACCTCAATCAAGTCCCCCCTTTACCTTCTGCGCTCCAAAGAATAAAGACCCAACTTGTTCAACCTTTCTCTGTAACTTAGTTGCTGGAACCCAGGCAGCATTCTAGTAAATCTCCTCTGTACTCTCTCTATTTTGTTGACACCCTTCCTATAATTAGGCGACCAAAATTGTACACCATACTCCAGAATTGGTCTTACCAATGCCTTGTACAATTTTAACATTACTTCCCTACTCCTATATTCAATGCTCTACTTCAATCCCGACTAGGGGCGCTGTCTGCACGGGGGTTTGTACGTTCTCCCCGAATCTGCGTGGGTTTCCTCCGAGATCTTTGGTTTTCTCCCACACTCCAAAGACGTGCAGGTTTGTAGGTTAATTGGCTTTGGTAAATGTAAAAATTGTCCCTAGTGGGTGTAGGATAGTGTTAGTGTGCGGGGATCGCTGGTCGGTGCGGACCCGGTGGGCCGAAGGGCCTGTTTCCACGCTGTATCCCTAAACTAAACTAAACTAAAAAAAGTTATACAGCGTGGAAGAATGGTTCAATTGTGCTTCATTTGTCATGTATGCGACTGCACTGTGACATTCATTTTCACAAGTTCACAAGTTATAGGAGTAGAATTGGGTCATTCGGCCCGTCGAGTCTACTCTGCCATTCAATCAATTATGGCCGATCTCTGTCTCCCAATCCCATTTCCCTGCCTTCGCCCCACAACCCTTGACACCCGTTCTAATCAAGAATTTGCCTTAAAAATATCCACTGACTTGGCCTCCACAGCCCTCTGTGGCAATGAGTTCCACAGATTCACCACCCTTGGACAAAAGAACTGAGCCAGTCACCGACTACCCTGGGGGGAAAGGCTGGACATTCACCCTACCTATGCCCATCATGGTTTTACTTAGATCCAGAAGGTCAAGCCTCAACCTCTTACGCACCAGCGAAAAAAAGTCCCAGTTTGTTCAGTGTCTCCTTCATAACTCAAACCTTCCAGACCTGTAACATACTTGCAAATCTTTTTTTCTGATGCCTTTTCCATTTTAATGACATCCATCCTATAGCAAGACAATTAGAATTGTACACAGTGCTCCTCATGTAGAGTTACCAATGTCTTCCAAAGCCGCAACACCAAGTCCCAAGCTAATGGCATGTTGGCAAAGTTCCCGATGTTGCGGGAGTCCAGAACCAGGGGCCACAGTTTAAGACTAAGGGGAAAGCCATTTAGAACGGAGACGAGGAAACACTTTTTCACACAGAGAGTTTAAGAAGGAACTGCAGATGCTGGAAAATCGAAGGTAGACAAAAATGCTGGAGAAACTCAGTGGGTGCAGCAGCATCTATGGAGCGAAGAAAATAGGCAACGTTTCGGGCCGAAACCCTTCTTCAGACTGAGAGTTGTGAGTGTGGAATTCTCTGCCTCAGAGGGCGGTGGAGGCCAGTTCTCTGGATACTTTCAAGAGAGAGCTACATAGGGCTCTTCAAGGTAGCGGATTCAGGGGATATGGGAAGAAGGCAGGAACGGGGTACTGATTGTGGATGATGAACCAATATCACATTGAATGGCGGTAGTGGCTCGAAGGGCCGAATGGCCTAATCCTGCACCTATTGTCTTTTGGCCTTCAGAGCGAGGGGATTTGAGTTTAGGAGCAAGGAGGTCCATCTGCAGTTGAACAGGGCCCTGGTGAGACCACATCTGGAATATTGTGTGCAGTTTTGGTCTCCAAATTTGGGGAAGGACATTCTTACTATTGAGGGGGGTTCAACAGGTTAATTCCCAGGATGGCGGGACTGACATATGATGAAAGAATGGGTCGACTGGGCTTATAGTATATTCACTGGAATTTAGAAGGATTAGAGGGGATCTTATAAACACGTATAAAATTCTTAAGGAATTGGACAGGCTAGATGCAGTAAAAATGTTCCTGATGTTGGGTGAGTCCAGAACCAGGGGTCCCAGTTTAAGAATAAGGTGTTTGTTTAAGAAAGAACTGCAGATGCTGGAAAAATTGAAGATAGACAAAAAATGCTCGAGAAACTCAGCGGGTGAGGCAGCATCTATGGAGCGAAGGAATAGGTGACGTTTCGGGTCGAGACCCTTCTTCAGACCGCCACCGATTCCTTCGCTCCATAGATGTTGCCTCACCCGCTGAGTTTTTCCAGCATTTTGTCTACCTATGAATAAGAGGTAGGCCATTTAGGACTGAGATGGCCATGATCATGTTGAATGGAGGTGCTGGCTCAAAAGGCTGAATGGCCTACTCCTGCACCTGTTTTCTATGCTTCACTTAATACTCTGACTGGTGAAGACAAATGTGCCAAATTCAGATCTTCCTGTGTTGCTACTTCAGGCCTAGATACCTGCACCCCTTGGTCTCTCTGTTCAATCTGACATCATGCGACACATTACACTTATTATCTGAGTTAAACTCTACCTGCCATTCCTCAAGCTTTATTTTTTATACAAATTGCATACGTTCTCAGAATAAATGGACTTACAGGTGAACCACTATCTACCTCTTTGGTGACCCTCGGACTGTCCTTGATCGGACTTTGCTGGCTTTACCTTGCACTAAAGGTTATTCCCTTATCATGCGTCTGTACACTGTAAATGGCTCAATTGTAATCATGTGTTGTCTTTCTGCTGACTGGATAGCACGTAACAAAAGCTTTTCGCTGTACCTCAGTACACGTGACAATAAACTAAACTGAAGAATGGAGATGAGCTGGAATTTGTTAGATAGAGAGTGGTGAATCTGTGGAATTCACTGCCACAGACGGCGGTGGAGGCCAAGTCATTGGGACTGACAAAAGGGAGACTGACAGGTCTCGGGAGTTAGATTGGTACGGCTGTCGGGAGTTATGGAGAGTTATGGAGAGTTATGGAGAGAAGGCAGGAGAATGGGGTTGAGAGGGAAAGATAGATCAGCCATGGTTGAATGGCGGAGTAGACTCGATGGGCCGAATGGCCTAATTCTGCTCCTATGAACTTATGACTTATGTTGCCTCCATCCTTCCGACCGTGATGATAATTGTGTCTGACGCATCTCAATTCTGTGGTTAATTCCCTGACTCATGTAAATTAATTACAGAAAACTTTACCGTCAATTCATGTAAGCCTGTCTTTCTTAGTCCTTTAATTCCTTCCCTGGTATGTCAAAGGGGATAAAGCAGTGATCCTCTCCATCTGCTTGACCGTGTCCAACTAATCAGACAGTCGCTCCGTATGGAGACCTTTATCATGATTTATGGTAAACTTCATGGAAGATAATCCTCTTTCATCCGCAGATTGCTCTGGACCGGAATGAAATAAAAATAGCAGTTTTCTGAGCATGCTAACCAACTGGCGAAGAGTCAGGTAATGTTTGCAGTGTTACAGAGTGTACAGCAGTACGCTCGTGTAGGGAAGAACTGCAGATGCTGTTTAGCACCTCAGATAGACACAAATGCTGGAGTAACAGGCAGCATCTCCAGAGAGAAGGAATGGGTGACATTTCAGGCTGAGACCCTTCTTAGGTGGTGCTGATTGGGGATGATCAGCCATGATCACATTGAATGGCGGTGCTGGCTCGAAGGGCCGAATGGCCTACTCCTGCACCTATTTTCTATGCTTTTATTTTTCTATTAGGGCCTCGATCCATTCCTTCTATCCAATAAGCTTGTGCATCTGCACACTGTGAATGCCTCTATAATGATCATGTGTTGACTTTCTGCTGACTGGTTAGCACGCACCAAAAGCTTTTCACTGTACCTCGGTAAAGTGACAATAAACTTAACTGAGCAGAGTACCGCACAGAAACGGGGCCTTCAGCCCACATTGCCATGCCGAACCCATAACATTGCTTTAGACTTTAGAGATACAGCGCGGAAACATGCCCTTCGGCCCACCGAATCCACGCTGACCACCGATCACCCGTTCGCTCGTTCTATCCGATACACAAGGGACAATTTACAGAAGCCAATTAACCTACAAACCCACACGTCTTTGGAGTGTGGGAGGAAACCGGAGCACCCGGAGAAAATACACATGGTCACAGAGAGAACGTAAAAACTCCGTACAGTCAGCACCCGTGGTCAGGATCGAACCCGGGTCTCTGGCGCTGTAAGGCCGCAACTCTAACGCGGTGCCACCCTTGTTATGAACAATGCCATGTCATGAACATCAAATTCTCCAACTTTAGTAATAATCCCCACTCTATCCCCTCTCTGTCTTGTGCCTCAACACAGATGTGCCCCCTTTTTCCCTATTCCTATCCATCTGTATCCCATCCTCTCTGGCTTCACATTTCACCCCACTTTACTCCTCACCTTACAGCCGTTGGTTTTCTTGCCTCTGTCCACCCATCTCTGGCCTTTGTCCATCCATCCCTCCTCACCTGTGTCTACTGTGGCATCGGGGAAGACACCAGGTCAATAAAGACCACACCCGCACCCTCGTGGTGGGGCAAACTCGCATGGGAGGTTTATTTACTGAATAAATAAAGGGGTGGTTAGGAACAGTTCCCAGGCCATGTAGGGGTGCAGTCTCTCGTCGTGTGTGGGCAGGTGAGGTGGTGCTGCCAGTCTCGGGCTTGTCCCAACAGCTCAGTCTCGCTCAAAGCTTGCAAAGCGAGGCACAGTTATCAGGGAGTTACTAGGCGCAGTTACTAGGGAGTTACTAGGCTCAGTTACTTGGCTCAGTTACTAGGGAGTTACTAGGCCAAAGTCAAAGTTCAAAAGAGTTTATTGTCATCTGTCCCTGACAGGACAATGAAATTCTTTCTTTGCATAGCACAACAGAACATAGTAGGCATTGACTACAATTATATACGTAAATACACACATGAATTAATAAATTAACAAAGTGCAAACAACAGATGGAGGGATATTAATGTTCAGAGTTTTGTCCGAGCCAAGTTTAATAGCCTGATGGCTGTGGGGAAGTAGCTATTCCTGAACCGGGTCGTTGCAGTCCTCAGGTTCCTGTACCTTCTACCCGAAGGTAGCAGGGAGATGAGTGTGTGGCCAGGATGGTGTGGATCCTTGATGATGCTGCCAGTCTTTTTGAGGCAGCGACTGTGATAAATCCCCTTGATAGAAGGAAGGTCAGAGCCGAATGTGGACTGGGCAGTGTTTACTACTTTTTGTAGTCTTTTCCTCTCCAGGGCACTCAAATTGCCAAACAAAGCCACGATGCAACCGCTCAGCAAGCTCTCTACTGTGCACCTGTAGAAGTTTGAGAGAGATCTCCTTGACAGACCAACTCTCCATAATCTTCTCAGGAAGTAGAGGCGCTGATGAGCTTTCTTAATAATTGCATCTGTGTTCTCGGACCAGGAAAAATCTTCACAGATGTGCATGCCCAGGAATTTGAAGCTCTTGACCCTTTCAACCATTGACCCGTTGATATAAACAGGACTGTGGGTCCCCATCCTACTCCTTCCAAAGTCCACAATCAGTTCCTTGGTTTTGCTGGTGTTGAGGGCCAGGTTGCTGTGCTGGCACCAAATGGACAGTTGCTCGATCTCTCTTCTATACTCTGACTCATCCCCATCAGTGATACGTCCCACAACAGGCGCAGTTACTAGGGAGTTACTAGGCTCAGTTACTAGGGAGTTACTAGGCCCAGTTACTAGGGAGTTACTAGGCTCAGTTACTAGTGAGTTACCAGGCCCAGTTATTAGGGAGTTACTAGGCCCAGTTACTAGGGAGTTACTAGGCCCAGTTACTAGGGAGTTACTAGGCCCAGTTACTAGGGAGTTACTAGGCCCAGTTACTAGGGAGTTAGTAGGCCCAGTTACTAGGGAGTTACTAGGCCCAGTTACTAGGGAGTTACTAGGCCCAGTTACTAGGGAGTTACTAGGCCCAGTTACTAGGTAGTTACTAGGCTCAGTTACTAGTGAGTTACTAGGCCCAGCTACTAGTGAGTTACTAGGCCCAGTTACTAGGGAGTTACTAGGCCCAGTTACTAGTGAATTACTAGGCCCAGTTATTAGGGAGTTACTAGGCTCAGTTACTAGGGAGTTACTAGGCCCAGTTATTAGGGAGTTACTAGGCTCAGTTACTAGGGAGTTACTAGGCCCAGTTACTAGTGAGTTACTAGGCCCAGTTACTAGGGAGTTACTAGGCCCAGTTATTAGGGAATTACTAGGCTCAGTTACTAGGGAGTTACTAGGCCCAGTTACTATTGAGTTACTAGGCCCAGTTACTAGGGAGTTACTAGGCCCAGTTATTAGGGAGTTACTAGGCTCAGTTACTAGTGAGTTACTAGGCCCAGTTATTAGGGAGTTACTAGGGAGTTACTAGGCTCAGTTACTAGGCTCAGTTACTAGGCCCAGTTACTAGAGAGTTACTAGGCTCAGTTACTAGGCGGAGTTACTAGGCTCAGTTACTAGGGAGTTACTAGCCCCAGTTACTAGGGAGTTACTAGGCTCAGTTACTAGGGAGTTAGTAGGCTCAGTTACTATGGAGTTACTAGGCTCAGTTACTAGGGAGTTACTAGCCCCAGTTACTAGGGAGTTACTAGGGAGTTACTAGGCTCAGTTACTAGGGAGTTACTAGGCCCAGTTACTAGGTAGTTACTAGGCTCAGTTACTAGTGAGTTACTAGGCCCAGCTACTAGTGAGTTACTAGGCCCAGTTACTAGGGAGTTACGAGGAAGGTACTAGGCGCAGTTACGAGGGAAGTACTAGGCGCAGTTACGAGGGAGTTACTAAGTGCAGTTACGAGGGAGTCCTCCATTTACTCCACTGCTAACTTGCTCCCCCCCTCCGTTTATAAGGAGCCAGACTGACAACATGCAGGTGAATTGATTCAATCTTGGTCACTTGGATGCAGCTGTTGTTGTTCAGGACATTAGTGAGGCCACACTTGTAGGTTTGTGTTGGGTTTTGGCCACCCTGTTGTAGGAAAGACGTTGTCAAGCTGGATAGGGTCCAGAGAAAATTTACGAAGATGTTGCCAGGACATGATTAGTACGGGTTTTCAGGGGTTATGGGGAGAAGGCAGGAGAATGGGATTGATCAGCCATGGTTGAATGGTGGAGCAGACTTAATGGGCCGAATGGCCTAATTCTGCTCCTATTGCTTAAGACCGTATGACTTGAGGGCCTGAGCTATAGGGAGAGGTTGGACAGGCTAGGACTTTATTCCTTGGAGCGCAGGAGGATGAGTGGTGATAATAGACAGTAGGTGCAGGAGTAGGCCATTTGGCCCTTCGAGCCAGCACCGCCATTCAATGTGATCATGGCTGATCATCCCCAATCAGTACCCCATTCCTGCCTTCTCCCCATATCCCCTGGCTCCGCTATCTTTAAGAGCCCTATCTAGCTCTCTCTTGAAAGTTTCCAGAGAACCGGCCTCGACCGCCCTCTGAGTCAGAGAATTCCACATTTCACTCTAGTTCACTCCTTATAGGGTCTTATAGGGGTGTGTAAAATCATGAGAGGAAATAATAGGGTAATTGCACAGGGTAGGGAAATCAAGAACCAGAGGACATATGGGGCAAGTGTAGATGAGGCATGTTGGTCGGCATGGGCAAGTTGGGCTGAAGGGCCTGTTTCCACACAGCTTGACTGTATGTTGCTCCTGTGGCTGTGGCCTCACTCAGCCCGGAGCGCTGTCCAAGGTACTGGTGTTTTCATGCGGCCAGGCGCTGTTTGTGGTGCTGGTCATTGGGTCCTCCTGGCCTGTCTGTTGATGAGGGGGATCAGAGAGGTCTATAGGAAGGATGCGTCGTCACACCACCTATCATTTGTCAAGTCTTGGCCTACCTCTACATTTGTTCCAGCCTCCCCCCCCATGACTATCAGTCTCAAGAAAGGTTTTGACCCAAAACGTCACCTAAACAAGTCCTCCAGAGATGCTGCCTGACCCGCTGAGTTACTCCAGCACTTGATGCCTTGGTTGAACTGATCTCCTCTGCCAGGACCTCATCCATGTCCCTCCATTCATTAGATTGACACAAAATGCTAGAGTAACTCAGAGGGTCAAGCAGTATCTCTGCAAAAAAAGGAATAGGTGATGTTTCGGGCCGAGACCCTTCTTCAGGCTGAGACCTCAGTCTCTCAATCTGAAGAAGGGACTCGTCCCGAAACGTCACCTATTCCTTTTCTCCAGAGATGCTGGCTGACCCGCTGAGTTACTCCAGCACTTTGCGTCTTACCTTTGGTGTATACCAGCATCTGCAGTTCCATCCTACATAGTACCTCCATTCCCCGTTGTGTCTTCCTCAGCTACCATGCATTAAGAGGGAACTTCACATCAGATCTATCCCCAACACCTTCGTCCGATCCCGCATCGTATAGTTATAACACGTGTTAAATATAACACGGCCATTATCATCATCCAACTCGGTCTTTACCTCAAGAGTCAAGAGTGTTTTATTGTCATGTGTCCCAGATAGAACAATGAAATTCTTACTTGCAGCAGCACAACAGAATATGTAAATATAGTACACTGTAAACAATATAATAAACAAGAAAGAAAAAAAGTTCAGTGTGCATATACATAAAAACAAACTAATAGTGCTATCTATGCGAATACTAAAACTCTCATCTTGACCACTTCCTGTCTGCGTTGTAATAAAATGTGCGCAAAAACGATCCCCCACAGCGCTACGATTTTACGCCACCTAAAGGGCCTGTCCTACCAGCATCCGACTCCATGCGATGTGCGCGATCAAACTAGAAGCGGGGGCCGCGTGGAGGTCGGGTGATCCCCTGTACTGGGCCGTTCCCACCAGCATGCGCCTGCATGCGGCAAGCGCAACCAAACCGGCAGCGAGAACCGCGTGGAGGTCGGGTGAGTGGCGCAACGCGGCGCAAAGTGAGGCGAACTTGGAGCGAAGTCTTAAAGGTACGTTCGCCAGGACAGAGAGGGGCACAGAGGCACACACACACACACACCGAGGGCCACGGAGCCACACACATAGAGGGCCACGGAGGCACCTACAGAGAGGGTCACGGAGGCACGACGTCGAGGCGGTGTGTAACGCGTCGAGGCGACTGAGAGCCGACAAACCGTTGCAGCGCGGAATTTTTGAACACGGTCAGTTTTTCGGAGCCCCGCGCGATGTCGGGACGAACTCCGCACAATTCCGCACAGCTCCGGCGATCAAAGTGGGACCGGCCCCGCGACGCCGGACGGCTCAAGCAACCACGTTAGGTCGCGCTCATCGCATAGAGTTGCATGCTGGTGGGACAGGCCCTTTACTCACCATTCTCCTCTGCTGCAAGTCAAATAAGTTTTGTTCCGATCGGTGAAATAGTACAAAAGTTATGAAGGTTTTGAAGGTTCCCCTCCCCCACACACCCCTCTCTTACCCTCTCCCACGCCCACCTCCCCAACCCTCCCCCCCCACACCACCCTCCCCCACACACCCCTCCCTTCTCCTCTCCCACGCACCCCTCCCCAACCCTCCTCCCCATACCACCCTCCCCCACACCCCCTCCCACACACCATCCTCCCCCACACTGCCCCCTCCCCCACAACCCCACACACCCTTCCCTACCCCACAGACCCCCCTCCCCCACACCCCCTCCCCCACACCGCCTCCTCCCCCACACCCACACCCCCACAGACCCCCTCACACCCTCACACCAACCTCACCCACCTCCCCCCTCCCCCCCACCCCAATCCCTCCCCCCCTCACCCACACCCCCTCACCAGAGTGGTGGAACGTTGCTTTGGGGGATCGGGTTGCGTTGGGGTAACAGGTGAGTGATGGAATATTGCGTTGGGGAATTGGTTGCGTTGGGAGGGAACCAGGCCTCCTTTGTGACTGGGATCCAACGGGCCCCATTTAGTCTAGTAATAACAATAGCAGTCGATGTAGTTCAGAGCTTATCTGTGGTTGTTGTGTTTAATAGCCTAATGGGAAGAATATGTTCCTGAATCTGGACGTTACAGCTTTCAGGCTCCCGTACCTTCCTCTCGATGGCAGGACTGATGAGAGTGCGTGGCCAGCGTGGTGTGGGTCTGGCTGCCTTTTGGAGGCAGTGACTCCGGTAAATCCCTTCGATGTGGGGAGCTCAAAGCCAGTGAGGGACAGGGCAATGTTCAGTGATGAATCTGTGGAATTCATTGCCACAGAAGGCGGCGGAGGCCAAGTCAGTGGATATTTTTAAGGCAGAGATAGATAGTTTCTTGATTAGTACGGGTGTCAGAGGTTATGGGGAGAAGGCAGAAGAATGGGGTCAGAAGGGAGAGAGATCAGTCATGATTGAATGGCGGAGCAGACTTGATGGGCCGAACGGCCGAATTCTGCTCCTATCATTCATTTATGAACTCATGAACTCACAGGTGACACCAAAGTGCCATTGTCAGCGTGAGTTGGATTAACTTTGCCTCAGCTAAGATGCTTGGATGCTTTCAAGAGAGAGCTAGATAGGGCTAGATAGGACTTAACAATAGCGGAGTCAGGGGATATGGCAAGAAGGCTGATCGCCCCCAACTGATTGGGGGCGATCAGCCATGATCATATTGAATGGCGGTGCTGGCTCGAAGGGCCAAATGGCCTGCTCCTGCACCTGTTGTCTATTGTCTATAAGATCTCAAGGGCGAAACCTTTCTCCGAACCTTTCTCCTGCAGGCGTGTTGACTGTTGAGTTTAAAGAACTTAACTTGATGAAAGCGAAGAGGGGGGTCGTTTTTAGTGAACATTTCTGCCCCACAACGAGTCTGAGTGCCGATGATTTCAAAGCAAGGAGATTGCATATTTCTCCTGGTTTCGGCTCACCGGACCGTGAAGCGATCCATTCTTATTGAGGGCAAAATTAATCACGGCGCAGCAATTGATCTTCCCATGGAATTGTGACGGGAATTTATGAGTTTGGACGTGCTAAAGCACTTTGGACAGAACGAAAATAATAACAGAGGGATGACTCCAAAAGAGAAAGCTGAAAGGCATAAAAATCTCATTGAGTTATAGTCCACTCTGTCCCCTAACAAAAACCTAAATCTAATAATCAGCATGGTGCGATGTGACAGACTGCATTTGCTGATTTAGTATGGTGCCGCAGTATATTGTTTTAGCAAGAGAGCCCAAAGAAATGTGACTGTGGATAAATTGAGAGGATTAAATGGGTTCGTTCAATGGCTTGCGCTCATGCATGCCCAGCCAACTCTTCGAAATCAGAATGAGATGGATGTGACAGTGTATGAAAATCATCCTCTCCGAAAATGAAAAGTGAATGTATATTCATCGTGGGCTCTTGTAGGTCTTCTGACTTGTTGGATTGTATTTAGATATAATGCAACTGTGTTACCTCAATGATGATACATTAAGTAAGCTCCTCGTAAGTATAGGAGCAGGGAGGTTCTACTTCAGTTGCATGGGGTCTTGGTGAGACAACACCTGGAGTATTGCGTACAGTTCTAGTCTCCAAATCTGAGGAAGGACATTATTGCCATAGAGGGAGTGCAGAGAAGGTTCACCAGACTGATTCCTGGGATGTCAGGACTGACTTATGAACAAAGACTGTATAGACTCGGTTTATACTCTCTAGAATTTAGGAGATTGAGAGGAGATCTTATAGAAACTTGCAAAATTCTTAAGGGGTTGGACAGGCTAGATGCAGGAAGATTGTTCCCGATGTTGGGGAGGTCCAGGACAAGGGGTCACAGCTTAAGGATAAGGGGGAAATCCTTTAGGACCGAGATGAGAAGGACTTTTTTCACACAGAGGGTGGTGGGTCTCTGGAACTCTCTGCCACAGAGGGTAGTTGAGGCCAGTTCATTGGCTATATTTAAGAGGGAGTTATATGTGGCCCTTGTGGCTAAGGGGATCAGAGGGTATGGAGAGAAGGCAGGTACGGGATACTGAGTTGGATGATCAGCCATGATCATATTGAATGGCGGTGCAGGCTCGAAGGGCCGAATGGCCTACTCCTGCACCTAATTTCTATGTTTCTATGTAATAATCAGATGTTCTGCCACTGTGCAGCTTTCGACAAGTATGCCTTCGACAGAAGGCTGTGGAGGCCAGGTCAACAGATATTTTTACAGCAGAAATAGATAGATTCTTGATTAGTACGGGTGTCAGGGGCTATGGGGAGAAGGCAGGAGAATGGGGTTGAGAGAGGTTGAGCCCAGCCTGTGAATGCAGAGCCAACCATGTCGTCTCTGGGTGCCCGCTCTACCAAACACCAAATGGAGCTCAGGGCCTGGCAGACATTGACGCCAACAGGGACAACAACCTGGCTGCTCAACACCCGGCTCCAGATCTAACTATTTCTTTGGTTTATTTATGTTTCATTCACAAAAAGAAGAAGAGGGACGAGACAGATCAGCCATGATCGAATGGCGGAGTAGACCTGATGGGCCGAATGGCCTAAATCTGCTCCTATCACTTATGAACATGTAATATATTTGGAGTTTGTGTCACATCCCTTTTCTGACCTGCAATGGGATGCCAAAGCAGGTGAATAGATTTTATTTAAGAAGGAACCGCAGATGCTGGAAAATCGAACGTAGACAAAAGTGCTGGAGAAACTCAGCGGGTGCGGCAGCATCTATGGAGCGAAGGAAATAGGCGACGTTTCGGGCCGAAACCCTTCTTCAGACTCAAATAGATGATTATATTATAGGTGAACAGATTATTTGTTTTACTCAATTTAAAGTTTTTAAATCTATTTCTCAAAAAAACTTTTGAAGTAAATTTATTATTGAAAACAAGAATCTTACAATTTGGTAAACGTTTCTCCAGTCTGCTTCTCTGGATATCAGGGTTTTATGTTTGTAAATAGCGAGCAGGGTGGTCAGAGAGTGCCGCCTAAGGGTCCAGCAAAGTGGGACAGAGAAAAGCTTTTATTTTGCATGCTCTCCAAACAGATTAGATATACCCGACATAAATATAATCATCAACCTCAAGTACAAGCAGCGTTTTGTGGATGCAGCCCAGACCACCACGCAGACCAACCTCCTTTCTGTTGACTCCATTTATACCGCACGCTGTCAGTGTCAGTGACAACTTCTGCAGGACCACCCATACCAAAGCGACGACAATAGACAATAGACCAGCGGTTCTTAACCTGGGGGTCGTGAACCCCATGGGGGTCGTTTGGGGTTTTTCCGGGGGTCATGAAGGGGTTACAAATAACATATCAATTTGTTGAGCCCATTTTTAGGGACCTGACAAAGGTACATACCACACACTGTATTTTGTTTGCGTATGCATGTACGTATATGCACACGGACTGTGTGCGTTGTGAAACACGTCTGCCAAGAAGCGCACATATAGTGATGCATTTTTCAAGTTGGGCTTCACAAGCATTGTTCAAAAATCCATGGCACAGATAACACATCCAATGTGTTATCCGTGCCAAGGTTTTGAGCCACGAGCGCATGAAGCCCAGGAAACTGACGATCCATTTGTAGTCTTGTCATGGCGACCTGGCGGGGAAGGGCGTGGACTACTTCAAACGAAAAGAAGCTGCACTCAAGGGCTCCTGCATCGATTTGACGGGTCACTGCGCTCATCAAAATGAAGCAGCATTGGAGGCTTCACACCGGATTGCGTATCGAATCGCACAGACTAAGAAACCTTATAGCATCGGTGAAGAGTTTATCAAGCCATGGCCTTCTCGAAGCAGCAAAGTTGGTGCTGGGGGAACAGCAGTCAAACAAGTCCTTGCAGATTTCCCTTTCGAATGACACAGTCTAAAGTCGAATCTCGGATACGAGTAATGATGTTCTGTTGCAAATAATGAGCGCTGTGAAGAGCAGCCCAGTGTATTTACTGCAACTGGACAAGTCAACAGATGTTGCTCATGTTCCCAATTGCTAGTCTACGTTTGTTACCTCGATGGAGACGCCATGAAGGAGGAGTACCCGTTCTTGGATCCATTGGCTCCTCCCACTCGGGGAGAAGATGTGTTCAGAATGCTGGAGGCCCTCCTCATTAAACATGAGCTTGGCTGGGAATGCCTTGTCGGGGTGTGTACAGATGGGGCAGCTCCCATGGTCAGTTGAAGATCCGGCTTCAAAGCCTTCGTGAAGGATGTCACTTCCCAAGTCTCCTTCACCCACTGCATGATACATCGCCATGCTTTAGCGATGGAGACTCTCCCTCCTGGTCTTTGAGAAGTGTTTTCAGATGTGGTGAAGACTGTGAACCACATCCGAGGGAGCGCGACAAACTCAAGAATCTTCAAATCGATGTGTGAAGAAATGGGCGCCGATTTCACTGTTCTGATATTCCACACAGAGGGGCGCATGCCTTCGCGTGGTAACGTTCTCAATCGTGTGATTCAACTTCGAGAGGAAATAGCGCTGTAAATGGAGAGAGTGTACTGAGAAGGAGAATCTGCTTCATGAAAAGATGCAGGATGAACTGTTTGTGATGAAGGTTGCTTACTTGGTGACTTCTTTGCCGAGGTGAATTCCTTGAACCTGTCACTTCAAGGAACCTCCCAATGTTACACACGGCTCGTGACAAAGAGGAACCTTTACCAGAGAAGAGTCCAGGACGGTGACACGACTATCTTCCCTGAGATGATGACTCTCCTGGATGCTACGCCAAATGCTGAATGCCACTTCCACGAGGAGATCTCAACCCACCTTCTGGCAATTAATGAAGCCATCGAACGTTACTTCCCCGGACTTGTCGACCGCTCTCGTGATGAGTGGATCATCTGACCCTTTTCCACTGAAGACGGTGCCATCAGCGATACTGACTTGACTGCGAAGGTTGAATTTTACCGAATTTGTGAAGATGCGCAGCTGAAGAATGACTTCATGGTACAAGAGCTCGCCACGTTTTGGCTGAAAGTGAAGGACTGTCCTGTTTTTTTTCGAAGACGGCCCTGATCCTATTGGGTCCAGTCCCCTCAACCTGTCACTGTGAGGCTGAATTCTCAACCATGGTCACTCTGAAAACGAAGGTACACAATAGGCTTGTGATCGGCGCTGACATGAGGTGCTGCCTGTCGAACATTCGTCCTGGTTTTGATCGCCTGACGGCTGTGAAGCAATTTCAGCCATCCCATTGACTGAGCATTGGCAGACATGTTTTAATAAATCGGGCTGTTTTTTTAAATTATTGTTTCGGTGGTCACGGTACTGACCAAGAACGTCTGATGGGGTCGTGGGGCCAAAAAGGTTAAGAACCACTGCAAGAGACAATAGGTGCAGGAGTAGGCCATTCGGCCCGTCGAGCCAGCACCGCCATGGCTGATCATTCCCGATCAGTACCCCAGACGACCAAGAAAGCACACCAACGCCTCCACTTCTGTAGAAGACTTAGGAAGTTCGGCATGTACCCTACAACTCTCACCAACTTCTGCAGATGCTCCAGAGAAAGCACTTTATCGGGATGAATCACAGCTTGGTTTGGGAACAGCTCCATTCCAAGATCGCGAGGAATTGCAACGAATTGTGGACGCAGCCCAGACCATCACAGCTCCCTTCCATTGACTCCATTTATACCTCACGCTGCCTCAGCAAGGCCGGCAGCATAATCAAGGACCAGTCGCACCCTAGCCACTCCCTCTTCTCCCCTCACCCGTCGGGCAAAAGGATTAAAAGTGCGAAAACGCACACCTCCAGATTCAGGGACAGTTTCTTCCCAGCTGTTATCGGGCAACTGAATCATCCTACCACAACCAGGGAGCAGCGCTGAACTACTATCTACCTCATTGGCGACTCTTGGACTATCTTTGTCCGCAAGCTACAGACTTTACCGTGCACTAAACTTTATTGCGTTGACATGCATCTGTACACGGCGGACGGCTCGATTGTAATCATGTATTGTCTTTCTGCTGGCTGGTCAGCACGCGGCAAAAGCTTTTCACTGAACCTCGGTACACGTGACATTAAACTAAACTAAACTGAACTAAACTAGAGTTCTCAGCATATTGGCGCAACAGTTCCGTAGACATCTCCTCACCCATCCACCTTTGTTCCCTGGGATGAAGGTCAATGGTGTTGCGATTAGGAAGTGTTGAGGGCCTGTCCCACTTAGGAGACCAAAACAGCGACCTCTGGTGACCTTGCCCGCCACCCAAAAAAAAATCAAGGTCGAGGTGACCTGCAACCTCCTACCACCTCCCACGCACATGTTGAAAACCTTCCTTGACTATGAAGAAAACCGGCTTTGACTAGACCTGCGACTAAAAAATGATCGATTTTTAAAACGGCAACCTATTTTTATTCGAGGCCGGTTTTAAACATGTTGAAAAAATAGCAGCGACCTAGATGAAGCCTCAAATGCAACGGAATTTCGTTTGGAATTGCATATATCGATGTATTTCTAAATGACAATAAAGTTTGTTTGACTTTGACTTGACCAAGCGGAAACCACTTTCGACCATTAGGGAGAGTGACCAAAACCTCCGGTGACCTCATGGAAACCTTAGGTGGCAGGCAAGTTCACCAGAGGTTGCTGTTTAGGTCTCCTAAGTGGGACAGGCCCTTTAGTTTGCAGCTCAATAAAATATTAGCCTTGTACATGACTTCTGGCCAAGATGGTGCCTAACCCAGGCGACTGCGTGCTGGCCACGGATCTACAATCACATACTGCAATCGCTCCACACTCTCAAATCTACACTGTGGACAATCATGTCTTGTCTTTCCGCTGACTGGTTAGCACGCAACAAAAGCTTTTAGACAATAGACAATAGACAATAGGTGCAGGAGTAGGCCATTCGGCCCTTCAAGCCAGCACCGCTATTCAATGTGATCATGGCTGATCATCCCTAATCAGTACCCCGTTCCTGCCTTCTCCCCATATCCCCTGACTCCGCTATCTTTAAGAGCCCTGTCTTGCTCTCTCTTGAAAGCATCCAGAGAACCGGCCTCCACCGCCCACTGAGACAGAGAATTCCACAGACTCACCACTCTCTGTGAGAAAAAGTGTTTCCTCGTCTCCATTCTAAATGGCTTATTCCTTATTCTTAAACTGTGGCTCCTGGTTCTGGACTCCCCCAACATCGGGAACATGTTTCCTGCCTCTAGCATGTCCAAACCCTTAACAATCTTATATGTTTCAATGAGATCCCCTCTCATCCTTCTAAACTCCAGAGTGTACAAGCCCAGCTGCTCCATTCTCTCAGCGTACGACAGTCCCGCCATCCTGGGAATTAACCTTGTAAACCTACACTGCACTCCCTCAATAGCAAGAATGTCCTGCTTCAAATTAGGGGACCAAAACTGCGCACAATACTCAAGGTGTGGTCTCACAAGGGCCCTGTACAACTGCAGAAGGACCTCTTTGCTCCTGTACTCAACTCCTCTTGTCATGAAGGC
Source organism: Raja brachyura (assembly GCA_963514005.1). The sequence continues at coordinate 7,498,955 of OY740789.1, forward strand.
CAACATGCCATTCGCTTTCTTCCACTGCCTGCTGTACCTGCATGCTTGCAATCTTCAATTTAAACCAGCATCTGCAGTTTTTTTCCGACACGCATGTGTTAGGGACCCTCACCGACACGTAGGGCTGTACCCCGGTACACGTGACAATAAACTAAACTTAAAGGAACTTGAAGGTCGGCAAGTACTTAAGAATAAATATCTAGACAGTAAACCTTGGAAGAGTTGATATTTTTTAATCACGACAAGGGAGAGCGAATGTAAATTTGGAAACAATACAAGATTAATTTGAAGCAATTATTCGGAAAGAGTGTCATGGAATTCAATTTCTTTTCAGGTAATTGCCGAGAGCAATACAAAATGGATGAATTTAAAATAATTAGTGAAGGAAAGAGGAGCCCAAGAAGGTGCGTTGTGAATGAATAGATTTGCTGTGTGGAGCTCACGAAAAACTCCAAGGATTATTATAAATAAATCCATGGTCTGATTTTCACATCTATTAAAGATAGTGGGCTGCATCGGAGGAGGCGGTGAATACAAAGTTGTCGTTGAATAAGAAATTGGTGCAAATTAACCCGATGACAATTTAACTGGCTTAATCACTGAAAGTGTATCCCCTCCCCCCCCCCCCCCCCCCAACATGCACTAAGTCCAGGCGGACACAAAGTTCCTGTCCTCCTGGATTAAAGGGCCTGTCCCACTTGCCGATTTCTTTCAGCGACTGCCGGCATCATTGACTGACGTCACCGAAATATTCGCGGCGTGACGTCGTAGCGACGCGCGGTGTTTTCTCAAGCCTCGCAACATTTTTTTTGTCGCCGCTGGATTTCGAAACGTTCAAAATCTTTTGGCAACACTGACATGATGCCGGCAGTCGCCGAAAAAAATCGCCCTTAAATTGCGAGAAACAGAGAGGACATTGTATTGACCGAATTGGTATCAAACTGCAGATGCTGATTTGCACAGAAGATAGACACAAAAAGCTGGAGTAACTCAGCGGGTCAGGCAGCATCTCTGGAGAAAAGGAATAGGTGACGTTTCGGGTCGAGGCCCTTCATCAGACTGAGGACACGATCTCCCCGTGACCGTGTTGCTCCAGTCTCCTCCCACATTCCAAAGCCGTGCAGGTTTGTAGTAGGTTAATTGGCTCTGGGTAAGGATTGTACATTGGGTGTACGATAGTGCTAGTGTACGGGGTGACCGCGAGTCAATAGACAATAGACAATAGGTGCAGGAGTATTCCATTCGGTCCTTCGAGCCAGCGCCGCCATTCAATGTGATCATGGCTGATCGTCGACAATCAGTACCCCGTTCCTGCCTTCTCCCCATATCCCCTGACTCCGCTATCTTTAAGATCCCTATCTAGCTCTCTCTTGAAAGTATCCAGAGAACCGGCCTACAACGCACTGTAAGGCAGAGATTTCCACAGACTCACAACTCTCTGTGTGAAAATGTATTTCCTCGTCTCCATTCTAAATGGCTTATCCCTTATTCTTAAACTGTAGCACCTGGTTCTGGACTCCCCGAACATCAGGAACATGTCTCCTGCCTCTAGCGTGTCCAAACCCTTAATAATCTTAATAAAGCAGTTGGAGAAACAGCACCTCATATTCCGCTTGGGGAGTCTGCATCCTCTGGGCTTAGACATTGAATTTTCTCAATTCTGTTAACCCAGACTGCCCCCTCCCCTCCCCACCTCTCCATCAGCCCTCGGGCCCTGACATTCCTTCTCCATCTCCCCCCCCCCCCCCCACCCAAGTCGCACTAGCTTCTCATTTTCACACTACAAACAGCTTACAACGGCCTGTTTCCTTTATCATCGATACTTTTTTGCATATCTTTCATTCATTGTTCTTTATCTCTCCACATCACTGTCTATATCTCTCGTTTCCCTGATCCCTGACCAGTCTGAAGAAGGGTCTCGACCCGAAACGTCGCCTATCTCCTTCGCTCCTTAGATGCTGCTACACCCGCTGAGTTTCTCCAGCTTTTTGTGTAACCCTTAATAATCTTACATGTTTCAATAAAATCCCCTCTCATCCTTCTAAACTCCAGAGTATACAAGCCCAGCCGCTCCATTCTCTCAGGATATGACAGTTCCGCCATCCCGGGAATTAACCTCGTGAACCTACGCTGCACTCCTTCAATAGCAAGAATTGGGTCGGCGTGGGGCAGAAGGACCTGTTTCCGCGCCGTATCTCGAAACTAAACTAAACTAAACCTAAAAACAACAAAGCCCTTCAATGAAACGGGTCCACGTAGACTTCTGGACATGACACCGGTGTGCGGGATGATTTATAGGTCGTCTTCTGACGTTGAGCAGCTCTGGCACTGTGTGAATGCCAAAGGAAGTCTATCATGTGACAGGAGCTAATGCGGAGACATTAATAATCATCTTCATGAAGTTGTCTCTCCGTGAGCTGGCTACTTCGGAATAATGGCTTCTGTCTGTTCTGCCGGGGTAACCGGCGTGCATACGTTAACATTCGGTGAGAGGCTGCCTGCCTACGGGCCAGACTTTGACCTAATAGGTCTGAGCGCGGGTGACAGAGAAGGTTAGGTGACTCGCACGGAAATCGTGATGTGTTTAGTCAGCTTGCTGCTTTGGCATGCTTTTTTCCTGCTGCAGCTATTTAAAAAAAAATTCACTCTGAAGGTGCTCAAATGAAAAACCTGTAGGTAATAAGTTAATAACATCTAGGAGCAGAATTAGGCCATTTGGCCTCATCAAGTCTTCTCCGCCTTCAATCATGGCTGATCGATCTCTTCAGCTCAACTCCATTCTCCTGCCTTCTCCCCGTAACCCCCGACACCTTTCAATATCTTATTGAAACATATAAGATTATTAAGGGATTGGACACGCTAGACAATGGACAATAGGTGCAGGAGTAGACCGCTCGGCCCTTCGAGCCAGCACCGCCATTCAATGTGATCATGGCTGATCATCTCCAATCAGTACCCTGTTCCTGCCTTCTCCCCATATCCCCTGACTCCGCTATCTTTAAGAGCCCTATCTAGCTCTCTCTTGAAAGTATCCAGAGAACCGGCCTCCACCGCCCTCTGAGGCAGAGAATTCCACAGACTCGCAACTCTCTGTGAGAAACACTAGAGGCAGGAAACATGTTCCCGATGTTGGGGGAGTCCAGAACCAGGGGCCACAGTTTAAGAATAAGGGGTAGGCCATTTAGAACGGAGACGAGGAAAAACCTTTTCACCCAGAGAGTTGTGAATCTGTGGAATTCTCGGCCACAGAAGGAATCTAGGGGCTAGAGGAATCAAGGGATATGGGGAGAAGGCAGGCACGAGTTACTGATTGTGGATGATCAGCCATGATCACATTGAATGACGGTGCTGGCTCGAAGGGGCGAATGGCCTCCTCCTGCATCTGTTTTCTAAAGTAACTCCTTGTGTTCTGCTGAAAGCAACTGACTGACGTGCGGGGAGGACGATGTGCTGGTGAGATGAGTTCATAAGGTCATATGTGATAGGAGCAGAATTAGGCCATTCGGCCCATCACGTCTACTCCGCCATTCAATCGTGGCTGATCTGTCTCTCCCTCCTAACTCCATTCTCCTGCCTTCTCCCCGTAACCCCTGACACAAGTCAAGTCAACTTTATTTATCACACACACATACAAGATGTGCAGTGAAATGAAAATGGCAATGCCTGCGGATTGTGTAAAAACTACAGAACAACACAACAGAACAGAACAGAACCAGTATTTACATTTTAGAAAAAAGACACAACAGTAAATTTGTCCCTGGTGAGATCAGAGTTTACTGGCCCGATGGTCTGTGGGAAGAAACTCCGTCTCATCCTCTCTGTTTTCACAGCGTGACAGCGGAGACGCTTGCCCAACCGTAGCGGCTGGAACAGTCCGTTGCCGGGGTGGTAAGGGTCCTTCAGTATCTTGCTGGCTCTGGGTCTGCCCGCACGAATCAAAAATCTATCTACCTCTGCCTTAAAAAGAGTGGAGGACAATTCTCTGGATGCTTTCAAGAAAGAGTTAGATAGAGCTCTTAAAGATGAGCTGAATTGGGGGATATGTCAGTGGAGAAGACAGGAACGGGGGTGCTGATTGTGGATGATCAGCCATGATCACAGTGAGTGGCGGTGCTGGCTCGAAGGGCTGAATGGCCTACTGCTCGTCTGTTGTTTATGATTGTCACCCGTATGGGGTTGGAAGATTGCAACCTTCACGTGGTCCGCCCGGTTTCGACTAATGCAATCAACTCGACGTGCACAAACGGAAGATCAAACAGAACAAGTTGTCCAACAACTTTAGGCTGTGCATGCCACACGAAAGAAGAAGAAGAAGAAGAAGAAGTCACCCGTACTAATCAAGACTCCACCTTAAAAATGCTTGGCCTCTACGACCTTCTGTCATAATGCAATCCACAGATACCTCACAAATTATTGTAAGGGCCTGTCCTACAAGAATGCAACTCTATGCGATTAGCACGACCTAACGTGGTCGCTTGAGCCGTCCGGCGTCGCGGGGCCGGTCCCACTTCGATCGCCGGAGCCGTGCGGAGTTCGTCCCGAGTTGGTCCCGACACCGCGCGGGGCTCCAAAAAACTGACTATGTCCAAAAATTCCGCGCGGCAACGTCTTGTCGGCTCGCAGTCGCCTCGACGCATTACACACCGCCCCGACATCGTGCTTCCGTGAACCTATCTGTAGGTGCCTCCATGACCCTCTATGTGTGTGGCTCCGTGGCCCTCTGCGTGTGTGCGCCTCTGTGCCCCTCTCTGTGTGCCCCTCTCTGTCCTGGTGAACTTACCTTAGACTTCGCTCCAAGTTCGCCTCACTTTGCGCCGCGTTGCGCCACTCACCCGACCTCCGCGCGGCCCTCGTTGCCGGTTTGGTTGCACCTACTCTGATGCTGGTGGGAACGGCCCTGTACAGGGGATCACCCGACCTCCGCGCGGCCCCCGCTTCTAGCTTGATCGCGTTCATCGCATAGAGTTGCATGCTGGTGGGACAGGCCCTTTACAGTGCGAGAGACCTGAGTTTGATCCTGACTCAGACGGGTGCTGTCTGTACGTAGAGTTTGCACGTTCCCCCCGTGACGTGCGTGGGTTTCCTCCGAGGCCTTCAAGAATAAGGGGTAAGCCATTAAGAACAGAGACGAGGAAACAGGTTTTCACACAAGAGAGTTGTCAGTCTATGGAATTCTCTGCCTCAGAGGGCGGTGGAGGCCGGTTCTCTGGATACTTTCAAGAGAGAGCTGGATTGGGCTCTTAAAGATAGCGGAGTCAGGGGATATGGGGAGAAGGCAGGAACGGGGTACTGATTGGGGATGATCACATTGAATGGAGGTGCTGGCTCGAAGGGCCGAATGGCCTACTCCTGCACCTGTTGTCTATTGTCTATTGTCTATTGACCTTCAGTTTCCACCCCCGCTCCTACGACATGCAGATTTGTAGGTTAATTGACTTGGCATCAGTGTAAATTGTCCCCCGTGCGTGTGTGTGTGTAGGATAGTGTTGGGCGTGCAACTCTACCGCCACGCCATAGTGTCGCCCCTTGTAACAAAGCAATTATCAAGACCTTCCCATCCATTAGTTACACTGAAATCTTGTATGGTAGCTTGTTGCGTGACACTTGGCACAACACAAAATGTACCGTGGTCTGCAATGTTATTAATGTTCAGTTTTTCTGGTGTGTATTTGTTTGAGTTATGACCAGTGGCGCTGAGAAGATTCATCGATATTGATGTTTTGAGCTTGGCGTTTTTTCTCCGTGGAGCAACAGTGAGTGTCCGGGACAATATTTTATCCCTGGCTCAACAAAACAGAAAGTGATTACCTGGCCTGGGGAAGACATTACTGAACGTTGCATTTCCTGTATTACAGCAGTGGGTGTTTTGCGGCCATTAGGAACTCCCGTACAGACCCATCAAAAAAGTTTTCATTCGTACGGTGGCATGGTTTCGATTAGTTACGGGCGTCAGGGGTTATGCGGAAGAGGCAGGAGAATGTGGTTTGGGGGGAGGGATAGATCAGCCACGATTGATTGGCGGAGTGGACTTGATGGGCCGAATATCACTTATGTGCACGAACTCAGCCGGCAGTGTGTGTGGAAAATCTGCGGTAGTCACTCTTTCTTCAAATTGAGAGGCATAGACAGGGTAGACAGTCAGTGCCTTTCTTCCCCCCCCGGGGTCGAAATAACCAAAGACGGGAGGACACAGGGTTAAGTAAGACGGGCAAAGTTTAAAGGAGATGTGCGGGGAAGGGTTTTTTTTTCACAGAGGGTGGTGGGTGCTTGGAACACGTGGCCAGGGGGTGCCGGATGGAACGAAGGCAATGGTGTCATTTGAGCAGCGTTTGGATAAGCACATGGATATCATACGTCGTACGAGCTGAATTAGGCCATTCGGCCCATCAAGTCTACTCTGATATTCAATCATGGCTTATCTATCTCTCCCTCCCTACCCCATGCCCATGCCCATAACCCCTGAAGTCCATTCCAATCAAGAATCTGTCAACCTCCACCTTACAAAATATCCATTGACATCCACAGATTCACCACCCTCTGGCTAAGCAGCTTTGTCCTCATCTCCTCTCTAAAGGTATGTCCTTATGCAGAGATCGGAGCGATCATGCACAGGCAGCAGAGGATAGTGCCCCTTGGCCTAATGTTTGGCATGGATATTGTGGGCTAAAGGGCCAAAGGACCTGCTCCTGTGCTGTATCTTTTCCATGTTCTATTTTCTATGTTCTGCAAACACAGGGAGGATTTTGAGGAGGCGCTCTCAACGAAAGCTATATCCTCTGGTCTTTGACATTTCCATCCCGGGGAAAGGTTATGGCTGCCAACCCTGCGCTGATACTGCCTGCTATCCTGAAAAAAAAAAGACTCCCTTATTCTAACACCATGTGTCCCGTCAGTCAACCAATGTCACTCTCTGCCAGTGCATTACCCGAAATCCAATTTACTTTAATTTTAAAAAAAAACAATATTTTATGAAAGACCGTTTGGAAATCCAGATACTCCACTTCCATTGGTTTTCCCTTATCTACCGGTTACACTCTGAAAAGATTGTTGAAGAGGATTTACCACCAGAAATCTATGTTGGCTTTGTGTAATCCCACAGATACATTCCGAGAATCCTGTTACCGCATCCTTTATAATAGCCTCTAACATAGAACAGGCTTATGAGCAACTTACCCAGATGCCGACGTTTTCTTTGGACACCAAGAGTTGGTAGAAAATTAACTTAACTTGATGCTTATAAAATGATGGGACGCCTCTATAAGATAGTTAGGAAGGAGCTTATTTGACAATAGACAACAGGTGCAGGAGCACGATGCCTTTCTCCCTGTGGCCGCACGGGTTTCCTCCCACATCCCAAAGATGTGCGGGGTTGTCGTTAATTGTCCTGTGAAAATTGCCCAGGAATCGTGCGTAGGGAGTGGATGGGAAAGTGGAACAACATAGAACTAGTGATCAATGGTCGGCATGGACTCGGTGGACCGAAGGGCCAGTTTCCATGCCAAAACATAATGTTTACCAAAGGGTTTGGACACGCTAGAGGCAGGAAACATGTTCCCGATGTTGGGGGGGGGGGGGGAGTCCAGAACCAGGGGCCACAATTTAAGAATAAGGAGTAAGCCATTTAGAACGGAGACGAGAAAACACTTTTTCACGCAGAGAGTTGTGAGTCTGTGGAATTCTCTGCCTGAGAAGGCGGTGGAGGCAGGTTCTCTGGATACTTTCAAGAGAGAGCTAGATAGGGCTCTTAAAGATAGCGGAGTTAGGGGATGTGGGGAGAAGGCAGGAACGGGGTACTGATTGTGGATGATCAGCCATGATCACAGTGAATGGCGGTGCTGGCTTGAAGGGCCGAATGGCCTCCTCCTGCACCTATTGATAAGTAAATAAGTAAGTGAACTCCAAGGAATAAATCGCTAGCCTACTCAACCTTTCCCTAACTGAAACTCTTCTCTGTAACCTTTCCAGTGTAACAACATCCTGCCTATAGCAGGGTGACCAAAATTGAACACAATGCTCCTATTGCAGCAATGCCAATGTCTTGCAGAACTGTGACATAACATCCCAATTTCTTTAAGAAAGAACTGCAGATGCTGGAAAAATCAAAGGTAGACAAAAATGCTGGAAAAACTCAGCGGGTGAGGCAGCATCTATGGAGCTAAGGAATTGGCGACGTTTCTGGCCTGAAGAAGGGTCTCGACCCGAAATGTCACCTATTCCTTCTCTCCAGAGATGCGGCCTCACCTGCTGAGTTCCTCCAGCATTTTTGTCTACCCAAGATTCAACACGTGATAGACAATAGACATAGACAATAGGTGCAGGAGGAGGCCATTTGGCCCTTCGAACCAGCACCACCATTCAATGTGATCATGGCTGATCATCCACAATCAGTATCCTGTTCCTGCCTTCTCCCCATATCCCCTGACTCCACTATAAGAGCCCTATCTAACTCTCTCTTGAAAGCATCCAGAGAACCTGCCTCCACCGCCCTCTGAGGCAGAGAATTCCACAGACTCACAACTCTCTGTGAGGAAAAAGTGTTTCCTCGTCTCCGTTCTAAATGGCTTACCCCTTATGCTTAAACTGTGGCCCCTGGTTCCGGAATCATTTCACATGATGCTTTCTATTATTAAAATCAGTGAGGATTAACAAAAGTCAGGGAGAATCGGGTGGCACGCTTTTGCAAATTTGGGAGTATCAGCCGTGATTAATTAATAGACGCAAACGAAGCTGATGATTGGGAGTAATTGGGACACATCCATCACTGACCATGGTGCCTTTCATCTGTAAATGATGATGGATACTTGACTGCTGAAAGGGGCTGGTAAATTTGGAACCTTCCCGCCAGCTGGATCTGCAGACGATGTGATGGGTCTGATCTTGCCGAGCTGTTCGAGGAACCCACTCTGCAGTTCACCTTCCTTGCTGTGGTATGACAAATAGATCCTATTCACTGGAAACGTCAGGGTCAATGTACTGTGACAGCAGTCAAAGTCTGTGTTGTGCTACGGGGACTCTTGCCAGTACAAATGTGCCCTTATCTATGATTCTGGTGAATCCCTTTCAATTTACCAAGTATTTGCTTCAGCAGAAACGGCGCGATGCCATTTTATAACAGGCCAGCTCGCTTTCAAGGATAAAGAGAAACTTCCATCGAAAACTGCCACCTTTGCGTTTTCCACAGAAATATAGAAAATAGGATGGTGTTACTGTGCGGGGATCGCTGGTCGGCGCGGACTCGGCGGGTCGATGCACCTATTTCCGTGCTGTATCTCTAATCATAGAAACGTAGAAACATAGAAAATTGGTGCAGGAAGAGGCCATTCGGCCCTTCGAGCCAGCACCGCCATTCTTTGTGATCATGGCTGATCGTCCCCAATCAATAACCCGTGCCTGCCTTCTCCCCATATGCCTCGATTCCACTAGCCCCTAGAGCTCTATCTAACTCTCTCTTAAATCCATCCAGTGATTTGGCCTCCACTGCCCTCTGTGGCAGGGAATTCCACAAATTCACAACTCTCTGGGTGGAAACGTTTTTTCTCACCTCAGTCTTAAATGGCCTCCCCTTTATTCTAAGACTGTGGCCCCTGGTTCTGGACTCGCCCAACATTGGGAACATTTTTCCTGCATCTAGCTTGTCCAGTCCTTTTATAATTTTATATGTTTCTATAAGATCCCCTTCATCCTTGTAAACTCCAGTGAATACAAGCCTAGTCTTTTCAATCTTTCCTCATATGACAGTCCTGCCATCCCAGGGATCAATCTCGTGAACCTACGCTGCACTGCCTCAATCACAAGGATGTCCTTCCTCAAATTAGGAGACCAAAACTGTACACAATACTCCAGATGTGGTCTCACCAGAGCCCTATACAGCTGCAGAAGAACCTCTTTACTCCTATGGAGTTTTTTTTACTCCATTTACTAAATGGCATTGCACAGTTTTGTTAAACAGTGCAATGCCATTCGTATGTAAAATTCATAGTTATTCCCGTGTCCCGTGGTAGTTGCAAGCCTGGCGTGCGTTTGCACGCGGTAATCTTCCCCGCAGCGTGTTGTCGAGCGGGGACGTTGCGAGAGCAGAGAGGCGGAAGCCGTGGGAGTCAAGGCCTCTTTTTAAATTGTGCGAGTGAACTCGGCTGCAAGGATGGGGCAAGGTTGCCCGTGATCGGCAGAAGTGCAGCCGCAGCACTTCTCCCCACAGCAGATCACACAGGAGAGTGGAGCACTCTTGACCACAGCTTGCCGCTCCTGCTCCTGTAATTAGTCCCACATATGTCCTACGCTGACCTGTTCAGCAGATGTGTCTCAAAAGACAAATGGGCCCCATCAACGCACAGCCAAATGTGATGAATGTTGAATTGATTCTTTGCTTCAGACCAGTGGTGGAGAGAAGAGCCCATTCTTAAGTGTTGCAGGCATTCACTGCGCTTTTCTTTCCCTTCCAAAGATTTAGTTTATTGTCACGCGTACCGAGGTACAGTGAAAAGCTTTTGTTGCGTGCTAACCAGCCAGCGGAAAGACAATAGAGTCATAGATTCCGGGAGAGATACAGCGTGGAAACAGGCTCTTCAGCCCAACTTGCCCACACCGGCCAACATGTCTCGGCTACACTAGTCCCACCTGCTCGCGTTTGGTCCATATCCCTCCAAACCTATCCATGGACCTGTCTGACTGCTCTGTAAACGTTGCGATAGTCCCAGCTTCAACTAAACTCCAGTAAAGTCCAATCAAAATTAGTCCAAAGGTCTCCAATGAGGTAGATAGTAGCTCAGAACTGCTCTCCAGTTATTGGTAGGATGGTCCAGTTGCCTGATAGTAGCTGGGAAGAAACATTTTTAATTTTAGACAATAGACAATAGGTGCAGGAGTAGGCCATTCGGCCCTTCGAGCCAGCACCGTCATTCAATGTGATCATGGCTGATCATCCCCAATCAGTACCCCGTTCCTGCCTTCTCCTCTTATCTCTTGACTCCGCTATTTTTAAGAGCCCTATCTAGCTCGCTCTTGAAAGCATCCAGAGAACCTGCCTCCACCGTCCTCTGAGGCAGAGAATTCTACAGACTCACCATTCTCTGTGAGAAAAAGTGTTTCCTCGTCTCCGTTCCAAATGGCTTATCCCATATTCTTAAACTGTGTGGCCCCCTGGTTCTGGACTCCCTCAACATTGGGAACATGTTTCCTGCCTCTAGTGTGTCCCCTCTCATCCTTCTAAACTCCAGAGTGTATAGCCACTCCATTCTCTCAGCATATGACAGTCCCGCCATCCCGGGAATTAACCTTGTAAACCTACGCTGCACTCCCTGCATGCAAGGATGTCTTTCCTCAAATTATGAATTTTAGTTTTAGTTCAATTCAAATTTTAGTTCATTGTCACGTGCACTGAGGTACAGTGAAAAGCTTTTGCTGCGTGCTAACCAGTCAGCGGAAAGACAATACAGTCCTCCTATTGAGGGTAGGAAAGATTCAAACAAGAGGGCATGACATGAGAATTAAGGGACAGAAGTTTAGGGGTAACATGAGGGGGAACCTATTTACTCAGAGAGTGGTGGCTGAGTGGAATGATCTTCCTGCAGAAGTGGTGGAGGCAGGATCGATTTTAACATTTAAAAGTAAAGTGGATAGGTACATGGACGGGAAGGGAATGGAGGGGTATGGTCTGAGTGCAGGTAGATGGGACTAGGGGAAAATAAATGGTCAGCACGGACTGGAAGGGCCGAGAAGGCCTGTTTCCATGCTGTAATTGTTATATGGTTATATAATACATGATTACAATCCAGCCGTCCACAGTGTACAGATACATGATAGGGGAAATAATGTGAATAACGTTTAGTGTGAGATAAAGTACAGTAAAGTCCGATCAAAGATAGTACAAAGTTCTCCAATGAGGTAGATTTGCCCGATGGGAGAGGGGAGAAGAGGGAGTGGCCAGGGGGAGACTGGTCCTTAATTAGGTCCGTGAGGTATAAATGGAGTCAATGGAAGGGATTGCTTAAGAAAGAACTGCAGATGCTGGAAGAATCGAAGGTAGACAAAAAGCTGGAGAAACCTAGCAGGTGAGGCCGCGTCTATGGAGCGAAGGAATGGGTGACGTTTTTGGTCGAGTCTGAAGAAGGGTCTCGTCTGTGGAAGGGAGGTTGGTTTGTGCGATGGTCTGCGCTGCGTCCACAATTCTCTGCGATTTCTTGCGGTCTTGGATTGGAGCTGTTCCCGAACCCGAGGTTTTGATCCATGTCCTCTGGTTTCCGTCTCCTTGTTAGGTCAAGCAGTAATTATCCTTCCCAAAACTTGTGGGGTTTTTTTACAGAGGATTTGGCCGAGGCTTGGGTGCATACATTGACCGTGCTTCGTGTAATGATCGCAAGTTGACAGCATGCGTTAGGAAGGTAGACACAAAGTGCTGGAGTAACTCAGGGGGACAGGCAGCATCTCTGAAGGGAAGGAATGGGTGACGTTTCGGGTCGAGACCCTTCAGGGTCTCGACCCGAAACGTCACCCATTCCTTCCCGCCAGAGATGCTGCCTGTCCAGCTGAATTACTCCAGCATTTTGTACAATCTCTGAAGGGTCTCGACCCAAAACGTCACCCATTCCTTCCCTCCAGTGATGCTGCCTGTCCAGCTGAATTACTCCAGCATTTTGTGTCCAGAGACAACAGATATTAGACAATAGACAATAGACGCAGGAGGAGGCCATTCGGCCGTTCTAGCCAGCACCGCCATTCAATGTGATCATGGCTGATCATCCCCAATCAGTACCCCATTCCTGCCTTCTCCCCATATCCCCTGACTCTGCTATCTTTAAGAGCCCTATCTAGGTCTCTCTTGAAAGTATCCAGAGAACCCGCTTCCACCGCCCTCTGAGGCAGAGAATTCCACAGACTCGCAACTCTTTATGAGAAAAAGTGTTTCCTCGTCTCCTTTCTAAATGACTTGCCCCTTATTCTTAAACTGTGGCCCCTGGTTCTGGACTCCCCCAACATCGGGAACATGTTTCCTGCCTCTAGCGTGTCCAAACCCTTAGTAATCTTATATGTTTCAATAAGATACCCTCTCATCCTTCTAAACTCCAGAGCATACAAGCCCAGCCGCTCCGTTCACTCAGCATATGACAGTCCCGCCAATTAACCTGGTGAACCTACGCTGCACTCCCTCAATAGCAAGAATGTCCTGCTTCAAATTAAGGGACCAAAACTGCACACAATACTCCAGGTGTGGTCTCACTAGGGCTCTGTACAACTGCAGAAGGACCTCTTTGCTCCTATACTCGACTCCTCTTGTTATGAAGGCCAACATGCCATTCGCTTTCTTCACTGCCTGCTGTACCTGCATGCTTACTGTCTTCGATTTAAACCAGCATCTGCAGTTTTCTTTCCGACATGCATGTGTTAGGAGCCTACACCGACACATTGCAAATCCCCTTCTGTGCACCTGGCTTTAAAAATCTTGGGATGTCGAATTAGACTTACACCAGTCCAAAGGTCAATTTGCATCTGTGTTGTACGATAGTGGATTAATATAACCATAAGGATTCTATGGAGCTATCCTTGACCCCCACAAACTCATCTGTTTGTCATGGATGCCCGAACGTGTTAATCACTAACTCTGAGCATACAGACCAACACAACCTCGTTTAAAACATATCAAATTATAAAAGGACTGCACAAGCTAGACGCAGGAAAAATGTTCCCAATGTTGGGGGAGTCCAGAACCAGGGGGGCCACAGTCTCATGGGCCTGTCCCACTTATGCAACTTTTTCGGCGACTGCCGGCGCCCGTTATAGGCCGTTGCAGGTCGGCGAAAATTTTCAACACGTTGCAAATCCAGCGATGACCAGAAAGACGCTATGACTCTTTGGGCGACTGAGGAGACGACTCACGACCATACAGGCGACCCCCCCGGCGACATGTCGCGGGGTGAAGCCTGTATGGTCGAGAGTAGTCGCCCAAAGAGTCGTACCTTGTTCTGGTCGCCGCTGGATTTTCAACATGTTGAAAATTCTCGGCGACCCGTAACGACCTATGACGGGCGCCGGCAGTCGCCGAAAATGTCGCGTAAGTGGGACAGGTCCATAAGAATAAAGGGGAGGCCATTTCAAACTGTGATGAGAAAAAAACGTTTTCCCCCAGAGAGTTGTGAATTTGTGGAATTCTCTGCCACATGAAATTAAGAGAGAGTTAGACAGAGCTCTAGGGGCTAGAGTAATCAAGGGATATGGGGAGAAGGCAGGCATGGGTTACTGATTGTGGATCATCAGCCATGATCACATTGAATGGCGGTGCTGGCTTGAAGGGCCACATGGCCTACTCCTGCATCTATTTTCTATGTTTCTAAAGTAACTCCTTGTGTTCTGCTAAAGGCAACTAACTTTTGCAATGTTTGGAAGTGTGGAGAGGCCGATGTGCTGGTGAGATGAGTTCATAAGGTCATAAGTGATAGGAGCAGAATTAGGCCATTCGGCCCATCAAGTCTACTCCACCATTCAATCATGGCTGATCTATCTCTCCCTCCTAACTCCATTCTCCTGCCTTCACCCCGTAACCCCTGACACCCGCACGAATCAAGAATCTATCTATCTCTGCCTTAAAAATATCCATTGACTTGGCCTCCACAGCTATCTGTGGCAATTAATTCGACAAGTTCTCCACCCTCTGACTAAAGAAGTTAATGGCAGGAAGAAGGAATAGGAGACCCGAAACGTCACCTATCCCTTCGCTCCATAGATGCTGCCTCACCCGCTGAGTTTCTCCAGCATTTTTGTCACCTTTGATTTTTCCAGTTCTGCAGTTCTTTCTTAAATAAATTGGGATGTTATGTCACAGTTCTGCAAGACATTGGCATTGCTGCAATAGGAGCAGTGTGTTCAATTTTGGTCACCCTGCTATAGGCAGGATGTTGTTAAACTGGAAAGGTTACAGAGAAGATTTTCCGTTAGGGAAAGGTTGAGTAGGCTAGCGATTTATTCCTTGGAGTTCACTTACTTATTTACTTATCAATAGGTGCAGGAGGAGGCCATTCAGCCCTTCAAGCCAGCACCGCCATTCAATGTGATCATGGCTGATCATCCACAATCAGTACCCCGTTCCTGCCTTCTCCCCATATCCCCTAACTCCGCTATCTTTAAGAGCCCTATCTAGCTCTCTCTTGAAAGTATCCAGAGAACCTGCCTCCACCGAGGCAGAGAATTACACAGACTCACAACTGTCTTTGTGAAAAAGTGTTTTCTCGTCTCCGTTCTAAATGGCTTACTCCTTATTCTTAAACTGTGGCCCCTGGTTCTGGACTCCCCCAACATCGGGAACATATTTCCTGCCTCCAGTGTGTCCCATCCCTTAATAATCTTATATGTTTCAATAAGATCCCCTCTCATCCTTCTAAACTCCAGAGTATACAAGCCCAGCCGCTCCATTCTTTCAACATATGACAGTCCCTCCCTTCCGGAGAATTAGCCTTGTTAACCTCACCTGAACAGGTACGTGGATAGGAAAGGTTTAAAGGGATATGGGACGAACACGGGCAGGTGGGACAAATGTAGATGGGGCATCTTGGTCAGCATAGGCAGGTTGGGACCAAGGACCTGTTTCTGTTCTGTGTGACCCAGTGACTCTAATAACACCAGAAAACATTTGACTGTTGATCTTGTTGCTGTATGTGTCGACAAACCTCTTCAATCCATGGTGGTTCTTTGGAAATCTATTGGGATGCTCGTGAACATAGTGGGAAATGAAAGTGTGGTCACACCAATTTGTGTCACGAAGGTAATAACGTTGAAGAGGGAGGAACAAGGAACAGCAGATGCTGGTTAATGCAAAAAGGGACACAAAGTGTTTGAGTAACTCAGAGAGCCAGACAGCATCTCTGGAGAAAATGGATAGGTGACATTTCTGGGTCGAGGCCCATCACAGAAAGTGCTGGATTAACTAGGCTGTAACTAGTTGCTGTCTTACAGCCCTTGCAGCGCCAGAGACCTGGGTTCCATCCCGACCGCGGGCGCTGTCTGTACGCTTGGAGTTTGTACGTTCTCCCCGTGACCGCGTGGGATTTCTCCGAGATCTTCGGTGTCCTCCCACACTCCAAAGGTTAGTTGGCTTGGTGTATGTGTAAGTTGTCCTTAGCATGTATAGGATCCAACCAAGACCTCAACGGTGGAACAGGCGGAGGACAATGGCTGACTTCAGTGGAGCGTCACAACGGGTGGGAAGGCGGATGAAGGCTGCAGCAGAAAAGGGTCTTGGACTCCATGCCACTGGATCTGACCCACATCTGGCTGTCTGTGCCCCAGTCTCCCCACGTTGAACAAAGCCACGCACAGGCGTCCTCCATGAGAGGACAGTCATGCTCGTTTCGAGTGACCGCCGATGATAGGATAATATTAACGTGCGGGGATCGCTTGACGGCGCGGACTCGGTTGACCGAAGGGCCTGTTTCCGCGCTGTACCTCTAAACCAACTTAGTGGTAGGCAGCATCTCTGGAAAACATGGATAGGTGACGTCGAATTTTGGATTCAGAAGAGTGGTGTCATTTTGGTTTAAATTCTCAAGTCTTCCCAAACCTTGTGTCCCATCCGCACCAATGCCCTTTCTCTTTCAGATGCTGAATTACCTGCTGTGTCGATGTCACTTGGGCATTTGCACTGCTCAAACCCGAATGTAGTCTGAAGCAGGTCCATGATGTGTGATATTCCATGTCAATAAGCATTAGGTTTCGGCACTGTGCTGTTCTTAACTAAGCTCAGACCTTTATGGACCCTGAATTGTTCACAGGTCGGTTTGAATCCATGGGAGTAATTACTTATTGACTCATCAAGGAAAATCATTAATTAAAATGTATTTTCCAGTGTCAGATTATCAATTACTATTCCCAAAAAACAAAAACTGGTGAATAACTGATCTCCAAATTGGTGATTGCAACATTAGCTTGGGTAGTTTTATTTTCCAATAATCATTTGTTGATTTAGGAACTATTTCTGATGGTAATATCTATAAAATGATTCCATCTTCTCTGCATTGTGATGGGAAGTAAATCTGCTTATTTTGCAGTAACTTTGACTGTTCTAACAACAGCAATTGGCGATATACTACGTCTAGTACGATTATGAATAGCAAACCTACTTGAAATAATAACATCTTCGGTTTAAACCAGCATCTGCAGCCCCTTCCTACACAATAATGACAGGCAAATTGGTTACGTACTTTTTTTTTCCTCAAAAGGGTAATTTTTTTCATCATTTCTTTGGTAATGTGCTGAAAAAGCACCATCTTAGTTTTAGCTTTCAACAGCTTCCAGAAAATGGGAACTATACTGGAACTGCCTTTATGCAGCATGCATTATGCTCCAAGCTCCAAAGTGCCTCTTAAGTGGGACCTTCGATCGCCGGCTGTGGGGAGCTTCCATCTGCGGATGGTTCCACTCCCCGACCGCGGGAGAGTAAAGAGGAAGAAGATTTAGACTTTATTGCCTTCCATCACAGTGAGGAATGTAGGGAATCCGCTGTGGTGGATGTTTATGTTCACTTTTATCTAGTTTAGTTTGGAGATACAGCGTGGAAACAGGCCCTTCGGCCCACCGGGTCCGTGCCGACCAGCGATCCCCGCACGTTAACACCATCCTACACCCACTAGGGACAATTTTTACATTTACCAAGCCAATTAACCTACAAACCTGCACGTCTTTGGAACATGGGAGGAAACCGAAGATCTCGGAGGAAACCCACGCCGGTCACGGGGCGAACATAGAAACTCCGTACAGACAAGCGCCCATAATCGGGATCGAACTCGGGTCTCCGGCAGCAACTCTACCGCTGCGCCACCGTGACTTGTGTGTCTTGGTGCTTTTTTTATTATGGCTTTATGGTAATCGGGTTTCACTGTACCTTAATTGGTTTAGAAATACAGCATGGGAACAGCCCCTTCGGCCCACCGGGTCCCCACCGACCAGCGATCCCCGCACATGGTGCACGTGACAATAAAACAAACCTTGAAACCTCGAAGGTCTGAAACTCAAGCCACAGAATGAGTTACTAGCACATTGTTTTGAAGCGTTGTCAAACAACTGGGGTTTGAGGTTGCGAAGCAAAGAACTGCAGGTGCTCGTTAATACAGAAAAGGAGGCAAAGTGCTGTAGTAACTCAGAGCAGGTCAGGCAGCGTCTTTGGAGAACATGGATTGGTGGCGTTTCGGATCTCAACGTGAAGTGTCACCCATCCATATTCTCCAGTGGATTGTAGATGGCTAAAGTGAAAGGTAAATGTCGGAGGTCCAAAGAAGCCAGAATTGGCGGAAAGCAGCCATCTTGAATCCTGAGATATTGCGGGGAACTGAGATTGAAGCATTGACCGCAGAACTGTGCGGGGATCGCTGGTCGGCACGGACTCAAGGGGCCGAATGGCCTGTTTGCGTGCTGTACCTCTAAACTAAACTGAACTGGAAGCCAATGGTGATGAAAGAAGGACAGTATAACAGCAGTAAGTATAAATGTCCTCGATAATGAGCTGAGTACGTGGCCGGGGTGGCACGGTGGCGCAGCGGTAGAGTCGCTGCCTCTCGGCTCCAAAGACCCGGGTTCCATCCTGACTACGGGTGACGTCAGTATGGAGTTTGTACGCTTTCCCCGTGACCTGCGTGGGTTTTCTCCTGGTGCTCCGGTTCCCTCCCACGCTCCGGAGACATGCAGGTTTGTCAGTCAATTCAATTTTTAATTCGATTCTATTCAACTTTAATGTCATGTCATTGCACAGATACAAGTGTGGGTACAACGAAATGCAGTTTAGCGTCAGTTCGTAGTAATAGCAATATAGAAATAAATACAGAATGCAGACAATGTGGACGGAGAGACTGGAGAAATCTATCGGCGGGACTCCGAGTTCAGCAGCGTGATGGTCTGGTATAATTGTAGATTGTCCCTAGTGTGTGGAGGATAGTGCTGGTGTACGGGGGTGATCGCTGGTGGGCGCGGACTCGGTGGGACGAGGGGCCTGTTTCCGCGCTGTATCTCTATATTAAACTTAAACGGCCCACGTGCGCCCCATGAGATACTAATGCTGCAAACAGGTTGGTTCAGTCCCAGGGAGTGGACTTGGTTTGAGGGTGTCAGTGGCGAGAGTGTTGAACACAGTGTTCCCAGTCGCTCGTATGACCGAGTACACTCACTTGACGTAAAATAGTAAATAGACAATGGGCAATAGGTGCAGGAGTAGAGGCCATTCGGCCCTTCGAGCCAGCACCACCATTCAATGTGATCATGGCTGATCATCCCCAATCAGTACCCCGTTCCTGCATTCTCCCCATATCCCCTGACTCCACAATTTTTAAGAGCCCTATCAAGCTCTCTCTTCAAAGCATCCAGAGAACCGGTCTCCACCGCCCTCTGAGGCAAAGAATTTCACAGACTCACCACTCTCTGTGAGAAAAAGTGTTTCTTCATCTCCGTTCTAAATGGCTTACTCCTTAGTCTTAAACTGTGGCCCCTGGTTCTGGACTCCCCCAACATCGGGAACATGTTTCCTGCCTCTAGCGTGTCCAAGCCCTTAACAATCTTATATGTTTCAATTAGATTCCCTCTCATCCTTCTAAACTTCAAAGTGTACAAGCCCAGCCGCTCCATTCTCTCAGCATATGACAGTCCCGCCATCCCGGGAATTAACCTTGTAATCCTACGCTGCACTCCCTCAATAGCAAGAATGTCCTTCCTCAAATTAGGGGAGCAAAACTGCGCACAATACCCCAGGTGTGGTCTCACTAGGGCTCAGTACAACTGCAGAAAGACCTCCTTGCTCCTATATTTGATTCCTCTTGTTATAAAGGCCAACATGCCATTCGCTTTTTTCACTGAGCCCTGTCCCACTTTCCCGAGCTGCTCATGAATTCTCCCAAGTTTTCCCCTTGATTCAAACTTGGAGAATGTTCGTAACGGGTCCGTAGATATATCGTAGCAGCTCGTTATGTCAGCCATAGGGACTCGGAGAATTTGTGAGCGGTTCGGGAAAGTGGGACAGGGCCTTAAGATATGTTGATCGCACAAATCCCGTCTCTAATTTCCTTTGGCTCGTACAAATAGAATCATTTTATCGTTTTGCTGGCTGCAGGCTCCTCTGTAATTACCATCTCAGCAAATTCTCTTAAGTGGTTTCATTGGCTTTATGTACCGACAGGTAATTAAAAGAAAATCATTGAGTTTCAATCAGAGAATACCTCGATGGCAGTTGTAAGCCAGTCAAAGCCCTATACAAAATGTACTGACAGGAGCAGACAGTCTTCTGTATTAGACAGTATATATCTGCAAAGAAATACGCCTCAAAATCTACTTGATGTTTGAGTTTATTGTCACGTGTACCAAATTACAGTGAAAAGCTTTTGTTGCGGGTTAACCAGTCAGCGGAAAGACAATACATGATTACAATCGAGCCATCCGCAGTGCACGATAAAGGGAATAGTGCCTTTAGTGCAAGATAAAGCCAGTAAACTCCGATCAAAGATAGTCCGAGGGTCTCCAATTAGGCAGATTGCAGTTTAAGACGGCTTTCTAATTGTGGTAGGATGGTTCAGTTGCCTGATAACAGCTGGGAAGAAACTGTCCCTGAATCTGGTGGTGTGTGCGTTTTCACACTTCTGTACCTCTTGCCCGATGGGAGAGGGGAGAAGAGGGAGTGGCCGGGGTGCGACTGGTCCTTGATTATGCTGCTGGCCTTGCCGAGGCGGCGTGCGGTATAAATGGAGTCAATGGAAGGGAGGTTGGTTTGCGTCATGGTCTGGGCTGCGTCCACAATTCTCTGCAATTTCTTGCGGAGCTGTTCCCAAAACTACTCTGTGATGCATCCCAATAAAATGCTCTCTTTGGCGCTTCTGTGGAAGTTGGCGAGAGGTATTGGGGACTTGCCAGACTTCCTAAGGCTTCTAAGGAACTTGAGGCATTGATGGGATTAGGTCATCAGTGATAGGAGCAGAAATAGGCCCATTTGACCCATCAGGTCTACTTCGCCATTCAATCATGGCTGATCTATCCATCCTAATCGGCCACCTTCCACCGGAGTCCGCAGCTCCCGACGTCCACACGCCGCGCTGGGCGGAGATTCGCGCTGGCGATCCCCGGCAAAGGGTCCCAGGAAACCCGTGATGTTAAAGTCAGCGCCGCCCGCGTTGGGAGCTCCGCACCCACAGCTCGGCGATGTCGGAGCAGCAGCCCAACACTCCGGAGCTCCAAGCGGCGATCCCAGGAAGGCCTCGCCCGCTCCACCATGTTTCCAGCGCCTCGCCGCCGCCGCTGAAGCTCTGGTCCAGTCCGGCAGGAAAGGCCGCGCCAATCTAGCAGGTAGGCCGCGGGGGGGGAGGGGGGGGGCGAGGACGCGACTCGGATAATAGTCGCATCCTCGCCAGGAAGCGACTGAAGGACAGTTTCCCCCTTGCCCCACCCGCTTCCCCCACATAAAATACTGAAAAAAAACCTAAAAGATGCACTCTAAACATAACAAAATAAAAAAAGACAGCCAGACCGTGGGTGAGGCAGCTAGCAACAGCTCCACCGAATGTCCTGCCTTCTCCCCATAACCTCTGAACCCTGTACTAATTAAGAATCTATCTATCTCTGCCATAAAAATATCCACCGACGGCCTCCACAGCCTTCTGTGGCGAAGAATTCTACAGATTCACCACCCTCCGACCAGAGAAATTTCTTCTCATCTCCTTCCTAAAAGAACGTCCTTTAATTCTGAGGCTGTGACCTCCACTCACTAGCGGAAACATCCTCTGCCCATCCACTCTGTCCAAGCCCCTCACTCTTCTGTAATTTTCAATGAGGTCCCCTCCCCCCCCCCTCTCATTCTTCTAAACTCCAGCGAGTACAGGCCCAGCGCTGACAAGCGCTTGTCGTAGGTTAACCCACTCATTCCTGGGATCATTCTGTTTTTTTCGTGTGGATCAGCTGCGTGGAGAGGAGAATGTGTAATTTGTCATTTAGGCCGGGGGAGATTATATTTGGCGGCCTTCATAACTAGTCTGATATGACCGTAAATCCATTGTCGATTTTCTTTTCTCATGATTGCCGTATCATCGGGCCGCGAAACAATTTGCTCGAAAAATATGATCTGTGGTAAATGGCTAACGGAAAATGGTGAATTAAACTTTTGTGCTGCAAGAACACAGGATATGGCAGCGCATTTCCTTCCAAGATAAGCTGCTTGATTGGCCTCGGCTCCTAGGTGGTGAAGAAAATATCTGTAATTTGCTAAATCAGAAATTCTATTCCAGTGAGCTCATACGAGCAGAATAATAACCTTAAAACGCCCTAAATGTGTGTTTATGAATGTGTAAGGAGCATTCGTTCAGTCCCACGCAAATTTAAATAGAAATTACAGCCAGAGCGTGGAGGCTTGAGAAGTTATTTAAAATGATGAAGAGTATTAGCAGGAAGGAAGACAGAAATGCTGGAGAAACTCAGCGGGTGAGGCAGCGTCTATGGAGCAAAGGGCTAGGCGACGTTACGGGTCGAGACACTTCTTCAGACTGATGTGAGAGTGAGGGGGGTGGGGAAAGCAAGGACTACCTGAAATTGGTAGTTCTTGCTTTCTCCCTCCTTCCCCTCCCTTTTCCAGCTCTGACACAGCCCACCGTATCCGCCTCTTCCTTTCTTCTTCCCACCCCCCCCCCCCCAGCCCCCACACCAGTCTGAAGAAGGGTCTCGACCCGAAACGTCACCTATTCCTTCGCTCCATAGACGCTGCCTCACCCGCTGAGTTTCTCCAGCACTTTTGTCCACCTTCGATTTTTCCAGCATCTGCAGTTCTTTCTTAAACATGATTATTAACAGAATGGTTTACAGAGACTGTTCCCATTTCTGGATAGGCTTCAAACTGTGGGACATAGAACTTAGAACAGTTCGGCATGGGAACAGGCCCTTCGATCCACAATATCTGTGCTGAATATGAAGCCAAATTAAATTAATCCCCTCTGCCTGCACGTGATCCCTATGTGTCCATATTCCCTGTGTATCCATGTGCCTGTCCAAAAACCTCTTAAAGCCTCACTATCATACACGACTCCACCACTATGACATTGGGCAGTCACGGTGGTGCAGCGGTAGAGTCACTGCCTTACAGCGAATGCAGCGCCGGAGACCCCAGGTTCGATCCCGACTATGGGCGCTGTCCATATAACCATATAACCATATAACAATTACAGCACAGAAACAGGCCATCTCGGCCCTTCAAGTCCATGCCGAACAACTTTTTTCCCATAGTCCCACCTGCCTGCACTTATACCATAACCCTCCATACCCTTCTCATCCATATGCCTATCCAATTTATTTTTAAATGATACCAACGATCCTGCCTCCACCACTTCCACTGGAAGCTCATTCCACACAGCCACCACTCTCTGAGTAAAGAAGTTCCCCCTCATGTTACCCCTAAACTTCTGTCCCTTAATTCTAAAGTCATGTCCTCTTGTTTGAATCTTCCCTATTCTCAAAGGGAAAAGCTTGTCCACATCAACTCTGTCTATCCCTCTCATCATTTTAAAGACCTCTATCAAATCCCCCCTTAACCTTCTGCGCTCCAGAGAATAAAGACTTAAAACTGTGCGGAGTTTGTACGTTCTCCCCGTGACCTGCGTGGGTTTTCTCCGAGATCTTCGGTTTCCTCCCACACTCCAAAGACGTACAGGCATGTAGGTTAATTTGCTTGGCAAATGTAAAAAAATTGTCCCGAGAGTGTGTAGGATGTGCGGGGATCACTGGTCAGCGCGGACCCGGTGGGCCGAAGGGCCTGTTTCAGCGCTGTATCTCTAAACTAAATTAAAATAGACAAATCACTATCTCTGGCAGCACAGTGCATATCTCTGGGCGCCCACCACCCTCTGTGTAAAAATTAACTTGCTCTGCGTATCACCTTTAAACTTAACCCTACGCATGCTAACGCTCTAGTCTTTGACATTTCCAACCTGGGGGAAAAGGTTTTGGCTGAATACCCTATCTGTGACTTTCATAATTTTATCAGGTCTCCCCTCAACCTCCGTCAGAACGGTTAGACAAAGTTTTGCCCAGACGCTCCTTATAGCTAAGACAGACACAAAATGCTGGAGTAACTCAGCGGGACAGGCAGCATCTCTGGAGAGAAGGTATGAGTGGGTGACTTTTCGGGTCGAGACCCTTCTTCAGACGTTAACCTTCAAGCAGATAGGATTGATCAAACTGGAGAAGGTCGCGTTGAGAACAAATTCTCCAGAGATGCTGCCTGACCCGCTGAGTTACTCCAGCATTTTGTGTCCTTTTTTTACGTGGACCTGCATCTGCAGTTCCTTGTTTCGACCGAAGAAATTCATGATCATTTTCCAGAGCAAACCCTGATGGAGCCAATTTAGCCATGTACAATGACAAAGGTTTAATTAATGAATTAATGAATTAATTAGGGGCGGCATGGTGGCGCAGCGGTAGAGTTGTTGCCTCACAGCGCCAGAGACCCGGGTTCAATCCTGATTACAGGTGCTTGCCTGTGCGGAATTTGCACATTCTCCCCGTGACCTGCGTGGGTTTTCTCAGAGATCTTCGGTTTCCTCCCACACTCCAAAGGCACACAGCGTCACCTCCAACGTGACCCCTCCACTCGCCACATCTTCCCATCTCCCCCCCTGTCTGCCTTCCGCAAAGACCGCTCCCTCCGCAACTCCCTCGTCAATTCTTCCCTTCCCTCCCGCTCCACTCCTTCCCCGGGCACTTTCCCTTGCAACCGCAAGAGATGCTACACTTGTCCCTTCACCTCCCCCATCCACTCCTTTCAGGGACCCAAGCAGTCATTCCAAGTCCGACAGAAGTTCACCTGCACCTCCTCCAACCTCATCTACTGCATCCGTTGCTCTAGATGCCAGCTGATCTACATCGGTGAGACCAAGCGGAGGCTGGGCGATCGTTTCGCCGAACACCTCCGCTCGGTCCGCAATAACCAACCCGACCTCCCGGTGGCTCAGCACTTCAACTCCCCCTCCCACTGCGTATCCGACCTCTCGGTCCTGGGCCTCCTCCACGGCCAGAGTGATCAACACCGCAAGTTGGAGGAACAGCACCTCATATTCCGCTTGGGGAGTCTGCATCCTCTTGGCTTAAACATTGAATTTTCTCAATTCTGTTAACCCAGACTGCCTCCTCCCCACCTCTCCCTCAGCCCTCTGGCCCTGACATTCCTTCTCCATCTCCCCCCCCCCCCCCCTCCCCAGTCGCACTAGCTTCTCATTTTCACACCACAAACAGCTTACAATGGCCTGCTTCCTTTGTCACCAAATTGTTAAAGAAGGAACTGCAGATGCTGGAGAATCGAGGGTTACACAAAAAGCTGGAGAAACTCAGCGGGTGCAGCAGCATCTAAGGAGCGAAGGAGATAGGCGACGTTTCGGGTCGAGACCCTTCTTCAGTCTGAAGAAGGGTCTCGACCCGAAACGTCGCCTATCTCCTTCGCTCCTTAGATGCTGCTGCACCCGCTGAGTTTCTCCAGCTTTTTGTGTAACCCTCCTTTGTCACCAATACTTTTTTGCATATCTTTCACTCATTGTTCCTTATCTCTCCACATCACTGTTTATATCTCTCGTTTCCCTGATCCCTGACCAGTCTGAAGAAGGGTCTCGACCCGAAACGTCGCCTATCTCCTTCGCTCTTTAGATGCTGCTGCACCCGCTGAGTTTCTCCAGCTTTTTGTGTAGCCCCCCAGGTATGTAGGTTAATTGGCTTGGTATCAAATGTAAAATTGTCCCTAGGGTAGTGTGTAGGGTAGTGTTAGTCTGCGGGGATCGTTGGTCGGTGCGGACTCGGTGGGCCGAAGGGGCCTGTTTCCGCGCCGTATCTCTAATCTAAGAAACCAAACTAAATCGCAGAGTGACAAAGATCTCCGAGGAAAGGAAAGGTCACAGCTTAATGGAATTTCGGGGTCAGGATAGATAGTGAGGCTGAGACGACTGTTGGAAAGTCAAATAAGAGAGATTACAAAGGAATGTGGATAGATCTGGCTAATGTGAACCAAGCAAATAGATTGGCAGCATTTTGAAACTGGAGATTGATCAGTTCTTGATTAGTAAGGGTGTCAAAGGTTTTAGGAGAAGGCACTAGAATGGGGTTGTAAGTGAAAAATAGATCGAATGGCGGTGCAGACTCTATTTGTCCGAATTACCTCTTTCTACTCCTATATCTTATTTTTAAGACTATAAAGAACCTGGGGCAGATATTTAGAGGGGTAATTCATGAATCCCAACATTAATTATGTCTTGTGTAGGAAGGAACTGAAGATGCTGGTTAGACACAAAGTGCTGGAGTAACTCAGCGGGACCGGCAGCATCTCTGGACAGAAGGAATGGGTGACGTTTCGGGTCGAGACCCTTCTTCAGACTCAATATTCTTGATGAATAGGAAACTCAATAGGAATCTCAAATTTGGAAATTAGAAACATAGGAACATAGAAAATAGGTGCAGGAGTAGGCCATTCGGCCCTTCGAGCATGCACCGCCATTCAATTTGATCATGGCTGATCATCCAACTCAGTATCCCGTACCTGCCTTCTCTCCATACCCCCTGATCTCTTTAGCCACAAGGGCCACATCTAACTCCCTCTTAAATATAGCCAATGAACTGGCCTCAACTACCCTCTGTGGCAGAGAATGCCACAGACTCACCACTCTCTGTCCGAAAAATGTTTTCCTCAACTCGGTCCTAAAGGAATTCCCCCTTGCCCTTAGACTGTGACCCCTTGTTCTGGACTCCCCTAACATCGGGAACAATCTTCCTGCATCTAGCCTGTCCAACCCCTTAAGAATTTTGTAAGTTTCTGTAAGATCCCCCCTCAATCTTCTAAATTCTAGCGAGTACAAGCCTTGACAGAGTACAAAGATGGACAGATTCTTGATTAGTGCGGGTGTCAGGGGTTACGGGGAGAAGACAGGAGAACGGGGTTGAGAGGGAGAGATAGATCAGCCATGGTTGAATGGTGGAGTAGACTTCATGTTGCCTGGGTTCCAGCAACTAAGTTACAGAGAAAGGTTGAACAAGTTAGGTCTTTATTCTTTGGAGCGCAGAAGGTTAAGGGGGGACTTGATTGAGGTCTTTAAAATGATGAAAGGGATAGACAGAGTTGACGTGGATAAGCTTTTCCCATTGAGGGTAGGAAAGATTCAAACAAAAGGGCATGACATGAGAATTAAGGGACAGAAGTTTAGGGGTAACATGAGGGGGAACTTCTTTACTCGGAGAGTGGTGGCTGTGTGGAATGATCTTCCAGCAGAAGTGGTGGAGGCAGGATCGATTTTAACATTTAAAAGTAAAGTGGATAGGTATATGGACGGGAAGGGAATGGAGGGGTATGGTCTGAGTGCAGGTAGATGGGACTAGGGGAAAATAAATGGTCGGCACGGACTGGAAGGGCCGAGAGGGCCTGTTTCCGTGCTGTAATTGTTATATGGTTATGTGGCGAATGGCCTAATTCTGCCCCTAGAACATGTGAAACAATCTAAGGGTGAGGTTTGGGGGGGGGGGGGGGGGTAGAGGAAAGGGCGCAAACTGGTCATGGTTAACCAAGTATGTCGGAAGGGTTTTGCGTTGAAGAAGAAAATGTATAAGTTGGCAAAAGTTGGTCGAATTGAAAAAAGAGAGAATATAAGCTTTGAATGCAAGCTAATGACAAACATAAAAACTGACAATAAGAGCTGGAAGTACATAGAAAGCACACAGAGAGGTCACAGTAAACACAGGCCCGAGAGAATGGGGACATTTGGAAAGTCATGCAGAATCTCAAGGATTGTGGAGAGAAAAATCCCGACCGACAGATTTATTACACTTCAGCCAGCACTGTTGTAGGATATCTACCTAGTAGGTGTTATGTAACATCTTTTTGAATTTTTGAAAGGCGTTTGGTAAGATGCCGCAGTAAAGGAAACTTCACCGGGTAAAAGCGTATGGTGTTGGAGTTAGTACATCGCCCTGCGTAGAGCTTCGGCTAAGTGGCAGGCACAGCAAGAAGGGATGCGGAGGTCATATCCGACCTCGATTCAGTAAGCGACAGCAGGGATCCATCCTGGGATCGCAGCTCTCTACAATGTATAAATACTTAGATTGAGAAGAAGGAAACGGCAGAATGTTTTTAATTGAAAGGTAGAGCACAGGAACAGGCCCTTCGGCTGACCGAGTCCATGCCGACCATCAACCACCCGTTCACACTAGTTCCATGTTATCCCGTCCACTCCCTACACACTCTCGTGGCACTTTACAGAGGGCCGCTTCAGCTGTAAACCAGCGCGTCTTTGGGATGTGGGAAGAAACCGGAGCACCCGGAGGAAACCCACGCGGTCGCAGGGAGAACGTGCAAAAACCCACCCAGGCAGCACCCAAGGCCAGGATTGAACCTGGCTCTCTGATGCTGTGAGGCAGCAGCTCTACCCGCTGCCCCCACTGTTGCCAGACTTGTGGGTGAACTAGAGGGTCTATGAGGAGGGGTAGGAGCAGTCACCAGAGAGGTATTGATAGATTGATATGGGGGGGGGGGGGGGAGAGATAGTGGGCTTGAGAAAGGCTGGGCATGTGTAGCCGTTATCTAATTCAGCAGTGAAGCCACCCTGACTCCTCATTCTCCAACATCAAATGCAATGTTATATGTTTACAGCCTCTCCTTCTTCGACTGGAGCTGGGGTAGAAAAAGCCACAAAGTGCTGGAAAGACTCAGCGGGTCAGGCAGCATCTCTGGAGAACATGGATAGGTGACATAATCTTTGCTTATACAGATGGGGTACTGATTGGGGATGATCAGCCAATGGTCACATTGAATGGTGGTGCTGGCTCGAAGTGCTGAGTGGCCTACTCCTGACGATTTGCGTCGAGACCCTTTTTCAGACCCAACCCAAAGAGTGTTGCCTGTCCATGTCCTCCAGAGATGCTGCCTGACCCACTCCTTTGCTGCGGCACTTTGTACTTTGTCTCCTTTTCACCTCTATCCTTTGCCACTCACTCCACCCGTTTGTTAATCAAACCTTCCCCACCTGTATCCACCTATCACTCGCCTGGTTTTGTCAGGCCCCGCCTCCTTTTCAGCCCTCCCCACCCCCCCCGTACAATCAGTCTGAAGAAGGGTCCCGACCCAAAACATCTCCTGTCCATGTTCTCCAGAGATGCTGTCTGACCCGCTGAGTTACTCCGGCACTTTGTATCTTCTTTAGATCATGATCCATTGTCAGATTTGAGGTTATGATTATCAAACATTATTTACCTCAGATGGACAAGGATTGTCCTGGAATTACTCCGGCACTTTATTCCTTTTTTTGTAAACCACCATCTGCAATTCCTTGGGTTTTTTTTTCATCCCTCGAGCTTTTTCTGCCATTCGGCGAGGTCATGTAACCCAACTCCATGCACCTGCCTTTTCCCTCAAATCCCTTGAGACTTTAATCATTGGGAACTCTTCTCTGTTATTATACATCAAATTAACAATTGACCTGGTAATGCCCGACATTTACGCAATGGGTTCCAAGCTTCCACTGCTCGATCCCTAAACGTCAGCTAGTCCTTTTCTCCAGAGATGCTGTCTGACCTGCTGAGTTACAATTTATACCGAAGCCAGTTAACCTACAAACTTGGAGGCCTTTGGAGTGTCTTTTTGTGTCTATCTTTTTTGTGTCCATCATCTTTTTGTGTGCTCCCATCAGTTCATAAGTTATAGGAGCAGAATGAGGCCATTCGGCCCGTCAAGTCTATTCCACCATTCAATCATGTCTGATCTATCTCTCCCTCCGAACCCCATTCTCCCGCCTTCTCCCCATAACCTCCCCATTTATTATTAATGTTTTATGTGTCAGTCCTAACTGTCACTGTATGCCATGTTGTCACTTGCGGGCGGAGCACCAAGGCAAATTCCTTGTATGTGAGTACTTGGCCAATAAACGTGATCATTCATAACCTCGGACGCCCTTACTAATCAAAGATCTATCTATCTCTGCCTTAAAATTATCCACTGACTCGGCCTCCACAGCCTTCTGTGGCAAAGAATTCCACAGATTCACCGCCCTCTGACTAAAGAAATGTCTGCTCATCTACTTCCTAAAAGAAGGTCCTTGAATTCTGAGGCTGTGGCCTCTGGTCCTAGACTCTCAGGAAACAGAGAGCAGGAACTTCGCTGTATCTCTAACTTCGGAAAAGTCTGGCTCAGCATTGTAGACTATCTTTGCATCTATCCTCCCCAACCAGCAGAGATTGTTTTTATCTCCGTCTATCCCACTATTTCTCATCATGACTTCTTAAAAAGGTAAACTGATCACCGCTTAACATTTCAAACTTTCGAGAATGCCACCTTAATCTGTGGAATCTCAAAAGTTGACCCTTGGATTCCAGACATCTGTGCTTCGTTCCCTTCAAGTGCGAATCTGTGGCAGAATCTATAAATGACAAAATGCAGTCTCATTCTCCTGGAAGTTGTTATTCTACAGCCATAGATTTTGCTTTTTTTCCTGATAAAATAATTGATAAAGTGCAAGAGGGAACTGAGTGAGGGATTTGAGAAAATTGGATTTGACTGAAGAGATAGTGAGATGGATACGTTGATAGGGGAAGGTGGCATTTGATAAGAGTAGCTGAGGACTAGTCGGGGAGTTGGGAGCTGGAAAAGACAGGTTTGATGTAATTGGCACGGAGACAGGGGAGAGATGAGAGGTTCTTTTGGCTTGGCATCCTATGAACTGAGATGCGCAGAGGGAACATTTTATATGTTTCTATAAGATTCCCCCTCATCCTTCTAAACTCCAGTCAATACAAGCCTAGTCTTTTTCATCTTTCCTCATATGACAGTCCCGCCATCCCAGGGATCAATCTCGTGAACCTACGCTGCACTGCCTCAATCACAAGGATGCCTTTCCTAATCACAAGGATGCCCTTTACACAACTGTTTCTTAAACGTTGGGATAGTCCCAGACTCAACTACCTCCTCTGCTGGCAGCTTGTTCCATACACCCACCACCCTTTGTGTGGAAAAAGTGACTCCTCAGATTCCTATTAAA
Source organism: Raja brachyura (assembly GCA_963514005.1). The sequence goes on from OY740789.1 coordinate 7,529,950, forward strand.
TCTTTTCCCCTTCACCTTAAACATATGTCCTCTGGTCCTCGATTCCCCAACTCTGGGCAAGAGACTCTGTGCATCTACCCGATCTATTCCGCTCATGATTTAATACGCTGGTCCTTCGAGCCCGAGTTTGGACTTTAATCATATTATCATATTTGATCATTTTCTTTGGACGTTAATCATATTTTCATGGAAGCCCTCAGCTTGGAACCAGGAGAACGTCAAACTTACATCAGTAAAGATGGCTTGTCATTTAAGGCCACACCAAGAGTCATACGAGACCTTTGGCCCAACCTGTCCATGCACCATCTGTTATCATGCAACGGAACCATCCTACGAACAACTAGAGAGCAGTCCTGAACCACTGTGTACATCAGTAGTGTTAAACATCACATGTAATAACCCTTCATAACATGCGGGTCAGAAGGACGTGTTTTGTACCAGTCTTTTGTCCAGGATTACCAGATGCTGATAGAATCGAGCGGCTGGGCTTGTACACTCTGGAATTTAGAAGGATGAGAAGGGATCCTATTGAAACGTATAAGATTATTAAGGGTTTGGACACACTAGACGCAGGAAACATGTTCCCGATGTTGGGGGAGTCCAGAACCAGGGGCCACAGTTTAAGAATAAGGGGTAAGAATAAGGGACAGAAGTTTAGGGGTAACATGAGGGGGAACTTCTTTACTCAGAGAGTGGTGGCTGTGTGGAATGATCTTCCAGCAGAAGTGGTGGAGGCAGGATCGATTTTAACATTTAAAAGTAAAGTGGATAGGTATATGGACGGGAAGGGAATGGAGGGGTATGGACTCAGTGCAGGTAGATGGGACTAGGGGAAAATAAATGGTCGGCACGGACTGGAAGGGCCGAGAAGGCCTGTTTCCGTGCTGTAATTGTTATATGGTTATATGCTAAGCCGTTTAGAACGGAGATGACGAAACACTTTTTCACACAGAGTTGTGAGTCTGTGGAATTCTCTGCCTCACAGGGCGGTGGAGGCCGGTTCTCTGGATATTTTCAAGAGAGAGCTAGATAGGGCTCTTAAAGATAACGGAGTCAGGGGATATGGGGAGAAGGCAGGAACGGGGTACTGATTGGGGATAATCAGCCATGATCACATTGAATGACGATGCTGGCTCCAAGGGCTGAATGGCCTACTCCTGCACCTATTGACCAAATAACGCGATGTGAAAAGTTGCTCAGTGAGGATTAACGGGCATTTTCTGTACATTTTTTGCGATCCGACCATTGCGGGCAATGGTGAAAGGCCTGGATAGAGTGGATGTGGAGAATGTGCAGGAAGGAGCTGTAGATGCTGGCTCACACCGAAGGTAGACACAAAAAGCTGGAGTAACTCGGCGGGACAGGCCGCATCTCGGACTGAAGAGGGGTCAACGACCCGAAACGTCACCCAATCCTTCTCTCCCGAGAGACGGCCTGTCCCGCTGAGTTGCTCCAGTGTTTTGTCCAACCGTCTGCCTAGCAACCCCTGCTCCCCGCATCTCTCTCCACCGATGAACCTGCAGGACTCACCCGCCCCTCCTCTTTCAGCTTTCATTCCCCCACCCACCCACAATCAGTCTGACGAAGAGTCCCCACCTGAAATGTCACTTGTGCATGTTCTCCAAGGGAGCTGCCTGACCCTGAGTTACTCCAGCACTTTTGGTCTTTTCTTCTAAACACAAGAGCACGGGGTCGATTTGCTGCCTGACAGCGCCAGGGATGCGGAGTTTGCACAGTACCTTCTCCCCGTGACCCGCGTGGGTTTTCTCCGAGATCCCCGGTTTCCTCCCACACTCCAAAGACACTACAGGTTTAGAAACATAGAAATTAGGTGCAGGAGTAGGCCATTCGGCCCTTCGAGCCTGCACCACCATTCAATATGATCATGGCTGATCATCCAACTCAGTATCCCGTACCTGCCTTCTCTCCATACCCTCTGATCCCCTTAGCCACAAGGGCCACATCTAACTACCCTCTTAAATATAGCCAATGAATTGGCCTCAACTACCCTCTGTGGCAGAGAGTTCCAGAGACCCACCACTGTCTGTGTGAAAAAAGTCCTTCTCATCTCAGTCCTAAAGGATTTCCCCCTTATCCTTAAGCTGTGACCCCTTGTCCTGGACCTCCCCAACATCGGGAACAATCTTCCTGCATCTAGCCTGTCCAACCCCTTAAGAATTTTGTACGTTTCTATAAGATTCCCTCTCAATCTCCTAAATTTTAGAGAGTATAAACCGAGTCTATCCAGTCTTTGTTCATAAGACAGTCCTGACATCCCAGGAATCAGTCTGGTGAACCTTCTCTGCACTCCCTCTATGGCAATACTGTCCTTCCTCAGATTTGGAGACCAGAACTGTACGCAATACTCCAGGTGTGGTCTCACCAAGACCCTATACAACTGAAGTAGAACCTCCCTGCTCCTATACTCAAATCCTTTTGCTATGAAAGCTAACATACCATTCGCTTTCTTCACTGCCTGCTGTTTGTAGGTTAATTGGCTTACGAACACTGTTAACTTAGGTTAACACTGTTTGTAGGTTAATTGGCTTGGTATAATTGTAAATTGCCACTAGCGTAGTGCAGGATAGTATTAGTCTGCGGGGATCGCTGGTCGTTGCCGACTCGTTGGGCGGAAGGGTCTGTTTCCGCGCTGTATCTCTCAACTAGACTAAGCTAAATTAACGATGACAGTGCAAAGTTCAAAAAGCCTAACAACGATCAGTAATCCATGGCTCCCTCAGACTCATCTGGCTTTCAAAGAATGAAGGTTGAAGGCAGGAGGTTGAGGACTGAGGTGCCGGAGGAGGTAGTTGAGGCAGGTTCTGTCACCATTCGGCCAGGTACATGGATAGGGTCGGTTTGGAGGGATATGGGGCAAACGCTGGCAAATGGGACTAGTGCAGATGAGGCACTCAGTTTCAGTTTAGTTTATTGTCAATCATTCTTTGTAAGAACCTTAAGGGAATGGAATAAACTCGACAGCAATATAGTCAAACCACCTTCACTAGACAGTTTTAAAGGGGGCACTAACAGCACGTTAGTATGCACAACACATCCATATGCAGAGTACGACAAATTCAGAAGGTTGTCACATGCACCGAGGTACAGTGAAAAGGTTTTTTGTCGCATGCTAACCAGTCAGCGGAAAGACAATACATGATTACAATCTGAAGAGAGGTCTCCACCCGAAACGTCGCCCATTCCTTCTCTTCAGAGGCTGCCTCAGCCGCTGAGTTACTCCAGCATTTTGTGTCTACCTATGTCATTGCAATCGATCCTTTTACAGTGTATAGATACCTGATAAGAGAATAACGTTTAGTGCAAGGTAAAGCCAGCAAAGTTTGGACTTTTGAACTGCACCACGGTGAACGTGACAGTGAGATACCTAAACCTAAACTTCCCACACTGACCTGTCTGTCCTGGGCCTCCTCCACTGGCAGAGTGAGGCCCAGCGCAGATTGGAGTAGCAGCACCTCATATTTCACTTGGGCAGCTCACACCCCAGCGGTATCAACATTGACTTCTCTAACTTCAACACATCATGTGATACGAGCACAATTAGGCCATTCGGCCCATCGAGTCCTCTCCGCCATTCAATCATAGCTGATCTATCTCTCCCTCCTAACCCCATTCTCCTGCCTTCTCCCCATAACCCCAAGAATCCATCTCTCAGCTACTACAATATCCATTGGCTTGGCCTCCACAGCCGTCTGCAACAACCCTCCCTCTCCCCATCCCTCCCCCACCCTGGTTCTCCGACTAGTTTCACTGTCCTCCTGATTAATTTTACACTTTGTACGCCTCGTTGTCACCTTCCCCTCAGCCAACAAAGATCCATTCTACCGTTCCTTGATCATCGCCTGCTTTGAGCGGTGTTTTCACTCCTCGCCCTTTCATATCTCTGTGTCTCCCCCTTCCTCTCCCCTGAGTCTGAAGAAGGTTTCTCGACCTGAAACGTCACCCGTTCCTTCACTCCTCCAGAGAGGCTGCCTGAGTTATTCCAGCATTTGGTGTCTACCTTCGATCTGAACCAGCATCTGCAGTTCTTTCCTACACAGTTCAGTGGCAGGTTCAGTTTATTGTCACGTGTACCGAGGTATCAGTGAAAAGCTTTTGTTGCGTGCTAACCAGTCAGCAGAAAGACAATACACGATTACAATCGATCCATTTACAGTGTATAGATACATGATAAGGGAATGACGTTTAGCGCAAGGTAAAGCCAGCAAAGTCCGGTCGAGGATAGTCCGAGGGTCACCAGTGAGGTAGATAGTAGTTCAGCACCGCTCTCTGGTTGTGGTGGGATGATTCAGTTGCCTGATAACAACTGGGAAGAGATTGGTCGGTGTGGGTAAGTTGGGTCCAAGCTGTACGACTCAATGATCCTATAACTCTCTATAACTAGATGGTTTAGCGGTCAGGCAGCATTCATGGGAATTTAATAAAAAATAACATGAGGCAAGATGGCGCCGTGGTAGAGCTGCAGCCTCACAGTGCCAGAGACATGGGTTCGATCCTGACTACGGACGCTGTCTGTACGGAGTTTGTACGTTCTCCCCATGACTGTGTGGGTTTTCTCCGGGTGCTCCGACTTCCTCCCACACGCCAAAGGCATCCAGGTTTCTAGGTTAATTGATTTCGGCAAAAATAGTAAACTTGTCCCTAGAGTGTGTAGGATAGTGGTAGTGCATCGTGGACTCGATGGGCCGAAGGGCCTGTTTCCGTGCCCTATCTCTAAAATCCAAAAGTAAAGTCTCGTGTTTCAGATTGAAGGTCATCATCATACTGATCAATGATTGAGCTCAATAATGGATTGGAATGCCAATCTATATATTTGATAGCTTTCGATTGGATCAAATATCGTTTTATGGAATATAGTTAACATTTGTTTTGAAAGCTGTGCGGAGAATCAGAAAACCTGTTCATCCAGTTGAAACATATTTTTAGCTTTCCGAGTCAAAAGTGTTTTATTGTCATGTGTCCCAGATAGAACGATGAAATTCTTACTTGCTGCAGCACAACAGAATATGTAAACACGGTACACTGTAAACAATATGATGAACGAGAGAAAAACGTTCAGTGTGTGTATATACGGACTAGTGTAGCTGGGGCATGTTGGCCGGTATGGGCCAGTTGGGCCGAAGGGCCTGCTTCCACACTGTGTGACTATGACTCTCTATGGCTCTATATACACACACACACCTGCGCATGCACACACACGTGCACACACACCGACACACGCACATGCACACACACATACATACATGCACATACACACGTACATATACGCACGCATACACATGCACACACCCATGCACGCACACACACGCGCGCACACACACACACTCCCACACACATGCACACACACACACCCACACATACACACACGCACACTCACACACACTCACACACACTCACTCCCACACACATGCACACACACACACTCCCACACACACACATGCACACTCACACACACTCACTCCCACACACATGCACACACACACACTCCCACACACACACATGCACACACACACACACACACACACTCCCACACACACGCACACACACACGCACGCACACACGCACACACACGCACGTGCACACACACACACACACATCCGTGGGGGCTGTCGTGATTTTGTGCAGATTAGAGCAGGCACGATCATCAGTTGCTGGAAGATCAGTGGTGGACCTCATGTTCATTAGTTAATGATTGATAGGAGCAGAATTGGGCCATTCAGCCCATCCTGTCTACTCCGATATTCAATCATGGCTGATCTATCGTTTCCACCTAACACCATTCTCCTGCCTTCGCCCCATAACCCCTGACATCCATACTAATCAAGAATGTATTCATCTCTGCCTTAAAATTATCCGTAGACTTCGCCTCCACAGCCTCCTTTGGCAAAGAATTCCACATATCCACCAGCTTCTGAGTAAAGAAATTCCTCCTCATCTCCTTCCTAAAGGAACGTCCTTTAATTCCGAGGCTGTGTTCGCTTGTCCTAGACTCTCCCACTAGTGGAAACATCCTCTCCACATCCACTCTCTTCAGGCCTTTCACTATTTGGTAAGTTACATTGAGGTCGCCCCCTCATCCTTCTAAACTCCAGCGGGTTCAGGCCCAGCGCTGTCAAACGCTCATCATATGTTAGAATAGAATAGAATAGAATGCCTCTTATTGTCATTCAAACAGCTTGGATTGAACAAAATTGCGTTTTTTACAGTCTTAACAATTACAAAAAAAAACAAGACCCACACTTAACACAGTTTACACCAACATCCATCACAGTGGATCTCCATCACCTCCTCACTGTGATGGAAGGCAAAAGTCTTATCTCTTCCCTTTGTCCTTCTCCCGCGGTCCAGCAGTCCAACTGCAGCGTCGAGGCAACTGGGGCTCTCAATGTTAAAGCCCCCGGCGGGCGAGGGTAAGTCCCGTGGCCGTTAGGCCGCGCCGGGCGATGTTAGGCCCCGCTCCGAGTCATTTAAACCCCGCGATTCCGGCGGGAGAAGTTGCCGTTGCGGGAGCTCCGAAAAGCGGTCTCCCACCAGGGACCTGCGAGCTCCCGACGTTCCCGTCCACCGGGCCTGCGGCCGGAGCCTCCGAAGCTCCGAAGTCGGGTCGCAGCCGCGCGCCATCACAGCTCTCCCCGCTCCGAAGTCGGCCAGCTCCGCGATGGCGAGTCCGCAGGCTCCGCGACTGGAGCCCTCGGGTTGGTTCCGGTTGGAGGCCGCCGCCGGCTCCTCGATGTTAGGCCCAACGACCATGGAGACCCGACATGGAAAAAGTCGGGTCCCCGTACAGGGAAGAGATTAAACGGTTCCCACCCCCCACATATACACACAGCTAAAAAATAATAAAAACTAGAATCAAAAATACATTTAACAAGACAAACATTTTAAAAAAAGACAGACGGACTGCAGTCAAGGCACTGCCGTTAGGCACCGCCACACCACACTTTTACTCATCATATGACCCGTACTACAGGAAATTCTGAAAATACTCAGCAGGTCGGACCTCGTGTGGGAAGTGAATGGAGCTAATGTTTCAGGTCAAAGAGTCTTCGTCAGAACGGGAAAAGTGTCAAAAGAAGTTCACAAGTTATAGGAGCAGAATTAGGCCATTCAGCCCATCGAGTCCACTCCGCCATTCAATCATGGCTGATCTCTGCCTCCTAATCCCATTTTCCTGCCTTCCCCCCAATAACCCTTGCCACCCGTTCCAATCAAGGATTTGTTTATCTGAATGACATGAGAATTAAGGGACAGAAGTTTAGGGGTAACATGAGGGGGAACTTCTTTACTCAGAGAGTGGTGGCTGTGTGGAATGATCTTCCAGCAGAAGTGGTGGCGGCAGGATCGATTTTAACATTTTAAAAGTAAAATGGATAGGTATATGGACGGGAAGGGAATGGAGGAGTATGGTCTGAGTGCAGGGAGATGGGACTAGGGGAAAATAAATGGTCGGCACGGACTGGAAGGGCCAAGAAGGCCTGTTTCAGTGCTGTAATTGTTATATGGTTATCTCTGCCTTAAAAATATCCACTGAATTGGCCTCCGCAGCCCTGTGTGACAATGAGTTCCACAGATTCACCACCCTCTCTGACTGAAGAAGTTCCTCCTCATCTTCTGTCTAAAAGAGCGCCTTTTAATTCTGAGTAACCTCTGGTCCTGGACTCTCCCACCAGTGGAAACATCCTCTCCACATCCATGCTGTCTATGCCTTTCATTATTGTGTTCGTTAGTCTGTGTGGAAGGTGAGGCAAGGGATACTTCTGTTAAGGGCCTGTCCCACTTGGGTGACCTAACCTGGCGAGTTTGCCCTTGACTCATACTCGCAGCATGGCCGAGACGAGGTCGGAGGAGGTCTTCGTAACTCTCCTTCATGCTCGAGGGTAGTTCCCGCGAAATCGAGGTCTCAGCTAAGTCGCGGCGTTATTTTTCAATGTGTTAAAAAATGCCCGCGTAAAAAAAAGGTCGCCGTGGAAAAAATCTATACTTAATTTACTCGTGGGTTTAGTCGTAGTAGGTCGTAGTAGGTCGGCATGTTAGTCGTAGACAATCGAGGGTAATCGAAGGTAGTCAAAGGTAGTCGTAGATAGTCTTCATCATAGTCGAAGGGAGGTCGAAGGAGATCGAAGGAGGTCGTCTTCACTCTCCACTATTCGGTGTCCAATTTTCCCGAAGCTTGTCGAAGCTAGTCTTCAACATAGTCGAAGGAGGTCTTCAACATGTCATTTTTTCAAACTCTTCTAAACTTGCCAATTAGGTCGCCCAAGTGGGACAGCCCCTTTAGGGTTAAATCTAAAGACTGTGAACAGAATCGGTTTCTGTTAAGATTTCTCCAAAGCATCAACGGCTCAATAATGATTTCATTATTTCAGATGCAGAGAATTCTGACTGGTGCGTAGTTATATTTGACAATATAATTTGATTGCAATTGTTTTACAGCCCTTGATCTCGGCAGCAGTCTGTGTTCCGTCTTTGATGTTAGATAGTCAACACTTTATAATTTAGATTAAAATACAAATTTACCAGTGGCTGCCCCTCATGTGATGCGTTGCACTGGTTCCGAGCAGGCATTTCAGGAATATCAGGCTCCATCTCTGATGTTGCCAGATGCGTTGCAGCTTCAATAAGGACGGGAATTTCATGACCTTAAATAGTTTGCAGATAAAATTGGCATTTAGTACAGAGGTCCGAGGAGCAAAGGGAGAGGCAGAGAATAAAAGCCAAGGGAGTCCAGGCGAGAGTCTGATGCATTTATCAGGAGTCAAGAGTCTAGTTTTATTGTCATACTAGACTAGGTGGGACCTGTTGGATCCCAGTCACACGGGAGGCCTGGTTCCCCCCCCAACGCAACCCATTCCCCCAAAGCAATATTCCACCACTCACTCCTTCCCCCAACGCAACCCGTTCCCTCAACGCAATATTCCATCACTCACTCCATCCCCCAACGCAACCAATTCCCCCAAAGCAATATTCCACCACTCACTCCTTCTCCCAACGCAACCCATTCCCCCAACGCAATATTCCACCACTCACTCCATCCCCCAACGCAACCCATTCCACCAACGCAATATTCCACCACTCACTCCTTCCCCCAACGCAACCCGTTCCCCCAACGCAATATTCCACCACTCACTCCATCCCCCAACGCAACCCATTCCCCTAACGCAATATTCCACCACTCACTCCATCCCCCAACGCAACCCATTCCCCCAACGCAATATTCCACCACTCACTCCTTCCCCCAACGCAACATATTCCACCACTCACCCATAGCCCCTAACTGCGCAGGGGGGTGTGTGGGTGGGGGGGGGGGGGTGGTGAGTGTGTGTGTGTGGGCGGGTGGGTGTGTGTGGGCGGGTGGTTGTGTGGGATGGGGGGGCTTGTGGGGGGGAGGGGAGTGCTCCACCAGCTGCGCCATCCTGCTACCCTTGCTCACGAGATGGCTTTAAGAGCAAGAGCTTTGCGGTTTGCATGCGTTCCCTATGAGTTGTAGTCACTCCAGGTACTTGAGTTTCCCCCCACATCCCAAAGAAGGGTCTCCACACGAAACGTCACCTGTACCTTCGCTCCGTAGATGCTGCCTCACCCGCTGAGTTTCTCCAGCATTTTTGTCTACCAAAGATATGCAGATGACTTGCATTGTAAACTCGTCATCGTGGCTATCCCTCGAGGTCGAGGATGATGGTCTGCGTTCTGTTGTTTTTATGGACTCTCAGGTGGCTTGTGAGTCCAATCCTGGCTTTGAAAGTTCTTGTGCATTCAGGACCGGTAATTCCACATGGCAGATCGGGCTTTGGTTGTTGCTGCCCCCCTTTCCGTTTCCTTCTCGTTTCTTCTAACTCTGCGCATCCCTTGGCTTCGAAGGTCAATGTTCCTTCATGGATGATGGTTCGCCAGAGTTTCCTGCCCTTGGCGTTGGTTTCCCAATTGTCGATGTCGATCTCACGTTTCTTCACGCTGGCTTTCAAGGCGTCTTTAAATCTCTTCTTTTGTCTGCATCGCTCACATTTGCCTTCTTTAAGCTGGGAGTAGAAGGTTTCGTAAAGTAGCATTGTAAATTAACCTAGGTGTGTAAGATGTGGACATAAGGAAATGAGTGCGATTGGTATAAATGGGTGCTTATTGTACTGCACCAACACAGTGGGCTGAAGGGCAAGTTTCCGTGCTCCAGGAGACTGACTAACGCTATCTTTAGCCTTTAGAGATACAGCGTGGAAACGGCCCCTTCGGCCCATCGAGTCCACATCGAGCCCGTACACCAGCTGGATCCTACACGCTTTGCCAATTCACAATTGCACCGAAGCCAATTAAACTACAAACCTGTACGTCTTTGGAGTGTGGGAGGAGACAGGAGCACCCGGAGAAACGTACAAAACTCCGTACAGACAGCACGCGTAGTCAGGATGGAACCCGGGTCTCTGGCGCTGCAAGGCAGCAACTCTACCGCTGCGCCACCGCGCCGCCTGGCGCAGTTATCTCCCCGTGACTATTTCTCGAGATTTTCAGACGTAATCTCCCCGCTCGGATTTGATGAAGGCAGTGGAGGACAATTCACTGGATGTTCTCAAGAGAGAGTTAGATTTAGCTCTTCGGGCTAAAGGCACCAAGGGATATGAGGAAAAAGCAGGAACGGGGCACTGATTCTGGATGATCAGCCATGATCATATTGAATGGCGGTGCTGGCTACGAAGGGCCGAATGGCCTCCTCCTGCACCTATTTTCGATGTTTCTATGTGTCGAGTACAGCAGACGTTTGCAAATGAATGTACCTCATAGCTCTCTCTTTTTTTTTGTATGACTGTTAATTTAAAAAATAATAATTTGTATGAATGTAAGGGAAAGAGAATTTTGTTGTCTCTTAATTGAAGACAATAACAATAAATTAAATCAAATCAAAATCGGTCTTTCGCAACTCTAGAATTGAGCTCACTGTAGGAATGGGCAGATTTTCCTTTTAGTCTTTGCAGTGAAGACAGGCAGAGGATTGCAGAGCTGAAGATTCATCTGCTGTAGGTCAGCTGAGGAGAGGTTAGACAAGGACTTCAGTCTTTCCGTGTCCCCATTTGAACGCACAACTAAAAGGCGCAGCTTTTCCGTGAGCAGGGTTGTGCCCGAGGTTCTGCTCTATAATGAGTCACGGGAGATCAGAGACTGCTGTGTTCTTTGCTCCCTCTGTAACATGGAGAAACGTACAAAACTCAGTACAGACAGCACGCGTAGTCAGGATGGAACCCGGGTCTCTGGCGCTGCAAGGCAGCAACTCTACCGCTGCGCCACCGTTATCTCCCCGTGACTATTTCTATCTCCCGCTCCCACCCAACTCTGCCACACAGCGTAACGCACTAAACGTCATTCCCTTATCATCCCTTGGGCGGTCACGGTGGCGCAGCGGTAGAGTTGCTGCCTTGCAGACCCCGGGTTCGATCCCGACTACGGGTGCCGTCCGTACCGAGTTTGTACGTTCTCCCCGTGACCTGCGTGGGTTTTCTCAGAGAACTTCGGCTTCCTCCCGCACTCCGAAGACGTGCAGGTTTGCAGGTTGTGTAAGAAGGAACTGCAGATGCTGGTAAAATGGAAGGTGGACACAAAATGCTGGAGTGACTCAGCGGGTGAGGCAGCATCTGTGGAGAGAAGGAATGGGCAAAGTTGCAGAGCTGAAGATTCATCTGCTGTGGGTCAGCTGAGGAGAGGTTAGACAAGGACTTCAGTCTTTCCGTGTCCCCATTTGAATGCACAACTAAAAGGCGCAGCTTTTCCGTGAGCAGGGTTGTGCCCGAGGTTCTGCTCTATAATGAGTCACGGGAGATCAGAGACTGCTGTGTTCTTTGCTCCCTCTGTAACATGGCTCCCACCTAACTCTGCCACACAGCGTAACGCACTAAAACGTCATTCCCTTATCATCCCTTGGGCGGTCACGGTGGCGCAGCGGTAGAGTTGCTGCCTTGCAGACCCCGAGTTCGATCCCGACTACGGGTGCCGTCCGTACGGAGTTTGTACGTTCTCCCCGTGACCTGCGTGGGTTTTCTCAGATACCTTCGGTTTCCTCCCGCACTCCGAAGTCGTGCAGGTTTACAGGTTGTGTAAGAAGGAACTGCAGATGCTGGTAAAATGGAAGGTGGACACAAAATGCTGGAGTAACTCAGCGGGTGAGGCAGCATCTGTGGAGAGAAGGAATGGGCAAGGTTTTGGGTCGAGACCAAGGGTCTCGCGGGGTGACGCCCGCTTGTTCATGAGTCGTCTATAATCTCTCTGAGAAATAAGAGTTCATTGTTTCACAGTCACAAGGTTTTGAGAGTGCAGCAAAGACTGATTACCTCGCCTAGATAACAAACTGCAAATCTTCGATGGGCGATGTCGTTGATGGAATAAATGTTGTATATCACGTTCTACAACATTTAAGTAATATGAGAAAATAGGAATTCTCTGGGGATGTATCACATGTTGAGTGGGGGAATTTTTTAGTTCTGCCATATTTATGTCAGGGATACAAAGGTCGGAAAATCTGAAAGGGAAGTAAAAAATCTCACATTTCACACCGGACATGGGGGATCTCGACCCGAAATGTCACCCATACCTTCTCTCCAGAGACGCTGCCTGTCCCGGCATTTTGTGCCTACCATGGCACAATCCCAGGCAGGTTTGCACCATTGCCAGCGAGCAGCCCAGACCCAGCCCAGGCACATGTGATTCATCGAACGGCACACCTCAGAAACAGGCCCTTCGGCCCACAGTGTCTGTGCCGAACATGATGCCAAGACCAAACCTTATCAGTCTGAAGGAGGGTCTCGACCCGAAACGTCACCCATTCCTTCTCCCCCGAGGTGCTGCCTGCCACGCTGAGTTACTAGCGTTTTGTGTCTATCTTTGATTTAAACCAGCATCTGCAGTTCTTTCCGACACACCAAATCTTATCTGCCAGCTTTATGTCCCTGTTCCCTATCTCCTGGCAAAGTAGGTTCCCTGTGAAGGGAGGAACCGCAGAATCTGCTTTACATCGAAGACGGACACAAAAAGCTGGAGTAACTCAGCGGGACAGGCGGCATCTCTGGAGAGAAGGAATGGGTGAAGCCCTTCTTCAGACTGAGAGTCAGGGGAGAGGAAAACGAGAGATATAGAACGAAATGAATGCAAAAAAAGTAGTGATGTTAAAGGAACCAGGCCGTTGTTAGCTGTGGGCTAGGTGAAAACTAGTTACAGACAATGAAGCTCACCAGGACGACATTGTACAACGACTGGGGTGGGGGAGGGGGGGGACGGAGAGAGAGAGGGGGATGCAAGGTTACATGAAGTTAGAGAAGTCAATGTTCATCCCGCTGGGGTGTAAGCTGCCCAAGTGAAATGTGAGGTGCTGCTCCTCCAATTTGCGCTGGGCCTCACTCTGTCAATGGAGGAGGCCCGGGACAGAAAGGCCAGTGTGGGAATGGGAGGGGGAGTTGAAGTGCTGAGCAACCGGGAGGATCCATGTTAGGCCGATTGTTGGCTAGAGGCAAATGTGAGTCCAAGAGGGTCACAACATTGCAAACGGTGCGACAGGTTCATCAACGTTTAGTGGAGGTAGGAGGGGAGGGGGGAAGGGGGGAGCGGGGGAGGGGGGAGCGGGGGAGCGGGGGGGGGAGGGAGAGGTGGGGAGGCTAGAGGGGTTTTTATAGAAGCTACCTATAATTGAAGAATTCAATGTTTACCATTAGGTTGTAAACTGCCTAAGTAAAATATGAGGTAGGAACAGGCCCTTCGGCCCACCGAGACCACGCTGACCAGCGATCCCCATACACTAGCACTATGCTACACACACTAGGGACAATTTACCCTTTTTACCACAGCCAATTAACCTACAAACCTATACGTGTTTGGAGTGTGGGAGGAAACCGGAGCACCCGGAGAAAGCCCACGCAGGTCACGGGGGGAACGTACAAACTCCGCACAGACAGCACCCGTAGTCAGGATCGAACCCGGGTCTCTGGCGCTGCAAGCGCTGTAAGGCAGCAACTCTACCGCTGTGCCACCGTGCCGCCCAGAAGCCTTTCTTCCACTATGCGTTGGGCCTCACTCTAGCTATGGAGGAGGCCCAGGACAGAAAGATCAGCGTGGGTAGGAAGGAACTGCAGACGCTGGTTTAAACCGAAGATAGGCACAAAAAAGCTGGAGTAAAGGGCCTGTCCCACCAGCATGCAACTCTATGCGATGAGCGCGACCTAACGTGGTCGCTTGAGCCGTCCGGCGTCGCGGGGCCGGTCCCACTCCGATCGCCGGAGCCGTACGGAATTGTGCGGAGTTATTTGGACTCACATTTGCCCCGATATCGCGCGGGGCTCTGAAAAACTGACTATTCAAAAATTCCGCACGGCAACGGCTTGTCGGCTCGCAGTCGCCTCGACGCATTACACACCGCCCCGACATCGTGCTTCCGTGAACCTATCTGTAGGTGCCTCCGTGACCCTCTATGTGTGTGGCTCCGTGGCCCTCTCTGTGTGTGTGCCTCTGTGCCCCTCTCTGTGTGCCCCTCTCTGTCCTGGCGAGCTTACCTTAAGACTTCGCTCCAAGTTCGCCTCACTTTGCGCCGCGTTGCGCCACTCACCCGACATCCGCGCGGCCCCTGCTGCCGGTTTGGTCGCGCTTGCTGCATGCAGGCGCATGCTGGTGGGAACGGCCCTGTACAGGGGATCACCCGACCTCCGTGCGGCCCCCGCTTCTAGTTTGATCGGGTTCATCGCGTAGAGTTGCATGCTTGTAGGACAGGCCCTTTACTCAGCAGGCCAGGCAGCATCTCTGAAGAGAAGGAATGGGTGACGCTTCGGGCCGAGACCCTTCATTCTGAAGGTTGGTGCGGGAACGGGAAGGGGTGTTAAAGCGGTCTGCAGCCAGGAGATGACGCAGCAAGCCTTGGCGGTTCGAGCGCAAGCGTTCAGCGAAACGTGGTCGCTGAGTCTACGCACTGTGCCTGTCGCCAATGAACAGGAGCCCACATCAGGAACGGAGGAAGCAGTAGACGGGGTTTAAGTGCACGCTGCCTGCTTTGCCTGCCCTTTCACCGACGTGCGATTGTTGGTCTGGGGATTAGCGTGTTATTCCCGAGAGCTGAGTGGACTAAAACTGGTGAAGCTATTAATCAAAGATATGCAGAAGCAAGTGGGCTTATAGGACTATTACTAGCAGCACCCATTTCCCCCCCACCCCCTTTTTTGCCGGTTGATTTTTTTTTTCCCGCCCCCCCCCCCCCCCCTCTCTTTCCTATTCCCAAACCTAGTTTCGGTAACCAAGCATTCTCAACACAGAGTCAGCATAATGAGAGCACATTTGGCTCGGGGCGTCTTGCTGCACTCTGCAATTTAGCTCACAGGCAGTTTAAAATCAAACTCTGGAGCGCTTTTCCACCTTGCGGGCTCTTTGATGGATGAGACTGTCAGAGGAAAGACTTCTTCTCCCTCATCCTTTCACAGCCGACTCTGCGCTGACATTGACGCATCTTCCCGAGGCTGTGCTCGCGTTTTTTTTATCACCGAGCTGCTTTTTTTTGTAATCACCTGATGCTGCCAGGACTCCAGGGTCTGAGCTGCAGGGAGAGGTCGAGCAGGCTCGGGGGCGCAGGAGGATGAGGGGTGATCTTATAGCACGAAATCACGAGATGAACAGATCTGGGTAGACGCGCATGGCCTCTAGGGGAATCGAGGACCAGAGGACATAGGTTTGAGGTGAAGGGGAAAAGATTTAATGGGAATCCGAGGGGTAGCATTTTCACACAAAGGGTGGTGGGTGTACGGAACGAGCTGCCAGAGGAGGTGGTTGAGGCAGGATCTAAACATAGAAACATAGAAAGCAGGTGCAGGAGTAGGCCATTCGGCCCTTCATTATGATCATCCAGAATCAGTACCCTGTCCCTGCTTTCTCCCCACATCCCTTGATTCCATTAGCCCGAAGAGCTATCTCTAACTCTCTCTCGAATACTATCGCAACGTTTAAGAAACAGTTAGACAGGTACATGGATAGGGTAGGCACAAAAAGTTGGAGTAACTCAGCGGGACAGGCAGCATCTCTGGAGCGAGGGAATGGGTGACGTTTTGGGTCGAGACCCTTCTTCAGACCGGAGAAGGGTCTCGAATCTTTAACTCTAAACAACCATTCCAATATAACTGCTATAAAATCACATTCCCAGCATGAAAACGCATACCTCCAGATTCAGGGCCAATTCTGCAGATTCAGGGACTTTTTCCTCCAGATGTCCAGGGACCGTTTTACAGATTCAGAGACAGTTTCTTCCCAGATGTTATCAGGCAACGGATAGACCATCCTATCGCCAACGAGAGAGCAGTCCTGACCTCCCATCTACATCACTCTCAGACTATCTTTGGTCAGACTTTAGTGAACTTGCTCGAAACATTATTCCCATCATCCTGTACCTGCATGCCCTGAACCACTTGAATGTGATCGTGCATTGTCTCTCCACTGAGTGGATAGCACGCAACGACAAAGCTTTTCACTGTACACGTGTCAATAAACTAAACCAAATAAATATTTCACGGCCTATTAACTCTGGAGTTACACTCTGGAGTTTAGAAGGATGAGAGGGGATCTCATTGAAACATATAAGATTGTTAAGGGCTTGGACACGCTAGAAGCAGGAAACATGTTCCCGATGTTGGGGGAGCCCTGAACCAGGGGCCGCACAGTTTAAGAATAAGGAGTAAGCCATTTAGAACGGAGACGAGGAAACACATTTTCTCACAGAGAGTGGTGAGTCTGTGGAATTCTCTGCCTCAGAGGGCGGTGGAGGCCGGTTCTCTGGATGCTTTCAAGAGAGAGCTGGATAGGGCTCTTGAAGATAGCGGAGTCAGGGGATATGGGGAGAAGGCAGGAACAGGGTACTGATTGTGGATGATCAGCCATGATCACATTGAATGGCGGTGCTGGCTCGAACGGCCGAATGGTCGACTCCTGCACCTATTGTCTATTGTCTAATGTCTAACTATCGAAAACAATTCTGAAGTTCCGAAGGAGATTACAAAAAAAGTGGTAAACACTGCCCGGTCCATCACGGGTCTTGCATCGACCTCCCCACCATCGTAGGGGTCTACAGAAGTCGCTGCCTCAAAAAGGCCCACACCAACCACCCTCTCATATCACTCCTGCCATCGGGAAGCAGGGACAGGAACCTGGGAACAGTGACCAGGTTCAAGAACAGTTTCTTCCCAACAACCATCAGGCTCTTGAACACTGCGCAACTCGAAAACAATGAGCTATCAACTGTGGCAGGGACAGTCCCCCATCCATGTTCTCCAGAGATGCTGCTTGACCCGCTGAGCTACTCCAGCGCTTTTTTGTTGTTGGTGTAAACCAGCACCTGCAGTTCCTTGTTTCTCCTGTGGTTGCTCTAAAGACTTTCACCAGTATTGGGGTTATTAATTTACTGATTTTTTTTGGTTTATTGTCTAATTTCCCATGTGTATTGTGTTTACTGGCCTGTTAGGCCGCTGCAAATAAGAATATTATTGTTCCATTATTACTTAATATGACAGTTAAATACTCTTGTGATACAGCGTGGAAACAGACCCTTCCACCCAACATGCCCACACCGACCAACATGCCCCAGCTACATTGGTCCCACCTGCCTGCGTTTGGTCCATATCCCTCTAAACCCGTCCGATCCATGTACCTGTCTAAATGTTTCTTAAACGTTGCGATAGTCCCTGCAACTAAAGTGCCTGCCTTTCTTGACTGTGCAATTGGCCTCTATTAGTTCTGACGATTCGCAGTGGCGCAGCGGTAGAGTTGCTGCCTCCCAGCGCCAGAGTCCCGGGTTCGAACCTGACTACGGGTGCTGTCTGTACGGAGTTTGCACGTTCTGCCCATGGTTTCTGTGTGGTTGCTCTGGTTTCCTCCCACGCTCCAAAGACGTGCAGGTTTGCACAGTAGGTTAATTGGCCCCGGTAAAAAAAAATTGTAAATTGTCCCTAGTGCGTGTAGGATAGTGCTAGTGTACGGGGCGATCGGCAGTCGTCGCAGACCCGGTGGGCTGAAGGGCCTGTTTCTGCGCAGAATCTCCAAAGTCTAAGGTACCTTATAATTCAACTTTGGCAGCTTACAACCCAGTGATATGAACTTCGACTTCTCCAATTTTAGCTAACTTCTAACACCTCCTTCGCCCGCCCCCTCCGCCCCCCACATTCCTTCAATAAAAGGGCCCATTTCCACACTGTATCTCCAAACTACACTAAACTAAGACAAAGAGCAGGAAAACGCTGACGCCTGTATAAGCTGCACGCGATTAGAGACAGAATGGCAGTGCCAATTCACTCGAAAAGCATTGGGCCTCGCAAGCTGGCACCAGGCTCGGAGAGACAGAAAACTGATGAGGCGTAGGGGGCCATTTGATGCGTGCACTACAGGAATTGATGAAGGCATGGAGGTTGTTGTGTTTCCCATTGTCACGGGCTTCGCTTTGTGCCTGCCTGATCTCATTGCATTCTAGCGCCCACCACTGTCCCCCTGTACATTAGCCGCTGCTGTGGGTTGGAGATTAGGCTGGGCGCACATACTGAACCATCGCTGCCAGGCTTGGCTTGGCCTGGGAACAGCATTCATGCCCCATTCACAGCCCAGGCAGACTCTTTTTACTTCAGTTGGACCTGTAATCCAGAGATCTGGCTCTGCGGCCAGGATGAGGTGTTCCATCCCAGGACATCCGAGATGTCCTCATTCTTTATGGAAGGGTGGGGGGGGGGGGTTTCCCTCTTCCACAATAGATGAGGCACTCACGAGGGTCTCCCAAGGGTTTCGGCCCGAAACGTTGCCTATTTCCTTCGCTCCATAGATGCTGCCTCACCCGCTGAGTTTCACCAGCATGTCTGTCTGCTAGCCATGCACCTGTCCAAATGCCTCTTAAATGTTATGATAGTCTATCGACATCTTGTACCACACACCCACCACCCTTTGTATAAAAAAAGTTGCCCCTTCGGTTCCTATTAAATCGTTCCCTTAAACCCCCTCACCTTAAACCTATGTCCTCTGGTTCTTGAGTCCCCTACTCTGGGCAAAGGACTCTGCTACTAACTATGGGTGCTGTCTGCACGGAGTTTGCAGGTTCTCCCTGTGATCTCGTGGGTTGTCTCCCGGTACTAAGGTTAATTACAAGGTTAATTCCCGGGATGGCGGGACTGCCATATGCTGAGAGAATGGAGCGGCTGGGCTTGTACACTCTGCAGTTTAGAAAGATGAGAGGATATCTCATTGAAACATATAAGATTGTTAAGGGTTTGGACACGCTAGAGGCAGGAAACATGTTCCCGATGTTGGGGGAGTCCAGAACCAGGGGCCACAGTTTAAGAATAAGGGGTAAGCCATTTAGTACGGAGACGAGGAAACACGTTTTCTCACAGAGAGTGGTGAGTCTGTGGATTTCTCTGCCTTAGAGGGCGGTGGCGGCGGGTTCTCTGGATACGTTCAAGAGAGAGCTAGATAGGGTTCTTAAAGATAGCGGAGTCAGGGGATATGGGAAGCAGGCAGGAACGAGGTACTGATTGGGGATGATCAGCCGTGATCACATTGAATGGCAGTGCTGGCTCGAAGGGCCGAATGGCCTACTCCTGCACCTATTGTCTGTTGTCGACTCTGGTTTTCTCCATCATCCCAAAATCGTAGGTTTGTTTGTCAGCCCATTGACTTCAGTAAATTGTAAAATTGTCCCTAGTGTGTGTAGGTCAGTGTGACGGGCGGGGGGGGGGGGGGGGGGGTCGCTGGTAGGCGCGGACTCGGTCGGGCAAACGGCCTCGTTGCGCTGTATCTCTAAGTCTAAAGTCTAAAGTCACCTTTTTGTACCAGAGTTATTTTGATTGTGTATTCTCAAAGCTTCCATAGAATTTCCCTTGGTTAATTGGCTTTGGTAAACATGTATATTGTCTCTAGTGTGTGCAGGATAGTATTAAGGGCCTGTCCCACTTACGCAACTGTTTCGGTGGCTGCCAGCACCCGTCATAGGTCGTTGCTGGTCGCCGAAAATCTTCAACACGTTGAAAATCCAGTGGCGACCAGAACAAGGTACAACTCTTTGTGCGGCCAATTTTCGGCGCCCTGCAACGACCTATGACGGGTGCCGGCAGTCGCCGAAAAAGTTGCGTAAGTGGGGCAGGCCCCATTATTAGCGTACGGGGATCCCTGATCGGAGGGGACTCGGTGGGCCGAAGGGCCTGGTTCCACGCTGTATCTCCAAACTAACTTCAACCCGAAGAGGTTATTCCTGTAATAAAGTCACTTATCTGTGTGCGTTTTCTTCTGGGACAGGTGGATATTGAGCGTTGGAGGAAAAACCCATTTTACCTGCATTATTTTCAAGGTTGTAACGTGATGAAATCATTCCCTGATCCAAACGGACTGGATGTGAGAACATTCCTCAGAGGATAAAGCAGTTAAGACTTCACCAGGCTGGGAGATTTGGGGCAAGGGCAGGGAAGGATACATTTTAAAGTAGGTGAATGTGCAAAGATGTTGTTACCCGTCCAACGACTCTGGGACGGAAACAAAAGGCAACACTAACACACAGTGGGTCAGGCAGCATCTCTGGAGAAATGGAATAGGTGACGTTTCGAGTTTGAAGAAGGGTCCCGCCCCGAAACGTCACCCACTCCTTCTCCCCAGAGATGCTGCCTGACCCGCTGAGTTACTCCAGCATTCTGTGCCCATCTTTGGTGTAAACCAGCATCTGCAGTTCCTTTACGACACAAAGTACTGGAGGAACTCAGCGGTCAGGCAGCATCTGTTGAACAAGTTAGGTCTTTATTCTTTGGAGCGCAGAAGGTTAAGGGGGGACTTGATTGAGGTCTTTAAAATGATGAAAGGGATAGACAGAGTTGACGTGGATAAGCTTTTCCCATTGAGGTAGGGAAGATTCAAACAAGAGGGGCATGACATGAGAATTAAGGGACAGAAGTTTAGGGGTAACATGAGGGGGGAACTTCTTTACTCAGAGAGTGGTGGCTGTGTGGAATGATCTTCCAGCAGAAGTGGTGGAGGCAGGTTCGATTTTAACATTTAAAAGTAAAGTGGATAGGTATATGGACGGGAAGGGAATGGAGGGGTATGGTCTGAGTGCAGGTAGATGGGACTAGGGGAAAATAAATGGTCGGCATGGACTGGAAGGGCCGAGAAGGCCTGTTTCCATGCTGTAATTGTTATATGGTTATATGTCATATGGTTATCTGTGGAAGGGATTGACAGATGATATGTCAGGCCAGGACTATTTTGGTTTATTTTGTATACTTTAGACATACAGCGTGGAATCAGGCCCTTCGGCCCACCAAGTCCATGCCGACCAGCGATCCCCTCACACTAGCACTATCCTACACATACCAGGGACAATTTACAATGACACCAAGCCAATTCACCTACAGAATTGTACGCCTTTGGAGGGTGGGAGGAAACCGGAGCGCCCGGAGAAAAACCCACACACTCCGTACAGACAAGCAGCCGTGATCGGCAGTTCCCTCCTGCACAAGGGTTCTGGGATGTCACTCCAAGCTACACTGGGTCAGCGATGGGAATGGTGGCCAAAAAGCTCTGTACAGAGGTTCCTTTGAGAGAAAGAGTCTGATTGCTGCTGCAGCCTGCGGTGATGGCCACGGCTGCAAGATTGAAAAGTTTGTTACCGACATGATAAATTCAGCCCCTAAGGCTTATCCTGTCGCTGCACCTTAAGTAGGTTGTGTGACAGGTACGCAGCAGAGTTACAGACAGGGCTGAGAGATGCAGGCGCTGAAGGTGCTGGCGATGGAAGCCGTTAGCTGCTTGAGAGTCGCGGAAACAGGCCCTCCATCCAACGGACACCGCGCCGACCAGCGATCACCCGTTCACACACTAGTTCTATGTTTAGACAATAGACAATAGACAATAGGTGCAGGAGTAGGCCGTTCGGCCCTTCAAGCCAGCGCCGCCATTCACTGTGATCATGGCTGATCATCCCCAATCAGTACCCTGTTCCTGCCTTTTCCCCATATCCCATGACTCCGCTATCTTCAAGAGCCCTATCTAGCTCTCTCTTGGAAGCATCCAGAGAATCAGCCTCCACTGCCTTCTAAGGCAGAGAATTCCACAGATTCTCAACTCTCTGGGTAAAACAGTTTTTCCTCATCTCCATTCTAAATGGCCTACCCCTTATTTTTAAACTGTGGCCCCTGGTTCTGGACTCCCCCAACATCAGGAACACGTTTCCTGCCTCTAGCGTGTCCAATCCCTTACTAATCTTACACGTTTCAATAAGATATCCTCTCATCCTTCTAAATTCCAGTGTGCACAAGCCCCGCCGCTCCATTCTGTGCAGAGATTTAGTGCAGAGATACAGCACGGAAATAGGCCCTTCGGCCAACCGAGTCCGCACCGACCATCGATCACCCGTTCACAGACTAGTTCTATGTTTAGTTTACAGATGCAGTGCGGAAACAGGCCCTTCGGCCAACCGAGTCCGCGCCGAACATCGATCACCCTTTACACTAACCTATACACACTAAGGACAATTTTACAACTTACGGAAGCCAAATAACCTACACACCCGCAAGATTTGGAGTGTGGGAGGAAACCGGAGCAACCGGAGGAAACCCACGCCGGTTACGGGGAGAACGTGCAAACTCCGTACAGACAACACCCGTAGTCAGGATCGAACCCCAGTCTCTGGCGCTGTGAGGCAGCGACTCTACCGCTGCGCCACCGCGCCAGCACTGGAAACATCTGGAACTTGTCCTGGAAACATCTGCAGTGGCCTTGAACAATTGTCACCGGAGACCGATTCAAACTGGCAGAAGAAATATCCTCAGGACAATTAGCGACAAACTTGTCGGAGACTATTATGATGCATAATCCCCATTTCTGTGCTGAGCATTCAGAGGGTGAGCATTACAGCTTTTATGTGAAAGATAAGGTGGTAGAGTTGCTGCCTTACAGCGCCAGAGAC
Source organism: Raja brachyura (assembly GCA_963514005.1). The sequence continues at coordinate 7,552,892 of OY740789.1, forward strand.
CCCGGGTTCCATCCTGACTACGGGTGCTGTCTGTACGGAGTTTGCACGTTCTTCCTGTGACCTGCGTGCTCCGGGTTCCTCCCACACTCCACAGACATACAGGTTTGTAAATGCCTTCTGCAAACTATCCCCAGTGTGTAGGACAGAACTAGTATGGCCTTGGTGGGCCGAAGGGCCTGTTTTCACATTGTATCTCAACTATACTATATATGCTATACTAAATATACTCAACTACACTAACTCAACTAACCTATAATCCAGAAGTTCGAAGAAGGGTCTCAACCCGAAACGTCGCCCATTCCTTCGTCCCAGAGATGCCGCCTGTCCCACTGAGTTACTGTAGCGTTTTGTATCTATCTTTGGTATAATTATTAGGATTGTATGATTCATTTAAGTTGACATAATCCCAATTTCCTCAGTTATTGCTTCAATCTAGTAAATTGCAGGGACAAATATGCTGGGCTGTTGAGACCAAATGGCCAGTATTTGCCAATCCCATGCGTCCTAATTTGCTGTTACCCGGACAAGAGAACCACCTTAAATAAAACACTGCAGAAGATAGAAGGAAAGGGTGGCACGGTGGTGCAGCGGTAGAGTTGCTGCCGGGTGCGAACCCGACCACGGGTGCTGTCTGTACGGAGTTTGCACGTTCTCCGCCTGATCTGTGTGGGTTTTCTCCGAGATCTTCGGTTTTCCCCCCACACTCCAAAGTCGTGCAGGTACGGAGGTAAATTGGCTCGGTATAAGTGTAAATTGTCCCCAGTGCGTGTGTAGGCTTGTGTTGGTGTGCGCGGGGATCGCTGGTCGGCGCGGACCCAGTGGGCCAAAGGGCCTGTTTCCGCGCCGTATCTCCAAACTAAACTAAACCTCGAGACGCCGGGGACAGTTCCACATCAACAACAAACACCCGGATGTGGATTGGGACTGCGTGGGTGTCCATGGGCGTACCTCTGACCTGTCGGAAGCATGAGAAGTCAGAAGGGAAGCCGTGCGGAGCAAGAGCAAATTCACCCAGTTGGTTGAGAGTTGTTAGATAATAGGCAATAGGTGCAGGAGTAGGCCATTCAGCCCATCAAGCCAGCACCGCCATTCAATGTGATCATGGCTGATCATCCCCAATCAGTACCCCGTTCCTGCCTTCTCCCCATATCCCATGACTCCGCTATCTTTAGGAGCCCTATCTAGCTCTCTCTTGAAAGTATCCAGAGAACCGGCCTCGACCGCCCTCTGAGGCAGTGAATTCCACAGACTCACAACATGTTGAAAATCCAGCGGCGACCAGAACAAGGTACGACTCTTTGGGTGACTGAGGAGACTACTCACGACCATGCAGGCTTCACCCCGCGACATGTCACACTCAGGAGTTTAGAAGGATGAGAGGGAATCTTATTGAAACATATAAGATTATTAAGGGTTTGGACACGCTAGAGGCAGGAAACATGTTCCCGATGTTGGGGGAGTCCAGAACCAGGGGCCACAGTTTAAGAATAAGGAATAAGCCATTTAGAACGGAGACGAGGAAACATTTTTTCTCACAGAAAGTTGTGAGTCTGTGGAATTCTCTGCCTCAAAGAGGGCGGTGGAGGCGGGTTCTCTGGATACTTTCAAGAGAGAGATAACCATATAACCATATAACAATTACAGCACGGAAACAGGCCTTCTCGGCCCTTCCAGTCCGTGCCGACCATTCGTTTTCCCCTAGTCCCATCTACCTGCACTCAGACCATACCCCTCCATTCCCTTCCCGTCCATATACCTATCCACTTTACTTTTAAATGTTAAAGTCGATCCTGCCTCCACCACTTCTGCTGGAAGATCATTCCACACAGCCACCACGCTCTGAGTAAAGAAGTTCCCCCTCATGTTACCCCTAAACTTCTGTCCCTTATAGGTAGGGCTCTTAAAAATTAGGCCATTCGGCCCATCAAGTCTACTCCACCATTCAATCATGGCTGAGTGGAGTCGGGGGATGTGAGGAGAAGGCAGGAACGGGGTACTGATTGTGGATGATCAGCCATGATCACATTGAATGCCGGTGCTGGCTCGAAGGGCCGAATGGCCTATTCCTGCATCTATTGTCTATTGCCTATTGTTTTATGACTGTTAGCAGACCAATGTCCCTCCTGGGTTGAATAAAGTTCTATCATATTGTGTGATAGCGTGTCCATGCATTGCATTGCTCCTGACTGCTGCAGTTGCTTGTACAAACACTGACTGCAGTTCACCAGTAACGTGCTGGCTGTGCGCTGCCCTGGAGTGTCCCGTTGACTTGGTAATGGAGCCTCATCCTTCATGTATTGTCCAGCTTTCATCCCCAGCTCAGGAGGCAGCCAGCCGTACCACCAGATGGACCTTCATATTTTATAAACCTGCTTTTCTTCTCAGCGAATGGATCCAATCTGGAGCAGTCGTACATTCCTGTACGATTTGAAAGGCTGGTGGAAAGATTTTTCCATTTACCGCAATAACCCCCCAGACAGCAGATGTATACCCCGCTTTCAATCTGTGTAGAGAGGCACTGCAGATGCTGGCTTACACCGAAGATAGACATAAAACACTGGACTAACTCGGCCAGCCATAAATCCATAAGTGATAGGAGCAGAATTAGGCCATTCGGCCCACCACGTCTACTCCGCCATTCAATCATGGCTGATCTCATGGTTTAAGAAAGAACTGCAGGTGCAGGAAAAATCGAAGGTAGACAAAAATGCTGGAGAAACTCAGCGGGTGAGGCAGCATCACTGGAGAGAAGAAATGGGTGACGTTTCTGGTCGAGACCCGTCTTCACTGATCATGGCTGATCTATCTTTCCCTCTCAACCCAACTCAGCGGGACAGGCAGCATCTCTTGAAAGAAGGAATGGGTGACGTTTCAGGTCGAGACCCTTCTTCAAACATTCGTAAATTCTGAAGAATGGTCTCGACCCCGAACGTCACCTATCCATGTTCTCCAGAGATGCTGCCTGACCCACTGAGTTACTCCAGCACTTTGTGTCCTTTTGTTTCTTCAATTCAGGACTTTTCTAGACCAGGGTCACTGAGTACATTGTAGAAGGATTCTGTGCAGCTTTTGAACATGAGCTGCAAGCAATTGATTGCAATGGGAAATTGTAAGGAATGGTACAAGGATATCACATCTGAAAGGATGGATTTCTTTAGACAGAGGGTGGTGAATCTATGGAATTCGTTGCCACAGAAGGCTGTGGAGGCCAAGTCAATTGATATTTTTAAGGCAGAGATAGATAGATTCTTGATTAGTACGGGTGTCAGTGGTTATGGGGTGAAGGCAGGAGAATGGGGTTGGGAGGGAGTATTAGATCGGCCATGATTGAATGGCGGAGTAGACTTGATGGGCCGAATGGCCTAATTCTGCTCCTATCACTTATGACCTTATGAAATATATTTGGACTTTGTGTCACAACCCCTTTCTGACCTGCATTGGAAAGCCTAGCGTAGGTAAATAGATTATTTGTTTTACAAATTTACAACTCAATTTTAAGTTTTTAAATCTATTTCTCGAAAATACTTTCGAACAGACAGCACCCGTAGTCGGGATCGAACCCGGGTCCCTGGCGCCACAACGCTCTCGCTGCGCCACCGTGACCACACACGGTAGGTGGCCGTATTCCTACACTGATACGTGTCAATATTCTTCTTTTAACAGAGTTACTGCAAAAAATGTGTCGGCAGGATGAAGAGATGAGAGCATTGGAGGGACGATACAATGTGAGTACAACGTTCTTCTGGCCAAAGTTAGAATCTAATGGGCCTGTCCCACTTAGGGCGACTGCAGGAGACTATGCGGTCGCCGCATGTTCGTGGGCGGTTGCCGGGGAGTCGCCTTCGTGGTCGCGAGGAGTTCCCGCATTCTGGGAACTAGTCGCGACCAAATTATGGTCACCATGAATTTTTCAACATGTTGAAAAATTAGCGGCGACTCGAATGAAGCCGCCATGGAGAGTGGCGAGAATTCTCATTGCGTAGGTGGGTCGTCAGGAGGTCCTAGTGGGTCGCCAGGAGGTCGAAGGTTCTCGGAGGTTGTAGCCGGTGCGTACCGGTGAATTTCATTGGCTCATTGGGGATAAATAAAACGTGAGCAGTAGTTTTCAGAACCAAGGATAAGCGACCGGTAATGTTAAATGTCCGCCGAGCTTCACGGACGTGTATCTCTGGCTTCTGAAAAGCTGTCTCCACTCCTTCTCCCCCCTTCTACTCCCTCTCCCCCCCCCCCCCCACCTTTTAAAGGACATATCGTTCATCGTGCTTTAGCTGTCTAAATTACAGCGCCAACCTTCCTGTTTATCGAGGTGTGTGTCTGTATCACCTTAGATTTGCACCGTGTGAATTTCACTCAGACAGCGCTCCCCCCCGCTTGCCCTGTCCCCCGCCTGCATAACGGGCTGGTGAAGAAAGCGATGTGTGTGTGTGTGTGTGTTCCACTCTGACAGTCGCCGTTCCAGTTGCCGGTTTTTCAGGCGACTGCCGGCAACTTGACAGTCACCGGCAGTCCGCTGAAAAATCGCCGGAGTGGGACAGGCCCATAATTAAGATACGGGACAATTGAGAAGAATGGCAAGCGTAAACCAAGGAAGCCTACCCTACCAGTAGAGTCTCAACATTTAACAAATGGTCTCAGATGAATGGAGAATCAGGATACTTAGCCACAGGTAACATCTCCCATGTCGTCCCAGGGGTAAAGGGGGAAATCGCAAGTCCTTGGTGCGGGCTATGCGGTGCCCTGGGGTGATGTGATGACTCGATAACTTGAGCCTCATTCGTCATATATTGTCCATCGCGTCACGCTTTCATCTCCAGCTCAGGAGGCAGCCATCCGTATCACCAGATGGACCTTCATATTTTATAAACCTGCTTCTTTCTTCTAAAAGACAGGAGCTAATCTGGAGCAGTCGTACATTCTTGAACTCTGTGGAAAGATGTTTCCATTGACTGCGATAACCTCCCGGTCAGCCGATCTATACGGGAGTTTCGATCTGTGCAGGAAGGAACTGCAGATGCTGGTTTACACCGAAGAGAGACATGCTGGAGTAACTCAGCGAGTCATGAGTTTATAAGTGATTGGAGTAGAATTAGGCCATTCGGCCCATCAAGGCTACTCTGCTTTCCAATCATGGCTGATCTATCTCTCCCTCCTAACCCCATTCTCCTGCTTTCTCCCCATAACCTCGTCCTATCCTACACACCAGGGACAATTTTTACAATTTCTACCAGAGCCAATTAACCTACAAATCTGAAGTCTGAAGAAGGGTCTCGACCCGAAACGTCAACTATTCTTTTTCTCTGGTGATGCTGCCTGACCCGCTGATTGGGGATGATCAGCCATGATCACATTGAATGGCGGTGCTGGCCCGAAGGGCCGAATGGCCTACTCCTGCACCTGTTGTCTATTGTCTGTTGTCTATTGAGTTACTCCAGCATTTTGCGTCCATCCGTGCATCTGCTTTTGTATTCTAAATTTTGCTTTACCTTTTAAGAAAGACAAATGCTCTGTGAAAATTCCAGTTATTCCTTGCTCTTCCGTACTAAATGAGCAGAAAATATTATTTACCAACGCTGGATGAATGGGGAGGAATCAAGAGGGCTCAATTGTCATATGTACTGATAACGGAACAATGACATTTTTAGACAGACACAAAAAGCTGGAGTAACTCAGCGGGACAGGGCAGCATCTGTGGAGAGAAGGAATGGGTGACGTTTCGGGTCGAGACCCTTCTTCAGACTGGTTAGGGACAAGGGAAACGAGAGATATAGACGGTGATGTGGAGAGATAAAGAACAATGAATGAAAGATATGCAAAAAAGTAACGATGATGAATGAATGAATAAGTTTATTGGCCAAGTATTCACATACAAGGAATTTGCCTTAATGCTCCCCCCGCAAGTGACAAATACAGTGACAGTTAGGAATGACACATTAAATATAAAACATTGATAATAAAACATTATTGATTAAACGTATGGATTAAATAAAATACCAGAGAAAAAAGAAAAAGGCTATTATTGGCTGTTGGGTGAAAACATGAAGCTGGTTTGTCTTGGGTGGGGGAGGGATAGAGAGAGAGGGAATGTCGGGGTTAGTTGAAGTTAACTAAATCAATATTCATGCCACTGGGTTGTAAACAGCCCAAGGTAAATATTAGATGCTGTTCCTCCAATTTGCGTTTAACCTCACTCTGACAACGGTGAAGGCCTAGGATAGAGTTCTACTACATTGTCTACATAAAGCAACATTTTATCTCTGTTTGCTTTGTTGTTATCCTCTCCCAGCTAACAACGATCTATTCTTGGTATGTGCAGGAGGGAACCCAACCCTTCTGCAGCATTTTGTGTCTATCTTCGGTGCAAACCAGCATCTGCAGTTCCTTCCCACACTTTGTGCCTGCTCCACTGGGCAAAACTCCTCGAGATAGGACCACTTTGAAGAAGCTCCACCTGTCTCCGACGAGACTCAGTCTGAAGAAGGGTCTCAACCCGAAACGTCACCTGTTCCTTCTCTCCAGAGATGCTGCCTGCCCCGCTGAGTTACTCCAGCATTTTGTGACTATACCTCAGTTCTCAGTTCAGTTTAGTTAGAGCTCCGTGCTCAGTGGCTCTTCTCCATATTAAGAGCACGCAAGCCAGCAATTCCCATGTGCCATTGAGTTTAGTTTAGTTTGGAGATACAGCATGGAAACAGGCCCTTCGGCCCACCGATTCCGCACCGACCAGCGATCCCCGCACACTAAGGGACAATTGTACATTCATACCAAAGCCAATTAACCTACAAACCTACGCACGTCTTTGGAGTGTGGGAGGAAACTGGAGACCTTGGAGAAAACCCATGCAGGTCACGGGCAGAACGTACAAACTCCGTACAGACAGCACCCGTAGTCGGAATCGAACCCGGGTCCCAAGGCAGCAAATCTACCGGCTTGCCTCGCTGATATGTTCCATTTTCTTCAAGGAGACTTTGAGAGTGTTTTTTGACGCGTTCTCTCTGCCCGGCAGGAAATATAACCATATAACCATATAACAATTACAGCACGGAAATAGGCCTTCTCCGCCCTTCCAGTCCGTGCCGACCATTCATTTTCCCCTAGTCCCATCAGACCATACCCCTCCATTCCCTTCCCGTCCATATACCTATCCACTTTACTTTTAAATGTTAAAATCGACCCTGCCTCTACCACTTCTGCTGGAAGATCATTCCACACAGCCACCACTCTCTGAATAAAAGAAGTTCCCCCTCATGTTACCCCTAAACTTCTGTCCCTTAATTCTCATGTCATGCCCTCTTGTTTGAATCTTCCCTACCCTCAATGGGAAAAGCTTATCCACGTCAACGCTGTCTATCCCTTTCATCATTTTAAAGACCTCAATCAAGTCCCCCCCCCTTTTCACACGACAGAGCTCGGAGTTTAGTGGGTGTTTCGGGAGTTTGCTGTCTGGCTCGTTCGTATAATGGACTTGGCGGACTGTAATGAGAGCCTCGGTGCCGGCGGGGGGGGGGGACTGGCTTGGGTATCGCTTATTGCACCAATTGCTTTGGAGACTTTTAGCTGATGTTGCTGCTGTGCTTTGAGTTATGTGTGTGTGTGTGTGTGTGTGGGCTGGGATACAGGGCAGTAACCGATCAGGAGAAATGTGGAACAAGGAACTGCAGATGTTGCATATCATTGAAGACAGACACAAAATGCTGGAGTAACTCAGTGGGTCAGGCAGCATCTCTGGAGAGAAGTCCAGTCCTTCTATCCAGAGATGCTGGCTGTCCTGCGGAGTTACTCCATGCCCACTATATCCATGCCCAACATGACGTGAATCTCCCCCCTATAGTCTCCCATCCCCCCCCCCTCGACCCGAAACGTCACCTATTCCTTTTCTCCGGAGATGCTGCCGGTCCCGCTGAGTTACTCCCGCATTCTGTGCCTCTATCTTTGCTGTAAATCCGCACCTGCAGTTCCTTCGCACGCATGAGCCTTTTATTGTTGGGGAATGGTTTATGAATGGCCTTTTAACTTTTGGTGTTTGGTGGAAGACCCATCCTTCTGCACACCTCTTGGTAAGACTCAGTGATGGAGGCGGTATTGGTTTACTGTGGTCACTCGCACGGAGATACAGTGAGAAACGTTGTTTCCCGAGCTATCACACCACGCATGGGTACATTCAAGCCATACACATGTACAACAGGCAGTGGCACAGAGAAAAATAGCACAGTGCAGAATATAGTATTAAAGTTGCAGAAAACGTGCACATCAAAAAAAAAGTGCAAGGGCTGTCATGAGGTAGGTTGGGAGATCTGGACTGTACCCCCGGCTTATGAGAGGACAGTTCCAGAGACGGCCGTGAGGAAGAAGAACTCGATCTTCACCAAGATCTTGAACTCGGCATTATGTGTTTTCACGTTTTTAGTGTCCTCTCCCTTGAGCGGCACGGTGGCGCAGCGGTAGAGTTGCTGCTCTCCAGCCCCAGGGACCCGGGTTCGATCCTCACTACGGGGTGCTGTCTGTACGGAGTTTGCACGTTCTCCCCGTCGCACAAAGGGTGGTGGGTGTATGGAACCAGCTGCCGGAGGAGGTAGTTGGGGAAGGGACTATTTAGCAATGTTACAAAATGTTGAGATTTTTAAAATCAAGTCTGCGATTTATCCCATCAGATAAAGCATAAAAAGAAGTTTAATTTGACACCTAATTCGCTTTCATATCTTCAGTATTAAAAAAGTTAGGGCCATTTTCATACTCGGAAATTAGCAACTTGCTTCCTATTGCTTTTCTATTGACTTAACACAAAAGTTGTGATCGAGGACAGTCAAAAGCCCATAACTTCCTTAAAAATTAAGAGACCTTAAAGAAATTTTCAGTTATTATAGATTGAAGTATTCTGAAACAAATATGAAACAATCTTACTTGGATGACCTGAAATTAAAGCATATAATTAGTTAGTTACCCAATTGTAGCCAATTACAAAATTCAATTACTAGATCTAAACATCTATCCATTTCTTAAGAAAAAATTTTTAAAAAAATTTAAAGCCTAAGTGTCCAAATAACAGTCACACAATAATTCACAATATAACATGATTTTTAAATCTAATTGTCATTAATTTATAGGCCAAATTGAAGGAATTCATTGTTTAATGCCTGTAAATTAATGGGCATTTGAAACAGCTTGCGAGTGGGATTTTCTGGAACGCGATGTATTAGAACGTTGCGGTTGCGGTGAATTTAAACCCAATATTGGCAGCAAATGTTCTGCCGGTTCGTATGGGGGCTAAATCACCGTTTTGCAACATGAAATATTGATTAAATCCCCTAAAAGAGCAAGTTTATATGTAAAAATAAACAGCTTTCACTTACCTGTCCCCTACATAAAATCGGTCCCTGTTGTCGGTGTTCACGGCATTGGGAGCTAATTTTAATTTTACTGCAGTGATTAAGTAGTCGGGCTATTTATTAAAAAATCGGATGTACCGGCAGTCGAAACGCATCTCCAGAAATAGATCGGACACCGACAACAGAAAGCTCCGGGTTGCATGGAGAAACCCGCATTTTAACCCCGCCCCCCCTTAAAGGCGCCAAAGTCGTGCACACGGCCAGCGGCAGAACTGCAGCACCGCTAAAGGTAAGTTTTGTAACATAGCTAGACTATTGCAACATTCAGGAAATAGTTAGATGGGTACATGGGTAGGACAGGTTTGGAGGGATTTGGACCAAACGCAGGCAGGTGGGAATAGTGTAGTTGGGACATTTTGGCCGGCATGGGCAAGTTGGGCCGATTGGCCTGATTCCACAGCTGTATGTTGTATAGTCCGGATCTCCCAACCTACCTCATTACAGTCCTTGCGCTTTTTAAAAATCTGCACTTTTTCTGCAAGTGGGACGCTCTAACACTGTAAAACCCTGCGTGGGTTTTCTCCGGGAGCTCCGGTTTCCTCCCACACTCCAAAGACGTACAGGTGTGTAGCATAATTGGCTTCGGTAAAATTGTAAATTGTCCCGAGTGGGTTCAGGATAGCGTTTGTGCGCGGGGATCGCTGGGCGCCGCGGTCTCGGTGAGCCTGTTTCTGCGCTGTTTCCGCGCCTGTTTCCACGCTATACCTCTAAGCTAAACTAAAATCCTTCACTCCTCCAAGCTGTTCTTTGCAGTGCCCCTTCAAGACTGCTCAATGTAAGAACCCCCTGATATATAAAATCTGGAAGTTCACCTTACCTCCTTCCACAGCTTAAAAGGTCTGTCCCACTTTCACGACCTAATTCACAACCTTTTTTACTCGTGGACATTTCTCATCAGGCTACAAAAAAAACGCCCCGACCTACGACCTGCTATGACCTCTTACGACCTCGTGACGACCTCATGAAGATGATACTAAGATAGGTGGTGTTGTGGATAATGAAGTAGATTTTCAAAGTCTACAGAGAGATTTGGGCCATTTGGAAGAGTGGGCCGAAAGATGGCAGATGAAGTTTAATGCTGATAAGTGTGAGGTGCTACATCTTGGCAGGACAAATCAAAATAGGACGTACATGGTAAATGGTAGGGAATTGAGGAATGCTGTGGAACAGAGGGATCTAGGAATAACTGTGCATAGTTCCCTGAAGGTGGAATCGCATGTAGATAGGGTGGTAAAGAAAGCTTTTAGTGTGCTGGCCTTTATAAATCAGAGCATTGAATATAGGAGTAGGGAAGTAATGTTTATATTGTACAAGGCATTGGTGAGACCAATTCTGGAGTATGGTGTACAATTTTGGTTGCCTTATTATAGGAAAGATGTCAACAAAATAGAGAGAGTACAGAGGAGATTTACTAGAATGTTGCCTGGGTTCCAGCAACTAAGTTACAGAGAAAGGTTGAACAAGTTAGGTCTTTATTCTTTGGAGCGCAGAAGGTTATGGGGGGACTTGATTGAGGTCTTTAAAATGATGAAAGGGATAGACAGAGTTGACGTGGATAAGGTTTTCCCATTGAGGGTAGGGAAGATTCAAACAAGAGGGCATGACATGAGAATTAAGGGACAGAAGTTTAGGGGAACTTCTTTGTTGGCTGGGAGAGTGGTGGCTGTGTGGAATGAGCTTCCAGCAGAAGTGGTGGAGGCAGGATCGATTTTAACATTTAAAAGTAAAGTGGATAGGTATATGGACGGGAAGGGAATGGTCTGAGTGCAGGCAGATGGGACTAAGGAGAAAATAAATGGTCGGCACGGACTGGAAGGGCCGAGAAGGCCTGTTTCCGTGCTGTAATTGTTATATGGTTATGTGGTCGGGAATTAGGTCGTGAAAGTGGGACAGGCCCTCAAGGCTTCAAAGTTGCAATGGAGAGTTTCCGTGCTTTAACTAAAAGTGTAACTCTGACTTCTCGCTGACAAGGCAACTCCGCCCAATTTCAATCTCATCAATTTCTTAGAGGCCTCTGGAATATGCCTGTCTGCTTAACTATTTAGCCTGCTTTCTTCCCCGCAGAGCACCTTGGCACAGCGTTGCAGAGTAGTGGCAATTATACAGCTTTATCTCCTGTTCTTTCAGAAATAATGGGCATGCTTTTTTTCTTAAACCATCAACAATCAGCCTCCACAATTTCCTCATGTCCATTGTGTGTTCAAAGCCTCTGTTGCAATGGTTTCATAAACTTGTCACCCTGGCAACTTTTCATCCTTTTGAAATCACTTGAGTGTGTACAAAAAAACTATTTTCTGTTCCTTGAAGAAATAAAGTACTTGTTATCTAAGTGATGAAACAATAATGTTTTTTTTTTTTTTAAATAAACCATTTTGCCACATATTTTACACAGTGCTACACGATTAATGCCATTTTGAGTTTGAGTTTCGTTTATTGTCACGTGTACCGAGGTACGGTGAAAAGCTTTTGTCGCATGCTAACCAGCCAGCGGAAGAACAATATGTGGGAAGGAACTGCAGATGCTGGTTTACACCGATGACAGGCTCAAGATGCTGGAGTAACCCAGCGAGACAGGCGGCATCTCTGGAGAGAAGGAATGGGTGATGATTTGGGTCGAGACCCAAAAGGTCACCCATTCTTCTCTCCAGGTATGCTGCCTGTCCTGCAACACCGATATTTTGTGTCTACCCTCAGCAGAAAGATATATCGACCCATCCACAGTGTACAGATACAGGATAAAGGGAATAAAGTGAATAACGTTCAGTGCAAGGTGACGGCAGTAAAAAACGATCAAAGATAGTCCGAAGGTCTCCAATGAGTTAGATGGTAGGTCCGGACTTCTTCCTGGTTGTGCTAGGATAGCGGAGTTAAGGGATATGGAGAGAAGGCAGGAACAGGGTACTGATTGTGAATGATCAGAATCTCTCCCCTCCACTCTCTCTCCCCCACTCTCTCTCTCCCCCACTCTCTCTTCCCCACTCTGTCTCTCTCCCCCTCACTCTCTCCCCCACTCTCTCTCCCCCACTCTCTCTCTCCCCCACTCTCTCTCTCTCTCTCTCTCCCCCTCACTCTCTCCCCCACTCCCCTCAACTCTCTCTCCCCCACTCTCTCTCCCCCACTCTCTCTCCCCCACTCTGTCTCTCTCCACCACACTCTCTCCCCCTCACTGTCTCTCCCCCTCACTCTCTCCCCCACTCTCTCTCTCCCCCACTCTCTCTCTCTCTCTCTCTCTCTCTCCCCCCCTCACTGTCTCTCCCACACTCTCTCCCCCACTCTCTCTCCCCCACTCTCTCTCCCCTCAACTCTCTCCCCCACTCTCTCTCTCTCTCTCTCTCCGCACTCTCTCTCCCCACTCTCTCTCTCCCCCCCACTCTCTCCCCCACTCTCTTTCCCCTCCACTCTCTCCCCCACTCTCTCCCCCACTCTCTCTCCCCCACTCTCTCTCTCTCCCCAACTCTCTCTCTCCCACTCTCTCAATCCCTTCCCCTTTCACTTCTCCTCTCTTTAGCTGCACTCTCCCCTTTTCCCTTCTCCCTGTCCTTTGATATCTCTCTCCCCTGGTATCGGGCATGACTGAAAGGTCATCCCTTTACACTCAGATTGCTGCTCTCCGAAACCCATTACATTAAGGGCGGACACGGTGGCGCGGGCGGTAGAGTTGCCGCCTTGCAGCGAATGCAGCGCCGGAGACGCGGGTTCGATCCCGACTACGGGCGCTCGTCTGTACCGAGTTTGTACGTTCTCCCCGTGACCTGCGCGTGTTTTCTCCGAGATCTTCGCTTTTCCCTCTCACACTCCAAAGACGTGCAGGTTTGTAGGTTAATTGGCTTGGTAAACGTAAATACGGTCCCCAGCGGGTGTAGGATGGTGTTAATGTGGGCCGAAGGGCCTGTTTCCACGCTGCATCTCTAAACTGGAACCAAAAACTAAAAAACGAAGTGACGGCTCGCTTAGATCTTGTACATTAACCTTGTGATTGAGAATAATGTTTAGTTTGTTCTCGAAGGCCAGGATAATATATTGAGTGGAAACGGTAACTACTTATTTGACTCCACAGGCTGAAGGGGTGAAGGAAAAGAATAGAATTGAGCATAAGTAGCAATAGTTTATTCCAGCTACTGTCCTGAAATTATGCTTTGGTGCTTTAGAATTGCACATGCATGCTAATTCAGCACTTTGACTATATTAAAGATAACAGAGATATGCTGAAATGTGAAGATGGTTCTATTCATAGCAAAGCACGATAACTGTAATAAAGTGTAAGGGGGGGAAAAATACAACGAGTAGGAAGGAACTGCGGACGCTGGTTTCAACCGAAGATAGACACAAGGAGCTGGAGTGACTCAGCGGGACGGGCAGCGTCTCTGGCGAGAAGGCGTTCCGGGTCGAGACCCTTCTTCAGAAGAGTCAGGGGAGAGAGAACCGAGAGATACAGACGGTGACGTGGAGAGATGCAGAACAACGAACGAAAGATATGCAAATAAAGTCACGATGATAAAGGAAACGGGCCATTGTTGGCCGTTTGCTGGGTGAGAACGAGAAGCTGGTGCGACTTGGGTGGGGGAGGGATAGAGAGAGAGGGAATGCCGGGGTTACCTGAAGTGAGAGAAATCAATATCATACCACTGGGCTGAAAGCTGGCCAAGCGAAATATGAGATGCTGCTCCCCCAATTTGCGTTTAGCCTCACTCGGACAATGGAGGAGGCCCAGGACAGAATATGAGTTCTCCCACATTTGCTACATAAAAGTACATTTTATCACTGTTTGCTTTGTTGTCACCTTCTCCCAGCTAACAACGATCTATTCTACATCCTCCTTGATCACCATTCCCTGTGCCCTGTGTTCACACCTTGCACTTCCTCATCTACGTGTCTGCCTCTCCCCTGACACCAGTCTGAATCATAGAATCATAGAATCATAGAAAATAGGTGCAGGAGTAGGCCTTCGAGCCTGCACCACCATTCAATATGATCATGGCTGATCATCCAACCCAGTATCCCGTACCTGCCTTCTCTCCATACCCCCTGATCCCTTTAGCCACAAGGGCCACATCTAACTCCCTCTTAAGTATAGCCAACGAACTGGCCTCAACTACCCTCTGTGGCAGAGAATTCCACAGACTCACCACTCTCTGTGTGAAAAATTATCTTCTCATCTCGGTCCTAAAAGACTTCCCCCGTTATCCTTAAACTGTGACCCCTTGTTCTGGACCTCCCCAACATCAGTAACAATCTTCCTGCGTCTAGCCTGTCCAACCCCTTAAGAATTTTGTAAGTCTCGATAAGATCCCCCCTCAATCTCATCCAAACGATACACCTCCGCTTTATTAGCTTATAACTCAACAGTCTGACTCGCAGACATCGGCGAGACCAAACGTAGACTGGGCGATCGTTTCGCTGAACACCTTCGCTCAGTCCGCCTGGACCAACCTGATCTCCCGGTTGCCCGGGAGAAGGGTCTCGACCCGAAACCGTCGCCCATTCCTTCTCTCCAGAGATCCCGCTGAGTTACTCCAGCTTTTAGTGTCCAGCTTCGGTTTAAACCAGCGTCTGCGCTTGCTTCTTGCACAGAATATTGAGTGTTGAATCCGAAATCTGAACAGACACGGGGGTTTTCCATCAGCATCTGTAACAGAGCAAAGACGGTCTCGGTGAGTCCGACGGCGTTAATGTACCAGGAAATGAAGATCTATCCCCTGGACACCAGGCTCGAATAAAATGGAAGAAAAACTCAAAGCTTTCAGAAGACATGATCGTATTAAATGGCGGTGCTGGCTCGAAGGGCCGAATGGCCTACTCCTGCACCTATTGTTTCTGTGTTTCACAAGTTATAAGAGCAGAATTGCGCCATTCGGCCCATCAAGTCTTCTCCGCCATTCAATCTATCTGTCCCATCTTCTCCCCCCACGGTTCTGCAAGGCGCCTCATCTCATTCCAATCCCCCTGTTGAAAGTCACTGTTGAATCTGCCTCCAACACGCTTTCAGGTCGAGAGGCTCCACATTGTAATAAATCTCCTCACGTCCGAGACATGGGCCTGTGCTTGCTCTCTAAAGACCCTTGGCAACGGTGGTGCATTTTTAGCGCGCCTAATTTTAATTTTAGTTATAAACGGTTCAGTTCCGGGATAGATGCCAGTTAATTCGGAGCCGGTTGAGTGATTCACCGTTTTGCTTTATTTTGTACAGGATCGGATCGCAGATTTAGAAGCGGTGAGTACCATCTTCAGAGCGTATAACTGTCTGCCCCTGGGTGTTTTATGACTGCCCTTTGTATGCGAGTAGTTGCCTCTTATATCTGTAAGAAGCAACTGCAGATGCTGGTTTAAACTGAAGACAGACACAGAAAGCTGGAGTAACTCAGCGGGACAGGCAGCGTCTCGGGAGAGCAGGAATGGATGAATCTCCAGCGATGCTGCCTGTCCCACTGAGTTACTCCAGCTATTTATGCCTCTTATATTCGTTCTCTAAGTCTTTAGTTTACAGATACAGGGCGGAAACACTTCTTACTCTAACTATGTCATTCCCTTGTCATGTATCTATACACTGTAAATGGTTCGATTGTAATCGTGTACTGTCTTTCCGCTGACTGGTTGGCACGCAACAAAAGCTTTTCACTGTACCTCGGTACACGTGACGATAAACGAAACTGAAACTGAAACAGACCCTTCGGCCCACCGAGTCCGTACCGACCAGCGATCCCCGCACACTAACACTATCCCACACACACACACGAGGGCCAGTTTACGATTATACCAACCCAATTAGCCTACAAACCTGTACGTCTTTGGAGTGCGGGAAGAAACCGAAGATCTTGACATAAAAGGGTGGGTGGGTGTATGGAACGAGCTGCCAGAGGAGGTGGTTGAGGCGGGGACTATCCCAACATTTATGAAACAGATAGACAGGTACATGGGTAGGACAGGTTTGGAGGGATATGGACCAAACGTGGGCGGGTGGGATCAGTGTACCTGAGACATGTTGGCTGGTGCGGGAAAGTTGTGCTGAGGGGTCAACTCTATGACTCTATCTTGGAGGAAACCTACGCGGGTCACGGGGAGAACGTACAAACTCCGTACAGACAGCACCCGTGGTCGGGATCGAACCCGGGTCTCTGGTGCTGCAAGCGCTGTAAGGCAGCAACTCTACCGCTGCACCGCACAGTGTGGCCAAATCCAACCTGGTAACGCTAGTCAGAACTCGCAGAGTCGTACAACCCAGGACTCCAGCACCGGGACAGGCCCTTCAGCCACAATGTCTGTGCCGAACATGATATCAAGACCAACTCTTAAGTGCCTACACATAATCCATATCCCACCACTGACCTGCATGTCCATCCAAGTCTCCTCAAGACCGCGATTGTATCTGCCTTTATCACCAGCGCTTTCTGGGCACTCGCCATCCTCTGTGTAAAAATACTTGCCCCACTCATCACCTTTAAACTTTGACCTCTCACCTTAAAGCTACGCCCTCTAGCATTAGATTTTTCCATCCTGGACTACCCTCTCTATGTCTCTCATAATATTACGTACTTTTAGCAGGTCTCCCTGCAGCCTTCGTCCTTCCTGAGCAAACAAGCGTGTCCAATCTCTCCCATGCAGGGTGAAAACAGGCCCTTCGGCCCAACCTGCCGATACTGACCAACATGTGTCAAAAAGCCGGGAGCCTGGTGCTAAAACTGCCCAATCCAGGCATCGTTTTGTTAAATCTTCTCTGCACCATTTCCAAAATCCTCCACATCCCAAATTCTCCGCATCCCACGCTATACTCAAAATGTGGCCTAACAAAGTCCGCTAAAGCCACGTCCTGATTCTTGTACTGAACTAGTGTAGACAAGCATTTCCTTTATCATTGTTTCCTTCATTAATTTGTTCTATATCTCTCTCTACATCATCATCTATAGTTCTCATATCTCTCTCCCTTGACTAGTCTACAGGAGGGCCCCGACCCGAAACGTCGCCCATTCCTTCTCTCCCGAGACGCTGCCTGTGCCACCGAGTTAGTCCACCATTTTGTGTCTACCTTATACTTTTCCCCTACAACACAGAGTATGTTGGTAGAGGAACACTTTTAGTTATGTTTGCCGAGCATGAGTTTCTTACCAGGCATCCTTGATGGAAGATTGGCACGGTGGCTCAGCGGGACAGTTGGGGCCTCGCAGCGCCAGAGATCTGAGTGCTGTCTGTACGGAGTTTGCACGTTCTTCCTGTGACCTGTGTGGGCCTCCTCCAAGATCTCCGGTTTCCTCCCACACTCCAAAGACGCTCAGGCTTGTAGGTTAACTGGCTTGGTATAATTGTAAATTGTCCCTGGTGTGTGTGGGATAGTGTGCGGGGATCGCTGGTCAGCACGGCGCAGGCCAATACTTTCAAGAGAGAGTTAGATAGAGCTCTTAAAGATAGCCGAGTCAAGGGATACGGGGAGAAGGGTACACAAAAGGCTGGAGAAACTCAACGGGTGCAGCAGCATCTAGGCAGCGAAGGAGATAGGCGACATTTCGGGTCGAGACCCTTCTTCCAAGGGATATGGGGAGAAGGCAGGAACGGGGTACTGATTGTGGACGATCAGCCACGATCACATTGAATGGCGGGTGCTGGCTCGAAGGGCCGAATGGCCTACTCCTGCACCAATTGCCTATTGTCTATTGACTCAGTGGCCGAAGGGACTGTTTTCTCGCTGTGTCTCGAAACTAATCTAAATAAACTAAATTGGTATTCATGCTCGATAGGATCATCCATGCAGTTGAAGACTACTCATTATGCCATTTAAAATTATAAAGAGGAAAGTATGATTGTTTGAATACAAACTACCAAATCAATGAATAGTTACAGTACATTAGGAAACTATTCAGCCCATTAATCACTTTGCCCTCTTTGTTATATCAACAAAAAATTCAGTCCAGTTAGATATGCATGATTTGTCTTTGATAAATCTGGCCAGGATTTTCTTTATTCATCCACAGTGCTGCCTTCTCTTCATTGATCTACACATTTCGGAGACACAATTCATTTGGGCTCGGATTATTCTTCTCCCAGCGCTGAGGTTAAACTGACAGCTCTGCGATTGCTGGGTTTATGCATCCATTTTGATTTTGAACAAGTGTTTTGTTGTTAAAAGACTGGAACCCAGCAAGTTTTAGTTCTTAACGTTTACGTTTTAGAGGCGCAGCGCGGGAGCAGGCCCTTCGACCCACCGAGTCAGCGAAGACCAGCGATCCCCCCCACACACTAACACCACCCAATAGACAATAGGTGCAGGAGTAGGCCATTCGGCCTTTCGAGCCAGCACCGCCATTCAATGTGATCATGGCTGATCATCCCCAATCAGTACCCCGTTCCTGCCTTCTCCCCATATCCCCTGACTCCGCTATCTTTAAGAGCCCTATCTAGCTCTCCCTTGAAAGCATCCAGAGAACCGGCCTCCACCGCCCTCAGAGGCAGAGAATTCCACAGACTCACAACTCTCTGTGTGAAAAAGTGTTTCCTCGTTTCCGTTCTAAATGGCTTACCCCTTATTTTTAAACTGTGGCCCCAATTAACACACACACCAATTAACCTACTAACCTGTGGGAAGGAACTGCAGGAGTAACTACACAAAATGCTGGAGTAACTCAGCGGGACAGGCAGCATCACTGGAGAGAAAGAACGGGTGACATTTCGGGTTGAGACCTTTCTCCAGACTCTGAAGAAGGGTCTCAACCCGAAACATGACCCATTCCTTATCTCCTGAGATATTGCCTGACCTGCTGAGTTATTCCAGCATTTTGTGTCTATCTTCCAACATAATGTCATTGGCTATCTAACCCTGGATGCCAAGTGATCTCACCTTCTGGACAAAGCTACAATGAATAAATGAATGAATAAGTTTATTGGCCAAGTATTCACATACAAGGAATTTGCCGTGGTGCTCTGCCCGCAAGTGACAACATGACATACAGTGACAGTTAGGAATGACGCATGCGAAACCTTGTAAAAAGCCTCACTAAAGTTCATGTTGACAATGTCTCTATTAACTCAATATCTCAAAAATCTCTATTAACTTTAGAAGTTACATGGATAGGACAGGTTTGATTTTGATTTGATTTGATTTTATTATTTGTCATTCGAACCTCAGAGAGGCTCGAACGAAACTCTGTTTCTACAAGCCAAACAAACAGAACAATTCATTAAAAAAATACACGGACAATTCAATTCACACAAACATCCACCACAGTGAATCTCCTCCTCACTGTGATGGAAGGCAAAGTCTTCTCTCTCCCCCGCACCATTTCTCTCCCCAGGTCGAAGCCCCAAGGCGGGCGATGTTAAGTCCCACGGCCATTGAGGCCGCGCCGGGTGATGTACAGCCCCGCTCTAGGCCCAAAAGTCACAACGTTGGAGCCCCCGGCGGGCACTGAAATGTCCCGCGGCCATTAGAGCCGCGCCGGGCGATGTACGGCCCCGCTCCGGGTCGCTCCAACCCCGCGACACGGGCTGGAGAAGCTGTGTTGCGGGAGCTCCGGAGAGCGGTCTCCCACCCGGACCCGCGAGCTCCCGATATCCCGACAGTCCACCGGTCCGCAGCTGCGGCTGCAGCTGGAGCTGGAGCTCCGGAGTCGGGCCGCAGTGGCGAGCCACCACCGCTCCCCACGCTCCGAGGCCGGCCAGCCCCATGACGGTGAGTCCGCAGGCTCCGTGACTGGAGCCCCCAGGTCGTCCCGGTCGGAGGCCGCCCCACCGTACTAGGCCATATGGACCAAACGCAGGCAGGTGGGACTAGTGTAGCTGGGACGGGTTGGCCGGTGTGGGCAAGTGTGGCTCTAAACAGGCCCTTCGTCCCACCGAGTCCGCACCAACCAGCGATTGCCGGCATATTAACATTAGCCCACACACACACACCAAGGGCAATTTTGACATTTGCTCCAAAGCCATTGAACCAACAAACCTTCACGTCTGTGCAGCAGTGTGGGAGGAAACCGGAGATCCAGGAGAAAACTCACGTGGGTCACGGGGAGAACGTACAAAATCCGTACGGACAGCACCCGTAGTCAGGATTGAACCCGGGTCTCTGGCGCTGTGAGGCAGCAACTCTACCGCCGCGCCACCGTGACACCCAACTCAGGCAAGAGCAATAAGGATAGGTGATGATTTCAGTCGGGATCCTTCTTCACACTGATTGTAGTAGGGGGAGCTATGGCGGAAGAAAGCTGGAAGGGGGGGGGGGGAGGGACGGCAGGACAAAGCCTGGCAAGTGATAGGTGGATACAGGTAGGGATGGTTTGATCGGTAGATGGGTGGAGTGCGGAAGGGATCTTTATTCTTTGGAGCGCCGAAGGTTAAGGGGGGACTTGATTGAGGTCTTCAAAATGATGAAAGGGATAGACAGAGTTGACGTGGATAAGCTTTTCCCATTCAGGGTAGGAAAGATTCAAACAAAAGGGCATGACATGAGAATTAAGGGACAGAAGTTTAGGGGTAACATGAGGGGGAACTTCTTTACTCAGAGAGTGGTGGCTGTGTGGAATGATCTTCCAGCAGAAGTGGTGGAGGCAGGATCGATTTTAACATTTAAAAGTAAAGTGGATAGGTATATGGACGGGAAGGGAATGGAGGGGTATGGTCTGAGTGCAGGTAGATGGGACAAGGGGAAAATAAATGGTCGGCACGGACTGGAAGGGCCGAGATGGCCTGTTTCCGTGCTGTAATTGTTATATGGTTACATGGATCTGACCCAAAATATCACCTATCCACATTCTCCAGAGATGCTGCCCGTCCCGCTGAGTTACACCAGCATGTTGTGTCTACCTTCGGTGTAAAGCAGCATCTGCGGTTCCATTCCTGTACATCTAAATTACCCCATTTCAGCCAGAGTCAGTTTTGACAAGTCAAATACAAAGCGCTCATAAAGTACCTGTGCGATGCCCTGGGGCTTAAAGTGCCGATGTCTTGTTACCTGATTAGCCCTGTCTCCCTTTCATCTGAGCTCTGTTTGTCTGCTCAGCAAAGCCCTTTGGATTCTCTTTGATGTTAGCTGCCAGTCAAATCTCTCTTTGCGTAAGATATTTTCAATTGTGGTTTCGCTGGTGATATTTCAATTCACTGTCTGTTTCGGGTTCAGGGATTTATTGCTGCCCACCGAGGTACGGTGAAACGTTTTGTTTTGCATGCTATCCAATCCAATCAGATAATGCTGAATAAATGTATTGGCCAAGGATTCACATACAAGGAATTTGCCTTGATGCTCCGCCCGCAAGTGGCAACAAAATACCAAACATGACTACTTTCATTTACATGACATTGCTGTGTTGCAAACATGATGGTGCCCTGAAATGGGGGGGACTATGTATAAACACTGCTGTAAGTTCTACATGGTGAAACCAAAATGTATAAAAATGGCCTTTATTAACATCTGACAATGTGCACTTCAAAGGTCAAAAGAGTTTATTGTCATGTGTCCACAAAAAGCTGGAGAAACTCAGCGGGTGCAGCAGCATCTAAGGAGCGAAGGAGATAGGCGACGTTTCCGGTCGAGACCCTTCTTCAGACCCTTCGTCATGTGTCCCTGACAGGACAATGAAAACCTTTCTTTGCAAAGCACAACAGAACATAGTAGGCATTGACTACAGTTATATACGTAAATTAATAAATTAATAAAGTGCAAATAACACATGGAGGGGTATTAATGTTCAGAGTTTTGTCCGAGCCAAGTTTAATAGCCTGATGGCACTTCAACCACATGTGATTTTTTTCTATTACAAACTTCAAATTGTGGAGTACAGAGGCAAATAAATAAATGATGGGCCTTTGTCCCAAACATTACGGAGGGCACTGTATCTCTCCCTCCTAACTCCATTCTCCTGCCGACGCCCCATAGCTTCTGACACCCGTACTAATCAGGAATCTATCCATCTCTGCCTTAAAAATATCCACTGACTTGGCCTCCGCAGCCTTCTGTGGCAATTAATTCCACAGATTCACCACCCTCTGACTAAAGAAATTCCTCCTCATCTCCTTCCTAAAAGAACCTCCTTTAATTCTGAGGCTGTGACCTCTAGTCCTAGACTCTCCCACTAGTGGAAACATCCTCGACACATCAACTCGATCCAAGGGTTTCACTAGTTTGCATGTTTCAATGAGGCCCCCACCCTCATTCTTCTAAACTCCAGCAAGTACAGGTCCAGTGCTGACAAATCCTCATCATATATTAACCTCCTCATTCCTGGGATCGTTCTTGTAAACCTCCACTGGACCCTCGCCAGAGCCGGCACATCCTTCCTCAGATATGGGGCCCAAAGTTGCTCACAATATTCCAAATGCGGCCTAACCAGCACCTTATAGAGCCTCAGTGTTACATCCCTGTTTTTGTATACAAGCCCTCTTGAAATAAATGCTAGTATTGAGTTTGGGTTCTTTACTACCGATTCGACTTGCAGTGTGTTGCTGTTTGTACAATCAATAGACAATAGACAATAGGTGCAGGAGTAGACCTTCGAGCCAGCACTGCCATTCAATGTGATCATGGCTGATCATCCCCAATCAGTACCCTGTTCCTGCCTTCTCCCAATATCCCCTGACTCCACTATCTCTAATAGAATCTCAACAATCTCTCCAGCCAGTCACTTAAACAAGAGGAAGAAAGGTTTTCAGGGGAGTAGGAGGCAACCGTGGCTGACAAGGGAAGTCGGTGATGGAATAAAACTAAGAGAAAAGGTGAATAACATAGCAAAGAGTAGCGGGAAGCCAGAGGATTGGGAAACTCTCAAAAGACAACAGAAGGAAACCAAAAGGGCAATAGGGGTGAAAAGATGCAGTGCTAGGGTAAGCTGGCCAGGAATATAAAGAAGGATAGTAAAAGCTTCTTTAGGTATGTGAAGAGAAAAATATTAGGAAAGACAAATGTGGGTCCCTTGAAGGCAGCAACAGGTGACATTTTTATGGGGAACAAGGAAATGGCAGTTGAACAGGTACTTTCGTTCTGCCTTCACTAAGGAAGGCACAAACAACCTCCCAGGCGTACTACAGGACAGAGGATCTAGGGATACAGAGGAAGTGAAAGAAATTTGCATTAGGCAAGAAATAGTATTGGGTAGACTGATGGGACTGAAGGCTGATAAACCCCCTGGGCCTGATGGTCTGCATCCCAGGGCACTCGAGGAGGTGGCTCTAGAAATCGTGGACGCATTGGTGATCATTTTCCAATGTTCTATAGATTCCGGATCAGTTCCTGTGGATTGGAGGGTAGCTAATGTTATCCCACTTTTCAAGAAAGGAGTGAGAGAGAAAACGGGGAATTACAGACCAGTTAGCCTGACATCGGTGGTGGAGTCAATTATTAAAGAGGTAATAATTGAGCATTTGGATAGCAGTAAAAGGATTAGTCCAAGTCAGCATGGATTTATGAAAGGGAAATCATGCTTGACTAATCTTCTGGAATTTTTTGAGGATGTGACAAGTAAAATGGATGAAGGGGTGCCAGTGGATGTAGTGTATCTGGACCTCCAGAAATCCTTTGATAAGGTCCCACACAGGAGATTAGAGGGCAAAATTAGAGCACATGGTATCGGGGGTAGGGTATTGACATGGATAGAGAATTGGTTGGCAGACAGGAAACAAAGAGTAGGAATAAACGGGTCCCTGTCAGAATGGCAGGCAGTGGCGAATGGAGTGCCGCAAGGCTCAGTGCTGGGACCGCAGCTATTTACAATATATATTAATGATTTAGATGATGGGATTAAAAGTAACACTAGCACATTTGCAGTTGACACAAAGCTAGATGGTAGTGTGAACTGCAAAGAGAATGCTAGTAGGGTTGCAGGGTGACTTGGACAGGTTGAGTGAGTGGGCAGATGCGTGGCAGATGCAGTATAATGTAGATTAATGTGAGGTTATCCACTTTGGCAGCAAAAACAAGGGGGCAGATTATTATCTCAATGGTGTCAGATTAGGAAAAAGGGAAGTGCAACGAGACCTGGGTGTCCTTGTACACCAGTCACTGAAAGTGAACATGCAGGTACAGCATGCAGTGAAGAAAGCGAATGGCATGTTGGCCTTCATAACGAGAGGATTTGAGTATAGGTAAAAGAGATCCTTCTACAGTTGTACATGGCCCTGGTGAGACCACATCTGGAGTATTGTGTGCAGTTTTGGTCTCCTAATTTGAGGAAGGACATCCTTGCCATTGAGGTAGTGCAGTACAGGTTCACCCCCGGGATGAACAAGTCAAGTTAATTCCTGGGATGGCAGGAGTGTCATATGAGGAAAGATTGGAAAGACTGGGCTTGTATTCACTGGAATTTTGAAGGATGAAATGGGATCTTATAGAAACATATAAAATTATAAAAGGACTGGACAAGCTAGATGCAGGAAAAATGTTCCCAGTGTTGCGGGAGTCCAGAACCAGGGGCCACAGTCTAAGAATAAAGGGGAGGCCATTTAAAACTGAGATGAGAAAAAAAAATTTCACCCAGAGAGATGTGAATTTGTGGAATTCTCTGCCACAGAGGGCAGTGGAGGCCAAATCACTGGATGGATTTAAGAGAGAGATAGATAGAGCTCTAGAGGCTAGTGGAATCAAGGGTATGGGGAGAAGGCAGGCACGGGTTATTGACTGGGGACGATCAGCCATGATCACAATGATTGGAGGTGCTGGCTCAAAGGGCCAAATGGCCTCCGCCTGCATCTATTTTCTATGTTTCCATGCAAGACATGTT
Organism: Raja brachyura; assembly: GCA_963514005.1. Next base: position 7,577,961 of record OY740789.1, read on the forward strand.
TGAGGATCTGCTTAAAACAGAAATGTAATATGAGCTTTCTCGTTGAAGTCCCTGCTCATCGTGGCGCAGTGGTAGAGTTGCTGCCTCACAGCGCCAGAGACCTGGGTTCAATCCTGACTACGGGTGCTGACTGTACGGAGTTTGTACGTTTTGCCCGTGACCTGCGTGGGATTCTTCCAGGGTGCTCTGGTATCCTCCCACACTCCAAAGACGTGCGGGTTTGTAGTGTGTTTGCAGGTTTCGCTATACGGAGATAACATAGAACCATAGAGTCCGCGTCATCGTTGGTCGGTGCAGACTTGGTCGACCGAGGGGCCTTGTTTCCAAGCTGAATCTCCAAACTAAAATGCAAGGTTAGGTGTGAGAAGGTGCACTTTGAAGCTTTCCTTCCAGTGCACCACACAATAGACAAGAGACAGTAGGCCATTCGGCCCATCGAGCCAGCACCGCCATTCATTGCGATCATGGCTGATCATCCCCAATCAGTCAAAGTCAAAGTCAAAAGAGTTTATTGTCATGTGTCCCTGACAGGACAATGAAATTCTTTCTTTGATTTGCACAACAGAACATAGTAGGCATTGACTACAAAACAGATCAGTGTGTCCATATACCATTATAGTAATCATATACCAATCAGTACCCCATTCCTGCCTTCTCCCCATATCCCCTGACTCTGCTATCTTCAAGAGCCGTATCTATCTCTCTCTTGAAAGTATCCAGAGGACCGGCCTCCACCGCCCTCTGAGGCAGAGAATTTGACAGACTCACAACTCTGTGTGAAAAAGTGTTTCCTCGTCTCCGTTCTAAATGGCTTACCCCTTATTCTTAAACTGTGGCCCTGGTTCTGGACTCCCCCAACATCGGGAATGTGTTTCCTGCCTCTAGCGTGTCCAAACCCTTAATGATCTTATATATTTCAATATGTTTCAATAAGATCCCCTCTCATCCTTCTAAACTCCAGAGTGTACAAGCCCAGCCACTCCATTCTCTCAGCAAATGACAGTCCCTCCATCCCGGGAATTAACCTTGTAAACCAACGCTGCACTCCCTCAATAGCAAGAATGCCCTTCCTCAAATTAGGGGACTAAAACTGCACACAATACTCCAGGTGTGGTCTCATTATGTACAACCAGAGTCAATAGTTCACAGTTGAGGTTAGTGTTGAGAAGCATTCAAGAGCCTGATGGTTGTTGGGAAGAAGCTGTTCTTGAACCCAGTGGTCACGGTTTTCAGGCTCCTGTTCCTTCTTCTCGAAGGTAAGTGTGGAATGCGAGTGTGGCCAGGCTGCTGTGGGTCCTTGATGATACTGGGTGCCTTTTTCCAAGCAACTCCTCTTCCCCTTCGATTGTGGGGAGGTCAGTACCCACGATGGACTGGGCAATGTCCACCATTCTTTGTAATCGCCTTTGTTCCCGGGCCTACAGGTAGCCGAAGTTAGACTACGACGCAACCAGTCAATAGGCCCTTTACCTGTTCACACTGGTCAACCTGAGGAGCACCTTCAGCAACAGACTGGTCCCACCAAGATGCAGCACAGAACGCCACAGGAGATCCTTCTTCCCTGTGGCTATCAAACTGTACAACTCCTTCCCCTTCTATATAACCATATAACAATTACAGCACGGAAACAGGCCCTCTCGGCCCTTCCAGTCCGTGCCGACCATTTATTTTCCCCTAGTCCCATCTACCTGCACTCAGACCATACCCCTCCATTCCCTTCCCGTCCATATACCTATCCACTTTACTTTTAAATGTTAAAATCGATCCTGCCTCCACCACTTCTGCTCTTACAATTTCCCCTTTAAATGTCCTCCATTTTTCTTCTGCATCCTTCCCATAAAACAAAATGTCCCAATTCACTCCTTTTAAATCATTACGCATTCCCTCAAAGTTAGCCTTTCTCCAATCAAAAATCTCAACCCTAGGTTGAGTCCTTCTGTCCTTCTGTCATGGTTTAGACCAGGGGTGGGCAACCTTGTTCTGCATAGGGGCCGGGACGCATGTCTGTGAGCCACATCTATCACGTGTACACATGGATCCCGCCCCGGATGGCAGGCACCAAATCACGTGTTCACAGACGGTAGACAGAAATGCTGGCAAAACTCAGCGGGTGAGGTAGCAGCATCCAATCCTTGCATGTCTCACCCGCTGAGTTTCTCCAGCATTTTTGTCTATTTTTGTCGATTTATCCAGCACCTGCAGTTCTTTGTTGAACACGTCCACAGAAGGTGCGCGGCCGTGCCGGCGGCTTTGCGCAGGATGCGGTGCGGACAGAGCTCAGCCGCACGCTCGTGGCGGGCGGGATGATTTCGGGGTACGGGCCGCGTTCGGCCCGGCTGACTGATCAAACCTCCCCTTCTAAGGAAGTGTGGGGTCACGGATGGGCTCGCTTTGCGAACACATCACTTGTGCTGGATGTCACGGGCAGAGCTTCAGAGTCAACGTTCGTGTTCATACTCAGTTCGCGTGGGCCTCACCGCTGCGATCCGCTTGAAGAATATGAAGTGAGTCTGAGTGTGTTTTCATTTTGTTCTGAATTTAGAGCACTCAGATGGCATTGGATCATCTTGAATCAGTACCAGAGAGGCTGAGTGTGCTGGACGACATCCGCGATCCGGAGGTAAAGACACTTCACGGTTGTTTTGAGAATAAATATGAACGCTAAATGTGGAAGAATTGAATTGAAGAAAGATCCTTGTGGTGAAAGAAATATAAGATCATAAGTTCATTAGTTCTAGGAGCAGAATTAGGCCCATCAAGTCTACTCCGCCATTCAATCATGGCTGATCTATCTCTCCCTATCAAGCCCATTCCCCTGCCTTCGCCCCGTAATCCCTGACACCCGTACTAATCAAGAATCTATCTCTGCCTTAAAAAATATCCATTGACTTGGCCTCCACAGCCTTCTGTGGCAAAGAATTCCACAGATTCACCACCCTCTGACTAAATAAATTAATCCTCATATCCTTCCCAAAGGAACATCCTTTTATTCTGAGGCTGTGGCCTCTGGTCCTAGACTCTCCCACCAGTGGAATTATCCTCTCTACATCCACTCTATCCAGGCCACTCAGCCCATCAAGTCTACTCCGCCATTCAATCGTGGCTGATCTATCTCTCCCGCTCAACGCCATTCCCCTGCTTTCTCCCCATAACCCCTGACACGCGTACTAATCAAATTTAATGTGCAAAGCATTAATTCGCCTCATTGCAGGCACTTTTTAGAAGTATATGAAATTCTTTATTAGAGTGGCCTATTTTTGTATATTTAGAGAAAAAGTTATGAGAAACATGGATATGGTAGGAGGTCAGAACCTTTTATCCAAATTAGAAATGTCAAGGACTGACCGTAATAGCTTTCAGGTGAGAGGGGCAAAGTTTAAATGAGATGTTTACATACATTTTTACATTTATACCAAGCCAATTAACCTACAAACCTTTGGAGTGTGGGAGGAAAACCGAAGGTCTCGGAGGTCTCGGAGAAAACCCACGCAGGTCACGGGGGAGAACGTACAAACTCCGTACAGACGGCACCCAGAGTCGGGATCGAACCTGGGTCTCCGGCGCTGCATTTGCTGTAAGGCGGCAACTCTACCGCTGCGCCACCGTGACCGCCCTGAAGCTTGTAGATAGGCACATGGATATGCAGGGAATGGAGGGGGTATGGATCACATGGATGCGGAGGAGAATAGTTTAGCTTGGGATCATGTTTGGCAGGGACACTGTGGGCCGTCGGGCCTGTTGTCGCACTGTACTGTTTTATGTTCTATGTCCTGAGGCTCAGCGTCATAACAGGTGGGTCGGAAAGGACGTGTTTTGTACCAGTCTCATATCCTTGCTCCAGTGGTATGAACATTGACTTCTCTAACTTCAAGTAACCCTTGCTTTCCCTCTCTCTCCATCCGTCCCCCGTACTAGTTCTCCAACCAGCTCTACTGTCCTCCCGATTAAATATTACTGATATTCAGAAACAGTTGGACAGGTACATTGGTAGGACAGGTTTGGAGGGTTAGGGACCAAGTGCAGGCAAGTGGGACTAGGGTAGTTTGGGACATCCCCAAACCCCACTCACCATCAACAACACCACAGTCACATCTGTGGAGTCTTTTAAGTTCCTGGGAACCATCATCTCCAAGGACCTTAAGTGGGGGGCTACCATCGACTCCACAGTCAAAAAGACACAACAGAGGATGTACTTCCTACGGCAGCTGAGGAAGCACAATCTGCCACAGGCAATGATGGTCCAATTCTACACTGCCATCGTAGAGTCTGTCCCCACCTTCTCCATCATGGTCTGGTTTGGCTCAGCCACCAAGCACGACATCCGGAGGCTGCAGCGAATCGTCCGATCAGCAGAGAAGGTTATTGGCTGCAACCTTCCCTCCATTGATGAACTGTACACTGCAAGGGCCAGGAAGCGAGCGGGCAAGATCATCTCTGACCCCTCTCACCCTGGCCACAAACTCTTTGAATCACTTCCCTCTGGAAGGCGACTCCGGACTGTCAAAGCTGTCACATCCAGACATAAAAACAGTTTTTATCCACGAGTAGTTGCTCTACTCAACAGCCAAAAATCTGTAGCCTCCCTTTGATCTGGTATTTTGTTGGTTCACGTGCTTGATGAATGGTGTTTTATCATTAATGTTTTATTATTATTAATGTTTAGTGTTTTCTGAGTCATTCGTAACTGTAAGTCAAGATGTTACTTGTGGGCGGAGCACCAAGGCAAATTCCTTGTATGTGAACACTTGGCCAATAAACTTACTTACTTTCTTACTTACATTGGTGGCTGGTGTGGGCGAGTTGGGCCGAAGGGCCTATTTCCACACTGTATCACTCTGCGACTCTCCCTGTGACTCTGTGAATGCCCCGTTACCTTCCTCTTTACTAGCAATGACCCATTCAACATTTCCTTGATCATCGTCCCCTTTGATCTGTGTTTTCACACCTTACCCTTCCATATCTCGAGACTCCCTGTCCCCTGATTCTCAGTTTGAAGAAGGGTCTCGACCTGGAACGTCACCCATCTCTGGTGAAGGTGCTCCCAGCTTTTTTTTTAACTTTAGTTCAGAGATACAGCTCAGAAGCAGGCCCTTCGGCCCACTGCATCCGCGCCGACCGGCGTCTTCCGCACATTAAAACTATCCTACACAGACTAGGGACAATTTTACATTGATACCAAGCCAATTAACCTGCAAACTTGTACGTCTTTGGAGTGTGAGAGGAAACCGGAGCATCCGGGGAAAACCCACGCGGGTCACAGGGCGACTGCGTGCAAATTCCGTACAGACAGCACCCGTTGTCTGGATCGAACCCGGGTCAGAGTTGACGTGGATAAGCTTTTCCCATTGAGGGTAGGGAAGATTCAAACAAGAGGGCATGACTTGAGAATTTAGGGACAGAGGTTTAGGGGTAACATGAGGGGGAACTTCTTTACTCAGAGAGTGGTGGCTGTGTGGAATGATCTTCCTGCAGAAGTGGTGGAGGCAGGATCGATTTTAACATTTAAAAGTAAAGTGGATAGGTATATGGACGGGAAGGGAATGGAGGGGTATGGTCTGAGTGCAGGTAGATGGGACTAGGGGAAAATAAATGGTCGGCACGGACTGGAAGGGCCGAGAAGGCCTGTTTCCGTGCTGTAAGTTATATGTTATATATATGTCTCCAGCGCTGTGAGGCAACTAGTCCCCCGCCCCGCCACCCTGCAGTCATACAATCTCGGGCGATTATGTTTTCATTATTGAAGAAGAACGGCAGTCGTGGATCACTGGAATCACTTCTCTTAACCTTGCCGACGGTAATTTAGAGAAGAGGTATGATTCATAATGAGAAGTCCAGACTCTCTCTACAGGTAGCGTGAGGCTGCACTTGCATTGCACACGCGTTGCATTCATCAGGACAAGAGCTCTTCTTCCCTTACCAACGTGTTACCTGCCTGTTTTTTCATTGTTCAGTCTGTCTGCATTGCAGTGACTGCACTTCAATTTAATTGATTCCATGTGAAGTGCTTTGAGAGGTTGCCGAATAAATGTGAACACAATTCACTGCTAGTCTTCCTTTCAAACACGCGTGAGAGCTGAAAGATATTTCAATTGACAGTCGGAAAAAAAAGCTACCGGGCATTTTGAGAGGCTTTTTTATTGTTTCCCATTTGCAGAGCGTTCCACTTGTGAAATACTTTGTACTTTTATGTCTCTTCTGCAAAACACACAGACTAAACCGTGTCGGAAAGAACTGCAGGGCCGATTAGTCTACTCCTGCACCTATTACCTATTGCCTATTGTCTATTGTCTATTGAACGGCAGATGTTGGTTTAAACCGAAAATAGGCACAAAACGCTGGAGTAACTCAGCGGGACAGGCAGCAGCTCTGGAGCGGAGGAATGGGTGACGTTTCGGGTCGCGACCCTTCTTCAGACTGATGTCAGGGGAGAGGGAGGTGGTGTATAGATAAGGAAGTGTAAGGTGTGAAAACAGGACCATGTAGAATATTGAGCAAGGTTGAACAAGTTAGGTCTTTATTCTTTGGAGCGCAGAAGGTTAAGGGGGGACTTGATTGAGGTCTTTAAAATGATGAAAGGGATAGACAGAGTTGACGTGGATAAGCTTTTCCCATTGAGGGTGGGGAAGATTCAAACAAGAGGGCATGACATGAGAATTAAGGGACAGAAGTTTAGGGGTAACATGAGGGGGAACTTCTTTACTCAGAGAGTGGTGGCTGTGTGGAATGATCTTCCTGCAGAACTGGTGGAGGCAGGATCGATTTTAACATTTAAAAGTAAAGTGGATAGGTATATGGACGGGAAGGGAATGGAGGGGTATGGTGCAGGTAGATGGGACTAGGGGAAAATAAATGGTCGGCACGGACTGGAAGGGCCGAGAAGGCCTGTTTCCGTGCTGTAATTGTTATTTAATATCTCTACTCTAAATGGAGAATAGAATGAAATGTAGAATGGCAGTCACGGTGGCGCAGCGGTAGAGTTGCTGCTTGACAGCGAATGCAGCGCCGGAGACCCGGGTTCGATCCCGACTACGGGCGCTGTCTGTACGGAGTTTGCACGCTCTCCCCGTGACCTGCGTGGGTTTTCTCCGAGATCTTCGGTTTCCTCACACGCTCCAAAGGCGCACAGGCTTGTAGGCTAATTGGCCTGGTGAATGTAAACATTGTCTGGGGATGGCTGGCCGGTGGGGACTCAGTGGGCCGATGGGCCTGTTTCCGCGCTGCACCTCTCAACTAAAAATCGTTGTTAGCTGGGAGTAGGCAACAACGAAGCAAACAGAGATGAAATGGAGTCAGAGACAGTAAGAATGGTCGGAGAACTGGGAAGAGGGAGGAATGGAGCGAGAGGGAAAACTAAAACACAAAACGTATCTAAAACACAAACTAAACCTTTGTTTGGGAGCTCTTTCGATCAGTTTTATCTTCGGCTAATAGAGCTGTCCTCACCTCTTGAATCTCTGCGCCCCCCTGAGCGTTCTGATGTTAATCTGTGCTGGATGTGCCGGCTCTGGAGGGGGTCCAGAGGAGATTTACAAGAATGATCCCAGGAATGAGTGGGTTAACATATGACGAGCGTTTGCCGGCACTGGGCCTGGAGTTCAGAAGGATGAGGGGGGATCTCATTGAAACTTCCCAAATAGTGAAAGGCTTGGATAAAATAGATGTGGAGAGGATGTTTCCACTAATCGAAGACTAGAGGTCACAGCCTCAAGATTAAAGGACGTTCCTTTAGGAAGGAGATGAGGAGGAATTTCTTTAGTCAGAGGGTGGTGAATCTGTGGAATTCTATGCCACAGAAGGCTGTGGAGGCCAAGTGAGTGGACATTTTTAAGGCAGAGATTGTTGATTCTTGATTAGTATGGGTGTCATACTTTTGCGTACAGTTGCGTACAGTTCTGGTCTCCAAATCTGAGGAAGGACATTATTGCCATAGAGGGAGTGCAGCGAAGGTTCACCAGACTGATTCCTGGGATGTCAGGACTGTCTTATGAACAAAGACTGCATAGACTTGGTTTATACTCTCTAGAATTTAGGAGATTGAGAGGGGATCTTATAGAAACTTACATGATTCTTAAGGGGTTGGACAGGCTAGATGCAGGAAGATTGTTCCCGATGTTGGGGAGGTCCAGGACAAGGGGTCACAGCTTAAGGATAAGGGGGAAATCCTTTAGGACCGAGATGAGAAGGAATTTTTTCACACAGAGAGTGGTGGGTCTCTGGAACTCTCTGCCACAGAGGGTAGTTGAGGCCAGTTCATTGGATATATTTAAGAGGGAGTTAGATGTGGCCCTTGTGGCTAAGGGGATCAGAGGGTATGGAGAGAAGGCAGGTACGGGATACTGAGTTGGATGATCAGCCATGATCATATTGAATGGCGGTGCAGGCTCGAAGGGCCGAATGGCCTATTCCTGCACCTAATTTCTATGTTTCTATGTTTCTATGTCATGGGTTATGGGGAGAAGGCAGGAGAATGGGAGAGAAAGATCAGCCGTAAATATATAAGTTTGCCTGGACTGACGTTTGCTATTCATATCTATTATCGATGAATGTTCCCATAGATGTACATGTTTGAAAGGTCATTTTTTCAAAGAAAATTGGAATCATTATATTTTCTTAGTCCATTTATTCCACTATTACTCGCCAAAAATATTGAGATCCGACGTGAATACGTAAAGCGCTGCGCATAGGAATTGAGCAAAGCACTTAATTTTAAGCACGGCATGCTTTGACCTTTTAAAGATTGAAGTCGCAGTTTAATGTGATTAAAATGGAAAAGGTTACAACTGCCGTTGCTTTTCTAAGGACGGCTTCTCTTGGAGTTCACTCATGAACCTCGAGTGTCCGTGCGGATAGCTTTACTTCGGACTCTAGAGATCCAGCGTGGAAACAAGACCTTCGGCCCACCGAGTCCGCACTGACACTATCCTGCACACACCAGGGGATCATTTTACAACTTCGCCCACGCCAGTTAGCCTACAAACCCGCTCGTCTTTCTCCGGAGCACCCGGAGAAAACCCACCTGGTCACGGGGAGAACGTGCAAACTCCGTACAGACAGCAGATTGAACCCGGGCCTCTGGCGGTGTATAAGGCAGCCACTCTACCACTGCGCCATCGTGCCGCCCAATCTTGTGTAAACCGATGGACAGGGGATTTTCATGATGAGACTCACTTGAATTCAATCAGTTTCCCCTCTGCCATTGAATCGTGGGCTCCATGCGGCCTCCTTCAGCTGACAGATGCTTCCAACGTCATAGTCAAAGGCTCATCTTCCCTTACAGGTTTGCACCAACCTCACCTCCCATCCTGTCCAGTTGAGCTGAATTGAATTGAATACATTTTAGTAGCCAAGTATGTATACATACAAGGAATTTGCCTTGGTGCTGTACATCCTGTTGTAAGTAAAAACACGATACACAGTAGACAATTAAAAATAAAACATTATAATTTAAAAATGTGAAGAATTAAGTAAAATACCAGAGCAAAAGGAGGCTACAGATTTTTGGCTGTTGAGTAGAGCCACTTCTCGTGGGAAAAAACTGTCTGGCTGTGGCAGCTTTGACAGTCCGGAGTCGCCTTCCAGAGGGAAGTGATTCAAAGAGTTTGTGGTCAGGGTGAGAGGGGTCAGAGATGATCTTGCCCGCTCGCTTCCTGGCCCTTGCAGTGTACAGTTCATCGATGGGGGGGGAAGGTTGCAGCCAATAACCTTCTCTGCTGATCGGACGATTGGCTGCAGCCTCCAGGTGTCGTGCTTGGTGGCTGAGCCAAACCAGACCATGATGGAGAAGGTGAGAACAGACTCTACGATGGCCGTGTAGAATTGGACCATCGTTGCCTGTGGCAGATTGTGCTTCCTCACGTGCCGCAGGAAGTACATCCTCTGTTGTGCCATTTTGACTGTGGAGTCGATGGTAGCCCCCCCACTTAAGGTCCTTGGAGATGATGGTTCCCAGGAACTTAAATGACTCCACAGATGTGACTGTGGTGTTGTTGATGGTGAGTGGGGTTTGGGGAGGGGGAGCTCTCATAAAGCCTAAAGTTGGGTTGAGTTGTAGAGATACAGCGCGGAAACAGCGATAAAAGGACTGGACAAGCTAGATGCAGGGAAAATGTTCCCAATGTTGGGGGAGTCCAGCACCAGGGGCCACAGTCTTAGAATAAAGGGGAGGCCATTTAGGACTGAGGTGAGAAAACACTTTTTCACCCAGAGAGTTGTGAATTTGTGGAATTCCCTGCCACAGAGGGCAGTGGAGGCGAAATCACTGGATGGATTTAAGAGAGAGTTTAGATAGAGCTCTAGGGGCTAGTGGAGTCAAGGGATATGGGGAGAAGGCAGGCACGGGTTATTGATTGGGGTCGATCAGCCATGATCACATTGAATGGCAGTGCTGGCTCGATGGGCTGAATGGCCTCCTCCTGCACCTATTGTCTATGTTTCCATGTTTCTAGTTGTGAACAGTTTCTTTTTTATCCCTTTCGCCAGACCTGTACAAAGACGGCGCAACCCCCCCCCCCCCCCCCTCCTGCCCCCCATAGATCAAATCCAAAGGGCGGCAGGTGGCGCAGCGGTAGAGCTGCTGCCTCACATCGCCGGAGACCCCGGTTCGATCCCGACTACGGGCTCCCCGTGACCTGTGTGTGTTTTCTCCGAGATCTTCGGTCTCCTCCCACATTCCAAAGCCGTACAGGTTTTAGGTTAATTGACATGGTATAAATGTGAAATTGACTTGGTATAAATGTGAAATGTGTAAAAAAAAATAGTTCCTAGTGTGTGCGGGGCAGTGTCAATGTGCGGGGATCGCTGGTCGGCACGGACTCGGTGGGCCGAAGGGCCTGGCACTTCTGTGCTGCATCACTAAGCTAAACTAAATGTGTCGGAAGGAACTGCAGAAGCTGGCTTAGACTGTCGATAGACACAAAATGCTGGAGTACGTCAGTGGAGTTACTCCAGCATTTCGAGAGCCAAACTGAACTGAATGTTGAGTGGTGTTCGGACTTGAATTTGCAATCGATGTTTTTGTGCTGTGACATTTGGAGTTAAACGGATTTGCGCCTTATCTGGCCGAGATAAGGTGCATCCTATGAAGATGCAGGGATTAACAAATTGATCTAAGTGATCAAAAAGTGCTCCCTGCACCAGGCAATATCACAACTCAAAAATATAGAATCAATGACACAGAGAGGAACTAAATGGGCATGATGTTACTCTAATAAGATGTCTCATACCATCAGGTGGATGGTTTTGTTGTGAAATATTGTGGCTTTCCTCTATTAGAGAGTGCCAGTTTTCATTAAAGCCAGCTTGCTGACCTGAAAATGCCACATTTTTGCATTCCTTCTTTGCACATTTGAAAATCCTTTCTAACAGGTTGTCGCCTATTAGTTCTCTCTTCGCTTGAAGCATTCTCTGGTGCGAGAGCTCGCAGTCCGTAGAAAACGCACGGGCTCTGGCTTTTCAAAGATAAAGGCGGAGCACGCCGTTTCAATCGAAACGGCGCAGCGGGTAGAACTGCTGCCTCACGGCGCCGGAGGCCCGGGTTTGGATCCTGCCCGTGGAGTTTGTAGATTCTTTCTGTAACCCATGGTGCAGCGGTAGAGTTGCTGCCTTACAGCGCCAGAGGCCCGGGTTCGATCCTGACTACGGGTGCCTGTCTGTACGGAGTTTGTACGATCTCCCCGTGACCTGCGTGGGTTTTCTCCAAGAAATTCGGTTTCCCCCCCACACTCCAAAGACGTGCTGGTTTGTAGGTTAATTGGCTTGGTATAAATGTAATAATTGTCCATAGTGTAGGATATCGGAGCCTCCCACTTAGACCTAAACGGCAGCCTCTGGTGACCTTGCCCAAGGCCACCCAAGGTTTCCATGAGGTCACCGGAGGTTTTGGTCACTCTCCCTAATGGTCGAAAGTGGTTTCCGCGTGGTCGTGGCTTCATCTAGGTCGATGATATTTTCTCATCGTGATTAAAACCGGCCTTGAATAAAAATAGTTTAAAAAATCGATAATTTTTTAGTCGCGGGTCTAGTCAAAGCCGGTTTTCTTCACAGGCGAGGAAGGTTTTCAACATGTGCGTGGGAGGTGGTAGGAGGTTGCAGGTCACCTCCACCTTGATTTTTGTTTGGGTGGCGGGCAAGGTCACCAGAGGTCGCTGTTTAGGTCTCCTAAGTGGGACAGGCCCTTTAATGTGCAGGGATCGCTGGTCGGTGCGGACCTGGTGGGCCAAAGAGCCTGTTTCCATGCTGTACCTCTAAACTAAACTGCATGGGTTTCCCTCTAGGTTTTCAAGTTTCCTCCCACATTCCAAAGACGTGTAGGTTTGTCGTTTAATAGCTCACTGTAAATTGCCCCTAATGTGTAGGGAGTGGATGAGAAAGTTGGATAATATGTGGTGGCCTGGTGGCACTGCGGTAGAGTTGCTGCCTCATAGAGCCAGAAGAGACCTGGGTTTGTCCTGACTGCTGTCAGGTGCTGTCTGTACGGAGTTTGCACGTTTTCCCTGTGACCTGCGTGGGTTTCACATCCCAAAGACTTGCAGGTTTGTAGGTTAATTGGCTTCTGTAAGTTGTCCCTAGTGGTTGAGAAAGTGGAATAGTATGGAACTAGTATGAATGGCTGATGGATGGTTGGCACGGACCCGGTGGGGAGAAGGGCCTCTCCAGGCTGTTGTTTGGTTTCGAGATACAGCATGGCAACAAACCCTTCAGCCCGCGGAGTCTGCACCAACCATCAAGCCGCCCGTCCACTGTAATCCTATGATTTCCCACTTTCCCATCCACTCCCTACACACTAGGGCCAATTTACGGAGGCTAATTGACCTACAAAACCACACGTCTTTGGGATGTGTGAGGAAACCGGAGCACTCGGGTCACAGGGAGAACATGCATACTCCACACAGACACCACCTGAGGTCAGGATCAAGTGTTTCTGTGGCAGCTTTATCTTGTGTCTCCTCTTTGCATTGTTGGGTAATGCCGTAGGCCACTGTGACCAGAATGATCTGTATTCTTCTTCATAGAAACATAGAACCTAGGTGCAGGAGTAGGCCATTCGGCCCTTCGAGCCTGCACCGCCATTCAATATGATCATGGCTGATAATCTAACTCAGTATCCCGTACCTGCCTTCTCTCCATACCCTCTGATCCCCTTAGCCACAAGGGCCACATCTAACTCCCTCTTAAATATAGCCAATGAACTGGCCTCAACTACCCTCTGTGGCAGAGAGTTCCAGAGACCCACCACTGTCTGTCTGAAAAAAGTCCTTCTCATCTCGGTCCTAAAGGATTTCCCCCTTATCCTTAAGCTGTGACCCCTTGTCCTGGACCTCCCCAACATCGGGAACAATCTTCCTGCATCTAACCCTTTAAGAATTTTGTAAGTTTCTATAAGATACCCTCCCAATCTCCTAAATTCTAGAGAGTATAATCTGAGTCTATGCAGTCTTTGTTCATAAGACAGTCCTGACATCCCAGGAATCAGTCTGGTGAACCTTCTCTGCACTCCTTCTATGGCAATAATGTCCTTCCTCAGATTTGGGGACGAGAACTGTACGCCCACTGTACGCTTCGTTAGTATCTGCTGCTGCCCGCACATTGGAAGCACTTTGTTCATAAGTCACAGGTGCAGAATGAGACCATTTTGGCCCATCGAGTCTACTCCGCCAAGCGATCGCGGCTGTTCTCCCGCCCCTCTCAACCCCATTCTCCTGCCTTCTCCTCGTAACCTTTGACACCAGCACTAATCAAGAAACTGATTGCAAAGGCGGCACGGTGGCTCAGCGGTAGAGTCGCTGCCTCACAGCGCCAGAGTCCCGCTTTCGATCCTGATTACAGGTGCTAGATGGATAGTATAGATGGAGTCAATGCCAGGTAGGTCGGTCGGTTTGTGTGATGGGTCTGGGCTGCGTCCACAATTCTCTCTATTTTTTGGCGCCCTTGGATCGAGGTGTTCCCAAACTTTTTCCTAGAGCTTTTCCCCGGTTGTTCCACTGACTGGTTAGCACGCATCAAAAGCTTTTCACTGTACACGTGACGATAAACTAAACTGGACTGTACACGAAACAGATCATGCCGATGGGAGAGGGGAGAAAAGGAAGTGTCCAGGGTGACGAGACCTTGATCATGCTGCCGGCCTTGACGAGGCAGCGTGAGGTGTAAATGGAGTCAATGGAAGGGAGGTTGGTTTGTGTGACAGTCTGGGCTGTGTCTACCTTGTAATTTAAGTGAACACACACACTTCACTTAGTTTAGTTTACTTCATTGTCACGTGTAACAAGGCACAGTGAACAGCTTTTGTTGCGTGACAATAGACAATAGACAATAGGTGCAGGAGGAGGCCATTCAGCCCTTCCAGCCAGCACCGCCATTCAATGTGATCATGGCTGATCATCCACAATCAGTACCCCGTTCCTGTCTTCTACCCACATCCCCTGACTCTGCTATCTTTAAAAGCCCCATCTAGTTCTTTCTTGAAAGTATCCACAGAACCGGCCTCCTCTGAGACAGAGAATTCCACAGACTTACCATTCTCTGTGAGAAAAAGTATTTCCTCATCTCCGTTCTAAATGGCTTACTCCTTATTCTTAAACTGTGGCCCCTGGTTCTGAACACCCCCAACATCGGAAACATGATCAATAAGATCCCCTCTCATCCTGCGTGCTATCCAGTCAGCAGAAAGACAATACATGATTACAATCAATCCATTTACAGTATACAGATACATGATAAGGGATTAATGTTTAATGCATGCTAAAGCCAGCAAAGTCTGGTCAAGAATAGTTCCAGGGTCACCAATGAGGTAGATAGTAGTTCAGCACTGCTCTCTGGTTGTGGTAGGATGGTTCAGATGCCTGATAACAACTGGGAAGAAACCGTCCCTGAATCTGGAGGTGTGCGTTTTCACACTTCTGTACCTTTTGCCCGATGGGAGAGGGGAGAAGAGGGAGTGGCCAGGGTGCGACTGGTCCTTGATGATGCTGCCGGCCTTGTCGAGGCTGCGTGAGGTATAAATGGAGTCAATGGAAGGGAGGTCGGTTTGTGTGACGGTCTGGGCTGCGTCCACAATTCTCTGCGCTCTTGGATGGAGCTGTTCCCAAAACATGCCGATGGGAGAGGGGAGAAGAGGGAGTGTCCGGGGTGAGACTTGACCTTGATTGTGCTGCGTGAAGTGTAGACGGAGTCGCTGGCGGGGGGGGGCGGTTTGCGTGATGGTCCGGGCTGCGTCCGCCATGTAATTTAACAGAACACACACACTTCACATAAGTGATGAAACAGTATTACATGGAACAACATAAGAGAATACTATGCTCTGAGAGCTCCTGAGTGTTTGATCATCCTCCCAGCTTGCTGCTTGTTCAAAAGCTTACAAGTGCAGCGATAAGCCGTAAGATTTCTTCTCGGCTTTCTTCCAATTGCATGGGTCTAAGATGCTTGTTGAGAGGGTTTTGATGGGAATCCACTTAGAATTCAAGTATCTTCATGTGATACCCTCCACATAATTGCCACGCGCTGTGATCACAAACCGATCAGTGACTGTTTATTTCTCATCCTCCCGTTGAGTGGAAGAATTTGATTGTTAACTGCAAGCGGTGTCTCGTCTCCACCTCCAACTAGTGCCGCAGACACGGTGGAGTCGCTGCCTCAAAGGGCATGTCCCACTTACGCGATTTTTTTCGGCACCCGTCATAGTTGCAGCCGGTCGCCGAAAATTCTCGACATGTTGAAAAATCCAGCGGCGACCAGAGCAAGATACAACTCTTTGCGACATGTCACGGGGCGATGCCTGTATGGTCGCGAGTAGTCGCCCAAAGAGTCGTACCTTTTCCTGGTCGCCGCTGGATTTTCAACACGTTGAACATTTGTTCGGCAAACTTTCGGTTTGAAGGATAATTGGATTCGGTGAAATTGTAAATTGTCCCACGTGTGTGTATGTAGGATAGTGTTAGCGATCAGTGATCGGCGAGGACTCGCTAGGCCGAAGGGCCCTGTTTTCGCGCTGTGTATCTAACGTCAGAAGTCTAAAGCCTGGTTGATTCAGTTGATTATACCGAACATCAAAAGTACTTCAGATGCTGGAAATCTAAAGTGAAAACAGGAAATGCCAGAAGTACTCAGCAGGGCAGGCTCCATATGTGAGCGGTGACAACATGTTTCGGTGTTTAGGACACCTACCTGAAGTATTAAAGAATGCTGGAAAATCGAAGGTGGACAAAAATGCTGGAGAAACTCAGCGGGTGAGGCGGCATGTATGGAGCGAAGGAAATAGGCGACGTTTCGGGTCGAAACCCTTCTTCAGACTGAAGAAGTTTTGGAGAATCCTCTTCGACATGCCGAATCTCCGTAATCTCCTCAGGAAGTAGAGTCTCTGATGTGCCTTCTTTACAATTGTGCTGGGTCCAGGAAAGATCTTCGGAAATATGCACGCCCAGGAATTTGAAGTTATTGACCCTCTCCACCCTCGTGTTGATGTTGATATGAACAGCATTGTGGGTCCTCATCCCACATGGTCCATATCCCTCCATTCCCTGTTCTATAACGGGCCTATCGAAAAAGTCTTCAACACCAGCCTCTACCACCACCCCTGGCAGCACGTTCCAGGCCCACACTACTCTCTGTGTAAAAAAAAAACCTGCCCCCGCACATCTCCATTAACCTTCCCCCCTCTCACCTTTTCCCTTTCTCTTATCTTTGTTTCTGTTGTGTTTTCTGCAGCAGGTGAGAATTTACCTGCGACATCCCGCCATTTTATGTCGTCTTTCACTGTAGATCGAAGTTAGTGTAGAGATACAGCACGGAAACAGGCCCTTCTGTTCAGGGGCAATTTGCAATCCTTACCGGAGTCAAATAACCTAGGCGCGTCTTTGGTGTGTGGGAGGAAACCGGTGCACCCGGAGAAAAACCCACGCAGGTTCCGGGTAGAACGTGCAAACTCCGTACAGACAAGCACCCGTAGTTGGGATCGAACCTTGGTCAGGCAGCATCCCAGGAGAGCCCGTTTAGGCGACGTTTCTGGTCGGGTCCCTTCTTCAGTCCCGATCCATACCATTACCCATCCATGTTCTCCAGATAATTCTGCCTGACACACTGAGTTGCTACAGCATTTTGTGTCCTTTCATTTCAATGCTCTACAGTGCCTGTTATAGAACAACTTGTGTCTTTCCTTGGTAAACCAGCATCTGCAACTCCTGGTTTCAACATGTAACAAGCAATTGGACAGGCACATGAATAGGAAAGGTGTAAAGGCTTTGGTCAAATGGGACTAATGTAGATGGGGCATCTTGATGTTACGAGGTTAATTCCTGGGATAGCGGGACTGTCATATGTTGATAGAATGGAGCGGATGGGCTTGAACACTCTGGAATTTAGCAGGATGAGAGGGGATCTTATTGAAACATGTAAGATTATTAAGAGATTGGACACGTTTAGAGGCAGGAAAGTTGTTCCTGATGTTGGAGGAGTCCAGAACCAGGGGCCACAGTTTAAGAATAAGAAGTAGGCCATTTAGAAGGGAAAAACTTTTTCACCTAGAGAGTTGTGAATCTGTGGAATTCTCTGCCTCAGAGGGCAATGGAGGCCGGTTCTCCGGATGCTTTCAAGAGAGAGTTAGACAGAGCTCTTAAAGATAGCAGAGTCAGGGGATATGGTGAGAAGGCAGGAACGGGGTACTGATTGGGAATGATCAGCCATGATCACATTGTATAGCGGTGCTGGCTCGAAGGGCCGAATGGCCTACTCCTGCACCTATTGTCTATTGATCGGCATGGACGAGTTGGGCCAAGGAGCCTGTTTCTGTGCTGAATGACTGTGATTCCCTTGAGAAGGGCAACGGGCTGCAGTGGGTAGCACTTTCTCGAGGAAAGCCATGGGATGCGCAGTAACTGCTGCCACAGAGTCATAGAGTGATACAGTGTGGAAACAGGCCCTTGAGCCTAACTCTCCCACACCAGCCAACAGTGTCCCATCTACACTAGCCCCACTTGCCTGCATTTGGCCCATATCCCTCCACACCTGTCCTATCCATGTACCTGTCTAAATGTTTCTTAAACATTGCAATAATACTTGCCTCAACAACCACTTCTGGCCGCCCGTTCCATCCACCCGCCACCCCCTGTGTGATAAAGTTACCCCTCAGATTCCTATTAAATCTTTTCCCCTTCACCTTAAACCTATGTCCTCTGGTCCTCGATTCCCCTACTCTGGGCAAGAGACTCTGTGCGTCTACCCGATCTGTTCCTCTCATGTCCTTACCAGCAATTCCCAAAAGACGGGGCGGCACATTGGCGCAGCGGTAGAGTCGCTGCCTCACAGCGCCGGAGACCCGGGCTCGATCCCGACCACGGGTGCTGTCTGTACGGAGTTTGTACGTTCGCCCCGCGACCGCGTGGGTTTTCTCCGAGATCTTCGATTTCCTCCCACACTCCAAAGACATGCAGGTTTGTAGGTTAATTGGCTTGGTGTAAATGTAAAAAACTGTACCTAGTGTGCGTAGGGTAGTGTCTGTGTGCGGGGGTCGCTGGTCAGTGCGGATTCGGTGGGCCGAAGGGCCTGTTTACGCACTGCATCTCGAAACTAAACATAAAATATAAACATATTTCCCTCTAAACTAAACCAAACTAAACTAAAAAAATGAATGTAAAGGCCGCAAGCCACAATCAGGGAATGAGAACTACAAGGGGGACAGTTTGGAAAATGATGTGTTGAAAGGTTAACTGTAGTGACGTGAAGGTTGCAAGTGGAAGCAGCGATCTGCTCAGGCATAAAGTTACATCTCATCCAGCCAAGGTCGATCGGAGCCCACGCTCTTTGGTGCAGTTTCTTCCTGTAAAATGAAACAATTTCAAGCATGCTGGTCACATACAGCAATGCCAAGAAAATCATCTTGACCCAGACAAAATACTGGCCCGGTTTCGCTTGGCAGAGCACAACACCGCATGAACCGACCGGCGGCACGGTGGCGCAGCGGGAGAGTTGCAGCCTCTCAGCACCAGAGCCCCGGGTTCGATCCCGACTACGGGTGCTGTCTGTACGGAATTTATACCTTCTCCCCGTGACCGCGTGGGTTTTCTCCGGGTGCTCTGGTTTCCACCCACACTCCAAAGACGTACATAGAAACATAGAAACATAGAAATTAGGTGCAGGAGTAGGCCATTCGGCCCTTCGAGCCTGCACCGCCATTCAATATGATCATGGCTGATCATCCAACTTAGTATCCCGTACCTGCCTTCTCTCCATACCCCCTGATCCCCTTAGCCACAAGGGCCACATCTAACTCCCTCTTAAATATAGCCAATGAACTGGCCTCAACTACCCTCTGTGGCAGAGAGTTCCAGAGACCCACCACTCTCTGTCTGAAAAAAGTCCTTCTCATCTCGGTCCTAAAGGATTTCCCCCTTATCCTTAAGCTGTGACCCCTTGTCCTGGACCTCCCCAACATCGGGAACAATCTTCCTGCATCTAGCCTGTCCAACCCCTTAAGAATTTTGTAAGTTTCTATAAGATCTCCTCTCAATCTCCTAAATTCTAGAGAGTATAAACCGAGTCTATGCAGTCTTTGTTCATAAGACAGTCCTGACATCCCAGGAATCAGTCTGGTGAACCTTCTCTGCACTCCCTCTATGGCAATAATGTCCTTCCCCAGATTTGGAGACCAGAACTGTACGCAATACTCCAGGTGTGGTCTCACCAAGACCCTATACAACTGAAGAAGAACCTCCCTGCTCCTATACTCAAATCCTTTTGCTATGAAAGCTAACATACCATTCGCTTTCTTCACTGCCTGCTGCACCTGCATGCCTACTTTCAATTGGGTACGGGTTTGAGGGTTAGTTTTAGTTTTATAGATATAGTGCGGAAACAGGCCCTTCGGCCCACCGAGTCCGTGCTGACCAGCGATCCCCGCGCACCAAAAACAACCCTGCACACACTGGGGACAATTTACACTTATCCCAAGTATACAAACCCCTAGCCAATTAACCTGCAAACCTGTGGAGTGTGGGGGGGAAACCGAAGTTCCCGGAGAAAACCCACGAGGTCTCGGGGAGAAGGTACAAACTCCGTACAGACAGCGCCCGTGGTCGGGATCGAACCCAGGTCTGTGGCGCTGCATTCGATATGAGGCAGCGACTCTACCCCTGCGCCACCGTGGCACTCACAATTGGCTTCCGTAAAATTGTCCCAGGTGTGTGTAGGACAGTGCTAGTCTACGGGGTGATCGCTGGTCAGCATGGATTCCATGGCCGAAAAGGGCCTGTCTCCGTGCTGTATCTCTCAACAAATCTTTTTCAGAATATCCAACCGACCCATTCTTTAAATTAATAAGCAACAGTTTTTAATGTCTGATATAGTTTGAAATCAATTGTGCACGGCCAAAGCACAATAAATATTGATTTTGCATTCATGTTTTGTGACATTTAAAGTTTCGTTTAGTTTCGAGATACAGTGCGGAAACAGGGCCTTCGATCCCCACACACTAGCACTATCCTCCACACACTAGGGACAATTTACAATTTTACCAATTAACCTACAAGCCTGCACAGGTTTGGAGTGTCGGAGGAAACCGAAGATCTCGGAGAAAAACCCACGCAGGTCACGGGGAGAACTCCATACTGACAGCATCAGGATGGAACCCGGGTCTCTGGCGCCGAAAGGCAGCCACTGTACCGCTGCACCACCGTGACGCGCCTCTTCAGATTACTCGCCTGTTAAAGCAGATTTTGCAGGTCTTGTGTAAGATTAGCAAGGCTACTTAAGGGGCTGTCCCACTGTACGAGCTAAATAGGTCTTTATTCTTTGGAGCGCAGAAGGTTAAGGGGGGACTTGATTGAGGTGTTTAAAATGATGAAAGGGATAGACAGAGTTGACGTGGATAAGCTTTTCCCATTGAGGGTAGGGAAGATTCAAACAAGAGGGCATGACATGAGAATTAAGGGACAGAAGTTTAGGGGTAACATGAGGGGGAACTTCTTTACCCAGAGAGTGGTGGCTGTGTGGACTGAGCTTCCAGCAGAAGTGGTGGAGGCAGGATCGATTTTAACATTTAAAAGTAAAGTGGATAGGTATATGGACGGGAAGGGAATAGAGGGGTATGGTCTGAGTGCAGGTAGATGGGACTAGGGGAAAATAAATGGTCGGCACGGACTGGAAGGGCCGAGAAGGCCTGTTTCCGTGCTGTAATTGTTATATGGTTATATTATCAAGGCTACTTAAGGGGCTGTCCCACTGTACGAGCTAATTCAAGAGCTCTCCCGAGTTTAAAAAAAAATCAAACTCATGGTAAGCAAGTAGAATGAACGTAGCGGGTACGCCGGAGCTCAGGACGTCTCTTAGCGGCTCGTAACGCTGACGGCAGGCACTTGGGAAACGCGGTAAGCCCGTGAAGACTCGTGAAGATTTTTCAACATGTTGAAAAATGTCCACGAGAGCACCGAGTACCTACGAGCGGCCATTACCGTAAATCTCCGAGTTCGGATCAGGGGAAACTCGGGAGAACTCTTGAATTAGCTCGTACAGTGGGACAGGCCCTTTAACCAGTTGAAAGGCTGAGGAATAGTGCTAAATTAAAAGCATCTTTAAATTGACATTGAAATAACTCAAATATGTTACCGTTGGACCCTCTTCACGTTTCACATTATTGACTGACTTTGAGGGATGGTCTGATCCCTCAAAAAAATCGGCTTAAGGTTGATGAGAGGAAGTAATCATAATGAAAGGAGTGTAGGAAGGAACTGCGAATGCTGGTTTAAACTGAAGATAGACATAAAAAGCTGGGGTCACTCAGCGGGTGAGGCAGCATCACTGGAGAGAAGGAATGGGTGAAGTTTCAGGTCAAGACCCTTCTTCAGACCTTCTTCTGAAGAAGGGTCTCGACCCGAAACGTCACCTATGCCTTCGCTCCAGAGAAGCTGCCTCACCCGCTGAGTTACTCCAGCATTTTATGTCTACCTTTGATTTTTCCAGCATCTGCAGTTCCTTCTTAAACAACTGGTTCACTCTGTGTCATAGTGATAGATCAGGGGCAAGATCACTTTGGTTCACTCACCGAATAGTGAAAGGCCTGGATAGAGTGGATGTGGAGAGGATGTTTCCACTAGTGGGAGAGTCCAGGACCAGAGGACACAGCCGCAGAATTAAAGGACGTTCCTTTCGGATGGAAATGAGGAGGAATTTCATTAGCCAGAGGGCGGTGAATCTGTGGAATTAATTGCCAAAGTCGGCTGTGGAGGCCAAATCAATGGATATTTTTAAGGCGGAGATTGACAGATTCTTGATTAGTGCGGGGTTGTGGGGAGAAGGCAGGAGAATGGGGTTGAGAGGGAATCCATCGGAGTAGACTTGATGAGCCGAATGGCCTAATTCTGCTCCTATCATTTATGAAGAATCTATCAGCCCTGTGACATTTTATGAACTATAATCACATAAAACCGAAATGGTTCCAAATTTTTAATTAATGGCAGAAATGTATATATTTCGAATAGTAGTTAGTCTTGCAGTAGGTTATAGAAAGACTTGCCGGTGGAACTAATTTAATTTTCATGTTTTACAAGGCTGCTTGAATTCACTTCAGTTTACTTTGGAGATGCACAGTGCAGAAACAGGCCCTTCGGCCCACCGAGTCTGACCCGACCAGCGATCACCCCGTGCACTAGCACTATGCTACACACTAGTACCAATTCACAATTTTACCGAAGCAAATTAACCTACAAACCTGTATGTCTTTGGAGTGCGGGAGGAAACCGGAGCACCCGTGGAAAACCCAGGCAGGTCACGGGGAGAACGTGCAAACTC
Source organism: Raja brachyura (assembly GCA_963514005.1). The sequence goes on from OY740789.1 coordinate 7,600,734, forward strand.
CGCACAGACGGCACGAGGGGACAGGATCGAACCCGGGTCTCTGGCGCTGTTAGGCAGCGACTCGAAAGGCAGGGGAAGGGGATTAGAAAGGAGACAGAAATCGACCATGATTGAATGGCGGAATAGACTGGATGGGCCGAATGGCCTCATTCCCAACCTATCACTTATAATCTTATAACTGTGTCGCTGCGCCACCGTGCCTGTTTTTTCTTTGTACCTTAAAGCGGGTTCTTCCTCCTCCACTGAGTCGTGCTGCTTTTTGCAGGATTCCCAACATCACCGGGACATGATTGAAGAACGATACACAAAGTACAAAGAGATCGTGAGATCCCTGCAACAGCAGCTGCAAGACTCAACGAGGAGAATCCAGGCACACCAGGTAAAGTGGCGTGAAACACACAGCGGCTTGGCTGAAGGAAGCCTTTCAAATGGTCCATTTCTTCTCCAGCTGAGTTTGGGCCCCGATTCAAAAAAAGGCCAAATTACTGAATAAAGATAAGGGTCTCAACCCGAAAAGTCACCTGTTCATTTTTCTCCAGAGATGCTCTCTGACCCGCTGAATTACACCAGCTTTTTGTAGACAATAGACAATAGGTGCAGGGGTAGGCCATTCGGCCCTTCGAGCCAGCACCGCCATTCAATGTGATCGCCTTCTTTCGTGTGGCGTCCACAGCCTAAAGTTGTGGGACAACTTGTTCTATTTGATCTTCCCTTTGTGCACGTCGAGTTGATTGCATTAGTCGAAACAGGGCGGACCACGTGAAGGTTGCAATCTTCCACCCCATTCAATGTGATCATGGCTGTTCATCCCCAATCAGTACCCCGCTCCTGCCTTCTCCCCATATCCTCTGACTCCGCTATCTTTAAGAGCCCTATCTAGCTCTCTCCTGAAAGCATCCAGAGAACCGGCCTCCACCGCCCTCTGAGGCAGAGAATTCCACAGACTCACCACTCTCTGTGAGAAAAAGTGTTTCCTCGTCTCCATTCTAAATGGCTTATCCCTTATTCTTAAACTGTTGCCCCTGGTTCAGGACTCCCCCAACATCGGGAACATGTTTCCTGCCTCCAGTGTGTTCAAACCCTTTATAATCTTATATGTTTCAATAAGATCCCCACTCATCCTTCTAAATACCAAATTTTTGAGTCAGTCATAGGCTTAGTTTAGACACAAAATGCTGGAGTAACTCAGCGGGACAGGCAGCATCTCTGGAGAGAAGGAATGGGTGACGTTTCGGGTTGAGACCCTTCTTCAGACATCAGTTCGGTTTAAACCAGCATCTGCAGTTCCTACCTACACACAGGCTTAGTTCAGTTTAGTTTATCGTCACGTGTACCGAGGTACAGTGAAAAGCTTTTGTTGTGTGCTAACCAGTGAAGGGAAAGACAATACATGATTACAATCGAGCCAGCATTCTCCTCACTCGCCTCTCTCAATAACTTGTGATCGATCCATCAGGCCCTGAGGGTTTATGCACCTTAACGCCCCTCAAGGGCCCCAACTACCATCCTTTTCGATCTCAAAATGTATGAATGTATTAGTTTTTAGTATTAGTTTAAGGGCGGCACGGTGGCGCAGCGGTAGAGCTGCTGCCTCACAGCGCCAGAGTCCCGGGTTCGAACCTGACCACGGGTGCTGTCTATACAGAGTTTGTACGTTCTCTCCGTGACCCACACGGGTTTTCTCCAAGTTCTTGAGTTTCCTCCCACACTCCAAAGGTTTGTAGGTTAATTGACTTTGGTACAGTTGTAAATTGTCCCTAGTGGGTGTAGGGTAGTGTTAGCGTGCGGGGATCGCTGGTCGGCACGGACCCGGGGTGCCGAAGGGCCAGATTCTGCGCTGTATCTCTACACTAAACTAAGCACTTCGCAATGACTCTATTCTCCTTGTCAAGCCAACTAACCTTTAAACCTATATGTCTTACAGTAGAGGTTGCGATCACTGTCGTACATAGCATTATAAGGCACCCTACCCGTTGATGTTTTCAACGATGATGATGATACACGACCTTGGAGTGCGGGAGGAAACCCGAGCACCCGGAGAAAACCCACGCAGGTCACGGGGGGATCGTACAAACTCCGTACAGGCAGCACCCGTAGTCGGGATCGAACTGGGGTCTCTGGCGCTGCGAGGCAGCCACTCTACCGCCGCGCCACCGTGCCGCCCCAATGGTAGCACATTCATGATGTAGCTGGGCAAATATTCGACAGACATGGAGTAATGAGCAGGGGATACAAGTTCAAATCCCATGACCGCAGCTGGGGAAATTAACAATCAGTTTCAAAATTTCCAAAAATTAATGGTATTGAATTTAATGCGTCTTTTTAAAAGCCCAGACTGTCCTTTAAGGAAGAAAGATTGGAGTTTCTCTGCATTTTAAAACTGACGGAGCCTAGTTTGACGTCAGGTTAGAGTGGGACTCGAACTCACGACCTCTGATTGAAAGAGACTGCTTGTGCAGACCTGAGGCTATCAAGTAAATGACAATGAATAGCGTTTAATACACTTTTAATACTTTCCCCATTAATTTCATTCTGTCAGGTAACTCAATGTCCTAGTACGATGGTAATTACTTTTTTTTCCTGTCCTTCTGTGAACTATTAGTAATAGAGTCATAGAGGGATACAGTGTGGAAACAGGCCCTTCGGCCCAACTTACCCACACCAGCCAACAATGTCCCAGCTACACTAGTCCCACCTGCCCACGTTTGGCCCATATCCCTTCTAAACCTGTCCTATCCATGTACCTGTCTAACTGTTTCTTAAACGATGGGATAATCCCAGCCTCAACTACTTCCTCTGGCACCTCGTTCCATAACCGTGTTAAAAAGTTACCCCTCAAATTCCTATCAGATCTTTTCCCCTCACCTTAAACCTGTGTCCTCTGGTCCTCGATTCACCTACTCTGGGCAAGAGACTCTGTGCGTCTACCTGATCTATTCCTCTCATGATTTTATACACCTCTATAAGATCACCCCTCATCCTCCTGCGCTCCAAGGAATAGAGTCCCAGCCTGCTCAACCTCTCCCCTATAGCTCACACCCTCTAGCCCTGGCAACATCCTAGTAATGGGATTAAACCAAAGGCCTGAAAATCTTGGTGCCAGACCACAAGGACTCCTTCATACCATAATCGGCCTACTTTGTACAGTACCGCTACATGTGAGACAGTCGTTATTTTCCTTCTCATTGAAAATCCTGAATGGTTTTAACATTCTTTGTGCTAGATTATCCGCCAAAGATAAAGACCGTGGTCCTCTCTGCCTAAGCAATCAGCCTTTCTGTCCCCGCGCCTGCTGAGGTGGTCTGGCGGTGCGCTTTTCTTGCGCCTCACTCACTCACTCGCGGTGTAATGGAGGTCGTGTTGGGAGGGAAAGGATCTAACTTGTTTTCTGAGAATTGCATATATGTAAATGAGAGCAGGGTACAAAGCAGACCCCAATCAGTATGCGCAGGGAGGAACTGCAGAGGCCGGTTTACACCGAAGATAGATACAAAAATGCTGGAGAAACTCAGCGGGTGAGGCAGCATCTATGGAGCGACGGAATAGATGACGTTTCGGGTCGAGAACCGTCTTCAGACTGATGTGGGGGGCGGGAAGAAGAAAGGAAGAGGCGGAGACAGTGGGCTGTGGGAGAGCTGGGAAGGAGCGGGGAAGGAGGGAGAAAGCAGGGACTACCTGAAATTGGAGAAGTCAATGTTCATACCGCTGGGGTGCAAACTACTCAAGCAAAATTCCGAGGTGCTGCTCCTCCAATTTGAGGTGGGACTCACTCTGGCCACGGAGGAGGCCCGGGGCAGAAAGGCGGGATTCTTGATTAATACGGGTGTCAGGGATTATGGGGAGAAGGCAGGAGAACGGAGTTGGAGGGAAAGAATGGCGGAGTAGGCTCCATGGGCCAAATGGCCTAATTCTGCTCCTGTGGCTTTTGAACTTGTGAAGGGTTGCGGCGCCCACATAGATCCACGCAGGACCTCAGCAGTCACGTCTTCTGCCACTTATCACTGCTCTCTGTTTCCTAACTACCGCAATTATTTGCTTCAGTAATGGCCAGCCAGACTTTATCAGATACCCCCTAGAAGCTGATTTTAATAGCGTGCATTATTAATAAACCAAGTTCACATTCACATTCCCAATCTGCCGACTCGTGGGGAATCATTCAATAATAACCGCCCAAGTCTCCGACCTTACATTTAGCTTCCAATTAATTAATTTAATTTAATTTAATTTAACTTCTAATCAATCAATTGGCCCAGAGACACGGGTGCAATCATAACCTCAACCCTGTCCGTGTGGAGTTTGCGCGTTCTCCCTGTGACTGTGATTTAGCTTCTAATTAATTAATTTTACTCCTAATCAATTAATTGATTGATTGATTCATAAACAATTAAGGTGGTTAGCTCGGAGAACCACTGCCTCACAGCACCACAGACAGTAGACAATAGATGCAGGAGTAGGCCATTCGGCCCTTCGAGCCAGCGACCTCCATTCAATGTGATCATGGCTGATCATCCCCAATCAGTACCCCGTTCCTGCCTTTTCCTCATATCCCCTGACTCATATCTTTAAGAGCCCTATCTAACTCTCTCTTGAAAGCATCCATAGAACCGGCCTCCACCGCCCTCTGAGTAGAGAATTCCACAGACGCACAACTCTCTGTGTGAAAAAGTGTGTCCTCATCTCCGTTCTAAATGGCTTGCCCCTTATTCGTAAACAGTGGCCCCTGGTTCTGGACTCCCCCAACATCGGGAACATGTTTCCTGCCTCTAGCGTGTCCAAACCCTTAATAATCTTATATGTTTCAATAAGATCCCCTCTCATCCTTCTAAACTCCAGTACAAGCCCAGCCGCTCCATTCTCTCAGCATATGACAGTCCCGCCATCCCGGGAATTAACCTCGTAAACCTACGCTGCACTCTTTCAATAGCAAGAACGTCCTTCCTCAAATTAGGGGAGCAAAACTGCACACAATACTCCAGGTGTGGTCTCACTAGGGCTCTGTACAACTGCAGAAGGACCGCTTTGCTCCTATACTCGACTCCTCTTGTTATGAAGGCCAACATGCCATTCGCTTTCTTCGCTGCCTGCTGTGAGGCAGCAACTCGACCGCTGCACCACCGTGCCACCCCTTCGGTTTTTGACCCCTGGAGAGAGATTTTGATTATCCACTCTATCAGTGCCTCGTGGTTTAATATGCTTTATAAATATATATTAAAATAATATCCAAAATAATTCACGTGCCCGTGGCGTGTAGGGAGTGAATGAGAAAGTGGGATGCAAGTAAGTACATTGGAAAATATTCCTACCGTTGCTCTGTAAGACACTTTTCTCCTTGGCACAGGAATAATTCTGAAACGTCTCGACCCGAAACGTCACCCATTCCTTCTCTCCAGAGATGCTGCCTGTCCCGCTGAGTGTCGATCTTCGGTTGAAACCAGCATCTGCAGTTCCTTCCTACACATTACAAGTTTCCCTTGTTGAAGCACGGTGGAAGTAGCTGTGCTGTGAGCTTGTAACTGGATTATTAATTCAGTGAATATGTTTTTGCAATCCCACCCCGGTATTTCAAGTATTCAATATCAGTTTAAAAAAGGCTGCTTCAAGCAGCGACCTTGAATCTGCATCAGACTAGCGTAACCTCAGAACCATGCTGCTATAACTTTTTGGATATTATTTTAATCTATATTTATAAAGCATGTGAAGTCACGAGGCATTGATAGAGCGGACAATCAAAATCTCTCTCCAAGGGTCGGAGTATCACAAACAGTAGGGGCGGCACGGTGGCGCAGCGGTAGAGTTGCTGCCTCACAGCGCCAGAGACCCGGGTTCCATCACGACTACGGGTGCTGTCCGTACAAACTCCGCACAGACAGGATGGAACCCGGGTCTCTGGCGCTGTGAGGCAGCAACTCTACCGCTGCGCCATCGTGCCACCCCACCTGGGTAGAAATCTTATTATCCTGCTTACTAAGATGAGATGGGTCGGTAGATGGACAGTTGCGGTTTTTCTATCTGGGATTTTCACATTACTGTGCATACCCCCAAACCAAGCACATGTCAAGGCAGACCCAAGCACCTCACCTCCCATCGCAGGAACAAACCCTTCGATTGAATCTTTTTCCCTCTCTTCCCCAACAGCCATCTGAGCAATGTTGCCAAGTGTAGTCCAAGGTTGGGGCAGCTTCATGCCTGCTCAAGTATTTGAGCGAGTCTGCTTAAACCTGTCATGAAGGGCCTCGTTCAGTTTGGATTTACAGCAGGTCGCGGGGAGAACGTACGAACTCCGTACAGACAAGCACCTGTGGTCAGGATCGAACCCGGGTCTCGGGGCTGTGAGGTGGCAACTCTAGCGCTGCCTCCAGGTGCAAAGCCGGCCGGGGCTCCGGTGGGGGGAAGGGGGGAGGAGGAGGGGGCGATGGGGAAACAGGAGGGAGGGGGGGGGTTGTTGGTCGATTTGTGTAGGAAGCAACTGCAGATGCTGGTTTACACCGAGGATAGACACAAAATGTCGGAGTAACTCAGCGGGCAGGCAGCGTCTCTGGAGACAAAGAATAGATGACGTTTTGGGTCGAGAGCATTCTTCGGAACTGGAAGATGTGATGACCAACATGTATCTCCTACAGTAAGTCGTGTAATTTAATGCTCTCGAACATTCAGGTGGACGCGTTGGACGTGAGTTTGGGGAGCGAGCAGATGGATGATGCATGTGCCACGTACAGTGAACAGAACAGATTCCTTTCCAGCAGCTTCACTGCAGAAACTTGCTGTGAGTATGGCCAGCCTTCTAACTGCAAAACCTGTGACACTGCTGTAGAATAGAATGCCTTTTATTGTCGTTCAAACAGACGAGGTTTCATTCCTACAGTCTTAACAATGACAAAAAAAACAAGACCCACACTTAACACAGTTTACACCAACATCCATCACAGTGGATCTCCAACACCTCCTCACTGTGATGGAAGGCAAAGTCTTATCTCTTCCCTTTGTCCTTCTCCCGCGGTCCAGCAGTTCAACTGCAACGTCGAGGCAACTGGGGCTCCCGATGTTAAAGCCCCCAGCGAGCGTTTGTAAGTCCCGTGGCCGTTAGTCCGTGCCGGGCGATGTTACGCTCCGCTCCGAGTCATTTAAACCCCGCGATTCCGGCGGGAGAAGTTGTCGTTGCGGGAGCTCCTGCGAGCTCCCAATGTTCTCGTCCACCGGGCCTGCGGCCGGAGCCTCCGAAGCTCCGAAGTCGGGTCGCAGCCGCGCGCCACCACAGCTCCCCCCGCTCCGAAGTCGGCCAGCTCCACGATGGTGAGTCCGCAGGCCCCGTGACTGGAGCCCTCGGGTTGGTTCCGGTTGGAGGCCGCCGCCGGCTCCTCGATGTTAGGCCCAACAACACTGGAGACCCGACAGGGAAAAAGTCAGGTCCCTGTACAGGGAAGAGATTAAACGGTTCCCCCCCTCCCACACAGATACACAGCTAAAAAATAATAAAAACTACAATCAAAAACATACTTTTAATGGAACAAAAATTTAAAAAAAGACAGAGGGACTGCAGTCTATTGTGTGTAAAAAAGTGGTCTCACTTCTAGTCTAGCCAAACAGTGTCTCGACCCGAAACGTCACCCATTCCTTCTCTCATAGAGTCATAGAGTGATACAGTGTGAAAACAGGCCCTTCGGCCCAACTCGCCCACACAATGTCAATAGACAATAGGCGCAGGAGTAGGCCATTCGGCCCTTCGAGCCTGCACTGCCATTCAATGTGATCATGCCCCATCTACACTAGTCCCACCTGCCTGCGCTTGGTCCATATCCCTCCAAACCTGTCCTATCCATGTACCTGTCCAACTGTTTCTTAAACAATGGGATAGTCCCAGCCTCAACTACCTCCTCCGGCAGCTCGTTCCATACACCCACCACCCTCTGTGTGAAAAAGTTGCCCCTTGGATTCCTGTTAAATCTTTTCCCCTTCACCTCGAACCTGTGTCCCCTGGTCCTCGATTCCCCTACTCTGGGCAAGAGATTCTGTGCATCTACCCGATCTATTCCTGTCATGATTTGTAGACCTCTATAAGATCTCCCCTCATCCACCTGCGCTCCACAGAATAGAGACCCAGCCTACTCAACCTCTCCCTGTAGCTCACACCCTCTAGTCCTGGCAACATCCTCCAGCGGGTCTGCCTGACTCGCTGAGTTATTCCATCTTTTTGTGTCGGACCAGGCATTGTACATCCTCATTTCCATCGCCGCCCTTCAGCCCAGGATGGAAACAGGCCCTTCGGCCCATCGGGTCCACGCCGACCACCCGTTCACACTGAAGAATGGTCTCGGCCCGTAACGTCACCCATCCCTTCCCTCCAGAGATGCCGCCTGTCCCGCTGAGTTACTCCAGCATTTCGTGCTTGTCCTCGGTGTAAACCAGCGTCTGCAGTTCCTTCCTACACGTTCACACCAGTTCTGTGTTGTCCCGCTTTGTCACCCACCCCTATCACACCCTGGGGACAGTTTACGGGCGACAAACCCGCACGTCTGAGGCATGTGGGAGGAAACCAGAGGATTCCCCACATGGTCGCAGGGAGGAGATGCAATCTTATTTTACCCTACTCTGCGTAAAATATTTTATGCACCTCCATAAGATCATCCCTCATCCTCCTGCACTCCAAGGTTTAAAGTCCTGTTCAACCTGTCCCTGTAGCTCAGGCCCCCCCGAGTCCTGGCAGAATAGTGCAAGGCTTGGATAGAGCGGATGTGATGTTTCCACTCGTGGAAGGTCCTAGGACCAGAGGCAATAGCTGTCCTCATTCTGTCCTGGGCCTCCTCCACCGTCAGAGTGAGGCCCAGCGCAAATTGGAGGAGCAGCACCTCATATTTCGCTTGGGCAGCTCACACACCCCGAGCTGTATGAATATTGACTTCTCTAACTTCAAGTAATCCTTGCTTTCCCTCTCTCTCTCCATCCCTGTCCCTTCCCAGTTCTCCGACCAGGCTGCCTGTCCTCCAACTACATTTTATCTCTGTTTGCTTTGGTGTTTCCTGGGATGTCAGGACTTTCATATGAGGAAAGACTGGATAGACTCGGCTTGTACTCGCTGGAATTTAGAAGATTGAGGGGGGGATCTTATAGAAACTTACAAAATTCTTAAGGGGTTGGACAGGCTAGATGCTGGAAGATTGTTCCCGATGTTGGGGGAGTCCAGAACAAGGGGTCACAGTCTAAGGATAAGGGGGAATTCCTTTAGGACCGAGATGAGGAAAACATTCTTCACACAGAGAGCGGTGAATCTGTGGAATTCTCTGCCACAGGTCAGTTCATTGGCTATATTCAAGAGGGCGTTAGATGTGGCCCTTGTGGCTAAAGGGATCAGGGGGTATGGAGAGAAGGCATGTACGGGATACTGTGTTGGATGATCAGCCATGATCGTATTGAATGGTGGTGCAGGCTCGAAGGGCCGAATGGCCTACTCCTGCACCTATTTTTCTATGTTTCTATGTGTCACCTTCTCCCAGCTAACGACGGTCCATTCTACATGTTCCTCGGTCTCCATCCCCTTTGTCCCCTTTTCACACCTTCCACTTCCTTGTCTATGTATCTCCCTCAACCCATATAACCAAATAACCATATAACAATTACAGCACGGAAACAGGCCTTCTCGGCCCTTCCAGTCCGCGCCGACCATTTATTTTCCCCTGGCATCAGTCGGAAGAAGGGCCTCGTCCAGAAACGTCACCACCCATTCCTTCCCTCCAGAGATGCTGCCTGCCCCGCTGAGTTACTCCAGCATTTATTTGTCTACCTCCAAGCTGTTGAGTTGTTTTGCTCTGGAAATAAACCCATGTTCTTTGTTTTGCATTTTTATGGGCTTATTAACTTGCACAATTCATTAAGGAAGTGATGCCGTTTGCGGAGCAGTGCCAAATGAAGGCAGAATGAATGTGGAGACAGGGATGATTTAAATATTTATCTAAAATTACCAGTCAACCAGAAAACCTTTTGTGAGGAAAAGATTGGACATGGCAGACGGTGGTGGCAGGATAAATGTGAACTCCCAATGAGATTGTGAAACCGTGCACAATACCCCGTGCTTGGCTGCCAAGGTTTTATGAAGAAACGTTTTGAACTTGTCCTTGTTTCCAACAAGTTGCGGCAAGACTGCTTGAAGTTAGCGCTCGGCCGAGGAGATTGGTTTTACTTTCGAGAATACAGCGCGGAAACAGGCCCCTCGGCCCACCGGGTCCGCGCCGACCAGCAATCGCCCGTTCACACTGGTTTAGATTCTTTTTGAGGTGCAGCATAGAAACAGGCCCTTCGGCCCGCCGAGTCTACGCCAATCATTGACCAACCGTTTCAGTTTAGTTTAGTTTAGAAACACTTGACACGGTGGCGCAGCGGTAGAGTCGCTGCCTCACAGCGCCAGAGATCCGGAGTCGATCCTGACTACGGGTGCTGTCTGTACGGAGTTTGTACGTTCTCCCTGTGACCTGCGTGGGTTTTCTCTGGAATCTCCGGTTTCCTCCCACACTCCAAAGACGTACAGGTTTGAAGGTTACTTGGTTTGGTGTAAATGTAAATTATCCCCCAGTGTGTGGGAGGGCAGTGTTAATAGAAACATAGAAACATAGAAATTAGGTGCAGGAGTAGGCCATTCGGCCCTTCGAGCCTGCACCGCCATTCAATATGATCATGGCTGATCATCCAACTCAGTATCCCGTACCTGCCTTCTCTCCATACCCTCTGATCCCCTTAGCCACAAGGGCCACATCTAACGCCCTCTTAAATATAGCCAATGAACTGGCCTCAACTACCCTCTGTGGCAGAGAGTTCCAGAGACCCACCACTCTCTGTGTGAAAAACGTCCTTCTCATCTCGGTCCTAAAGGATTTCCCCGTTATCCTTAAGCTGTGACCCCTTGTCCTGGACCTCCCCAACATCGGGAACAATCTTCCTGCATCTAGCCTGTCCAACCCCTTAAGAAGAGGGGATCGCTGGTCGGCGCAGACTTGGTGGGCCGAAGGACTGGTTTTCCGCGCTGTATCTCCAAAACTAAATTACTAAAACTAAATACAGCGTGGAAACAGGCCCTTCGGCCCACCGAGGCCATGCCGACCCACGATCACCCGTACACTAGTTCTATCCTACACGCGGGGGACAAACCTGTGCAGCTGTAGAAAACCCACATGGTCGCAGGGAGGGCGTACAAACGGCGCGCAACATCCGTAGTCAGGATTGAACTCTGGTCTCTGGCACTGTAAAGGGCCTGTCCCACTGGGGCAACTTTTTAGGCGACTGCCAGGGACTAGTTTTAATGGAATTCCCCTACGACACCTGGCGACAAACTACGACAGCAAAAATTGTCGCCACCGTCGCCGAAAAATGTTCAACATGTTGAAAATCTTGCGGCAGTCGCCTGTACCCGCCCAAAAAATCACCTATGTGGGACATAAGGCAGCAAATCTACTAGACAACGCCCGAAAGATCGCAGGGAGAACGGCGAACTCCACCGACAGACAGCACCCAGCACCAGGATCGAACCTGGGTCTCTGCCGTTTGAGGCAAAATCATGAGAAAAATAGATTGGGTAGAACGCACTGAGTCTCTTGCCCAGAGCAGGGGGATTGAGAACCAGAGGTCATAGGTTTAAGGTGGGGGAGGGAAGATTTAATAGGAACCTGAGGGGTAACGTTTATACACAAAGGATGGTGGGGGTATGGAACGAGCTGCCGGAGGAGGTAGTTGAGGCTGGGACTATCGCAACGTTTAAGAAAACGCACGTGGGTTGGGACTAGTGCAGTTGGAACATGTTGGCAAGTTGGGTTTCCACACTGTGTGTGACTATGACTCTAAATGAAAACTTCACGCTGTGAACAAGAGGAATCGAATATAGGAGCAAAGAGGTCCTTCTGCAGTTGTACAGGGCCCTAGTGAGGCCACACCTTGAGATATGCGTGCAGTTCTGGACCCCTCATTTGAGGAAGGACATTCTTGCTATTGAGGGAGTGCAGCATAGGTTCATCAGGTTAATTCCCGGGATGGCGGGACTGTCATATGCTGAGAGAATGGAGCGGCTGGGCTTGTACACTCTGGAGTTTAGAAGGATGAGAGTGGATCTCATTGAAACATATAAGATTATTAAGGATTTGGACACGCTAGAGGCAGGAAACGTGTTCCTGATGTTGGGGGAGTCCAGAACCAGGGGCCACAGTTTAAGAATAAGGGGTATGTCATTTCGAACAGAGACGAGGAAACACTTTTTCACACAGAGAGTGGTGAGTCTGTGGAATTCTCTGCGTCAGAGGGCGGTGGAGGCCAGTTCTCTGAATACTTTCAAGAGAGAGCTAGATAGGGCTCTTAAAGATAGCGGAGTCAGGGGATATGGGGAGAAGGCAGGAACGGGGTACTGATTGGGGATGACCAGCCGTGATCACATTGAATGGCGGTGCTGGCTCGAAGGGCCGAATGGCCTACTCCTGCACCTATTGTCTATTGTCTAGACCTTCTTCATCATGGTCTGGTTTGGCTCAGCCAGCAAGCACGACATCCGGAGGCTGCAACCAATCGTCCGATCAGCAGAGAAGGTTATTGGCTGCAACCTTCCCCCAATTGATGGAAACATAGAAACATAGAAATTAGGTGCAGGAGTAGGCCATTCGGCCCTTCGAGCCTGCACCGCCATTCAATATGATCACGGCTGATCATCCAACTCAGTATCCCGTACCTGCCTTCTCTCCATACCCTCTGATCCCCTTAGCCACAAGGGCCACATCTAACTCCCTCTTAAATATAGCCACTGAACTGGCCTCAACTACCCTCTGTGGCAGAGAGTTCCAGAGACCCACCACTCTCTGTGTGAAAAAGGTCCTTCTCATCTCGGTCCTAAAGGATTTCCCCCTTATCCTTAAGCTGTGACCTCTTGTCCTGGACCTCCCCAACATCGGGAACAATTTTCCTGCATCTAGCCTGTCCAACCCCTTAAGAATTTTGTAAGTTTCTATAAGATCCCCTCTCAATCTCCTAAATTCTAGAGAGTATAAACCGAGTCTATCCAGTCTTTGTTCATAAGACAGTCCTGACATCCCAGGAATCAGTCTGGTGAACCTTCTCTGCACTCCTTCTATGGCAATAATGTCCTTCCTCAGATTTGAAGACCAGAACTGTACGCAATACTCCAGGTGTGGTCTCACCAAGACCCTATACAACTGAAGTAGAACCTCTCTGCTCCTATACTCAAATCCTTTTGCTATGAAAGCTAACATACCATTCGCTTTCTTCACTGCCTGCTGCACCTGCATGCCTACTTTCATAAACTGATAAACTGTACACTGCAAGGTCCAGGAAGCGAGCGGGCAAGATCATCTCTGACCCCTCTCACCCTGGCCACAAGCTCTTTGAATCACTTCCCTCTGGAAGGCGACTCCGGATTTTCAAAGCTGCCACAGCCAGACGTAAAACCAGTTTTTATCCACGAGTAGTTGCTCTACTCAACAGCCAAAAATCTGTAGCCTCCCTTTGATCTGGTATTTTGTTGGTTCACATGCTTGATCAATGGTGTTTTATCATTAATGTCTTATTATCATTAATGTTTAGTGTTTTCTGAGTCATTCGTAACTGTCACTGTATGTCATGTTGTTACTTGTGGTCGGAGCGCCAAGGCAAATTCCTTGTATGTGAACACTTGGCCAATAAACTTACTTACTTACTTCTAATGAAAACTTCTCGCTGTGAAAGAAGTGTCTAGGAATTCAGGCCACCGGTGTTCGGATCAGGTGGGCTGGGGAAGGGGGTTTCTTTTTCGGAGTTAAACCTTTTCCGTGCGGGATGGATTACTGAGCAATGTTGCGATTTTCCTTGCAGCGCCCAGCGGCAGCCGCAGGTGGAGAAACCAGCCGCCCGGACGCCCAGAGACCAGCGACACGCAGGGCTACGGTGGGCCCACTGATGGAGGAAAGTCTCTCGCCGAAAAAGACAAGTGTTAGGCCCGGAAAACCAAGCCACGACCCAATGGTTTTTTTGTTTCCCAGCCGCTGTAATGGAGGCCGACTTTACCTCTTTTGTGAACAGATACAAAATGGTGGAGTAACTCAGCGGGACAGGCAGCACCTCTGGAGAGAAGGAACGGGTGACGTTTTGGGTCGAGACCCTTCTTCAGGCTGAGCGTCGGGGGGGGGGAGAGGTATTGATAGTACTTAGGAACTTAAATTAATGGAAGATTTGCAGAAAGCGACGATAATCACGGATAATGTGGAGCCCACAAGGGTCCGTTGTTGGCTGTCGGGGTAGGTGATAACGAGCTATACAGACAGTGGAACTCAACAAGACGACAATAAAACTAGTACGATGACTAGGGTGGGGGAGGGATGGAGAGAGGCGGGGTGCAAGGGCTATTTGGAGTTAGAGAAGTCAACGTTCATGCCGCTGGGGTGTAAACTACCCAAGCGAAATATGAGGTGCTGCTCCTCCAATTTGTGTTGGGCCTCACTCGAACAGTGGAGGAGGCCCAGGACAGCAATGTCAGTGAGGGAATGGGAGGGGAAGTTAGAGTGTTTGGCAACCGGGAGATCATGTGGGCCAAGGTGGAATGAACGAAAGCGTTCGGCCAAAACGATCGGCGAGTCTGCGCTTGGTCTCTCTGGTGCATAGGAGTCAAGCTGGTGGGCCGTGAGGCGATAAGGTCATATGTGATAGGAGCAAAACAAGGCCGGTCGGCCCATCAAGTCTACTCCGCCATTCAATGATGGCTGATCTATCTCTCCCTCCAAACCCCATTCTCCTGCCTTCTCCCCATAACCTCTGACACCCGTACTAATCAAGAATCTGTCGATCTCTGCCTTAAAAATATCCACCGACTTGGCCTCCACAGCCTCCTGTGGCAAACAATTCCACAGATTCACCATCCTCCGACTAAAGACATTTCTCCTCATCTCCTTACTAAAGGAAGATCCTTTAATTCTGAGGCTGTGCCCTCTAGTCCTGGACTCTCCCACTAGTGGAAACATCCTCTCCACATCCACTCTATCCAAGCCTTTCAAATGAGGTCACCCCCACCCCCTTCATTCTTCTAAACCAGCGAGTACAGGCCCAGTGCCGTCAAATGCTCATCACAGGTTAACCCACTCATTCCCGGGATCATTCTCCTCTGGGCCCTCTCCAGAGCCGGCACGCCAATCCTCAGATATGGTGCCCAGAATTTCGTACAGAGCCTCAGCATTACATCCCTGTTTTTGTATTCTTTTGTATTCTATTGTGTATCTTGAGCGGCTACTAGGCGCGTCGCCATCTATTTCTTACACAGAATCCAGCAGCAGGCATCAGGGCCTCCACAAAGCATATTCTTCCCCAAAGCATTTTCCTTTTGTGTTGACCAACATGAGGAATGCGCGCCAGCATTATTGCAGCAGGGGACAATACTCCGCGCTCGCCAGCCCTCCGCAAGCTGTCGAAGCTTAAATTGGCACAGTTGTTGAGCCCAGCGGCTTCCAGCCTCAACGAGGAGCGTGTATCCTAAATAATAGCCGGAGGCTCCAGGCCTCACCCCTTTCAAAACGATTCTTCAATGCGATTTAACAGCAGGTAATGTGCGATAAAGCTCTCCGTCCCAGCGTCTGATCCACCTCTTTCACTGAAGATAATGTAAGTGCCCAAGGGAAGGTTGCCGGATGAAGAGGTTCCCGTTGATAACAGCGCAACGCTTGCTCATCGACACAGACGCCTGGAGTTAAACTAGACTCCCATTGTAAGTCCAGCAAGACCAGGCCCGACCTTTCAAATGTTTGGCTCTTAGAACGTCAGGCCGAGCATCTTAGTTAAACGCGTGGGTTTTTCTCCGGGAGATCCGGTTTCCTCCCGCGCTCCAAACGCCTGCAGGTCCGCAGGTTAATTGGCTGAGGTAAAACTGTAAATTGTCCCTAGTGTGCGTGTGTGTGTGCGTGGGATGGTGTTAGTGTGCGGGGATCGCCGGTTGGCGCGGACTCGTGGGTTTTCTCCGGGCGCTCCTGTATCCTCCCGCGCTCCAAAGGCCCGCAGGATTGTAGGTGAATTGGCAATTTGGTAAAATTGTTTTTAAAAAATGTCCCCGTGTGTGTGTGTGTGTAGGGTAGTGTTGGTGTGCGGGGATCGCTGCGGGAAGCACAGACTCGGTGGGGCCGAAGGGCCTGTTTCCGCGCTGTACCTGTAAACGAAAACTAGACATCGAAGAGTACAGCACAGGAACAAGCTCTTCGGCCCACCGTGTCTGTGCCGAACATGATGCCGTGGGATCATGAGGTTATTCTGAATACGTGGATGTGGGCAGAAACTAAACATTCTGCTGCTTTGCACTGAAGATGGAAACTAAATACTGGGGTAACTGCAGCATCTCGGAGAGAAGGAATGGGTGACGTTTCATAGAAACATAGAAAATAGGTGCAGGAGTCAATAGACAATAGGTGCAGGAGTAGGCCATTCGGCCCCTCGAGCCAGCACCGCCATTCAATGTGATCATGGCTGATCATCCCCAATCAGTACCCCGTGCCTGCCTTCTCCCCATATCCCCTGACTCCGCTATCTTTAAGAGTCCTATCTAGCTCTCTCTTGAAAGCATCCGGAGAACCGGCCTCCACCGCCCTCTGAGGGAGAGAATTCCACAGACTCACCACTCTCTGTGTGAAAAAGTGTTTCCTCGTCTCCGTTCTAAATGGCTTACCCCTTATTCTTAAACTGTGGCCCCTGGTTCTGGACCTCCCCAACATCGGGAACATGTTTCCTGCCTCTAGTGTGTCCAAACCCTTAATAATCTTATATGTATCAATAAGATATCCTCTCATCCTTGTAAACTCCAGAGTGTACAAGCCCATAACTGCAGCCTGTCCCGCTGAGTTACTCCAGCATTTTGTATCTTTCTTCGGTGTAAAAGCAGCATCTGCAGTTCCTTCCTGTACATTGTGTTGATTTGCTTTGTCAGGGGGGTGGGGGGGGGATTGTCTGAATCCCGGGGTCTCGGGAGGGTTACAACATACAAGAAGGTCTTTACAATGCCCATCCAGATTTAAAATGGCCTCCCTTACAGCCAGCACAGCAGCATCTGACTAACACAGCTGTTTGACTTCCACCAAGGGGAAGCTTCAATTATGATTTTATTCTTTTATTTCATTGTTACGTGTGCAAAGTGCTAACACAGTGAAATCCGTTCAAAAGTTCTAGGAGCATGTTTTAGTCCATTCGGCCCTGCTCCGCCATTCAATCATGGCCGATCTATCTCTCCCTCTCGACCCCATTCTCCTGCCTTCTTCCCTGACAATAGGTGCAGGAGTAGGCCATTCGGCCCCTCGAGCCAGCACTGCAATTCAATGTGATCATGGCTGATCATCCCCAATCAGTACCCCGTTCCTGCCTTCTCCCCATATCCCCTGACTCCGCTATCTTTAAGAGCCCTATCTAGCTCTCTCTTGAAAGCATCCAGTGAACCGGCCTCCACCGCCCTCTGAGGCAGAGACTCCCACAACGATCCTTTTCCATACATACAGTCTGGTAGAGTATCGCCATATCCCGGCTCCGCCTGGCATCTGAACAATACACGTGGCACAGCCGCGGGTGGAAGGGCGTGAGATCTCGGAAGTTGCTCTTCAGAGTCTGAAGCCAAACCGTAACTTTCTATTGGTGACCACTGAAGTGCCTTATCCAAAGTTGGATCCCAATGCGAGCCAATAGATTGACAAGGCCTCCTTTTCTATGTACAATCACTACCTTCCTTCCACCGTTGGCTCCTTGAGCCGGCCTTTCGAATTGCTGTTAACTCAGTCGGTTCCAACTCGATGATCCAATCCATAAAAGCAAGCACAACTTCATAATATTTCTTTGGCCCCCTTCGGTCATGGCTGACCATGGGTGTCACCAGGGCTGGAGGACGCCTGTGCGTGACTTTGTTTAACGTGGGGAGACTGGTGCACAGACAGCCACCCCACGGTCCTTGACAGATCTGGGTCAGGATCCGGTGGCACGGATTCCAAAACAACCGGGGACCCTTTTCTGCCGCAGCCTTCATCCGCCTTCCCAGCCGTTGTGACGCTCCACTAAGGTCAGCCATCGTCCTCCTCCGCCTGTTCCACCGTTGAGGTCTTGGTTGGATCGCTCTTTGTCAGGGACCTCCCCCTCGACCTTACCGCCATAGGTGGCCCTACCAGGAGCATCGTTCCAGACGGCATCGCTCTCAGGATCTGAGGACCACACAAGGTTCTCCACCACCACAAGGCGACAATCCATAATAGACTTGGAAGCAAATCAACAATTCCCCACCGTGGCGGCGCTTCCATCGCAGCCCGCCCCGTGTCCGCTGGTTCTCCGTGGCCCAGTCGCGCTCTTAACACCATTTCAGGGCCGTTGCCACAGATTGATCCAGACCATAGTACGTTCTTGTAAAGGAGTTAACACGTACACAGTGTTTCTTTACCGAGTCTTTATTAATCACATATATCGATGCCCCAGTTGTACATGGTCTGCACGTTTACTAGAGGAGGTACCAGGGATGGAGAGACAGTAATATACTTGGTGAAAGGGGAGTGGCTACACAACCTACAATTAAAGGGACATGCACTAAACATCTACATCCTTCCTCTTACAAAAGAAAGGAACGTGACAGCCGACCATGTCTCATACACTAGAGCAACTGGAAAAGGATAGACAGCAAAATAGCAGCAATCAAATATAATCGCCATAACGGTCAGGCGCCCTTACAATCCGCCCCGAGCGGGTACGAACCCCGCTCACACCCTCTCCCCCCAAAGAAACGGGCACCGGGGGAGACCCCACGACAGAAGGACTACAATGTGGGGACTTGCGTGGTGCCAAAGGGATTGGAGGCGAGCGACCTGGCGATGGGGAAGAGACGGCTGGAGGCACGGGAACAGGCACAGGGAGAAGAACCGGGACAGGGCGAGCAGGCACAGGCTTAGTGACCGCTACAGGCGGGAGAGCGGACAGAGGGGGAGCATGGGGGTGAGCAGGAGGAGGAGGAGAAGGCTCGTTCACCAGGCGGAGGTGCCGCCTGGACCGACGGTAAACAGTACCATCGAGGTTCACCAGATAGGAGCGAGGTGAACCAGCCGTCCCAACAACAACCGCAAGGCCAGGGTGACCGGAGGTGGAATGCATGCGGACAACCTGACCAGGAGACAGAGGAGGCAGGGCACGGCAAGACCTGTCGTGGGATCGCTTCTGAACGGACTGCTTGGTAGCAATACGCTCACGGACCACGGCAGGTTTTACAATAGCTGGGGTAAGAGTCTGCTGGGCCACCGGAATGGGAGGTCGAGTAACCCGGGACATGAGGCGCTGCGCCGGGGATCCCAGAACACCGTCACGGGAAATGTGGTCTCCACTTGGAGGCGTGGGTTCGAATCCCACTTCTGACACCATGTAAAGGAGTTAACACGTACACAGTGTTTCTTTACCAAGTCTTTATTAATCACATATATCGATGCCCTAGTTGTACATGGTCTGCACGTTTACTAGAGGAGGTACCAGGGATGGAGAGACAGTAATATACTTGGTGAAAGGGGAGTGGCTACACAACCTACAATTAAAGGGACATGCACTAAACATCTACAGTTCTCCACAGAGAATTAGCGCAGGGTCTTATCACCGGCACGGTGTGAAGCCTCAACTACTACGTCCACGGATGCTGCCTGACCTGCCGCGTTGCTCCGGCACTTGATATATTGCACGCGGGATTTCAGCGGCTGCAGGTCCTGGTGTCGACCAAAGGTGCAAAGACAGAGCACACAATGCTCAGCTCCCCCGTTCAGCGTCTCAGTACATGCTCCCTCCAGAAGAGGTGTTAAACTGAGGTCCTATCTGTTGATAGACACAAAATGCTGGAGTAGCTCAGCGGGGTCAGAAGTGATAGGAGCGGAGTTAGGCCATTCAGCCCATCAAGTCCACTCTGCCATTCAATCATGACTGATCTATCTCTCCCTCGTAACCCCACTCTCCTGCCCTCTCCCCTTAACCCCTGACACCCGTACTAATCAAGAATCTATCTCTGTCTTAAAAATAGCCACTGACTTGGCCTCCACCCTCTGACTAAATAAATCCCCCCTCCTCTCCTTCCTAAAAAAACATCCTTCAATTCTGAGGCTATGACCTCTAGTCCTAGACTCTCCCACTAGTGGAAACATCCTCTCCACATCCACTCTATCCAAGCACTTCACTATTCGGTAAGTTTCAATGAGGTCCCCCCTCATCCTTCTAAACTCCAGCGAGTACAGGCCCGGTGCCGTCAAACGCTCATCATACGTTAACCCACTCATTCCTGGAATTGTTCTTGTAAACCTCCTCCGGACCCTCTCCAGAGCCGGCACATCCTTCCCTCAGATATGGAGACACTTCTTCAGAAGAAGGGTCTGGACCCGAAACGTCACCCATTCCTTCACTCCAGAGATGCTGCCTGAACCGCTGAGTTACTCCAGCTTTTCCTGTCTGTCTGTCTGTCTGTCTTCGGTTTAAACCAGTTCCTCCCTTCACACCCTATCCGCTGAAACAGCCACTGCAAACCTCCAGGGCCACTCTCCGAAGCACAGCTGGAAATTCCTCCCATGTTTCTGGCCAGCACTCACCCTTAACTCTCCCTGCGAACACGGCAATAAGTCAGGTGTACGGTGACTGATGCAGAAATACCGGTGCGTGTGTTCCTGGCACTGGTGCTTGCGTTCCTGGTACTGGCACTTAACGTCAGTAATGCCAAAAGCTTTAAAACATTTCAACTTGATTAGGCGCTATATAAATGCAAATGTATCTAATTGCCACATAATCTGCATTTTGTACAACAACATAAGCCAGCGTTTGAAGACTCCAGGTGCACAGAAATATAGATGGGGTTTTGTTTGTCACGAGCGCTGATTGGATTCTCGATCCTAGTGCGCAAATCTTAATGGATTAATTTGGATTAAGCTGTAATATTGCACTCGTGCTTCTCACAATGGCCGGGCTTACTGTTTGAATAAGATCACTGTACAGATTGATGTAGCGATTGCCGCAGCAAACAAATTGTTGGAGGAAAAAAAAATGATGAAAAGGACTTCAGAATTTAAATAAATTAACTATTTATGGCATTTACTTTGGCTGGTGAAGCATACTCGCTGGAAGAATATTTGTCACGTTCAAGTTCTCACTTATTGTGATATTTGAGTTAGCACACAGCCACTCGCATAGAAAGAAAGCAATACACAACAGAGTTTGATGTAAACATCCAGCATAGTGGAGGCAACATGTCACAACGTGATGGAAGGCAATAAAGTTCAGTCAATCCTCCTGCTTTCGTTCACCAGCGGCCGGGGTCTTTGAACCCTCCGCAGTCGCCGCGACGGACAGCCCGGTATACAGGTCCTCTGGCCGGGATGATCCAAACTCCGGTATCGGGACCGAATCGGCACATGCTCTTCGGCTTGGAGTTCCCGAATTGGCCGCTTCTGACCGGAGACCCACGGAGAGATAGAGAGAGAAGTTTTCATCAAAGATCCTATAGCGGAGCAAGATAGACCAATCCTGCTAAATGCAATGGCTGACGTGTAGTACGCAACGGAGCGGAACGTGGGCCTTGTATTCATCCATTTTAGTAACCCGACCCGACCCGCAGTGTAATCAACGTTGCGGGGGAACAGTTTGTGTTAATAAATTATCATTCTGAAAATGAGGAGGCGATTTCTACCAAATAACTTTTATTTTTACGAGGATGTTTCCATCACCGGCTTCCGTCTCCGCACTAGTTATCTTTGAGAAGGACTTTTTTCACACAGAGAGTGGTGGGTCTCTGGAACTCTCTGCCACAGAGGGTAGTTGAGGCCAGTTCATTGGCTATATTTAAGAGGGAGTTAGACGTAGCCCTTGTGGCTAAGGGGATCAGAGGGTATGGAGAGAAGGCAGGTACGGGATACTGAGTTGGATGATCAGCCATGATCACATTGAATGGCGGTGCAGGCTCGAAGGGCCGAATGGCCTACTTCTGCACCTAATGTCTATGTTTCTATCTTTGCTCCGCTACAGGATCTTTGGTGCGGAGACGGAAGCCGGTTACGAAAAATGGGGCCGAAAATCACCCACGAATCTGCCCATGACCGTACTACGTCTTTTTCGTGGAGTGGTTTATCTTGCTCGCTGTAGGACCTTTGGTTTTCATAAGATCATAAGCGATAAGAGCAGAATCAGACCATTCGGCCCATCACGTCGACACCACCATTCGTTCATGGCTGACCTATCTCTCCCTCCCTCTCAACCCCATTCCCCTGCCTTCTCCCCATAACCTCTGACACCCGTACTGATCATGTCTGGACAAGGAGTGGTGGGGTTGTCAGTGTGAATGTTGCTTGCGAGTGAACCTCGTTGCCCAATGTAGTGTTCAGCATTCACTGGTCCGGAAAAACCTGGAAGAAAACGTTCCAAGGATCTGCACTAACTTTTTACAGGGACAACATTTGGAGCCGTACAGTGTGGAAACAGACCATTTGGTCCACCCTGCCCACACTGGCCAACATGTCCCATCTACACTGGTCCCACACTCGATCTCGGCAGCTCCACACGCACTGAACCTATCTCTCTCTCGTTTATTATATTGTTCACAGTGTACTATGTTTACTTATTCTGTTGTGCTGCTAATAAGAATGCCATTGTTCTAGCTGGGACACATGGGAATGACTCTCTCTCTCTCTCACTCCCTCCCCTCTCTCTTGCCTCCACTCTTTCTCATTTTCTATCTTTCTCTCTCACTATCTCACTCTATCCATCTCTCTCTTTCTCTCTCACTCTCTATCTCTCTCTCTCTCACTCTCTCTCTCTCCCTCTCGCACTTTATCTCTCTCTGTCTCACTCATTCTTCCCTCGTCGGGGCGGTCGAAGACGCTGCGGCTTGGAGCTCCCGAAGTTGGTCCCTAACCAGGGACCGTGAGCTCCACGGTGTTAAACATAGAAATTAGGTGCAGGAGTAGGCCATTCGGCCCTTCGAGCCTGCACCGCCATTCAATATGATCATGGCTGATCATCCAACTCAGTATCCCGTACCTGCCTTCTCTCCATACCCTCTGATCCCCTTAGCCACAAGGGCCACATCTAACTCCCTCTTAAATATAGCCAATGAACTGGCCTCAACTACCCTCTGTGGCAGAGAGTTCCAGAGACCCACCACTCTCTGTGTGAAAAAGGTCCTTCTCATCTCCGTCCTAAAGGATTTCCCCCTTATCCTTAAGCTGTGACCCCTTGTCCTGGACCTCCCCAACATCGGGAACAATCTTCCTGCATCTAGCCTGTCCAACCCCTTAAGAATTTTGTAAGTTTCTATAAGATCCCCTCTCAATCTCCTAAATTCTAGAGAGTATAAATCGAGTCTATGCAGTCTTTCTTCATAAGGCAGTCCTGACATCCCAGGAATCAGTTTGGTGAACCTTCCCTGCACTCCCTCTATGGCAATAATGTCCTTCCTCAGATTTGGAGACCAGAACTGTACGCAATACTCCAGGTGTGGTCTCACCAAGACCCTATACAACTGAAGTAGAACCTCCCTGCTCCTATATTCAAATCCTTTTGCTATGAAAGCTAACATACCATTCGCTTTCTTCACTGCCTGCTGCACCTGCATGCCTACTTTCAATGACTGGTGTACCATGACACCCATAAAGTCCGCAGGCTCCCCGTGGTTGGAGCTCCCAAAGTCGATCCCCAGCAAGAGGCCGCCAGCTCCACGATGTTCGGCCACAGTGCGGACGGAGATACAATACGAACAAAAATCGCATCTCCGTCGAGGTAAGAGTTTAAAAAAAGTTCCCCCCAACCCCCATATACAACAAGCTAAAGAGGACTAAATCATACATTTAACACATACTAAAAAATAACAAAGAAGGAAAAGGGCGAGACAGACTGCTGGCGAGGCGGCCATTACGGGCACCACCCGGGGGCCACAACCGGTTCCTTGATCTTACCGATATTGAGAGCCAGGTTGTGCTGGCACCATTTGATCAGTCGATCGATCTCACTTCTATACTCTGACTCATCATCATCCCTCCCTGTCCTCCCATCCGGCAAGAGATATCTATGTACATGTCTAAATGTTTCTTAAACTTTGTGATAGTCCCTGCCTCAACTACCTCCTCTGGCAGCTTGGTCCAGACACCCAGCACCCTCAGTATGTAGCAGTTGGTGCAGAGTGCTGCATTACACTGATTTCTGAGAAATAGGTTTGTTTTGGATGTTGCCATTTATAAAGTCATAGGTGATACAATGTGGAAACAGGCCCTTCGGCCCAACGCCCACACTGGCCAACATGTCCCAGCTATGCTAGTCCCACCTGCCAATGTTTGGTCCATATCCCTCCAAACCTGTTCTATCCATGTATCTGTTTAATTGTTTCTTAAACATTGGGATAATCCCAGCCTCAACTACCTCGACTGGCAGCTCGTTCCATATACCCACCACCCTTTGAGTGAAAAAGTTGCCACTCAAATTCCAATTAAATATTTTCCCCTTCACCTTAAACCTATGTACTCTGGGCAAAAGACCCTATGCATCTAGCCGATCTAATCCTCTCATGATATTATACATCTCAATAAGATCATCCCTCATCCTCCTGCGCTCCAATGAGCCCACTCAGGCCTCCTCAAGCCCGGCCTACTCAACCTCTCCTGATAGCTCACACCTTTTAGCCCTGAAAACATCCCTGTAAATCTTCTCTGTACCCTTTCCAGCTTGACAACACTTTCCCATAACATGGTGCGTAGAACTAATCGCAATACACCAAATGCGGCCTCACCAACGTCCTATACAACTGCAACATTCGGACTGAGATGCGGAAAAACTGTGAATCTGTGGAATTCTCTGCCACAGAAGGCAGTGGAGGCCGATTCACTGGATGTTTTCAAGAGGGACCTTGAGAAAGCAGGGACGGGATACTGATTTTAGATGATCTGCCATGATCATATTGGTGGTGCTGGCTCGAATGGCCTACTCCTGCACCTTTAAGAATAAGGAGTAAGCCATTTAGAACGGAGACGAGGAAACACTTTTACTCACAGAGAGTGGTGAGTCTGTGGAATTTTATGCCTCAGAGGCCGGTGGAGGCAGGTTCCCTGGATACTTTCAAGGGAGAGGTAGATAGGGCTTTTAAAAATAGCGGAGTCAGGGGATATGGGGAGAAGGCAAGAACGGGGTACTGCTTGGGGATGATCAACCATGATCACATTGAATGGCGGTGCTGGCTCGAAGGGCCGAATGGCCTCCTCCTGCACCTATTGTCTATTGTCTATTGCACCTATTTTCTACGTTTCTATGTAACATGACCTCCCAACTTCGATAGTCACAAACTATTAGTTTTGTTTGATAACCTGATTAAGGATTCAGGTTCTGCTGATTTAGGAGGGTGTATGCTTTGGTGTGTCAGCAGTATATCCACTATATAGCTGCTTAACATCGCATTAAAATATTACCTAAAACAAGTTTATCATCTTCACTAAAGTCTATTGAAAGACAGGAATAACTTTTAACACAGCTTCACCAAGAAATCCCCATCAAGTCTTGTGCTATGAACCTAAACATGCGCAAGGAAACCTCCTCCTGTTCATCACCTATAGAGTCCCTGGTTCGATCCTGACCACGGGTGCTGTCTGCACGTTCTCCCCGTGGCCTGCGTGGGTTTTTCTCCAGGTGCTCTGGTTTCCTCCCACACTCCAAAGACGTCCAGGTTTGTAGGTTAATTGGCTTGGTATAAATGTCAAGTCGAGTCAAGAGAATTTATGTTCAAGAAGGAACTGCAGATGCTGGAAAATCGAAGGTGGACAAAAATGCTGGAGAAACTCAGCGGGTGCAGCAGCGTCTATGGCACACAACAGAATATTGTCGGCATAAGTACAGAACAGATCAGTGTGTCCATACACCATAGAATATATATATATATACACATAAATAAACAGATAAAGTGCAATAGGCGGTTATAGTTCAGAGTTTGTTTGAAGTTGTGTTTAATAGTCCGATGGCTGTGGGGAAGTAGCTATTCCTGAACCTGGATGTTGCAGTCTTCAGGCTCCTGTACCTTCTACCTTAAGGCAGCAGAGAGATGAGTGTGTGGCCAGGATGGTGTGGGTCCTTGATGATGCTGCCAGCCTTTATGAGGCAGCCGAATGCGATAGATCCCCTCGATGGAAGGGAGGTCAGAGCCGATGATGGACTGGGCAGTGTTTACAACTTTCTGCATCCTTTTCCGCTCCTGGGCGCTCAAGTTGCCGAACCAAGCCACGATGCAACCGGTCAGCAAGCTCTCTACTGTGCACCTGTAGCAGTTCGAGAGAGTCCTCCTTGACAGACCGACTCTCCGTAATCTTCTCAGGAAGTAGAGGCGCTGATGAGCTTTCTTTATAATTGCATCAGTGTTCTGGGACCAGGAGAGTTCTTCGGAAATATGCTCGCCCAGGAATTTGAAGCACTTGACCATTTCCACCATCGACCCGTTGATATAAACAGGACTGGAGGTCCCCGTCCTACCCCTTCCGAAGTCCACAATCAGTTCCTTGGTTTTGCTGGTGTTGAGACCCAGGATATTGTGCTGCCACCATTTGGTGTGTGTAGGATAGTGTTAGTGCGTGGGGATTGCAGTTCGGCATGGGCTCGGTGGGCCGAAGGGCCTGTTTCCACACTGTATCACTAAACCAAACTAAACTTTAGATGTACAGCATGGAAACGGGCCCTTCGGCCCACCGAGTCCACTCTGACCAGCGATCATCCCGTACACTAACACTATCCTACACTAGGGGTAATTCTACCAAAGCCAATTAGAAACATAGACAATAGGTGCAGGAGGAGGCCTTTTGGCCCCTCGAGCCAGCACCGCCATTCATTGTGATCATGGCTGATCATCCACAATCAGTACCCCGTGACTGCCTTCTCCCCATATCCCTTGATTCCATATAACCATATAACAATTACAGCACGGAAACAGGCCTTCTCAGCCCTTCCAGTCCGTGCCGACCATTTATTTTCCCCTAGTCCCATCTACCTGCACTCAGACCATACCCCTCCATTCCCTTCCCGTCCATATACCTATCCACTTTACTTTTAAATGTTACAATCGATCCTGCCTCCACCACTTCTGCTGGAAGATCATTCCACACAGCCACCACTCTCTGAGTAAAGAAGTTCCCCCTCATGTTACCCCTAAACTTCTGTCCTTTAATTCTCATGTCATGCCCTCTTGTTTGAATCTTCCCTAACCTCAATGGGAAAAGCTTATCCATGTCAACTCTGTCTATCCCTTTCATCATTTTAAAGACCTCAATCAAGTCCCCCCTTAACCTTCTGCGCTCCAAAGAATAAAGACCTAACTTGTTCAACCCTTCTCTGTAACTTAGTTGCTGGAACCCAGGCAACATTCTAGTAAATCTCCTCTGTACTCTCTCTGGCCCCTAGCGCTCTATCTAACTCTCTTTTAAATTTATCCAGTGACATGGCCTCCACTGCCTTCTGCCAAGTCAAGTCAACTTTATTTGTCACATACACATACGAGATATGCAGTGAAATGAAAGTGGCAATGCCTGCGGATTGTGCAAAAACTACAGAACAGAACAGAACCAGTATTTACAGTTTAGAAGAATTTTTTTTTAAAGACACAACACCACAGTAAATTAGTAAATTAGTCCCTGATGATTAGGAGTTTACTGTCCTGATAGCCTGTGGGAAGAAACTCCGTCTTGTCCTCCCTGTTTTCACAGGGTGACAGCGGAGGCTGAGAATTCCACAAATTCACAACTCTCTGGGTCAAAAAGTGTTTTCTCATCTCAGTCTTAAATGGCCTCCCCTTTATTGTTAGACTGTGGCCCCTGGTTCTGGACTCCCCCAACATTGGGAACATTTTTCCTGCATCTAGCTTGTCCAGTCTTTTTTTTACAATTTTATACAATTTACCAGACTGATTCCTGGGATGGCAGGACTTCCATATGAAGAAAGACTGGATAAGCTCGGCTTGTACTCGCTGGAATTTAGGAGATTGAGGGGGGATCTTATAGAGGCTTACAAAATTCTTAAGGGGTTGGACAGGCTAGATGCAGGAAGATTGTTGCACTAAACGTTATTCCCTTATCATGTATCTATACACCATAAATGGCTCGATTGTAATCATGTATTGAAACACCTAAGATTCTTAAGGGGTTGGACAGGCTAGAGGCAGGAAACATGTTCCTGATGTTGGGGAGGTCCAGAACAAGGGGTCACAGTTTAAGGAGAAGGGGGAAGTCTTTTAGGACCGAGATGAGAAGATCTTTTTTCACACAGAGAGTGGTGAGTCTGTGGAATTCTCTGCCACAGAAGGTAGTTGAGGCCAGTTCATTGGCTACATTTAAGAGGGAGCTAGATGTGGCCCTTGTGGCTAAAGGGATCAGGGGGTATGGAGAGAAGGCAGGTACGGGATACTGAGTTGGATGATCAGCCATGATCATATTGAATGGCGGTGCAGGCTTGAAGGGCCGAATGGCCTACTCCTGCAGCTATTTTCTATGATTCTGTATGTTTCTATAAGATCCCCTCTCATCCTTCTAAATTCCAGTGAATACAAGCCCAGTCTTTCCAATCCTTCCTCACATGACAGTCCCTCGTGAACCTACAAACCTGTACCTCTCTGAGGCTAAACTAAACTAAACTAAAAAAGACAATCCCTCCATTCCGAGTGTCATCCTGGGGAACTGTATCTGCATTGCCCTTCCAAGAATGATATATCTTTCCTTATATACGGAGGTCGAAACTCAAGATAGTCCTCTCGTGGTGGCTTCATTCACCACGGAGAGATGAGGGAAGATTTCTCCGCTATTATATTCCAAGCTGCAACTTAGAAGGTTTAAGGGCCTGTCCCACTTACGCAACCTTTTCGGCGACTGCCGGCACCCGTCATAGGTCGCCGAAAATGTTCAACATGTTGAAAATTCAGCGGCGACCTGAAAGACGCTACGACTCTTTGGGTGACTAGGAGACGACTCACAACATGTCTGTCACCTGCATAGTTCCCTGAAGGTGGAATCGCATGTAGATAGGGTGGTAAAGAAAGCTTTTGGTGTGCTGGCCTTTATAAATCAGAGCATTGAATATAGGAGTAGGGAAGTAATGTTAAAATTGTACAAGGCATTGGTGAGACCAATTCTGGAGTATGGTGTACAATTTTGGTCGCCTAACTATAGGAAGGATGTCAACAAAATAGAGAGAGTACAGAGGAGATTTACTAGAATGTTGCCTGGGTTCCAGCAACTAAGTTACAGAGAAAGGTTGAACAAGTTAGGTCTTTATTCTTTGGAGCGCAGAAGGTTAAAGGGGGACTTGATTGAGGTCTTTAAAATGATGAAAGGGATAGACAGAGTTGACGTGGATAAGCTTTTCCCATTGAGGGTAGGGAAGATTCAAACAAGAGGGCATGACATGAGAATTAAGGGACAGAAGTTTAGGGGTAACATGAGGGGGAACTTCTTTACTCAGAGAGTGGTGGCTGTGTGGAATGATCTTCCAGCAGAAGTGGTGGAGGCAGGATCGATTTTAACATTTAAAAGTAAAGTGGATAGGCATATGGACGGGAAGGGAATGGAGGGGTATGGTCTGAGTGCAGGTAGATGGGACTAGGGGAAAATAAATGGTCGGCACGGACTGAAAGGGCTGAGAAGGCCTGTTTCCGTGCTGTAATTGTTATATGGTTATATGTCGCGGGGTGAAGCCTGTATGGTCGTGAGTAGTCGCCCAAAGAGTCGTACCTTGTTCTGGTCTCCGCTGGATTTTGAACGGGTTGAAAATTTTCGGCGACCTGGAACGACCTACGACGGGTGCCGGCAGTCCCCGAAAAAGTTGCGTAAGTGGGACAGGCCCTTTAGGAAGTTCGGCAACTCTCACCGACTCCTACAGATGCGCCGTAGAAAGCATTTTATCGGGATGCATCACAGCACGGTTTGGGAACAGCTCCATCCAAGACCGCGAGGAATTGCAGAGAATTGCGGACGCAGCCCAGACCGTCACGCAAACCGACCTCCCTTCCGTCGACTCCATTCATACCTCGCGCTGCCTCGGCAAGGCCGGCAGCATCATCAAGGACGAACCACATTCCCTCTTCTCCCCTCTCCCATCAGGCAAAAGGTATAGAACTGTGAAAACGCACACACACCTCCAGATTCAGGGACAGTTTCTTCCCAGCTGCTATCAGGCAACTGAACCATCCCACCACAACCAGAGAGCAGCGCTGAACATTGATCTCAATGGTGACCCTTGGACCATCTTTGATTGGCTTTACCTTGCGTTAAACGTTATTCCCTTGTAACACTGTAAACAGCTCGATTGCAATCACGTATTGTCTTTCCGCTGACTGGTTAGCACGCAACAAAAGCTTTTCACTGTACCTCGGTATACGTGACAATGAACAAAACTCAAACTGACAGGGTGGGATCTTTAAGCCTTGGGAATGGCGGGTCAGGCAGTATCTCTGGGGAACATGGATGGGGGACACTTTGGGTAGGAACCCATCTCCAGACTGGATCTGGGACCTCGGGAAAGTGGGTTTGACTGTTCTCCAGCCTGACTTGAATCGACTCTGGTTTGAACAGTTCCTGGTGACAAAACTGGCCAACTCTCAAGAGCCAACTTGGAACATGACTTGAGCAAACACTGACCTAATGCTATAAATAGTTGCCCGTGAAGTGCTGGGGGGGGGGGTTCGGAAAACATTGGCGGAGAGTGTTCCAAAACACACATGGGTTATCTCACTACGTGCCTGGCATGTGCCTGCCTCACGAGCCGGGTACCTTGGTGACGCAGTGGTAGAGTTGCTGCCTCACAGCGCCAGTGACCCGGGTTCCTTCCGGCAAGATTTAATAGGAACCCGAGGGGTAACATTTTCACGCAAAGAGGGGTGGGTGTATGGAACGAGCCGCCAGCGGAGGTAGTTGAGGCCGGGACTATCCCAACGTTTAAGGAAAAGTTAAGGGCCTGTCCCACTGTACGAGGTAATTCAAGAGTTCTCCCGAGTTTCGACCTCGGAGAATTACGGTAATGGCCGCTCGTAGGTACTCGGGGCTCTCGTGGACATTTTTCAACGTGTTGAAGAAACTTCACGAGCTAACCGCGTTTCCCGGGTACCTGCCGTTAGCGTTACGAGCCGCTAAGAGACGTCCGGAGCTCCGACGTACCCGCTACGTACATTCTCCGTATTCACCGCGAGTTTGATTTTTTTTTTACACTCGGGAGAACTCTTGTGTAAACCCATACAGTGGGACAGGCCCTTTAGGCAGGTGCATGGATAGGACAGGCTTGGAGGGGCATGGACCAAACGCAGGCAGGTGGGACTAGTGTAGGTGGGACACGTTGGCCAGTGTGGGCATGTTGGGCCGAAGGGCCTGTTTCCACGCTGTATCACTCTATACCAGTGTCTGTCCATTCCCCTCACAGTGGCTGTCTGATCCGCTGAGTTCCTCCAGCACTTTTTCTTTTTCACAAGATTGCAGCATCTGCAGTTCCTTGTGCGTTCGAATGATTTGTCTGTTTTGCTTCACTATCTTCAGCGCGAGGAGAAAAAAGGAAGGGCGGGTCTTGTCAAGGCTTGTATCGTGATCTGTGTCCCCCTGAGTCAGGGAGTAATGTAGGAGGTTCCATCATGTTGTAGCAGGCACCAGCGGCCTCACCTTCTCCGCCGACTCCATCTACACCTCACGCTGCCTCGGCAAGGCCGGCAGCATCGTCAAGGACCAGTCTCATCCCGATCACTCCCTCTTCTCCCCTCTCCCATCAACCAAGAGGTACAGAACCATGGGCGGTGACGGTGGCGCAGCGGTAGAGTTGCTGCCTTGCAGCGCTTGCAGCGCCGGAGACCCGGGTTCGATCCCGACTACGGGTGCTGTCTGTACGGAGTTTGCACGTTCACCCCGAGACCTGCGTGGGTTTTCTCCGAGATCTTCGCTTTCCTCCCACACTCCAAAGACGTGCAGGTTTGAAGGTTAATTGGCCTGGTAAATGCAAAAACTGTCCCTACTGGGTGTAGGATAGTGTTAATGTGCGGGGATCGCTGGTCGGCACAGATCCGGTGGGCCGAAGGGCCTGTTTCTGCGCTGTATCTCCAAACTAAGTGTGAAAAGGCTCACCTCCAGACTGAGGGACAGTTTCTTTCCAGCCGTTACCAGAGAACTAAACCATCATATTGACTCCGTTTACACCTCACGCTGCCTCGGCAAGGCCGGCAGCATCATCACAGACCAGTCGCACCCCGGCCACTCCCTCTTCTCCCCTCTCCCATCGGGCAAGAGGTACAGAAGTGTGAAAACGCACACACCTCCAGATTCAGAGTCAGTTTCTTCCCAGCTGTTATCAGGCAACTGAACCATCCTACCACCAACAACTTCAAAAGGAATCAAGGGATATGGGGGAAAAAGCAGGAACGGGGTACGGAATTTTAGATGATCAGCCATTCTTATATTGAATGGTGGTGCTGGCTCGAAGGGCTGAATGGCCTCCACCTGCACCTATGTTTCTATGTTTCTAGCTAGAGAGTGGTCCTGAGCTACTATCTACCTCATTAAAGATCCTTGGACCATCTTTAATTGGACTTTATCTTGCACTAAATGTGTTTCCCTTGAGCATGGATCTGTACACTGTGGACGGCTCGGTTGTAATCAGCTATTGTCTTCCCGCTGACTGGTTAGCACGCATCAAAAGCTTTTCACTGTACCTCGGTACACGACAAAACTCTAACGTAAACTAAACTAGACTAAAAGGGATAGTACAGGTGCTAGATCATGAAAGAAATAAGGTCATACAGAAATGCAGATAAACCCCCCAGTTGTATCCACCTATCACTCACCAGACCTCGTCCTGCCCTCCTCTCTTCCACTTCCTCCTCCTCCCCCACCCCCCCCACCAAGAAGAGTCCCAACCCAAAACGTCACCTATCCATGTTCTCCTGACCCGCTGAGTTACTCCAGCACTTTTTTTTGTAAACCAGCACCTGCAGTTCCTCGTGTCTACGCCAATCCGGACTGATGCATTCCCCGATGTTGGGGAGGTCCAGGACAAGGGGTCACAGCTTAAGGATAAGGGGGAAATCCTTTAGGACCGAGATGAGAAGGACTTTTTTCACACAGAGAGTGGTGGGTCTCTGGAACTCTCTGCCACAGAGGGTAGTTGAGGCCAGTTCATTGGCTCTATTTAAGAGGGAGTTAGATGTGGCCCTTGTGGCTAAGAGGGATCAGGGGGTGTGGAGAGAAGGCAGGTACGGGATACTGAGTTGGATGATCAGCCATGATCATATTGAATGGCGGTGCAGGCTCGAAGGGCCGAATGGCCTACTCCTGCACCTAATTTCTATGTTTCTATGTTTCTAAAATGTCACCTATCCATGTTCTCCTGGCCCGCTGAGTTACTCCAGCACTTTTTTTTTGTAAACCAGCACCTGCAGTTCCCCGTGTCTACGCCAATCTGGACTGATGCGTTCATTACAACGTTTACTGCAGTGGGAAACCTGCCGGAGAGGTAACGAGAACGTGCGTTATGCAGAAAGCCTCCAACATGGCAACATGGCGCAGAGCACAGCGGTAGAGCGGCTGCCTCACAGCGCCAGGGACGCGGGTTCGATCCCGACTACGGGCGCTGTCTGTATGGAGTTTGTACGTTCTCCCCGTGACATGCGTGGGTTTTCTTCGAGATCTTCGGTTTCCTCCCACACTCCGAAACCATGCAGGTTTGTAGGTTCTTTGTCTTGGTATAAAAAATGTTAAAATTGTCCCCTGTGTGAGCAGGATAGTGCTAGTGTATGGGCATCGCGGGTCAGCACGGACTCGGTGGGCCGAAGGGCCAGTTTCCATGTTGTATTTCTAAACATTAGTTTAATTTGGTTTGGAGATACAGCGTGGAAACAGGCCCTTCGGCCCACCGGGTCCGTGCTGACCAGCGATCCCCACACATTAACACCATCCTACACACACTAGGGACAATTTTATATTTACACCAAAGCCAATTAACCTACAAACCTGCACGTCTTTGGAGTGTGGGAGGAAACTGAAGTTCTCGGAGAAAACCCACGCAGGTTCACAGGAAGAACGTGCAAACTCCGTGCAGACAGCGCCCGTAGTCGGGATCGAACCCGGGTCTCCGGCGCTGCATTCGTTGCCAGGCAGCGACTCTACCGCTGCGCCACCGTGACCTCCCAAGCTTAACTAAACTGATAACATTCCCGGAAGGTCTCGAGGTCGGAATTGTAAGGAATGCAGCTATCTTGGAGGGTTTACATGCCAGAGGAGATTAGAGATAGGAAGGGTGTGATTTCAAAAGCCTGGATGAGAAATTTACAATCGATGAGTTGCTTCACCGAGAGTAGTTTTAGTTCTAGTGATTTCGTTTTAATGATACATCGTGGAAACAGGATCTTTGGTTCATCTGGCCTGCGTTTGTCCCAGGGAACAATTTACATTTACACCAAGCCAATTAACCTGCAAACCTGCACGCCTTGGGAGTGTGGGAGGAAACCGGAGCGCCCGGAGAAAACCCACGCAGGTCACGGGGAGAACGTGCAAACTCCGTGCCGACAGCGCGCAGACAGTAGCCAGGATTGAACTGGGGTCTCTGGCGCTGTGAGGCAGCAACTCTACCGCTGCCCCACCGTGCTGCCCTGTCTTGTATTAATACATGCCCACAATGGCTGCCTCGCCCACAGTCTGTCTGTCTCTTCCCTCTTTGTTGTCTTTTAGTATGTGTTAAATGGTATGTTTTAGTGTTCTTTAGCTTGTTTTATGTGCGTGTGCGTGTGTATGTGCGTGTGTGTGTGTGTGTGCGTGTGTGTGTGTGTGTGCGTGTGTGTGTGTGCGTGCGTGTGTGTGCGGGGGGGTTTTGGGGGAAACTTTTAAAATCTCTCACCTCGACGGAGATGCAATTTTTTCCCGTATCGTGTCTCCGTCCGCAATGCGGCCTAACATCGTGGAGCTGGCGACCTCTTGCTGGGGAACGACTTTGAGAGTTCCAACTGCGGGAGCCAGCGGACTTTAACATCGTGGAGCTCCCGGTCCCTGGACCGACCAAGGGAGGTTCGACCGCCCTGACCGCGGAGAATATAAGAGGAAGAAGAATAGACTTTATTGCCTTCCATCACAGTGGGGAATGTGGGGAATCCGCTGTGGTGGATGTTTATGTTAATTTTTATGTAGTTAAGTGTGTCTTGCTTTTTTTTACTTTTTATTAGAATGGGGTATGGTAATTCGCGTTTCCCTGTACCTTAATTTGTGCACGTGACAATAAACCTTTGTCAGACGCAAATTGGAGGAACAGCACCTCATATTTCGCTTGGGCAGCTTACAGCCCCTGTGGAATCCATTTTGATTTCTCTCACTTCAGGTAGCCCCGGCATTCCCTCTCTCTCCATCCCTCCCTCACCCAAGTGGCACCAGCTTCTCGTTATCACCCAACAAACAGCGAACAACGGCCTGTTTCCTTTATCATCGTTACTTTTTTGCAAATCTTTCATTCATTTCTTCTATATCTCTCTCCACCTCACCGTCTGTTTCTAATTTTCCGTGATCCCCCTAACCGGCCTGGAGATGGGTCTCGACCCCGAAACGTCACCCGTCCCTTCTCTCCCGGGATGCTGCCTGTCCCGCTGAGTTACTCCAGCATGCCGTGTCTATCTTGTATTAATACGTGCCGGAGGCTGGAGTGTGTTCAGGGCCTGCCCGGTGTCATATCAGGGTCGCTAAAAGATTTTGAACATTTTAAAATCCAGCGGGGACAAAAAAAAATTGCGACACGACATTGAAAAAACACCGCGCGCCGATACATCATCGTGCCGCGCCAACACGTCGTCACGTCACGTATTTTTCGGTGACGCAATACGTCGGTCAATGATGCCGGCAGTGGCGGAGACGATCGGCAAGTGGGACAGGCCCTTTACTTGGCGGTGAGCAAGAGAAAGAGGCTTGTAAATGATATTGCAAATTGAAGCAACGTTTTTGAAACGCGTTTTCAGCCTGTGATCTCGGGAGCTGGTTCTTTGCTTTGACGGGCAGCTGTGGAGAGGCCCCTCAGTGAATCCCTTTGATTTGAAGTGGCGGCTTAGGATTTGATCAGCTGGAGAGGGAGCCTAGCAATCACGATCTGAGCTGCCGCCGGGCACACTTTCTGTTCTCCTTAACTAGGGCTTTATTGATAAACGTGAGGTTGTCCACTTTGGTGGCAAGAACAGGAAGGCACATTATCATCTGAATGGCGTCAAGTTGGGAAAAGGGGAAGTACAACGAGATCTGGGTGTCCCTGCACATCAGTCTATGAAAGTAAGCATGCGGGTACAGCAGGCAGTGAAGAAAGCGAATGGCATGTTGGCCTTCATAACAAGAGGAGCTAAGTATAGGTGCAAAGAGGTCCTTCTGCAGTTGTACAGGGCCCTGGTGAGACCACACCTGGAGTATTGTGTGCAGTTTTGGTCTCCAAATTTGAGGATGGACATTCTTGCTATTGAGGGAGTGCAGCGTAGGTTCACAAGGTTAATTCCCGGGGTGGCGGGACTGTCATATGCTGAGAGAATGGAGCAGCTGGGCTTGTATACTCTGGAGTTTAGAAGGACGAGAGGGGATCTTATTGAAACATATAAGATTACTAAGGGATTGGACATGCTGGAGGCAGGAAACATGTTCCCAATGTTGGGGGGGGAGTCCAGAACCAGGGGCCACAGTTTAAGAATAAGGGGTAAGCCATTTAGAATGGAGATGAGGAAAATCTTTTTCACACAGAGGGTTGTGAGTTTGTGGAATTCTCTGCCTCAGAGGGCGGTGGAGGCCGGTTCTCTGGATGCTTTCACGAGAGAGCTAGATAGGGCTCTTAAAGATAACGGAGTCAGGGGACATGGGGATATGCCTAGTCCTGCGAATGGCCATCTTGGCCAGGCCCAGGAGCAGACCCACAGGGGGATCCCATCCTCCCGATCGGCCCCCTCTGCTCGCTGCCTCCGAAGGGCACCCTGTGCGTGGGGGAGTGAGGGTAGGGGGCTGAGGATGTCCTGGTGGGGTTGCTCCTGGGCCTGGGCCAATCTGCCCATCCGCGAGTCACGGCTCCGGGCGGAAGGGGGCTCTGCCCGAGCCGGCTGCAGGCCCCTTTCCCGGGGTTACGTCCGCGCCCGGGTGGCAAGAGAGAGGGGGAGACCACGCGCAGTCCACGGGCACCCTGGGAGATTTCCTAGACGGCTGGGCACCGCGGGGGGTGGATTATGACAATAGACAATAGGTGCAGGAGTAGGCCATTCGGCCCTTCGAGCCAGCACCACCATTCAATGTGGCGGAGTCAGGGGATACGGGGAGAAGGCAGGAACGGGATACTGATTGTGGATGATCAGCCGTGATCACATTGAATGGCGGTGCTGGCTCGAAGGGCCGAATGGCCTAATCCTGCACCTGTTGTCTATTGTCTATTGTCTAAATTAAACTAGTTGCAAACGCCATACAGACAGCACCCGTAGTCGGGATCGAACCGGGGTCTCTGGCGCTGCGAGGCAGCAAATCTACCGCTGCGCCACCTCTAAACTAATCTAAACTAAACTAAATTAAAGTGACAAAAAGAGAGATCCCCTCACATTGGACCTGCAAACAGAGGCATTGGATTGGAGCCCAACCAGCTCAGTGTCAGCTTGTTGCCAATGGACAAAGGTGGTCAACTCTGACACTCAATGCCCCGACCGAGCTCTCTCTGCCACTCCATCCTCACCAGGCTTGACATCCCCACACCTGTGAGACTCCAGATTCAGAGGCAGTTTCTTCCCAGCTGTTATCGGGCAACTGAACCATCCTACCACAACCAGAGAGCAGCGTCTAACTACTATCAGACTATCTTTGATCGGACTTTAGTTCTCAATATAGTTTATTGTCACATGCACCGAGGTGCAGGGAAAAGGTTTTTGGTGCGTGCTAACCAGTCAGCCAAAAGACAATAGACAATAGACAATAGGTGCAGCAGTAGGCCATTCGGCCCTTCGAGCCAACACCGCCATTCAATGTGATCACGGCTGATCATCCCCAATCAGTACCCCGTTCCTGCTTTAGACAATAGACAATAGGTGCAGGAGTAGGCCATTCGGCCCTTCGAGCCAGCACCGCCATTCAATGTGATCATGGCTGATCATCCCCAATCAGTACCCCGTTCCTGCCTTCTCCCCATATCCCCCTGACTCCGCTATCCTTAAGAGCCCTATCTAGCTCTCTCTTGAAAGCATCCAGAGAACCGGCCTCCACCACCCTCTGAGGCAGAGAATTCCACACACTCACCACTCTCTGTGTGAAAATGTGTTTCCTCGTCTCCGTTCTAAATGGCTTACCCCTTATTCTTAAACTGTGGCCCTTGGTTCTGGACTCCCCCAACATCGGGAACATGTTTCCTGCCTCTAGCGTGTCCGAACCCTTAACAATCTTATATATTTCAATACACGATTACAATCGATCTATTTACAGTGTATAGATACATGATGAGGGAATGACGTTTAGTGCAGGGTAAAGCCGGGTAAAACCAAGGTGAAGCAAGTTAAAGGACTTTGCTGGCTTTACCTTGCACTAAACGTTATTCCCTTATCATGTATCTATACACGGTAAACTGCTCGATTGTAATCATGTATTATCTTTCAAAGAAAGACACAAAAAGCTGGAGTAACCCACTGGGACAGGCAGCGTCTCTGGAGAGAAGGAATGGGTGACGTTTCGGGTCGAGACCCTTCTTCAGAACTTCTTGGCAGTCCCACTGGAGTTACTCCAGCATTTTGTGTCAATCTTCGGTTTAAACCAGCATCTGCAGTTCCTTCCTACACATACCAGTCGATTATGGTTTGACTCAGAATCACGTCGGTTTTCAAGTCACAGACCACAGCGTACATATTTGGACCTTCTTCAGGGTTGTCCTTCCTCCGGCTGGCCAGCAGGCAACAAAAAAGCTTCTCACTGTACCTCGTTACACGTGACAATGCAGGCAGGCACGGGGTAACTGTCACTGGATGTCGTGTTGTTACCTGCGGGCGGAGCACCAAGGCAAATTCCTTGTATGTGAATACTTGGCCAATAAACGTACTTACTTACTTAAACTTGAAACTGAGACTGCGGTTTGTTTCCTGCGCGATGCCCTTGTCGGGAGAGCCCTCGCTGGTCGAAGTCGCTGGCGATCTGCGCCCGGGCGCCACGTGGCAGCGGCAGGTGGGCGGCCCAGACTGCGGCAATCTGTGCGTTCCCCCGCGCTCCGGCGTTTTCCCACGGGACGCAGGGATCAGACCGATGATTCATCCTGAGCAGGCCAAGGAGCTGAAAGCAGCCGCGCTCCAGCAATTTAAATGCAAATTGGCTCTCGGCAAAAGCCGCGGGGGACCTCAGCCCCAGCCGGCAGCCACATAAATCTTCACCGCTTGTGACGCCAGGACTGGGGGCGCTCTGGGCCCAGGATAGATTGTACCAGCCCTCTCCGCGCCCCACAGGGTCAGGCAGAGGTGACAGGACGTTTAAATTGGGGCCTGGACTATTCGGAAGAGTGCTCCTCCTCGCCAGAGTACGCGGGGAGCGGTGATTTAAGGCGATGGAGTCACAGAGTGGAAACAGGCCCTTCGGCCCAACTTGCCCATACCGGCCAACATATCCCAGCTACATTAGTCCCACCCTGTCTGCATTAAAGCTAGCGCAGCCAGGGGATATGGGGAGAAGGCAGGAACGGGGTAGTGATTGGGGATGATCAGCCATGATCAAAAGTCAAAGTCAAAAGAGTTTATTGTCATGTGTCCCTGACAGGACAATGAAAATCTTTCTTTGCATAGCACAACAGAACATAGAAGGCATTGACTACAATTCTATACATAAATACACCCATGAATTAATAAATTAATAAAGTGCAAACAACAGATGGAGGGATATTAATGTTCAGAGTTTTGTCCGAGCCAGGTTTAATAGCCTGATGGCTGTGGGGAAGTAGCTATTCCTAAACCTGGTCGTTGCAGTCTTCAGGCTCCTGTACCTTCTACCCGAAGGTAGCAGGGAGATGAGTGTGTGGCCAGGATGGTGCGGGTCCTTGATGATGCTGCCAGCCTTTTTGAGGCAGCGACTGCGATAAATCCCCTCGATGGAAGGAAGGTCAGAGCTGATGATGGACTGGGCAGTGTTTACTACTTTTTGTAGTCTTTTCCTCTCCAGGGCGCTCAAGTTGCCGAACCAAGCCACGATGGAACCGGTCAGCAAGCTCTCTACTGTACACCTGTAGAAGTTAGAGTCTTCCTTGACAGACCAACTCTCCGTAATCTTCTCACATTGAATCACATTATCACCATCACATTGAATGGCGGTGCTGGCTCGAAGGGCCGAATGGCCTACTCCTGCACCTATTGTCTATTGGCCCATATCCCTCCAAACCTGTCCTATCCATGAACCTGTCTGGCTGTTTCTTAAACGTTGGGATGGTCCCAGCCTCAACTACCTCCTCCGACAGCTCGTTCCGTACACCCACCACCCTCGGTGTGCATAACGTATCTCTCAGATTCCTATTCCATGTCTGGGCGGCTTTAGTGACCCTGTTGTCCACGTGTTCCCTCCACAAAAGCTGATGAAGCCAAGGACATTAGTAGACAAGTTACGTCATACAAGGAAGCTATGATTACTGACAGAACCACCGTTTAAATGAAGGCAGGAAATTAACTTCTGAAACTTCTGAAGCAGGTTCTACTTCAGTTGTACAGGGTCTTGGTGAGACCACACCTGGAGTATTGCTTACAGTTCTGGTCTCCAAATCTGAGGATGGACATTATTGCCATAGAGGGAGTGCAGAGAAGGTTCACCAGACTGATTCCTGGGATGTCAGGACTGTCTTATGAACAAAGACTGCACAGACTCGGTTTGTACTCTCTAGAATTTAGGAGATTGAGAGGCGATCTTATAGAAACTTACAAAATTCTTAAGGGGTTGGACAGGCTAGATGCAGGAAGATTGTTCCTGATGTTGGGGAGGTCCGGGACAAGGGGTCATAGCTTAAGGATAAGGGGGAAATCCTTTAGGACCGAGATGAGAAGGACTTTTTTCACACAGAGAGTGGTGGGTCTCTGGAACTCTCTGCCACAGAGGGTAGTTGAGGCCAGTTCATTGGCTATATTTAAGAGGGAGTTAGATGTGGCCCTTGTGGCTAAGGGGATCAGAGGGTATGGAGAGAAGGCAGGTATGGGATACTGAGTTGGATGATCAGCCATGATCACTTTGAATGGCGGTGCAGGCTCGAAGGGCCGAATGGCCTAGTCCTGCACCTAATTTCTATGTTTCTATGAAACAATCCACAAAAAGATTTACTTTACAGTAATCTGAAAGCACTGTTCGCGGTGAACTTGGGGACATTTAGGATGCATATCTAAATGATGTTGACGGTGTAAGGAGGAAATACAGATGCTGGTTTAATCCGAAGATAGACACGATCGACTGACTTGGCAGTCTTGAAATTCCTCGCTGGTTGCCAAACATACTTGGCTAATACAGTATTTATTCTGTTTGTGATTGATTGTGAAAATGCTGGAGTGACTCAGCGGGACAGGCGGCATCTGTAGAGAGAAGGAATGGATGACCTATAGAAACATAGACACTAGGTGCAGGAGGAGGCCATTCGGCCCTTCGAGCCAGCACCGCTGATCGTCCCTAATCAATAACCCGTGCCTGCCTTCTCCCCTTATATCCCCTGATTCCACTAGCCCCTAGAGCTCTATCTATAGAAACATAGAAAATAGGATAGAAAGTCCTTTCGAGGCCCTTATTCTTCAGAGAAAGGAGGGTCTCGACCCGAAACGTTGCCCGCTGAGTTATTCCAGCATTTTGTGTTCAGAAATGATGTTAAACGTCTGTCTGGCTGCAGAGTGGCCGGAGACCCGGGTTCGATCCCGACCACAGGTGCTGTCTGTACGGAGTTTGCACGTTCTCCCCGTGACCCGTGCGGGCTTTCTCCGAGATCTTCCCTTTCCTCCAGGGTTTGCAGGTTAATTGGCTCGGTGTATGTGTACAAAATGATCCCTAGCTTGTGTGTAGGGTAGTGTTCAGGGCCTGTCCCACTGCACGAGGTAATTCGAGAGTTCCCCCGCTTCGAACTCGGAGAATTACGGCAATAGCCGCTCGTAGGTACTCGGGGCTCTCGCGGACATTTTTCTCAGTGTTGAAAAAACCCTCACGAGCTTACCGCGTTTCCCGGGTGCCTGCCGTTAGCGTTACGAGCCGCTAAGAGACGTCCCCGAGCTCCGACGTACCCGCTACGTACATCCTACGTACGTACCGCGAGTTTGATTTTTGTTTAACTCAGGAGAGCTCTGGAATTACCTCGTACAATGGGACAGCCCCTTTAGTGCGCGGGGATCGCTGGTCGGCGCGGACCCGGTGGGCTGAAGGGGCCTGTTTCCGCGCTGTATCTCTGAACTAAAACGAAACTGTAAACACTATTCCCTTATCGTGCATCTGTACCTTGTAAATGGCTCGATTGCAATCATGTGTTGTCTTTCCGCTGGCTGGTTAGCACGCAACTAAAGGTTTTCCACTGTACTGCACAGTAAAGGGCCTGTCCTACCAGCATCCGACTCCATGCGGTGAGCGCGATCAAACTAGAAGCGGGGGCCGCGCGGAGGTCGGGTGATCCCCTGTACAGGGCCGTTCCCACCAGCATGCGCCTGCATGCGGCAAGCGCGACCAAACCGGCAGCGAGGGGCCGCGCGGAGGTCGGGTGAGTGGCGCAACGCGGCGCAAAGTGAGGCGAACGGAGCGAAGTTTTAAAGGTAAGTTCGCCAGGACAGAGAGGGGCACACAGAGAGGGGCACAGAGGCACACACATAGAGGGTCACGGAGGCACACACATAGAGGGTCACGGTGGCACCTACAGAGAGGGTCACGGAGGCACGGTGTGTAATGCGTCGTGGCGACTGCGAGCCGACAAGCCGTTGCAATTTTTGAACACGGTCAGTTTTTCGGAGACCCGCGCAATGTCGGGACGAACTCCGCACAATTCCGCACAGCTCCGGCGATCGAGGTGGGACCGGCCCCGCGACGCCGGACGGCTCAAGCGACCACGTCAGGTCACGCTCATCACATGGAGTTGCATGCTGGTGGGACAGGCCCTTAACGAGCTGACTATTGTGTAGATGCACCTTACATTTCTTCAGTACTTACTTCCTGAAATATAATTGCTATTGGGTTGGCAAGCAGGCCGTACTGCAACCAGCGCTTGTATTCCCACTTCCCTGTGAAGTACCACTCGCAGGTCCACGAGTGTGTGCGTGAATGCTTAGGCCAAGCGACAAAGTACATAATTCATATTCACGCTGTACGCTGAGAGTCACTTTAGCAGCTTAAGCGGCAATCTATTCCATCTTAAGTGAT
This sequence comes from Raja brachyura, assembly GCA_963514005.1. Next base: position 7,644,050 of record OY740789.1, read on the forward strand.
CTCCAATGTTGACAAATTAAATCCCTCTCATGCAAACGACATACGGAATAGTGACAGAGGGGATGTGGAGAGGATGCTCACAGCCTCAGAATAAAAGGACCTTCCTTTAGTGAAGGAGATGAGGAGGAATTTCTTCAGTCAGAGGGTGGTGAATCTGCGGAATCCTTTGCCACAGACGGCTGTGGAGGCCAAGTCAATGGATATTTTTAAGGCGGAGATTGACAGATTCTTGATTAGTGCGGGTGTCAGGGGTTACGGGGAGAAGGCAGGAGAATGGGGTCGAGAGGGAGAGATAGATCAGCCACGATCGAATGGCGGAGTAGACATGATGGGCCGAATGGCCTACTTCTGCTCCTAGAACTTACGAATTTAAGAACTAAAGAGGCTGAGCAAAACACAAAATCAGGCAGCATCTGTGGAGGGAATGGACGGATGACCTTTCAGGCTGAGACCCCTCTTCTTCAGGTTGGCATGGGCGTGATGGGCCAAAGGGCCTGTGTCCCTTCTATCTTTCCATGGATGCATGACCACTTTTCTTTGTCTTTTAACCTCATTCCACAAGGGGGGGGCACGGTGGTGCAGCGGTAGAGTTGCCGCCTCACAGCAGGAGCTGTCGGGGACCCGGGTTCGATCCCGACCACGGGCGCTGTCTGCACGGAGTTTGCACGTTCTCCCCGTGACCCGCGTGGGTTTCCTCCGGGTGCTCCGGTTTCCTCCCGCACTCCAAAGACGTGCAGGTTTTGTAGGTCAATTGGCTTTGGTAAAAGCTGTCCGAGTGTGTAGGACAAATTATTAGCGTACGGGGTGATCGCTGGTCGGCGCGGACTCAATCCCTTCTCTCTCCCCAATGAACAAATTTACAAAATGATAATGCAATTTAATTAATTTAAAAAGTGAGTAAGATAGAATGAGTATGAACTGGTGATGAATGGTCGGCGTGGACTCGGTGGACCAAATGGACCGTTTCCACGCTGCATCTTTTAGTTCAGTTTACTTTACATAGAAACATAGAAATTAGGTGCAGGAGTAGGCCATTCGGCCCTTCGAGCCTGCACCGCCATTCAATATGACCATGGCTGATCATCCAACTCAGTATCCCGTACCTGCCTTCTCTCCATACCCTCTGATCCCCTGTAGCCACAAGGCCCACATCTAACTCGTAAATATAGCCAATGAACTGGCTTCAACTACCCTCTGTGGCAGAGAGTTCCAGAGACCCACCACTCTCTGTGTGAAAAAAGTCCTTCTCATCTCGGTCCTAAAGGATTTCCCCCTTATCCTTAAGCTGTGACCCCTTGTCCTGGACCTCCCCAACATCGGGAACAATCTTCCTGCATCTAGCCTGTCCAACCCCTTAAGACCCCTTTAGTTTGGAGATACATCACGGAAACAGGCCCTTCGGCCCAGCGAGTCCGCGCCGACCAGCGATCCCCGCACACTTAAGCTATTCGACACACTAGGGACAATTTACAATTTTTACCGAAGCCAGTTGACCTACTAATCGGTACGTTTCAGGAGTGTGGGAGGAAACCGGAGCACCAGGAGAAAACCCACGCGGGTCATGGGGGAGAACGTGCAAACTCCGTACAGACAGCACCCGTAGTCGGGATCGAACCGGGGTCTCTGGCGCTGCGAGGCAGCAACTCTACCGCCGCGCCACCGTGTCGCCTACTAAACTAAACTAAACTAAATTAAACTGATATAAAGAGAGATTCCTTCACATTGGACGTGCAAACAGAGGCATTGGATTGGAGCCCAACCAGCTCAATGTCCAAAAACAAATATGTGGAAGGCGAATGGATAAAATGCACGAGACAGAGAGAGAGAGAGAGAGAGAGAGGGAGAGAGAGAGAGAGAGAGAGAGAGTGAGAAAGAGAGAAGAGAGCAAGAGAGCAAGAGAGGGAAGAAATAGAGATAGATAGAGAGAGAGAGAGAGAGAGAGAGAGAGAGAGAGAGTGAGAAAGAGAGAGAGAGAGAGAGAGAGGGGGAGAAAGAGAGAAGAGAGCAAGAGAGGGAAGAAATAGAGATAGATAGAGAGAGAGAGATTGAGAGAGAGAGAGTGGGAGAGAGAGCTAGTGAAAGAGAAAGAGAGAAAAAAGAGAGAGGCAGGGCAAGAGAGAAGAGCAAGAAAAAGAGAGGGAGTGAGAGGCAGGGTCAGAGAAATAGATACGTCCCCCAGTGTGATTTGGAAACTGAGGGGTAACGTTTTCACACAAAGGGTGGTGGGTGTATGGAACGAGCTGCCCACCTATACTAGACCCACCTGCCCGAGTTTGGTCCCTATCCCTCAAAACCTGCCCTATGCATGTACTTGTCAGTTTCTTAAACGTCAGGATAGTCCCAGCCTCAACTACCTCCTCTGGCAGCTCGTTCCATACACCCACCACCCTCTGTGTGAAAAAGTTACCCCTCGGATTCCAATTAAATCTTTTCCCCTTCACCTTGAACCTATGTCCTCTGGTCCTCGATTCCCCTGCTCTGGGCGAGAGACCCGATCTATTCCTCTCATGATTTTGTACACCTGTGTAAGATCACCCCTCATCCTCCTGCGCTCCTAGGAGTAGAGTCCATGAAAGGCATCTTAGCCGTCATGGACTAGTTGGACGAAGGGTCCATTTCCACGCTGTATGAGTCGATGACACAAGAGCAATGTATTCCCCTCCCTTCACCCCTGGGGTGGGAGATTGCAACCTGGTCCGCCCTGTTTCGACGAATGCCACCAACCCGGCGTGCACAATTAAATGAGGTCAAATAGAACAAGTTGTTAATGTTAATGTTAATGAGTAATGTTACAATTGTACAAGGCATTGGTAAGACCAAATCAGAGCATTGAATGTAGGAGTAGGGAAGTAATGTTAAAATTGTACAAGGCATTGGTGAGACCAATTCTGGAGTATGGTGTACAATTTTGGTCGCCTAATTATAGGAAGGATGTCGACAAAATAGAGAGAGTACAGAGGAGATTTACTAGAATGTTGCCTGGGTTTCAGCAACTAAGTTACAGAGAAAGGTTGAACAAGTTAGGTCTTTATTCTTTGGAGCGCAGAAGGTTAAGGGGGGCTTGATTGAGGTCTTTACAATGATGAAAGGGATAGACAGAGTTGACGTGGATAAGCTTTTCCCATTGAGGGTAGGGAAGATTCAAACAAGAGGGCATGACATGAGAATTAAGGGACAGAAGTTTAGGGGTAACATGAGGGGGAACTTCTTTACTCAGAGAGTGGTGGCCGTGTGGAATGATCTTCCTGCAGAAGTGGTGGAGGCAGGATCGATTTTAACATTTAAAAGTAAAGTGGATAGGTATATGGACGGGAAGGGAATGGAGGGGTATGGTCTGAGTGCAGGTAGATGGGACTAGGGGAAAATAAATGGTCGGCACGGACTGGAAGGGCCGAGAGGGCCTGTTTCCGTGCTGTAATTGTTATATGGTTGTATGGTTGTCCTGCAACTTTAGGCCGTGCACGCCATACGCAAGATGACACCACCATTTTCCACCTTCTCTTCCCTCAGTTTCTCCTCCCGCTTAGAACTCCACCAGGATTTCCAATCCGCCATCTCCAACAGATCTCCGCCATTGCCACAGACGGCTGTGGAGGCCAAGCCAATGGATATTTTTAAGGTGGAGATTGACAGATTCTTGATTAGTGCGGGTGTCAGTGGTTATGGGGAGAAGGCAGGAGAATGGGGTTAGGCGGGAGAGATAGATCAGCCATGATTGAACGGTGGAGTAGCCTCGATGGGCCGAATGGCCTAATTCTGCTCCTATCACTTATATATTTATGACGATCTATAATTTACAGTAGCCGATTAACCAACAAACCTACATGTACATCTTTGGAGTGCGGGAGGAAACCGGAGCGCTCGGAGACAATAATAGACAATAGACAATAGGTGCAGGAGTAGGCCATTCGGCCCTTCGAGCCAGCACCGCCATTCAATGTGATCATGGCTGATCATCCCCAATCAGTACCCCGTTCCTGCCTTCTCCCCGTATCCCCTGACTCCGCTATCTTTAAGAGCCCTATCTAGCTCTCTCTTGAAACCATCCAGAGAATCGGCCTCCACCGCCCTCTGAGGCAGAGAATTCCACAGACTCACAAATCTCTGTGAGAAAAAGTGTTTCCTCATCTCCGTTCTAAATGGCTTACCTCTTATTCTTAAACTGTGGCCCCCTGGTTCTGGACTCTCCCCAACATCGGGAACATAGGTCACGGGGAGAACGTGCAAACTCCGTACAGACAGCGCCCGTAGTCGGGATCGAACCCGGATCTCCGGAGCTGCATCCGCTGCAAGGCAGCAACTCTACCGCTTGTACTCGCTGGAATTTAGAAGATTGAGGGGAGATCTTATAGAAACTGACAAACTTCTTAAGGGGTTGGACAAGCTAGATGCTGGAAGATTGTTCCCGATGTTGGGGAACTCCAGAACAAGGGATCACAGTCTAAGGATAAGGGGGAATTCCTTTAGGACCGAGATGAGGAAAACATTTTTCACACAGAGAGTGGTGGGTCTCTGGAACTCTCTGCCACAGAGGGTAGTTGAGGCCAGTTCATTGGCTATATTCAAGAGGGAGTTAGATGTGGCTCTTGTGGCTAAAGGGATCAGGGGGTATGGAGAGAAGGCAGGTACGGGATACTGAGTTGGATGATCAGCCATGATCATATTGAATGGCGGTGCAGGCTTGAAGGGCCGAATGGCCTACTCCTGCACCTATTTTTCTATGTTTCTATGTTTCTATGAGAGCTAGACAGGACTCTTAAAGATAGCGGAGTCAGGGGATATGGGGAGAAGGCAGGAACTGATTGTGGATGATCAGCCATGATCACATTGACAATAGACAATAGGTGCAGGAGTAGGCCATTCGGCCCTTCGAGCCAGCACCGCCATTCAATGTGATCATGGCTGATCATCCCCAATCAGTACCCCGTTCCTGCCTTCTCTCCATATCCCCTGACTCCGCTATTTTTAATATTGTCTATAGTCTATTGACCTGTGTGGGGTTTTCTCCGAGATCTTCGGTTTCCTCCCACACTCCAAAGACGTGCAGGGGTTTGTAGGTTGATTGTAGGATGGTGTTAGCATGTGGGGATCGCTGGCCGGCACGGACCCTGTTGGCAGAAGGGTCTATTTCTCTTAGCTAAACCAACTCTCTCTTGAAGACATGCTCTGTGTTGCATGGAAGCACAGACACATAGAAATTAGGTGCAGGAGTAGGCCATTCAGCCCTTCGAGCCTGCACCGCCATTCAATATGATCATGGCTGATCATCCAACTCAGTATTCTGTACCTGCCTTCTCTCCATACCCTCTGATCCCTTTAGCCACAAGGCCACAGCTAACTACCCTCTTAAATATAGCCAATGAACTGGCCTCAACTATCCTCTGTGGCAGAGAGTTCCAGAGACCCACCACTCTCTGTGTGAAAAAAGTCCTTCTCATCTCGGTCCTAAAGGATTTCCCCCTTATCCTTAAGCTGTGACCCCTTGTCCTGGACCTCCCCAACATCGCGAACAATCTTCCTGCATCTAGCCTGTCCAACCCCTTAAGAACTTTGTACGTTTTTATAAGATCCCCTCTCAATCTCCTAAATTCTAGAGAGTATAAACCGAGTCTATGCAGTCTTTGTTCATAAGACAGTCCTGACATCCCAGGAATCAGTCTGGTGAACCTTCTCTGCACTCCATCTATGGCAATAATGTCCTTCCTCAGATTTGGAGACCAGAACTGTACGCAATACTCCAGGTTTGGTCTCACCAAGACCCTATACAACTGAAGTAGAATCTCCCTGCTCCTATACTCAAATCCTTTTGCTAATTTGATGCATGATTTGATGCCGTGCAGACACAGTGTGTGTGTGTGTGTGTGTTGGGCAGGCGAGGGTTACGGAACGTTACAGAGGGACAAAGTGGGGCAGAGAGGGAGCGATAGAGCGGGCTACACGTCAGCCGGGCAGCGCAGACACTTGGCCGGTGAAGAAGTGGCCCTTTATCAGCATTCAGTCCACAGTGTCTGACCTTCTCTCTGGCCCCGCTGACCCCATCAACCGGTTGATCGATGCCGTCAGCATTCTTGGAAAGTATATGTTTGCCGTTGTTGCGAAATGTCCCAGCGTGCCAACTCTTACTGGGGCCGAATCCCCCCAGCTATCAACGAAGGAGGGGTGGGGTGGGGGGGAAAAGCGAGACGCGAGGTGGGAGGGAGGATGGACGGGGGGTGGAAAGGGGGGTTGGGACACGGGGGTGGCTGGGAGTTGGGAGTCAAGATATGAAGTATAGGACTGAAGCAAACTTCAGTCACGGTGGCGCAGCGAATGCAGCGCCAGAGACCCGGGTTCGATCCTGACTACGGGTGATGTCTGCACGGAATTTGTACCATCTGCCTCGTGACCTGCGTGGATTTTCTCCGAGATCTTCGGTTTCCATCTACACTCCAAAGACATACGGGTTTGTAGGTTAATTGGCTTGTGTGAATTGTAAATTGTCCCTAGTGTGTGTAGGATGGTGTTAGTGTGCGGGGATCGCTGGTCGGCGCGGACCTGGCGGGCCGGAGGGCCTGTTTCCGCGCTGTATCTCCAAACTAAACCATTGCACCCATTTCGTTCTATTACACGGTGTTGGTCCGTGATTGGGGCGCAGAATGGCGCCACGGGGGGGTTGGAAAATCGGATTTTGTTCCCGTTTTCCATTTTCCTGTTTGATCCCAGCAATGAGGTGTTGTGACAAGCGGCACGGTGGTGCAGCGGTAGAGTCGCTGCCTCACAGCGCCAGAGACCCGGGTTCCTTGCTGCCTGTACGGAGTTTGCACGTTCTGCCCGTGACCTGCGTGGGTTTTCCCCGGGTGCTCCGGTTTCCTCCCACACTCGAAAGACGCACAGGTTTGCAGGTTGATTCATTGTAAATTGTCCCGTGCGTGTGTGTGTAGGATAGTGTTATTGTGCGGGGATCGCTGGTCGGCGCGGAATCTGCGGGCCGAAGGGCCTGTTTCCGCGCTGCATCTCTAAAACTATACACTGCACAGGAAGGAACAGCAGATGCTGGTTTACACCGAAGATAGACACAAAGTGCTGGAGCAACTCAGCGGGACAGGCAGCATCTCTGGAGGAAAAGGTCGGAACCTGTCGACTCATAACCATAACCATATAACCATTACAGCACGGAAACATAGAAACATAGAAACATAGAAAATAGGTGCAGGAGTAGGCCATTCGGCCCTTCGAGCCTGCACCGCCATTCAATGTGATCATGGCTGATCATCCAACTCAGTATCCCGTACCTGCCTTCTCTCCATACCCCCTGATCCCTTTAGCCACAAGTGCCACATCTAACGCCCTCTTAAATATAGCCAATGAACTGGCCTCAACTACCTTCTGTGGCAGAGAATTCCAGAGACTCACCACTCTCTGTGTAAAGAATGTTTTCCTCATTTCGGTCCTAAAGGAATTCCCCCTTATCCTTAGACTGTGACCCCTTGTTCTGGACTCCCCCAACATCGGGAACAATCTTCCAGCATCTAGCTTGTCCAACCCCTTAAGAATTTTGTAGGTTTCTATAAGATCCCCCCTCAATCTTCTAAATTCCATCGAGTACAAACCGAGTCTATCCAATCTTTCCTCATATGAAAGTCCTGACATCCCAGGAATCAGTCTGGTGAATCTTCTCTGTACCCCCTCTATGGCAAGGATGTCTTTCCTCAGATTTGGAGACCAAAACTGTACGCAGTACTCCAGGTGTGGCCTCACCAAAACCCTGTACAACTGCAGTAGAACCTCCCTGCTCCTATACTCAAATCCTTTCGCTATGAATGCTAACATACCATTTGCTTTCTTCACTGCCTGCTGCACCTGCATGCCTACTTTCAATGACTGGTGTACCATGACACCCAGGTCTCGTTGCATCTCCCCCTTACCTAATCTGCCACCATTCAGATAATAGTCTACCCTCATGTTTTTGCCACCAAAGTGGATAACCTCACATTTATCCACATTGTACTGCATCTGCCATGCATCTGCCCATTCACTCAGCCTATCCAAATCACCCTGCAGCCTCCAAGCATCCTCCTCACACCTAACTATACCCCCCAGCTTGGTATCATCTGCAAATTTGGAGATGTTGCATTGAATTCCCTCGTCCAAATCATTAATATATATTGTAAATAGCTGGGGTCCCAGCACTGAGCCTTGCGGCACCCCACTAGTCACTGCCTGCCATTCTGAAAAGGACCCGTTTACTCCTACCCTTTGCCTCCTGTCTGCTAGCCAGTTCTCTATCCACATCAATACTGAACCCCCAATACCGTGTGCTTTAAGTTTGTATGCTAATCTCTTATGCGGGACCTTGTCGAAAGCCTTCTGAAAGTCTAGATATAACACATCCACTGGTTCTCCCTTATCCACTCTACTAGTTACATCCTCGAAAAATTCTATCAGATTTGTCAGACATGATTTACCTTTCGTAAATCCATGCTGACTTTGTCCAATGATTTCACCACTTTCCAAATGCGCTGCTATCCCATCTTTAATAACTGACTCTAGCAGTTTCCCCACTACCGATGTTAGACTAACTGGTCTGTAATTCCCCGCTTTCTCTCTCCCTCCTTTTTTAAAAAGTGGGGTTACATTAGCTACCCTCCAATCCTCAGGAACTACTCCAGAATCTAAGGAATTTTGAAAAATTATCACTAATGCATCCACTATTTCTGTGGCTACCTCCTTGAGTACTCTGGGATGCAGACTATCTGGCCCTGGGGATTTATCGGCCTTCAATCCGTTCAATTTACCCAACACCACCTCCCGGCTAACCTGGATTTCACTCAGTTCCTCCATCTTATTTGACCCCCGTTCCACTGCTATTTCCGGCAGATTATTTATGTCTTCCTTAGTGAAGACAGAACCAAAGTAGTTATTCAATTGGTCTGCCATGTCCTTGTTCCCCATGATCAATTCACCTGTTTCTGACTGCAAGGGACCAACATTTGTTTTAACTAGTCTCTTTCTCTTTACATATCTATAAAAACTTTTGCAGTCAGTTTTTATGTTCCCTGCCAGTTTCCTTTCATAATCTATTTTCCCTTTCCTAATTAAGCCCTTTGTCCTCCTCTGCTGGATTCTGAATTTCTCCCAGTCCTCCGGTAGGCTGCTTTTTCTGGCAAATTTGTATGCCTCATCTTTTGTTTTTATACTATCCCTGATTTCCCTTGTTATCCATGGATGCACCACCTTCCCCGATTTATTCTTTTGCCAAACTGGTATGAACAACTTTTGTACTTCATCCATGCAGTCTTTAAATACCTTCCATTGCACATCCACTGTCAACCCTTTAAGAATCACCTGCCAGTCTATCTTGGCCAATTCACATCTCATACCTTCAAAGTTACCTTTGTTCAAGTTCAGAACCCTTGTTTCTGACTTAATTTTGTCACTCTCCATCCTAATGAAGAACTCAACCATATTATGGTCACTCTTGCCCAAGGGGCCACGCACAACAAGACTGCTAACTAACCCTTCCTCATTACTCAATACCCAGTCTAGGATAGCCTGCTCTCTCGTTGGTTCCTCCACATGTTGGTTGAGAAAACTATCCCGCATACATTCCAGGAAATCCTCTTCCTCAGCACCCCTGCCAATTTGATTCACCCAATCTACATGCAGATTGAAGTCACCCATTATAACCGTGTTACCCTTGTTGCACGCATTTCTAATTTCCTGTTTGATGCCATCCCCAACTCCAATACTACTGTTAGGTGGCCTGTACACAGTTCCCACTAGCGTTTTCTGCCCCTTAGAGTTTCGCAGCTCTACCCATATCGATTCCACATCCTCCACGCTAATGTCCTTCCTTTCTATTGCATTAATCTCCTCTCTCACCAGCAACGCTACCCCACCTCCTTTTCCTTTTCGTCTATCCCTCCTGAATATTGAATATCCCTGGATGTTCAGCTCCCAACCTTGGTCATCCTGGAGCCAAGTCTCCGTGATTCCAACTATAGCATAGTCATTAATCGCTATCTGCACCTTCAACTCATCCACCTTATTACGAATGCTCCTCGCATTGAGACACAAAGCCTTCAGGCTTGTTTTTACAACACTCTTACTCCTTATACAATGATGTTGACAAGTGGCCCCTTTCACATCGATCCCTATTACACTTGGCCATACTCTCCTATCCCTTTGTGAGCTTTCTTCCCCGTTAATTCTGGGGTCATTAACCATCGCTTTACTCTCTTTCCCTCTAACTCCGTCCTCGACTATCCCATTTGATACCCCACCCCCCTTATTCAGTTTAAAACCATCCGTGTAGCAGTGGCAAACCTGCCGGCCAGAATGCTGGTCCCCCACCTGTTAAGATGCAATCCGTCCCTTTTGTACAGTTCCCCCTTACTATAAAAAGAATCCCAGTGATCTAAGAATCTAAATCCCTGCCCCCTGCACCAGTTCCTCAGCCACACATTCAGGTCCCATATCTCCCTGTTCCTGCTCTCGCCAGCACGAGGAACTGGAAGCAAACCGGAGATAACAACCCTGGAAGTCCTGCTTTTCAGCATTTTTCCGAGCTCTCTGAAGTCCCGCTGCAAAAAATTCATCTCCTTCTTTCCAACATCATTTGTGCCAACATGCACGACCACTTCCGGCTGGTCACCTTCGCCCTTGAGGATTGTCTGCACTCTGTCCTTAACATCCTGGATCCTGGCACCAGGAAGGCAGCACACCATCCTGGAATCCCGTCTGTTGCCGCAAAAACCCCTGTCCGTACCTCTCACAATGGAGTCTCCAACTACAATGGCGTTGCCCGACTTTGGCCTCTGTGGGTTTGGCTCATCAGCCCTTTTTGTTTGGCAAGCCAGTCCGCCGCTCAGTGGGATACCGTCTTCTGTCCCGGCAGCTTCCACGTGGGTGAACCTGTTCACAAGAGGTACAACACCCGGGGACCTTTGCATCCCATGTTTTCCTCCCTTTCTCACCGTCACCCACCTTCTCTCTTCTAGTGCCTTGGGTGTAACAATCTCACTGAAGGACTTGTCGAGAAACGACTCAGTTTCTCGAATGAACCTGAGGTCATCCACTTGTTTCTCCAGTTCCCCAACACGGTCCTTCAGGAGCTGTACCTGGATGCACTTCTCACATTTGTAGCATCCAGAGGCACCAGCAGTGTCCTTGACCTCCCACATACTGCAAGCATCACACTGCATCAGCTTGCTTGACATCTTCTTTTGCCTCGGTCTCGCCCTATCCAGTATTTTGCGCAGCCTCCTCGCCGAAGACTCTCGAGCCAAAGACTCACACTTTACTCACAGGGCACTTCCCTCACAAGACCACTCCCTCACTGCCTCTCCCCAAGAGCTGCCTTGCTTATATTGACTGTTCAATTGCCTAATTTACAAACCAAATTCCTCAGTTTTGAGGAACTGCTCTCCCCCTCTGACTCACTGAGAACTCTCCTCCCACTTGGGCTAGAGCCAATCAGTGCTTTCTCCTGCTTCTCTTTGTTGCTGTTGCTTCAAAATCCACGGGAAGACTGAGTGAAGTCTGCCTGTGCTTTGCCTCTCCTTTTTAACTGCTCTCCCCCTCTGACTCACTGAGAACTCTCCTCCCACTTGGGCTAGAGCCAATCAGTGCTTTCTCCTGCTTCTCTTTGTTGCTGTTGCTTCAAAATCCACGGGAAGACTGAGTGAGTGAAACAGGCCCTCTCGGCCCTTCCAGTCCGTGCCGACCATTTATTTTCCCCTAGTCCCATCTACCTGCACTCAGACCATACCCCTCCATTCCCTTCCCGTCCATATACCTATCCACTTTACTTTTAAATGTTAAAATTCGATCCTGCCTCCACCACTTCTGCTGGAAGATCATTCCACACAGCCACCACTCTCTGAGTAAAGAAGTTCCCCCTCATGTTACCCCTAAACTTCTGTCCCTTAATTCTCATGTCATGCCCTCTTGTTTGAATCTTCCCCACCCCCAATGGGAAAAGCTTATCCACGTCAACTCTGTCTATCCCTTTCATCATTTTAAAGACCTCAATCAAGTCCCCCCTTAAGCTTCTGCGCTCCAAAGAATAAAGACCCAACTTGTTCAACCATTGCCGATACGTTTTCACCGGAGTTGCTGCCTGACCCCTTGAGTTACACCAGCACTTTGTGCCTACCTGCAGTCTAGATTAGAGAAACAGGCCATTTAACGCATCGAGTCCACACCGACAAGACACTGCCCTTTGGTTAGCTCTATCCTAGACACTGGGGCCAATTATAAACCCGCACGTCTTTTGGGTGTGGGAGGAAACCGGAGCACCTGGAGGAAACCCACGCTGGTCACAGGGAGAACGTGCAAACTCCACACAGCCAGCATCCGCAGTCAGGATCGAACACGGGTCATAGAAACATAGAAACATAGAAATTAGGTGCAGGAGTAGGCCATTCGGCCCTTCGAGCCTGCACCGCCATTCAATATGATCATGGCTGATCATCCAACTCAGTATCCCGTACCTGCCTTCTCTCCATACCCCCTGATCCCCTTAGCCACAAGGGCCACATCTAACTCCCTCTTAAATATAGCCAATGAACTGGCCTCAACTACCCTCTGTGGCAGAGAGTTCCAGAGACCCACCACTCTGTGTGTGAAAAAAGTCCTTCTCATCTCGGTCCTAAAGGATTTCCCCCTTATCCTTAAGCTGTGACCCCCTGAGATCACCCTGAGATCATCTCTTCTCCGTCCCCCCCCCCCCCCCCCCCCCAGCTCCTCACCAGCTCCCTGAGTTCCACGCAGCCCCCCACGCCGGGTCCCACACTGGAAATCTCATTGAAAGGTACAGAATAGCGAAAGGCCTGGACAGAGTGGACGTGGAGAGGATGTTTCCACTAGTGGGAGAGTCTCGGACCAGAGGTCACAGCTCCAAAGCGTGTAAGAAGGAACTGCAGATGCTGGTTTAAACCGAAGATAGACACAAAAAGCTGGAGTAACTCAGCGGGACAGGCAGCATCTCTGGAGAGAAGGAATGGGTCAACAGACAATAGACAATAGGTGCAGGAGTCGGCCATTCGGCCCTTCGAGCCAGCACCGCCATTCAATGTGATCATCGCTGATCATCCCCAATCAGTAACCCGTTCCTGCCTTCTCCCCATATCCCCTGACTCCGCTATCTTTAAGAGCCCTATCTAGCTCTCTCTTGAAAGTATCCAGAGAACCGGCCTCCACCGCCCTCTGAGGCAGAGAATTCCACACAGACTCACCACTCTCTGTGAGAAAAAGTGTTTCCTCATCTCCGTTCTAAATGGCTTACCCCTTATTCTTAAACAGTGGCCCCTGGTTCTGGACTCCCCCAACATGGCTGATCATTTTTTCGGGTCGGGATAAAGGATGTTCCTTTAGGAAGGAGATGAGGAGACATTTCTTCAGTCAGAGGGTGGTGAATCTGTGGAATTCTTTGCCACAGGGGGCTGTGGAGGCCAAGTCAATGGACATTTTGAAGCCAGAGATAGATAGATTCTGGATTAGTGCGGGTGTCAGGGGTCATGGGGAGAAGGCAGGAGAGTGGGGTGAGGAGGGAGATACAGATCAGTCACCATTGAATGGTGGGGTAGACTTGATGGGCCGAATGGCCTAATTCTGCTCCTATTCCAGATGACCTTTTGACCCCCACGGTGATAATGGAAGTCCTTTATAGTTCAATAGATTGAAGAGCGACTGCGATTGCTCAATGCATTTCAGAGAAAAAAAAAACCCAACTCCGTGCTTGCTGTGATTTTTGGAGCTGACCAGCGCTTACTGCCAACGTCTACTTCCTGGAACACGAGCTATCAGTTTTTAAATATACATCATCCTCAGAATTCGGGGGCAGTTGGCGAGACAGGCGCTGATTTCCATCGCTGGCATCCAGGTTCACGGCTCACCGGCCGTGGAACGACCCGGAGCCCGAGGTCCAGTTTAAGATGGACACAAAATGCTGGGGCATTTTGGAGAGAAGGAAGGGTGACGGGCAATAGTTACACAAAAAGCTGGAGCAACTCAGCGGGTGCAGCAGCATCTAAGGAGCCAAGGAGATAGGCGACGTTTCTGGTTGAGACCCTCACCCAGTCCATCACCCATTCCTACTCCTGACCTCAAAGGGCCGAATGGCCTACTCCTGCACCTATTTTTCTATGTTTCTATGTTTCTATGAGAGCTAGACAGGACTCTCAAAGATAGCGGAGTCAGGGGATATGGGGAGAAGGCAGGAACGGGGTACTGATTGTGGATGGTCAGCCATGATCACATTGACAATAGACAATAGACAATAGGTGCATGAGTAGGCCATTCGACCCTTCGAGCCAGCACCGCCATTCAATGCGATCAGGGCTGATCATCCCCAATCAGTACCCCGTTCCTGCCTTCTCCCCATATCCCCTGACTCCGCTAGCTTTAGGAGCCCTATCCAGCTCTCTCTTGAAAGTACCCAGAGAACCGGCCTCCACCGCCCTCTGAGGCAGAGAATTCCACAGACTCACAACTCTCCATGAGAAAAAAGTGTTTCCTCGTCTCCGTTCTAAATGGCTTACCCCTTATTCTTAAACTGTGGCCCCTGGTTCTGGACTCCCCTAACATCGGGAACATGTTTCCTGCCTCTAGCGTGTCCGAACCCTTATCAATCTTATGTTTCAATGAGATTCCCTCTCATCCTTCTAAACTCCAGAGTGTACAAGCCCAGCCACTCCATTCTCTCAGCATTTGACAGTCTCGCCATCCCGGGAATTAACCTGGTGAACCTACGCTGCACTCCCTCAATAGCAAGAATGTCCTTAAACTGTGGCCCCCCTGGTTCTGGACTCCCCTAACATCGGGAACATGTTTCCTGCCTCCAGAGTGTACAAGCCTCAGGCTAGGCGAGTCTCGACCCCGAAGGGTCAGATGGGTCTCGGCCTCCAGAGATGCTGCCTGTCCCGCTGAGTTACTCCAGCAGTTTGTGTCTGTCTTTGGTGTAAACCAACGCCTGCAGTTCCTTCCTACACACTACTGTAGCTTAGTTTAGCTTTGCGATACAGCGCGGAAACAGGCCCTTCGGCCCACCGAGTCCGCACCGACCAGCGATCCCAGCCAACTTACACCATCCTACACACACCAGGGACAATTTTTTAAAGCATTGTTACCAAGCCAATTAACCTACAAACCTGCACGTCTTTGGAGTGTGGGGGTGAAACTGAAGATCTAAGGTAGGACAGCTGAATGGATAGCAAATTGGCTCCATGGGAGGAGCATAATGGTTAAAGGTTGCTTCTCAGAATGGAGGCCTGTGACTAGTGGTGTGCCTCAGGGCTCGGTGCTGGGCCCGTTACTGTTTGTCATCTACATCAATGATTTGGTTGAGAACACACAGGGTAAGATTAGCAAGTTTGCTGATGATACAAACGTTAGTGGTTTTGCAGATAGTGAAGATGGTTGTGAGCGATTGCGGCAGGGTCTGGATCGATTGGCCAGGTGGGCGGAGGAATGGTTGATGGAATGTAACACAGAGAAATGTGAGGTGTTGCATTTTGGCACGTCGAACAAGGGCAGGACCTACACAGTGAATGGTAGATAGGCCTCTGGGTAGTGTTGTGGAGCAGAGGGATCTAGGAGTACAGGTGCACGGTTCCTTGAAGGTCGAGTCGCAGGTAGATAAGGCGGTCAAAAAGGCTTTTGGCACTTTGGCCTTCATCAGTCAGAGTATTGAGTATAGAAGTTGGGAGGTCATGTTGCAGTTGTATAAGATGTTGGTGAGACCGCATTTACAATATTGTGTTCAGTTCTGGGCGAGAATCCGAGGGGTAACTTTTTCACATAGAGTGTGGTGGGAGTATGGAACAAGCTGCCAGAGGAGGTAGTTGAGGCTGGGAGTATCCCATCGTTTAGGACTAGTGTAGCTGGGACATGTTGGCCGGTGTGGGCAAGTTGGGCCGAAGGGCCTGTGTCACTCTATGACTCTTAAATCTACGCCGGTGATGGGGAGAACGTGCAAACTCCGCACAGACAGCACCCGTGGTCAGGATGGAACCCGGGTCTCTGGCGCTGTGAGGCAGCAACTCTACCACTGCGCCACATCGCTGGGGTTTGGAAGGATGAGGGGAGACCTCATTGAACTTACCAAATCGTAAAAGGCCTGGACATAGAGGATGTGGGGAGAGTCTAGGACCAGAGGGCACAGCCTCAGAATAAAAGGACGTACCTTTAGAAAGGAGATGAGGAGGAATTTCTTTAGTCAGAGGGTGGTGAATCTGTGGAATTCATTGCCACAGACGGCTGTGGAGGCCAAGTCAGTGGGTATTTTTAAGGCGGAGATTGACAGGGGTTATGGGGAGAAGGCAGGAGAATGAAGGGTTCGGAGGGAGAGATAGATCAGCCATGATTGAATGGCGGGGTAGACACGATGGGCCAAATGGCCTAATTCTGCTCCTGGAAGTTATGAGCAGGAACGGTGGTGAAGGCGTGGGTTTTCTCCGGGTGCTCCATGTTTCATCCCAGTTCCCATAGGCTTGCAGGTTTGTGGGTTAATGCAGTGAGGTGCTGGCTCAAAGGGCCGAATGGCCTACTCCTGCACCTATTGTTGATTAATTGTCTTCTATAAATTGCCCCTAGTGTGTGGGATAGAACTAATGTACGGGGGTGATCGCTGGTTGGCGCGGACCCGATGGGCCGAAGGGCCTGTTTCCGTGTTGTATCTTTAAACTAAGTTAAACTAAACTAAACTAAACTAAACTAATATCAATGTTCTATGACTCCACAAAGACAAAGAGAATGGAATAGAAACATAGAAACATAGACAATAGGTGCAGTCGGCCCATTCGGCCCTTCGAGCCAGCACCGCCATTCAATGTGATCACGGCTGATCATCCAAATTCAGTACCCCGTTCCTCCATTCTCCCCATATCCCTTGATTCCATTAGTCCTAAGAGCTGGATCTAACTCTCTCTTGAAAGCATCCAGAGAACCGTCCTCCACTGCCTTCTGCGGCAGAGAATCCCACAGATTCACAACTCTCTGGGTGAAAAGGTTTTTCCTCATCTCCGTCCTAAATGGCACGACCCCTTATTCTTAAACTGTGTGACCCCCTGGTTCTGGATTCCCCCAAACATGGGGAACATTTTCCCTGCATCTAGCCTGTCCAATCCCTAATAGCCCTGTCACACGGTACGAGTTCATTCCAGGAGTTCTCCCGAGTTTGCCCCGATTCGAACTCGGAGATTTACGGTAATGGCCGCTCGTCGGTACTCGGGGCTCTCGTGGACATTTTTCAACATGTTGAAAAATCTTCGCGAGCCTTCCTGTGCTTACCTGCCGTTAGCGAGTCTTCCCGAGCGCCTGCCGTTAGCGTTACGAGCCGCTAAGAGACGTCCCCGAGCTCCAACGTACCCGCTACGTTCATTTTCCGCGCTTACCACGAGTTTGATTTTTTTTTAAACTCGGGAGAGCTCTTGGAATGAACTCGTACTGTGGGACAGGGCTATCAAGAATGTTATATGATTTGATAAGATCCCCTCTCGTCCTTCTAAATTCCAGTGAATACCAGCCCAGTTGAACCATTCTTTAATGGTTTAATTCGCTGCTGAATACATGTGTGTGTCTCATTGTTCCCTTGTGACTGCTGCCTTAAGCCACACTTAAAGAATGCAAATGGATTTCTACAGCTTACAATGAGTGCTTTCTTCTTTCCGTCCCATCACCAAGCAATGGGTAAGCTTGTTCGAGCAGAATGATGAAAAAATATCATGTTTGCCCAGAGTCGGGCAATCCAGGA
Source organism: Raja brachyura (assembly GCA_963514005.1). Next base: position 7,661,784 of record OY740789.1, read on the forward strand.
CCAGAGGACATAGGATGTAGATGTGTAGGAAGGAACCGCAGGTGCTGGTTTACCCCGAAGACAAGACACAAAGTGCTGGAGGAACAGCGGGTCAGGCAGCATCTCTGGAGAGAAGGGATGGGTGACATCTCGGGCCGAGACCCTTCTTCAGACTCGACAGGTGATGTTTTGTGTCAAGATCGTTCTTCGAACATAGTTTTAAGGTGAAGGGGAAAGATTTAATCGGAAGCAGAACCAGAGTGGCAACAACCTTTTCACACTGAGGGTGGTGGGTGTGTGGAACCAGCTGCCAGAGGAGGTAGTTGAGGCTGGAGCCTCAATAGACAAAGAGATTACTGTAAGCGATAGAAAATAGGTGCAGGAGTAGGCCATTCGGCCATTCGAGCCAACACCGCCATTCAATGTGATCATGGCTGATCATCCCCAATCAGTACCCCGTTCCTGCCTTCGCCCCATATCCCCTGACTCCGCTATCTTTAAGAGCCCTGTCCAACTCTCTCTTGAAAGCATCCAGAGAATTGGCCTCCACCGCCCTCTGAGGCAGAGAATTCCACAGACTCACCACTGTCTGTGTGAAAACGTTTTTCCTCGTCTCCGTTCTAACTGGCTTACCCCTTATTCTTAAACTGTGGCGTTAAAGAAGGAACCGCAGATGCTGGAGAATCGAGGGTCACACAAAAAGCTGGAGAAACTCAGCGGGTGCAGCAGCATCTAAGGAGCGAAGGAGATAGGCGACGTTTCGGGTCGAGACCCTTCTTGGGCCCCTGGTTCTGGACTTCCCCAATATCGGGAACATGTTTCCTACCTCTAGCGTGTGTCCAAATCCTTGACAATCTTATATGTTTCAATGAGATCCCCTCTCATCCTTCTAAACTCCAGAGTGCACAAGCCCAGCCACAATTTATAATTATCAAAAGCCAATTAACCTATAATTTAAAATTCTACCGAAGCCAATTAGCCTACAAGCCAGTGTGGGAGGAAACCGGAGCACCCGGAGAAAACCCACGCAGGTCACGGGGAGAACGTACAAACTCCGTGCAGACAACATCCGAGGCCGGGATTGAACCCGGGTCTCCGGCGCTAGTGCGGCAGCAACTCTACCGCTGCGCCACGGGGTTAGCTTGATGGGCCGAAGGGCCCATTTCCACGCCGTATCACTCTGCAACTCTCTGACGGGGGATAGTGAAGGTTTAGAAAGACATGGGGCAAACCCGGGCAGGTGGGAGGAAGGGCACTTTTTTTTTTTTTTTTTAAATTACAAAATATTTATTCAATTATTAGAAAATAATATAGACACGGACGTATCCCTGGAAAAGGGGCAGGCAGTCGGCTCGGGTAGAGGGGAGGGGGGGGACTAGGGGCATGGACGAGACGGGCTGAATGGCCTGTGGCTCTAAGCTGACTGCACTGTCAGGCTGTGTCGGCTGAGACTGTTCAGCAATCCCCCTGATCTGCTTGTTTGGCGGAGCACGTGCCAGCTCTGACTCTCCCCGTGCTCTGGGCAAACTTGTTCACACTCGGCGAGCGGGCCAGGACCACGTCACGATCTGCAGCTGAGATTACTGCAGCTTGCCGGAGCAGCTGCTGCTGCTGCTGGCTGGCAGGCTACATAAAGGCGGGCACACCCGTCGACTGTCCACTCCCACAGCAAGTTCCTGCAGAGCGCTCGGCACTGGCAGGAGAGGGAGATCGCAGGGGGAGAGAGATCGCGCCAACCCTGCCCGACAACCAGGGCTGACTCTCAACTGGGACCACAACACCAGCTATTTGTTCTGCTTCTCTCTCTCTCTTTCTCTCTCTCCCATTCTACCTCACTCCCTCTCTCCTTGCGATCGCCTGTCTTTGGGGTAAAAGAGGAGAGAAGTTTACTCTCTCACTCTCTCTCTCTCTCTCCGCTCTCCGCGTCTGCCTATCTCCGGGGGAGGAGATTTACACCCCCTCTATCCGTCTCTCTCGCTCTCTATCTCTCTCTGTCTCTCTCTCGCTCTCTCTATCTATCTCTCTGTCCCTCTCTCTCTCTCTCTCTCTCTCAAACTATCTGTCTCTCTCTCATTCTCTCTCTAACTCTATCCGTCTCTCTCGCTCTCTATCTCTTTCTCTCTATCTCTCTATCTCTCTGTCTCTCTCTATCTCTCTGTCTCTCTCTAACGATCTGTCTCTCTCTCATTCTCTCTCTAACTCTATCCGTCTCTCTCGCTCTCTATCTCTTTCTCTCTCTCTCTCTCTCTCTCTCTCTCTATCTCTCTGTCTCTCTCTAACGATCTGTCTCTCTCTCATTCTCTCTCTAACTCTATCCGTCTCTCTCGCTCTCTGTCTCTTTCTCTCTATCTTTCCGTCTCTCTCTCTATCTATCTCTCTCTCTCTCTAACTATCTTTCTCTCTTCATTCTCTCTCTAACTCTATCTGTCTCTCTCTCTCATTCTCTCTCTAACTCTGTCTGTCTGTCTCTCTCTCGCTCTCTATCTATCTCTATCTCTCTCTCTCTCTCTAACTATCTGTCTCTCTCGCTCTCTGTCTCTCTAACTCTGTCTCTCTCGCTCTCTCTGTCTCTCTCTCTCTCGCTCTCTCTGTCTCTCTCTCTCGCTCTCTCTGTCTCTCTCTTTCTGTCTCTCTTGCCCTCTCTCCGCTCTCCCTCTCACTCTCCCTCTCTCCCAGTCGCCCTATCTTCGAGGTGGAAGAAGAGGTTCTATTGGACTGCGGCAAGTTGAACACGGGAGCGGCGGATGAGTAGAATGGAGCGGAGCTAGAGAGAGGAAGGAGGGAAGGAAGAGAGAGAGAGAGAGAGAGCGAGAGAGAGAGAGAGAGAAGGTTGCAAGCCGCAGGCTTCTCTCCAAGTGACCAGGAGGCAAGATGGGCCTCTTGAGTGTGGACCTCCTGATAGCTCTGCAGATTCTACCGGGCTTCTTCTCCAACTGCCTGTTCCTGGTGGTCTACGACTCGGTGGTGCTGATCAAGCAGGCGGTGGGCCTACTGAGCGGCTGTTCCCCGGCGAGTGGGGGAGGTGGCGATCGCAGGATGCTGACCATGGTGGGCCTGCGGATGGTGTGGAGGGGCTTCCTGCTGGACGCCCTGAAGAGGGTGAAGCTGGGCGGCCGAGCCCCGGACGCTGAGGTGGTGCGTGTGAGCGGCGGTCCGGAGGAGGAGACGCCACCGACGGGGGGCGGAGGAGGAGGAGGAGGCCGGGCCTACTGCAGGCTTCTGGACTTGGCCACCCCGGACCGCCCCCTGGTGGTCAACTTCGGCTCGGCCACGTGACCCCCCTTCGTGGCGGCGCTGCCCGCGTTCCGCCGCCTGGCGGAGGAGCATGCGGCCGCCGCCGACTTCCTGCTGGTGTACGTGGACGAGGCCCACCCGGCTGACGGCTGGGCTGCCTGCTCGCCCTTCCAGCTGCCCCGACACCGCACCCTGGCCGACCGCCTCTCCGCAGCTGCCCTGCTGCTCCGACACTTCCGCCTGGAGCCCTGGTGCCGGGTGGTGGCCGACTCCATGGACAACCAGGCCAACCGGGCCTACGGCGTGGCCTCCGAGCGCTTCTGCATCGTCCACCGGGAGAAGGTGGCCCATCTTGGCGGACGAGGGCCTTTCTTCTACAGTCTGGCCGGGGTCAAGACCTGGCTCGAGCGGCACAGGGGCGGCCAGGAGTGAACGGTGGAGAGAGGGGGGAGGGGGGGGGGAAGAGAACATGGGCAGCCGGTGCCCCTCCCCCCAAGAAGACAGAACAATGGCGGACCAATTCCCAGAACATCCCCCTCCCACCCAAACCCACCCACCCACCCCCCCACCCAAACCCACCCACCCACCAACCAACCCAAACCCACCCACTAACCAACCAAACCCTCCCACCCACCCACCCACCCAATCACCCAGCAACCAACCCCACCCACCCACCCTCCTGCCAAGTTGCGTACTGTTGGGTTGATCAATACTCTGAAGAACCCAGAGACACACAAGGAACTGCAGATGCTGGCAAACCACAGCAAAAACACACAGAGTACTGGAGGAGCTGCAACCGGGCTCGAACGGCGGAGTAGGCTCGACGGGCCGAATGGCCTGGTTCTGCTCCTGTGACTGCTGGACTCGTGAACGCGGCGGGTCAGTCAGCATCCGTGGGCCGGAACTGAACGGGCGACGTTTTTGCCTCCAGACCGTTCTTCTGTGTTTTGAAAGTAAATTATATTGTAAATATAATGTCGTGTATGTTAAAGGAAAATAGTGCATTGGAGCCCATTGATATAGAGGCACAAGGAACTGCAGGTGATTGTAAACTTGAGTGAAACACAAAGTGCCTGAGGAACTGAGTGGGTCAGGCAGCATCTGTGGAGGGTAATGGGCGGGGTATGTTTCCGGTTGAGACCCCTCCTCAGACAATTTGGGGAAGGGTCTCAACCCAAAACGTCACCCATTCCCTTGTCCCCAGAGATGCTGCCCGACCCACTGAGTCCCTCCAGCTTTTTTTTTTACATAAGGTGTTCATAAGTTGGTAGGTTCCAGGAGCTGAATGAGGCCATTCGGCCCATCGAGTCGACTCTGCCATTCAATCATGGCTGATCTATCTCTCCCTCCAAACCCCATTCCCCTGCCTTCGGCCCATCACATGTCCTAATCAAGAATCTATCAATCTCTGCCTTAAAAATATCCATTGACTTGGCCTCCACAGCCTTCTGTGGCAGAGAATTCCACAGATTCACCACCCTCGGACTGAAGAATAGTGGGGCCCATTCCACCCCCCCCCCCCCCCTCTGGTGCCTGAGTTACCCATATCTGTTGACTAACTTTAACACTGGACCCCCCCCCCCTCTACCTCCCAGCGTTTATACGCTTGTCCCCAGGTCAGAGGGTACTGATTGGGGGCGATCAGCCGTGATCACGTTGAATGGCGGTGCTGGCTCGAAGGGCCGAATGGCCTCCTCCTGCACCTGTTGTCTATTGTCTATTGTCTATCGTGAAGTCTTGTCTAAGTTATTGAGGTGTACGTTCTGCCTGGAGTGAGCGGGGAGCGGGAGGGGGCTCAGGTTTGGAGTTGGGTTCACAGGATGATGACGTCTGACCAACGAGCTCACCGCTCTGTCAGCTGTCTGAAGAGCTAGTGTGTCTACCTCCGATCCTCTGCATCCCTCCCCCTCCCCTCCCTCTGTCCCTCCTTTCCCTCCCTCCCCCCCCGTGCGTCCAATGTCTCTGGCCGGCCGAGATTAAGTTTATATCTCTATTTATACATGTAAAATCGATTAGCGGTGCTAGGCCTAGCGCAATTTGATTAGCATTCTAATAAATTAGCTTTATGACTGACCTCCTGAGCTCTCTATTAATTCATAAGACAAAGGTGACAAGATCTTTCTTTGTGTAAAGGGCCGGTCCCACCAGCATGCAACTCTATGCGATGAGCGCGACCTAACGTGGTCGCTTGAGCCGTCCGGCGTCGCGGGGCCGGTCCCACTCCGATCGCCGGAGACGTGCGGAATTGTGCGGAGTTCGTCCCGACATCGCGCGGGGCTCCGAAAAACTGAACATGTTCAAAAATTCCGCGCGGCAACGGCTTGTCGGCTCACAGTCGCCTCGACGCATTACACACCGCCTCGACGTCGTGCCTCCGTGGCCCTCTATGTGTGTGCCTCCGTGGCCCTCTCTGTGTGTGTGCCTCTGTGCCCCTCTCTGTGTGCCCCTCTCTGTCCTGGCGAACTTACCTTTAAGACTTCGCTCCAAGTTCGCCTCACTTTGCGCCGCGTTGCGCCATTCACCCGACCTCCGTGCGGCCCCCGGTTTGGTCGCACTTGCCGCATGCAGGCGCATGCTGATGGGAACGGCCCCGTACAGGGGATCACCCGACCTCCGCGCGGCCCCCGCTTCTAGTTTGATCGCGTTCATCGCATGGAGTCGGATGCTGGTAGGACAGGCCCTTAACTGATATCAATAGCCTGCATTTACCAACGTCATATCCCCAGGGATCTGTCCACATGCTCAAAGTCCGGGTGACCCCAGCTTTTTGTGTGTCCACCTTCAAGGAATGAATTGCTTTTAACTTAGTTTAACACAAAAAAAGCTGGAGAAACTCAGCGGGACGGGCAGCATCACCGGAGAGAAGGAATGGGTGACGTTTCGGGTCGAGGCCCTTCTTCCTATGGGAGGCCCAGACTGATTCCTGGGATGTCAGGACTTCCATATGAGGAAAGACTGGATAGACTCGGCTTGTACTCGCTGGAATTTAGAAGATTGAGGGGGGATCTTATAGAAACTTACAAAATTCTTAAGGGGTTGGACAAACTAGATGCTGGAAGATTGTTCCCGATGTTGGGGGAGTCCAGAACAAGGGGTCACAGTCTGAGGAGAAGGGGGAATTCCTTTAGGACCGAGATGAGGAAAACATTCTTTACACAGAGAGTGGTGAGTCTCTGGAATTCTCTGCCACAGAAGGTAGTTGAGGCCAGTTCATTGGCTATATTTAAGAGGGCGTTAGATGTGGCCCTTGTGGCTAAAGGGATCAGGGGGTATGGAGAGAAGACAGGTACGGGATACTGAGTTGGATGATCAGCCATGATCATATTGAATGGCGGTGCAGGCTCGAAGGGCCGAATGGCCTACTCCTGCACCTATTTTTCTATGTTTCTATGTTTCAGACTTAATGTTTAAGAAAGAACTGCGGATGCTGGAACAATCGAAGGTAGACAAAAAATGCTGGAGCAACTCAGCGGGACAGGCAGCATCTCTGGAGAGAAGGAATGGGTGACCCGTTTTTGGGTCGAGGCCCTGCTTCACTGATTTCCTTCACTCCATAGATGCCGCCTCACCCGCTGAGTTTCTCCAGCATTTTTGTCTACCTCAGTCTGAAGAAGGGTCTCGACCCGAAACGTCACCTAATTTAATTTAATATAATTTAGTTTAGTTTAGTTTGGAGATACATCATGGAAACAGGCCCTTTGGCCCACCGAGTCCGCTCGGGAGTCTGCGAATTCTCCCTGTGACTGACTGCGTGGGTTTCCTCGGGTTTGGGTAGGGGTTCATTGGCCTCTGTAAATTACCAAGCATCAGAAGTCCAGCGGGGGAATGGGCCCTTCGGCCCACCGGGTCTATCCCACCGACCAGCGATCAACTCCACGCTCCAGCGCCAGCCTACACGGTTAACCTTCAGACCCGCACGTCTTTGGAGTGCGGGGGGGGGGAATCGGGACGCCATGGGGGAAAAACCGCGCAGGTCGCGGGGAGAACGTACAAACTCCGTACGGATAAGCAACCATGGTCAGGATCGAACCCGGGTCTCTGGCGCTGCGAGGCAGCAACTCTACCGCTGCGCCACCGTGCCGCCATTCCTACTCCTGAAGTGCAGGTGAACGGTCGGATCTGGAGAGAGGTGGGAGCGAATGGGAAATTGGGGTAACGTGGAACAAGTGTGAGCAGGTGATCGATGGGCCGAAGGGCCTGTTTCCACGCTGTACCTCCACATACAAGGTTAATTCCCAGGATGGCGCGACTGTCATATGCTGAGAGAATGGAGCGGCTGGGCTTGTACACTCTGGAGTTTAGAAGGATGAGGGGGCCTCTAATTGAAACATTTAAGATTATTAAGGGTTTGGACACGCTGGAGGCAGGAAACATGTTCCCGATGTTGGGGGAGTCCAGAACCAGGGGCCACACAGTTTAAGAATAAGGGGTAAGCCATTTAGAATGGAGATGAGGAAACACTTTTTCTCACAGAGAGTTGTGAGTCTGTGGAATTCTCTGCCTCAGAGGGCGGTGGAGGCCGGTTCTCTGGATACTTTCAGGAGAGAGCTAGATAGGGCTCTTAAAGGCAGCGGAGTCGGGGGGAGAAGGCAGGAACGGGGTACTGATTTGGGTTGATCAGCCATGATCACATTGAATGGTGGTGCTGGCTCGAAGGGCCGAATGGCCTACTCCTGAGGGTTACACAAAAAGCTGGAGAAACTCAGCGGGTGCAGCAGCATCGAAGGAGCGGAGGAGATAGGCGACGTTTCGGGTCGAGACCCTTCTTCAGGCCTACTCCTGAACCTGTTGTCTATAAACTATGGAGCAGTTAGTCAGGGGAGAGGGAGACACAGAGATAAGGAAGGGAAAGATGTGAAAAGGAGACATCAAAGGAGGTGAGGGTCAAGGAAAAAATTAGAATTGGATCATTGAGAAGGTGACAACGAAGCATCCAGAGATAAAATTTAATCTGGAGGACAATCGGATTGGTCGGAGAACTAGGAGAGAGAGAATGGAGGAGAATGAAAGCAAGAAGAGAGAGGGTTACTTGAAGTTAGAGAAGTCAATGTTCATACTGCTGGGGTGTAAGCAACTCAAAGCAAAATATGAGGTTGGGACATGTTGATTTTTAAGAGATACAGCATGGAAATAGGCCCTTCGGCCCATCGAGTCCGTGCTGACAGACAATCCCCGCACACTAACACTATCCTACACACACTTGGGACAATTTACAATTATACCCCAAGCCAATTAACCTGCAAACCTGTACGTCTTTGGAGTGCGGGAGGAAACCGGAGCACCCGGGGAAAACCCACGCGGGTCACGGGGAGAGCGTTTCCGTGGAGGCAACCTCATCTTGACTTCTCCCAGCCTATCCCCAGCTGGAGATCAGGGGCCGCATGGCCCCCGCAGCTGCCGCGGAGGTCTTCGGGTGGGCCTGGCCAAAAGGGACGAACCATGAACGGTGCAGGAAGGAACCGCAAGATGCTGGTTTACACCGAAGACAGACACAAAATGCTGGAGTAACTCAGCGGGGCCAGGTTGGGAGGAAGGGTCACCCATCCCTTCTCTTCCCGAGATGCTGCCTGTCTGTCACGCTGGCTTACTCCAGTTTTTTGTGCCTATCTTCGGAATGAGCCATGGATAATGGCCAGTCTGAAGAAGGGCCTCGACCCGAAACGTCGCCTATCTCCTTCGCTCCTTAGACGCTGCTGCACCCGCTGAGTTTCTCCAGCTTTTTGTGTAACCATGGATAATGGAAGCCGTGGTCCAAGGTTCAGGTGTGTTCTTCCACCTGGTGGCAAGGTGGAGTCACTGCAGCCCCACGCAGGTGATGGTTGATGTCCTTCCTTCAGTAAACCCCAACCCCCCCACCTCCCCCCCCACCCCCACCTCCCCCCCGTCTCTGCAACTTTGTTCCAGATTCCAGTCACCCTCGGGGTGAAAATAGTTTCTCTCATCTCTCCCCCCACCCCCCTCCAAACTCTCCCCCCTCTCACGAAACCCTCTCCCCCCCCTAACCTCCCCCTCTCCCCATTCTCCCCGAACACACTCGCTCACGCGGTAGAGTCGCTGCCTCACAGCGCCGGAGACCCTGGTTCGATCCTGACCACGGGCGCCGTCCGTACGGAGTTTGTACGTTCTCCCCGTGACCTGCGTGGGTTTCCTCCAGGTGCTCCGGCTTCCTCCCAAATACTCCGAATACGTACAGGTTTGCAGGTTAGTTGGCTTGGTGTAAATGTAAATTGTCCCTAGTGTGTGTAGGATAGTGTTGGTGTGCGGGGATCGCTGGTCGGTGCGGACCCGGTGGGCCGAAGGGCATGTTTCCGCACCGTATCTGTAAACTAAACTAAACTAAACATTCCTCCCCACCACATTTCCCTCCCCTGTGCCCACACACCTGGACTCCTACCTATTTCTCGCCTCCTCCCACCTCCCCCCCCCCTCCCCCACTACTTTACTTCCTCTGGCTTCACAATCCACAACCTGTCTCCCACCTGCTGCTCTTGTCTCTGGCCTTTGTTCCATCGATCTGCCTATTTAAACACCCCCCCCCCCCCATCCCCCTGGCCTGAGTCCACCTTTACCTGCCACGCTTGGTCCTGTCCCTCCCATTCTTCCCCCTGACAATCGGTCTGAACAGGGTTCCCGACCCGAAACCTCACCTGCCCATGTTCTCCAGGGACACTGCCTGACCCGCTGAGTTATTCCAGCACTTTGTGTCCTTTTGTGCATTAGCCAGCATCTGCAGTTCTTTGTCTCGATGTGTGTGTGTGTGTGTGTTTTTTTTGAGGAAGTGGTTTCTCCCTGCCTGTTCCTAAGGTCATAATGTCATTTGGGATAGGAGAAGAATTAGGCCATTCAGCCCATCGAGTCTACTCCGCCATTCAATCACGACCGATCTATCTCTCCCTCCTAACCCCAATCTCCTGCCTTCTACGCATAACCCCTGACAATCAAGAATCTATCTATCTCTGCCTTAAAAATATCCACTGACTTGGCCTCCACAGCCCTCTGTAGCAAACAATTTCACTGATTCACCACCCTCTGACGAAAAAAAAATTCACCTCATCTCCTTACTAAAAGAGCGTCCTTTAATTCTGAGACTGTGACCTCTAGTCCTAGACTCTCCCACTAGTGGAAACATCCTCTCCACATCCACTCTTGCCAAACGCTTTACTATTCGGGACGTTTCAACGAGGTCCCCCCCCCCCTCATTCTTCTAAACTCCAGCGAGTACAGGCCCAGTGCCGACAAACGCTCACCATAGGTTAACCCACTCATAGAAACATAGAAAATAGGTGCAGGAGGAGGCCATTCGGCCCTTCAAGCCAGCACCGCCATTCATTGTGATCATGGCTGATCGTCCCCAATCAATAACCCGTGCCTGCCTTCTCCCCACATCCCTTGACTCCACCAGCCCCTAGAGCTCTATCCAACTCTCGCTTAAATCCATCCAGTGACTTGGCCTCCACTGCCCTCTGTGGCAGGGAATTCCATAAATTCACATCTCTCTGGGTGAAAAGGTTTTTTCTCACCTCAGTCTTAAATGACCTCCCCTTTATTCTAAGACTGTGGCCCCTGGTTCTGGACTCACCCAACATTGAGAACATTTTTCCTGCATCTAGCTTGTCCAGTCCTTTTATAATTTTAAAGAAGGAACTGCAGATGCTGGAGAATCGAGGGTACACAAAAGTCTGAAGAAGGGTCTCGACCCGAAATGTTGCCTATCTCCTTCGCTCCTTAGATGTTGCTGCACCCGCTGAGTTTCTCCAGCCTTTTGTGTACCCTTTTATAATTTTATATGTTTCTATAAGATCCCCCTTCATCCTTCTAAACTCCAGTCTTTCCAATCCTAGTCTTTTCAATCTTTCCTCGTATGACAGTCCCGCCATCCCAGGGATAAATCTCGCTGCACTGCCTCAATCACAAGGATGTCCTTCCTAATCACAAGGATGTCATTCCTGGGATCGTTCTTGTAAACCTCCTCTGGACCCTCTCCAGAGCCGGCACATCCTTCCTCAGATATGGGGCCCAAAATGGCTCACAATATTCCAAATGCGGCCTTGCAGAGCCTCAATTTTACATCCTTTTTTTGATATACGAGCCTTCTTGACATAAAAAGCTAGCATTGAGTTTGCTTTCTTCACTACAGATTCGACTTGCAAATTCACATTTCGGGAATCCTGCACCAGCAGTCCCAAGTCCCTTTGCACCCCCGATTGCAGGATTTTCACCCCATTTAGAAAACGTAGTCAACGTTAAAAATTCAGTCTAGTGGGCCTGTCCCAATGACGTGACTTTTTCGGCGACTGCCGGCACCCGTCATAGGTCGCCGAAAATCTTCAACACGTTGAAAATCCAGCGGCGGCCAGAAAGACGCTACGGTGATTGAGGAGACGACTCACGACCGTACAGGCGACCCCCCTGGCGACATGTCTCGGGGTGAAGGGGTGAAGCCTGTATGGTCGTGAGTAGTCGCCCAAAGAGTCGTACCTTGTTCTGGTCGCCGCTGGATTTTCAACGCGTTGAAAATTTTCGCCGTCCGGCAACGGCCTATGACGGGCGCCGGCAAGTCGCCGAAAAAAGTCGCGTAAGTGGGACAGGCCCACTAGCCTTTATTCCTATTCCACCGGTCACGGTGGCGCAGCGGTAGAGTTGCCGCCTCACAGCGAATGCAACGGGTTCTAAACCGACTACGGGTGCCGTCGGTACGGAGCTCGCACGTTCTCCCCGTGACCTGCGCGGGTTTTCTCCGAGATCTTCGGTTTCCTCCCACACTCCAAAGAGACGTACAGGTTTGTAGGTTAATTGGCTTGGAAAATGTAAAAGTGGGTGTGGGATTGTGTTAGTGTGCGGGGATCGCTGGTCGGCGCGGGCCCGGTGGGCCGAAGGGCCTGTTTCTGCGCTGTATCTCTAACCTAAGCTAAACTAAATAAACTACTAGCAAAATGCATGACTCCACACTTTGCTACACTATATTCCATCTGACACTACTCTGTCCTCTCTCCCAACCTGTCCACACCCCTTCTCTCCCTACACGATCTGCCCCACCACACTATTTTCCGATCCATTTCGACACACGAAATGGTAAATGTTTCCCATTTACATGCAACGTTACTAAACCGATACCTAACCCTACCTGACCTGTATTTTTTTTTTCATCGTGTCTCATGAGTTCACAAGTCCTCGGAGCAGAATTAGGCCGTCTGCCATTCAATCATGGCTGATCATGGCAAAAACAGGAAAGTAGACTATTATCTGAATGGTGGCCGATTAGGAAAGGGGAGATGCAACGAGACCTGGGTGTCATGGTACACCAGTCATTGAAAATAGGCAGGGTTACACAAAAAGCTGGAGAAACTCAGCGGGTGCAGCAGCATCTAAGGAGCGAAGGAGATAGGCGACGTTTCGGGTCGAGACCCTTCTTCACACTGGTCATGCAGGTGCAGCAGGCAGTGAAGAAAGCGAATGGTATGTTGGCATTCATAGCAAAAGGATTTGAGTATTGGATCAGGGAGGTTCTACTCCAGTTGTACAGGGTCTTGGTGAGACCACACCTGGAGTATTGCGTACAGTTTTGGTCTCCTAATCTAAGGAACGACATTCTTGCCATAGAGGGAGTACAGGAAAGGTTCACCAGACTGGTTCCTGATGGCAGGACTTCCATATGAGGAAAGACTGCATAGACTCGTCTTGTACTCGCTGGAATTTAGAAGATTGATGGGGGATCTCATAGAGACTTACAAAATTCTTAAGGGGTTGGACAGGCTGGATGCTGGAAGATGGTTCCCGATGTTGGGGGAGTCCAGGACAAGGGGTCACAGGTTAAGGATAAGGAGGAAGTCTTTTAGGACCGAGATGAGGAAATCATTTTTCACACAGGGAGTGTGGAACTCTCTGCCACAGAAGGTAGTTGAGGCCAGTTCATTGGCTATATTTAAGAGGGAGTTAGATGTGGCTAAAGGGATCAGGGGGTATGGAGAGAAGGCAGGTACAGGATATTGAGTTGGATGATCAGCCAAGATCATATTGAATAGCGGTGCAGGCTCGAAGGGCCGAATGGCCTACTCCTGCACCTATTTTCTATGTTTCTATGTTTCTATCTATCTTTACCTGCAAGCCCCACTCTCCTCCCTTCTCCCCGTAACCCCTGACACCCGTACTAATCTAATTTTGGGACAGGTTGGCCGAGTTGGGCTGAAGGGCCTGTTTCCACACTTTGAACCTGTATTCAAGTATCTGCCAATCTGCGCCTTAACGATACCCATTGGCTTGGCCTCCACAGCCTTCTGCGGCAATGAATTTGCTGTTTACACATCGGTGGCACTTATGGTCGGGTGTGAAGTGTTGTCGAGCAGAATGCAATCAATGTTGAGAGAGGTATTGATCAGTATTGCTCCTACAGTTCCAACCTGGCTTATCTCAAGCACACAGCAGCAGTCAGAAAGCACCTTATCCCGTCTCCTTGGCAACCCTGCCTCTCCAGACCCCTGCTGCTATTTCCCCATTCCCCTTGCATAGAAACATAGAAAATAGGTGCAGGAGGAGGCCATCCGGCCCTTCGAGCCAGCACCGCCATTCATTGTGATCATGGCTGATCGTCCCCTATCAATAACCCGTGCCTGCCTTCTCCCCCATATCCCTTGACTCCACTGGCCCCTAGAGCTCTATCTAACTCTCTCTTAAATCCATCCAGCGACTTGGCCTCCACTGCCCTCTGTGGCAGGGAATTCCACAGACTCACAACTCTCTGGGTGAAGTAGTTTTTTCTTGTCTCCGTTCTAAATGGCCAACCCCTTATTCTTAAACTGTGGCCCCTGGTTCTGGACTCCCCCAACATCGGGAACATGTTTCCTGCCTCTAGCTCGTCCAAACCCTTAATAATCTTACATGTTTCTATAAGATCCCCTCTCATCCTTCTAAACTCCTACCGAACTTCTACCGTTCAACTCTTTTACACTCCGCTCTTCAATGTTTTATGTGTCATTCCTAATGGTCACTGTTTGTCATGTTGTCACTTGTGGGCGGAGCACCAGGGCAAATTCCTTGTATGTGAACACTTGGCCAATAAACTTATTCAGTCACTCATTCATTTTCTTCCAGGTGACCCAGGGTTCATCTCCAGAGTGCAGCGTAGGTTTACAAGGTTAATTCCCGGGATGGCGGGTCTGTCATATGCTGAGAGAATGGAACGGCTGGGCTTGTACACTCTGGAATTTAGAAGGTTGAGAGGGGATCTTATTGAAACATATAAGATTATTAAGGGTTTGGACGCGCTAGAGGCAGGAAACATGTTCCCGATGTTGGGGGAGTCCAGAACCAGGGGCCACAGTTTAAGAATAAAGGGTCAGCCATGTAGAACAGAGATGAGGAACAGCGTTTTCACCCAGAGAGTTGTGAATTTGTGGAATTCCCTGCCACAGAGGGCAGTGGAGGCCAAGTCACTGGATGGATTTAAGAGAGAGCTAGATAGAGCTCTAGGGGTTAGTGGAATCAGGGGATATGGGGAGAAGGCAGGCACGGGTTATTGATAGGGGACGATCAGCCATGATCACAATGAATAGCGGTGCTGGCTCGGAGGGCCGAATGGCCTCCTCCTGCAGCTATTTTCTATGTTTCTATGTAAGGGGGATGGGTAAACAGCAGCAGGGGTCTGGAGAGGGCCTCAGAGGGCGGTGGAGGCCAATTCTCTGGATGCTTTCAAGAGAGAGTTAATGGCCCGTCCCACTTGGCAATTTTTTCGGCGACTGCCGGCCTCATTGACTGACGTATCCGGTCACCGGAAAATACGCAGCGTGATGACGTGTTGGCGCGCGGTGGTTCCTCAAAGTATCGCAACGTTTCGTTCGTCGCCGCTGGGTTTTGAAATGTTCAAAATCTTTTGCCGACCCTGATACGTCAGACAACGGGACTGGGATGAAGGCAGGAACGGGGTACTGATTGGGGATGACCAGCCACGATCACATTGAATGGCGGTGCTGGCTCGAAGGGCCGAATGGCCTACTACTGCATCTATGGTCCGTTGTCACTTGAGCGAGAGGGGTCGGGGCGACACACGGTGGCGTAGCGGTAGAGTTACTGCCTCACAGCGCCAGGGACACGGGTTCCATCCTGACCACGGCTGGGGCAGTTTCTTGATTAGTATGGTTGTCGGGGGTTACGGGGAGAAGGGGGTTGAGAGGGAGAGATAGATCAGCCACGATTGAATGGTGGAGTAGACTTGATGGGCCGAATGGCCTAATTCTGCTCCTAGAACTTATGAACTTTGAGACGATACATGTCCACAGAGGCTATTCAACCCATTCGATCATGCCCTATCCATCTCCCCCTCCCAACCCCACTCTCCTGCCTTCTCCCCATATCCCCTGACACCCGTACTAATCGAGAATCTGTCAATCTCTGCCATAAAGGTTTTGCAGGGACATGGCAAAGAATTCCACAGATTCACCACCCTCCGACTGAAGACATTCCTCCTCATCTTCCTTCCTAAAGGAAAATGTTTAAGAAAGAACTGCAGATGCTGTAAAAATCGAAGGTAGATAAAAATGCTGGAGAAACTCAGCGGGTGAGGCAGCGTCTATGGAGCGAAGGAATAGGTGACGTTTCGGGTCGGGACCCTTCCAAACCCTTCTGAACCCTTCTGAAGAAGGGTCTCGACCCGAAACGCCACCTATTCCTTCGCTCCATAGATGCTGCCTCACCCGCTGAGTTTCTCCAGCAGTTTTGTCCACCTTCTTTAAGGAACACCTTCTAATTCTGAGGCTGCCCTGGCCCCTGGTCCTTGACTGTCCCAACATCCTCTCCACATCCACTCTATCCAAGCCTTTCCCTATTCGAAGGAATGAATAGTACATGAGTGGGTGGGCATTGTGTGGGATCGTGTAGGAAGGAACTGCAGACGCTGGTTTTAACCAAAGGGAGACACAAAACGCCGGAGTAACTCAGCGGGACAGGCAGCATCTCTGGAGAGAAGGAATGGGCCACGTTTCGGGCCGAGACCCTTCTTCAGACTCGGCCCTGCGTTGGACACGGGAGATATCTTTATAATGCAAACAAAATTATGGAGAGAAGTGATTGATGACTGTGCTTTTGAACAGCCTCTCCGGTAATCGTGGGTTTAGGGAGCTGCAGGGATAATTGATTGTGTCCACAGACAGAGAGAGAGAGAGGGGGAGAGAGATGGGGGGGGGGAGAGGGGGAGAGGGGGGGAGGGGGAGGGGAGAGAGAGAGGGGGAGAGAGAGGGGGAGGGGGGAAGAGGGAGGGGGAGAGAGAGAGGGAGGGGGGAGAGATTGAGGGAGGGGAGAGAGAGAGGGAGGGGAGAGAGAGATGGAGGGGGAGAGAGAGAGGGAGAGAGAGAGGGAGAGGGGGAGAGATTGAGGGAGAGAGAGGGGGAGGGGGAGAGGGGGAGAGTGAGGGAGAGAGAGGGGGAGAGAGGGAGGGGGGAGAGATTGAGGGAGGGGAGAGAGAGAGGGAGGGGGAGAGAGAGGGAGGGGAGAGAGAGAGGGGGAGAGAGAGAGGGAGAGAGGGGGGAGGGGGAGAGAGAGAGGGAGGGGGAGAGAGAGGGGGAGAGAGAGGGGGAAGAGGGAGGGGGAGAGAGAGATGGGGAGAGGGGGGAAGAGGGAGGGGGAGAGAGAGAGGGAGAGAGAGGGGGAAGAGGGAGGGGGAGAGAGAGATCGGGAGAGGGGGGAAGAGGGAGGGGGAGAGAGAGCGGGAGAGGGGAGAGGAAGAGATGAAGAGGGAAAAGGGGGAAAGAGATTAAATGAATGAGAGCAAGAAGGGGATAGAGGGAGAGGCGGGTGAGAACGGACAGGGAGAGCGCAGGAGAGAGAGAAAGAAAGATGGGGAGACAGGAAGTGAAGGGAGAGAGGGAGGGAGGGAGATAAAAGGGTAGGGAGAGGTGAGAAGAAAAATGGAAGGGTGACAGGGAACCAGAGTAGGAAAGAGATAGATAAATAGATGGAGAGATGGAGAGTGTGGGAGAGGGAGAGAGAGAGGGAGAGGGAGAGGGAGAGGGAGGGAGAAAAGAAAAGAAGGGCTTGGAAGAGCGTCCTGAGCGCCAGGCCTAGTGTCTCTGGTTTTGCGGGAGTGCCTGGTGCAGCCGGGGGTTTGGAGGGGGGAGAGGGAGAGGGAATGCAGGTCAGGCCATTGGGTCCCAGGCCCGCTGTGAAGAGGTGCTGCCAGCCCCATGATTCACCGTCCTGCTATCGGGCCCAACCCTCCCCAGGAGATGCTGCCTGTCCCGCTGAGTGAGTCCGGCATTTTGTTCCTACCTTCGATTTAAACCAGCGCCCGCAGTCCTTTACTACACCCGATCTCAGTCTTCTCTGGAGAATAGAATAGAATAGAATGCCTCTTATTGTCGTTCAAACAGACGAGGTTTCATTCCTACAGTCTTAACAATGACAAAAAAAAACAAGACCCACACTTAACACAGTTTACACCAACATCCATCACAGTGGATCTCCATCACCTCCTCACTGTGATGGAAGGCAAAAGTCTTATCTCTTCCCTTTGTCCTTCTCCCGCGGTCCAGCAGTCCAACTGCAGCGTCCAGGCAACTGGGGCTCTCGATGTGAAAGCCCCCGGCGGGCGAGGGTAAGTCCCGTGGCCGTTAGTCCGTGCCGGGCGACGCTAGGCCCCGCTCCGAGTCATTTAAACCCCGCGATTCCGGCGGGAGAAGTTGCCTATGCGGGAGCTCCGGAAAGCGGTCTCCCACCAGGGACCTGCGAGCTCCCGACGTTCCCGTCCACCGGGCCTGCGGCCGGAGCCACCGAAGCTCCGAAGTCGGGTCGCAGCCGCGCGCCACCACAGCTCTCCCCGCTCCGAAGTCGGCCAGCTCCACGATGGCGAGTCTGCAGGTTCCGTGACTGGAGCCCTCGGGTTGGTTCCGGTTGGAGGCCGCCGCCGGCTCCTCGATGTTAGTCCCAACGACACCGGGGGCCCGACTTTTTCCCTGGGAAAAAGGGAAGAGATTAAACGGTCCCCGCCACCACCCCCCACATATACACAGCTAAAAAATAATAAAAACTACAATCAAAAACTTACATTTGCCAACTGTCCCGTATTAGCCGGGACATCCCATATATTGGGCTAAATTGGTTTGTCCCGTACGGGACCGCCCTTGTCCCGTATTTGACTGCTGCTACTCGGGTCGAGGGGACTGTCGGGTCGGAGCGCCGCGTCCGGCCCCGCCTCACCCGTCCCGACGTAGTGCAGCCCATGGAGTGCAGCAGCAGCAGCAGCGCCTCGCCCGTGGCCCCGTCGGTCGGTCAGCAGCCCGGCCAGCTGTCCGACCTTCGGACCTTCGCTTACCGCCGACACCACCACCACCCCTCATTCTCACGGCCGATCATCGGTTCATGAGTTGGACGGGGCGCCGGACTTTGCGCGCGATGTCGCGCGGCCCGGGCCAAACCTCCTCAGCTGGCCCCGCCGGCTGGGCTTTGTGTGCAGTCCAGCACCCGGGCCCAACTCATCATTCACCCAGCCACAGCCGAGTTGGTCAACGAATTGCCGTCGGGAATTTGTCCCTTATTTTGACCTTTTGTCCCTTTTGTCCCTTGTTTGGGAGTGAGAAAGTTGGCAACCGTAGTGGATAAGAACATGATCTGGATTCGGGTGTAGGATGGGCAGAGGTGGGTGAGGCAGCCTGTGTAAGCTGCAGACACACCGGCTGTTGGAAGTAGCGCAGCGGTAGAGTCACTGCCTCACAGCGCCAGAGACCCGGGGTCCATCCTGGCCACGGGTGCTGTCTGTGCGGAGTTTGTGCCTTCTCCCCGTGACCTGCGTGGCTTTTCTCCGGCTGCTCCGGTTCCCTCCCACACTCCAAAGACGTGCAGGTTTGTAGGTTCATTGGTTTTGGCAGAATTGTAAGTTGTCCCTTGTGTGTGCGGGATAGTGCTAGTGTGCGGGGATCGCTGGTGGGCGCGGATTCGGTGTGTCCGATGTTGCAGGAAAGAACTGCAGATTGCTGGTTTAAATCGAAGGAAGACTCAAAATGCTGGAGTAACTCCGCGAGACAGGCAGCATCTCTGGAGAGAAGGAATGGGCGACGTTTGGGGTCGAGACCCTTCTTCAGTCTGATGTCTGGGGGCCGAATGGGCCTGTTTCCCCGCTGTAATCCTAATCTAAACTAAACCTGCAATTTTTACACGTGATTCCAGGTCTCTTGCCGTGAAAGGCCTGGATAGAGTGGATGTGGAGAGGATGTTTCCACTGGCGGGAGAGTCTAGGACCAGAGGACACAGCCGCAGAATTAAAGGCCGTACTTTTGGAAGGGAGACGAGGAGGAATTTCTTTAGTCAGAGGGTGGTGAATCTGTGGAATTAATTACCAGAGTAGGCTGTGGGGGTTGAAATAGATTCTTGATCAGTACGGGTGTCAGGGGTTATGGGGAGAAGGCAGGAGAATGGGGTTGACAGGGAGAGATAGATCAGGCAATGATTGAATTTTGGAGTGGGCCAGATAGGCCTAATTCTGCTCCTAGAGCTTCTAGGAGGGTCTGGACGCGTGTGGATGTCCCTCCACAGATGCTGCCTGACCCGCTGAGACTGGAGGAGAGGTGGAACAGCAAGCTGCATTGTTCACCAGCAGAGGGAGCTCCGAAGCAACTGGTTCTTGGACTCATGGATTGGGAAGCAGGGCCTTGTTGGCGGTGGGGGGGGGGGGTCTTAGGGGTCTCGGACGCTCAGGGGGGAAATGGAGTAACAGTGGGCTGAGGGGTTGAGGAAAGAGTCTTTGTATCCTCTCCCACCTCCTGACACACCCGAAGCAACGGCCAAGAAAACACACCAATGCCTCGACTGAAGAAGGGTTTCGACCTGAAACGTCACCCATTCCTTCTCTCCAGAGATGCTGCCTGTCCCGCTGAGTTACTCCTGCATTTTAGTGTCTACCCTCTACTTCCTTAGAAGGCTTTGGAAGTCCGTCATGTTTAGATTGTAGAGTTTTGAGATGCAGCGCGGAAAGAGGCCCTTCGGCCCACCGAGTCCGCGCCGACCAGCGATCCCCCGCACGCTAACACTAGCCAACTCACACTAAGGACAATTTACAATTACACCAAACCAATTAACCTACAATTCTTTGGAGTGCGGGAGGAAACCGGAGCACCCGGAGAAAGCCCACGCGGGTCACGGGGAGAACGTGCAAACTCCGTACAGACAGCACCGGTAGTCGGGATGGAACCCGGGTCTCTGGCGCTGTGGGGCAGCGACTCTACCGCTGCGCCACCGTGACGCCCTGTCCCCAACAACTCAAACCCACATCTACAGATACGCCGCAGAGACCATTTTAGCAGGATGCATAACAGCATGATCTGGGAACCGTGTAGAGGCAGCTGGGGTTAATTTACATTGGTGTGAGTTTAGTTTTCAGTTTCGAGGTACAGCATGGAAACAGGCCCTTCAGCCCACCGAGTCCACATCGACCATCGATCACCATCGAGGGTGGTCACGGTGGCGCAGCGGTAGAGTCGCTGCCTTACAGCGAATGCAGCGCTGGTGACCCGGGTTCGATCCCGACTACGGGTGCTGCCTGTACGCAGTTTGCACGTTCTCCCCGTGATCTGCGTGGGTTTTCTCCGGGATCTTCTGTTTCCTCCCACACTCCAAAGACGTACAGGTTTGTAGGTTAATTGGCTTGGTTATAAGTGTAAAAAGTGTTCCTCGTGGGTGTTAATGTGCGTGGATCGCTGGTCGGCGTGGACCCGGTGGGCCAAAGGGCCTGTTTCCGCGCTGCGACTCTTAACTAAACTAAACCTGTTCACACTAGTTCTATGTTATGCCACTTTCTCATCCACTCCCTACACACTCGGGGCAGTTTACAGACCTGCACGTCTTTGTTGTGTATATATATTTATGGGCATAGGGGACAGGGAGTGGCAGGCACAGCGAGGGAGAGCAGACAGTCCTCACCAGACTAGGGACAGAGCAGCCAGCTACAACTTGTATGCAGAATAAGGAAAACCTGGCATGTTCATCTCTTTATTTGTACAGCTGCTTCTATAACCAACTAATTCAACTGGAAATAATGACTGGAAGATCTGTGTTATATTAGGTCTGAGTAAGATCACTCCTACTGTACCTGTATAGTAATGGCAATAGAAAAAGACGGAAATTTGCCGTCACACCTACTCTTGCACCTATTTTCTATGTTTCTATGTTCATGAAGGAACTGCAGATGCTGAAAAATGGAAGGTAGACAAAAATGCTGGAGAAACTCAGTGGGTGAGGCAGCATCTACGGAACGAAGGAAACCTTTCTGTCCTGAGCCTGCTCCATGGCCAGAGTGAGGACCACCGCAAATTGGAGGAGCAGCACCTCATATTTCGCTTGGGCGGTTTACAAACCTGCACGTCTTTGGTATGTGGGAGGAAAGTGGAGCAGCTGGAGAAAACCCATGCGGTCACGGGGAGAACGTGCAAACTCCACACAGAGAGCAAACAAGGCCAGGATTGAACCGGGGTTTCTGGCGTTGTGAGGCAGCAACTCTACCGCTGCGCCACTGTGCTGCATTTATGATCAGTACATGTATGGTGGGCCGAAGGGCCTGTTCATGCTCTGTACTGTTCTATGTTCTATGTCTACACCAGCTAGTGTGGTTTAGCCTCTTCTGTAAAATATTTGCTAAAAAGTTACCTTTGAGTAGAATTTACTTAAAAAAATGGTGTGTTGGTACCTCAGGATGTTCAAATTCCCAACACCTTTAATGCAGTCTTAAAGAGAGTAGGAGGCTGAGATAGGACTAGGCCCATCACCATGGCAACAGCGATTACGGCCTACAAAACTCGCCAAAGATAGCCCTGAGTTTTAAAACCGCACATTGTTTGTGTTCATGGTATTTTGAGAATAAGGGGCAGGCCATTTAGGACTGAGATGAGGAAAAACATTTTCACCCAGACAGTTGTGAAATCTGTGGAATTCTCTGCCACTGGAGGCAGCGGAGGCCAATTCACTGGATGTTTTCAAGAGAGAGTTAGATTTAGCTTTTAGGGCTAACGGAATCAAGGGATATGGGGAGAAAGCAGGAATGGGGTACTGATTTTGGATGAACAGCCATGATCATATTGAATGGCTGTTGGAAATGATTACACTCACACATGGTGAATAAAATCCATAGTCTTTTACTAGCAACTCTGTAGAGGAAACACAAGGTGCTTTTGTCCCCACATGCATACTGCTAGTCTGCCAGAGAGAGAGAGAGAGGGGGGGCTCTCTAATAAGCCTGTGGGCAGAGATAGTATGAGAGACAGTAATCTACAGTGGCTCGAAGGGCTGAATGGCCTATGTAGGAGCCATTTGTACTATGCCATTTATATTGCTGGCATATTATATTATTTTGCCCAGATATATCTTGCAGTTTTATTTTGGACACTAGGGGGCGGTCATTAGATGCACAGGGTGGTGCGTATATATATTTATGGGCATAGGGGACAGGGAGTGGCAGGCACAGGGAGGGTGAGCAGACAGTTCTCACCAGACTAGGGACAGAGCAGCCAGCTACAACTTGTATACAGAATAAGGAAAACCTGGCACTTCATCTCTTTATTTGTACAGCTGCTTCTATAACCAACTAATTCAACTGGAAATAACGACTGGAAGATCTGTGTTATATTAGGTCTGAGTAAGAACACTCCTACTGTACCTGTGTAGTAATGGCAACAGAAAAAGATGGAAATTTGCCGTCACACCTACTCTTGCACCTATTTTCTATGTTTCTATGTTCATGAAGGAACTGCAGATGCTGAAAAATGGAAGGTAGGCAAAAATGCTGGAGAAACTCAGCGGGTGAGGCAGCATCTACGGAGCGAAGGAAACCTTTCTGTCCTGGGCCTCCTCCATGGCCAGAGTGAGGACCACCGCAAATTGGAGGAGCAGCACCTCATATTTCGCTTGGGTAGTTTGCACCCCAGCGGTATGAACATTGACTTCTCTAATTTCTGGTAGTCCCTAATTTCTCCTCCCCTTCCCAGCTCTCCCTCCGCCCTCTGGCTCCATTTCTTCCTTTCTTCCTCCCCCCCCCCCCCCCTCACTCTCACATTAGTCTGAAGAAGGGTCTCGACCCGAAACGTTGCCAATTTCCATCGCTCCATAGAGGCTGCCTCACCCGCTGAGTTTCTCCAGCGTTTTTGCCTACCTTCGATGTTTCTATGTTTATTTGGTGCTGAGGATGTGAGTAAGAATGGGTGAGGGGCTGGATTGGGGGTGAGGAGGAGGGGGGGGGGGGGTGCGGAGGAGAGGGGGGGGGTGGGGAGGGAGGAGATTGGGGCAGTGGGGAGCAGAGGAGGAGGTGAGGGAGGAGGCTTCATGTTTGTAGGTCGATTGGCCCTCTGTAAATAGCCACCAGTGTGTGTAGGGAGTGGATGAGAAAGTGGGATAACATAGAATTAATGTTCAAGAAGGAACTGCAGATGCTGGAAAATCGAAGGTGGACAAAAATGCTGGAGAAACTCAGCGGGTGAGGCGGCCTCTATGGAGCGAAGGAAATGGGCAACGTTTCGGGTCGAGACCCTTCTTCAGACATAGAATTAATAAGTACGGGTGATCGATGGACTGAAGGGCCTGTTTCCATGCTGTATCAATAAATAAATCTAATCAATCAATCAATGTGATTGAGTTCTAAAGACACAGTGGCACAGGGGTAGAGTTGCTGCCTCACAGCGCCAGAGACCCGGGTTCGATCCCGACTACCGGGCGCTGTCTGTACAGAGTTTGTACGTTCTCCCCGCGACCTGCGTGGGTTTTCTCCGGGTGCTCCGGTTCCTTCCCACCCTCCAAAGACGTGCAGGTTTGTAGGTCAATCGGCTTGGTAGAAATGTAAAATTGTCCCTAGTGTGTGTGCGTGTGTGTGCGTGTGTGGCTGTGTTAACGTGTGGGGATCGCTGGTCGGGCGCGGACTCGGTGGGCCGAAGGGCCTGTTTCCTGCGCTGTATCTCGAAACTAAACTCAGCTGAACATGTTGGCTCACCAAATGCCTGGCCGAATAAAGATTGAGTGAACAGGATTTTATATTAATGCACTAACCGAGAAGGCCCTATCTTTGCCCACATGTTAATTCTTGCAAAGAGCGAAATGGATGTCCTATTATCGCAGAGCAGTGCGTTATTACTGAAATGATGCAAGTGAAATGCTACGATATATGGTTGACAGTGGTTTGATAACGGGGAAAGGAAATATGAAAATGCTGCCGTTATGAGCCAGCTGAGAGGATTAGATAAGGCGCAGAGAAGAAAATTAATTCATTATTTAACAAACAGCGCTTTGTATGAAGCTGATAGTTGTCGGTCAGTGAAGTATTCAGTCAAAATTGAAGCTTTTGTCTTACTATTTATTCGGGCAAAGAAAGGAGACCGCGTGTGAGTTGAAATAATTTAGTGGCTCTGACTTGAGTTTAGGTAATGCCATCGGTTCTGTGTCGGCGAGTCTGTTGTCAGCTTTGTTAGTTTCAGAGACGCAGCGCGGAAACTGGCCCTCCAGCCCACCGGGTCCGCGCCGACCAGCGATCACCCCGTACGCTAGCACTATGCGCCACGCTCTGGGGACAAATTTGCAATTTACACGAGACAATTAACATAGAAACATAGAAAATAGGTGCAGGAGTAGGCCATTCGGCCCTTCGAGCCTGCACCGCCATTCAATAAGATCATGGCTGATCATCCAGCTCAGTATCCCTGCAAACCCGGCACGTCTTCGGAGCGTGGGTGGGAAACCGGAGAAACCCCCCCCCCGGCAGATCACAGGGAGAACGTGCAAACTCCGCGCAGGCAGCGCCGGTGTCAAGGATCGGACCCGGGTCTCCGGCGCCGCGCCACCGTGCTGTCTTGGGTTCGAATCACCATCCCAAAAGATTTGAGCACCCTGCTGGCTGCAACCCGGCGACAGAACCATGTACAAGGGCGGAACGGCGGCGCTAGCGGTAGAGTTACAACCTCACAGCGCCAGAAGCCCGGGTTCCATCCTGTCTACGGGCGCTTGCCTGTTCGGAGTTTGTACGTTCTCCCCGTGACCTGCGTGGGTTTTCTCCGGGTGCTCCGGTTTCCTCCCACGCTGACCTGACTGATGAGTGGTGATGCGGCCAGATGCTATCGTGGCATTTAATGCCTGATCATTCACTTGTCCATGCCGCTCGAACCTTCCTCTCAGCTACCCCTCTCCACTATCCTTTGAACCGTTGGAATGTTGGGAAGCCAAGGAACTTGTATATTTAAGGCAGAGATAGATAGATTGTTGATCAGTACGGGTGTCCAAAGGTCATAAGGTCACAAGTGAAAGCAGAATCGTGGCTGATCTATCTCTCCCTCCCAACCCCATTCTCCTGCCTTCACCCCATAACCCCTGACACCAGTACTAATCAAGAATCTATCTATCTCTGCCTTAAATATATCCCCTGTCTTGGCCTCCATATCCATCTGTGGCAAAGAATTCCACAGATTCACCACCCTCTGACTAAACACATTTCTCCTCATCTCCTTCCTAAAAGAACGTGCTTTAATTCTGAGGCTGTGACCTCTAGTCCTAGACTCTCCCACCAGTGGAAACATCCTCTCCACATCCACTCGATCCAAGCCTTTCACTATTCTGTAAGTTTCAATGAGGTCCCCCCCCTCATTCTTCTAAACTCCAGTGAGTACAGGCCCAGTGCTGTCAAACGCTCATCATAGGTTAACCTACTCATTCCTGGGATCATTCCTGTGTCAGGGGTTCTGGGGAGAAGGAAGGGGAATGAGGTGAGGAGGGACAGATAGATCAGCCACCATTGAATGACGGAATAGAGTTGATGGGCCGAATGGCCTAATTATGCTTCTATCACTAATGAGCCCTGCTCAGTGGATGGAACTCCAAGGTATAATAGTTCCTCATGCAAGTCAATAGACAATAGACAGTAGGTGCAGGAGTAGGCCATTCGGCCCTTCGAGCCAGCACTGTCATTTAATGTGATCATGGCAGATCATCCCCAATCAGTACCCCGTTCCTGCCTTCTCCCCATATCCCCATGACTCCGCTATCTTTAAGAGCCCTATCTAGCTCTCTCTTGAAAGAATCCAGAGAA
Source organism: Raja brachyura (assembly GCA_963514005.1). The sequence goes on from OY740789.1 coordinate 7,688,029, forward strand.
CCGGCCTCCACCGCCCTCTGAGGCAGAGAATTCCACAGATTCACAACTCTCTGTGAGAAAAAAATGTTTCCTCGTCTCCGTTCTAAATGGCTTACTCCTTATTCTTAAACTGTGGTGGGTACACAAAAGGCTGGAGAAACTCAGAGGGTGCAGCAGCATCTAAGGAGCGAAGGAGATAGGCGACGTTTCGGGCTGAAACCCTTCTTAAACTGTGGCCCCTGGTTCTGGACTCCCCCAACATTGGGAACAAGCTTCCTGCCTCTAGCGTGTCCAAACCCTTAACAATCTTGTATGTTTCAATGAGATATCCTCTCATCCTTCTAAACTCCAGAGTGTACAAGCCAAGCCGCCCCATTCTCACAGCATATGACAGTCCCGCCATCCCGGGAATTAACCTTGTAAACCTACGCTGCACTCCCTCAATAGCAAGAATGTCCTTCCTCAAATTAGGTTCTCAAGGTCCTCACTGCATTTGAAGAACCTAATGGTATAAAACAGTCTACGGTTTAAATTGATGATCTAGTCCTGGCTACAGCTTAAACTAATGGTTTGCAGCAGGTAATGGATTAAACTAATAGCCTGGACCAGGTAATGGATTAACCTAATGATCTGGAGAGGGCTACAGGGTAAACTAATGGTCCGGATCAGACTGAACATCAAATTCAACCTAGACCAGGTAATGGATTGAACTAATGACCTGGAACATGCAAGAGGATAAACTGATCACCTGGACTAGGTAATTGTTTGGGGCAGGTTATAGATTAGACTATTGATCTAGTCCAGACTAGTATTGATCTACCACCAGTGAGCAGTTTTGGGCCCCAGATCTGAGGAAGGATGTGCTGGCGTTGGAGAGGGTCCAGAGGAGGTTTATGAGAATGATCCCAGGAATGAGTGGGTTGACATATGACGGCACCGGGCCTGTACTCGCTGGAGTTTAGAAGGATGAGGGGGACACACACACACACACACACACACACACACACACACACACAGCTCATTGAAACTTCTCCAAATAGTGAAAGGCCCAGGTAGAGTGGATGTGGAGAGGATGTTTCCACTAGTGGGAGAGTCTAGGACCAGAGGGCACATCCTCAGAATAAGAGGATGTACCTTTAGAAAGGGGAAGTGGAAGAATTTCTTTAGCCAGAGGGTGGTGAATCTGCGGAATTCTTTGCCACAGACTGGCTGTGGAGGCCGAGTCATTGGTTATATTTAAGGCGGAGATTGACAGATTCTTGATTAGTACGGGTGTCAGGGGTTATGGGGAGACGGCAGGAGACCAGTTCTACTGCCCCCCTGATGAAATATTACTGATTCTCACCTTCCCATCAGCTAACAATGAGCCATTCTACATTTCCTCATCAACATCTGCTTTGATCTTCCGCTTTCACCTAACCCTGACCCTTTCATATCTCTGGACTCCCTCTTCCCTGAATCTCATCCTGAAGAAGGGTCTCGACCCGAAACGTCACCAATTCCTTCTCTGCACAGATGCTGCCTGTCCCGCTGAGTTACTCCAGCACTTTGTGCCTATCTTTGGTGTGAACGGGCATCTGCAGTTCCTTCCTACATGATATAATTTGGAGGTAGACAGAAATGCTGGAGAAACTCAGCGGGTGAGGCAACATCTACGGAGCGCAGGAAATGGGCGCCGACCAGCGATCCCCGCACGTTAACGCTATCCTACACCCACTGGGGACAATTTTTACATTTACACCAAGCCAATTTACCTACAAACCTGCACGTCTTTGGCGTGTGGGAGGAAACCGAAGATCCCGGAGAAAACCCACGCGGGTCACGGGGAGAACGTACAAACTCCGTACAGACAGCACCCGCAGTCAGGATCGAACCCGGGTCTCCGGCGCTGCATTGGCTGTAAGGCAGCAACTCTACCGCTGCGCCACCGTGACTGAACCGGCTGAGTTGCTGTGAACCGCCATTACCTTCCCGGAGATGCGATCATTTTTCGGATCACATTCTCCGGGCGCTCTGCGGCCTACCATCGATGGAGCTGGAGGCCTCCTCGGACTGTTGTGAGCCCCACCGTGGGGCACGGACTTAACATTGGAGCTGATCCCTTGCCTGGGATCGCTCCCACTGTGACCATCACGGAATCACCATCAAGGGAACGCTGCAGTCTCGGGAGAGGCAGAGTCGGGAGCTCCAACGTCGTGGAAGCTTCACCAGCCCCGACGCGAGGTTCGATTGTGGGGGGGGGGGATGAAACATGTTCCCGATGTTGGGGGTGTCCCGAACCAGAGGCCACAGTTTAAGAATAAAGAGTAAGCCATTTAGAACAGAGACGAGGAAACACTTTTTCTCACAGAGAGTTGTGAGTCTGTGGAATTCTCTACCTCGGAGGGCGGTGGAGGCCGGTTCTCGGGATGCTTTCAAGAGAGAGCTAGATAGAGCTCTTAAAAATAGCGGAGCCAGGGGATAGAAACATAGAAAATAGGTGCAGGAGTAGGCCATTCGGCCCTTCGAGCCTGCACCGCCATTCAATGTGATCATGGCTGATCATCCAACTCAGTATCCCGTACCTGCCTTCTCTCCATACCCCCTGATCCCTTTAGCCACAAGTGCCACATCTAACGCCCTCTTAAATATAGCCAATGAACTGGCCTCAACTACCTTCTGTGGCAGAGAATAGTAAGATTGAACGAGAACTTACCAGTTCGAAGGTTGATCTTTATTTTATGAGGAGTCGAAGTGAGGGATTTCGTGAAGAGCCCGCCGGCGCGCATGCTCGACATACTTCAAAGTAGCGGCGTGGAATCACAGAAACCAACAATAGAAATGACTTCGCATAGTAAGATTGAAGTGACTAAGATTACCAGATGAAGGTGATTGAGGGTTGGGCGAGGAGGGCACGAAATCCCTCACTTCGACTCCTCATAAAATAAAGATCAACCTTCGAACTGGTAAGTTCTCGTTCAATCTTACTATTTCATTTCGGAGTCACGTGAGTGACTTCGTGAAGACTTCAAAGCTTCTGTGATTACACGCCCTGGACCACGTCCATGCTGACACACCACTACCAGGGATGGATGGGAGGAACAAACTTGCTCAATAGTTCATACTGCAAAACAAGAGCATATTTATGAATAACAAATCAAAACCCCTCATGCGGGGACATCTCCACGTTCTTGACCTGCATTCAGCACGGCTTCTGCGAACTGTAGAGGAGCAGCAACAGGCTTGTTATAAACACGCTGGAACACAGCTTCATTAGCCCATCCTGCTGTGGCGAGAATTTGGTCCATAGGCACCTCCATAATCCTCGCCGCTGACGTCGATGCAGCCCTGGTGGAATGAGACTTGAACACATTAGTGTCGATACCTGACTTACCCAAGACGACTCAAAGCCACCTGGATATCGTCTGGACTGTCACTCGATGATGAGGTCTCTTATGAGTGACCAGCAGGTATCTCTCCATTCCTCTGATGCGTGCCGTCACCTTGACATAGTGGCGGATATGTGAGGCTAAACATAGCCTAGCATCTGCGGGGTATGCCGGGAACTTCAGCTGCAGCCCTGTGCACCCAGGTCCATGCTGCTTTAGTAGCTCGTCAATGAAAAAGACTACTTCTGTAGGGGTAGATGTCATTCTGTCGACACAAAGTTTGTGTAGTGTCTGTACCCTCTGAGCTGAAGTCAGCGCTAGTAACATCACCAGCTTCATGGTGAGTTTGTCCAGTTGGAGCCCTTCCATGGGAGACCACGTCCTGAGCAGGTTTAATATGTCCCTGACATCCCAGGTGATATTATAGCGTGGTGTAGGCGGATTCATATTGAATATACCCCGCATGAGTCTGGACACTAGCCTGTTGGATCCTACCTCAATATTGAGGTAGAATGAGAGCGCACTTCTGGCGCTGTTGATGGCACTGTAACTTAAGTGTTCATCATGGTGCAACCCCGCGAGGAATTCCAGGACGTCGGTTATTGTCACGTCATCGTACGTGATGCGAGAGCGGCTGCAGTAGGCTTCCCACTTCTTAATATGCGAGCGGTATCTTCGCCTTGTTGACTCTCGACACGATGCCCCGATGGTATCCATGGTCCGAGCTGAGAGGCCGTATTGGACTAACGGCCTGTTCAGAACCTGCAAGCCAACAAATTTAAATAGCCATGGCAGGGATGTGGCTCCCCTGAGACAGGGTGAGTAACCAATTGTGGGCAACCCTTCAAAAGGACCCAAGGTTCGTTGAGCATGTCAAAGACCACCGGATACCAAGGCTGTGTGGGCCAGTCGGGTATAATACGGATGCCCTTGGCAGCATCTGCCTGAATCTTACGCAATACCCGACTGATGAGGCAAAACGGGGGGAAGGCATAGAAAAACCAATTCCCCCAGTCCAGCGAGAATGCATCTAGCGCTATTGCCCCAGGATCTGGTTCCCATGAAACGTAGGTTGGTACCTGATGGTTCAACCGTGACGCAAAAAGGTCAATGTCCGGTTTACCAAATTTGGCTGTAACTTTAGCAAAAATCTCAGGATGCAACATCCATTCAATATTGTCATTAAATTTGCGTGACCTGGTGTCCGCCACAGTATTAAGCTCACCTGGCAAATAGGTAGCTGAAATCCAAATGTCTCTTTGAACACACCAGAGCCAAATTGAGTTAGCCAATTTGTCACACGAAACTGACCTGGTACCACCCATATGGTTTAAGTATGCCACTGCTGTGGTGTTGTCTATTTGGAGACGGACATGTGCTCCAACAAGCTTGGAACAATACGCACGAAGTCCGTGGAATGCTGCCAGCAACTCCAAATAGTTAATCCCTTGAGTCAACAACATCGTTGACTCAAGGGTGTCCCATCTGCCCCCACAACTAGAGCAATTATCCGTAGCTCCCCAGCCATTGGAGCTTGCATCAGTCTGCAAATATACCACCGGATTAGCCTCCCTGATAGGCTTGAATGAGCTGCTAATGTGGCACACCCACTATTGCAACTCATTTATCGCTTCGGACGGCAGCTGCATTGATCGATCATAATGACCAGCGTCCTGTTTTAACGCAGCAATTTTAGCTCTTTGCAAACTCTGATAATGCAAAGGTCCATATCGCGCTGCCGGAAACAAAGCTACAAGCTTACCAATTACTGTAGCTGTATGCCGAATCGATGGTATATTGGTGCGGATTAAACCTTGACACACCTGGGTAACCTCCTCACTGTTGTTAATTGGTATGGTAACCCTCATGCTCATAGAGTTCACCGTGAACCCTAGGTAATTAATCACCTGGGCAGGGCAGAACTTTGATTTCTCTGGATGGACAATAAACCCTAATTGTTGAAATATATTGACAGCAGCTGCAACTCCCTGTTCAGCCAATTCCAGGGTGTGGCCCACAATTAAGATATCATCTAAATAGGCCATAACTATATGATGTCGCTGTCTCAAATAAGCCATAATTGGTTTCACTAATTTAGTGAACAATCCACTTTAAAATGAGTATATGTTACAAAAGTATTCAAACGGGTTAGATCAATAATGACACGACAACCTCCATCCTTCTTAGGTCTGGTGAATATATTCGAAACAAATTCAACTGGCTCATGCACCGCTTTCTCAATCACTCCCTTCTGTTCAAGCCTTAAAATTTCCTTGTAGCCTGCTGCCTGTTCTGCAGCAGATAATTTAAACGTTCGACCGGGCATGTGCTGGGATGGAGGAATGTCGCCATTAATAAACTCAATTTTATGCCCCTGAATATTCTGCAACACATACTCGTCACCAGTAAAATTACCCCATGCACCCAAAAACAGCCGAAGGCGACCACTAACATGTGAAGTTAAACAAAGAGAAAAGAGAGAACCAGACCCCCTCACCCCCGTGGTTACCGGCGGTCCTTGACACGTGTGGGTGGACGTGGAGGTGCTGGGTTGGCTTGAGGGCGCGGCGTCTTCGTTTTCCACCAGGGTCTCTGCCGACCCTGTCCTAAGAAAGACCCCTGGTGCTGGGTCTGATGTTGCTGTCGTTGTGGAGCTTGAGGGTGGGTCCTCGTCGAGGTACTAGCAGACTCTCGTGAGCGAATGTATGGAGCTTTTGAGCCTGACGGTGTGGGGGCACTCTGAGAGCGCATGATCCCCACCGTTTTGGCTTGTTCGTCAAGCTCTTTCACTCTCTTCGAGAGGTCCTCCCCAAAGAGTTGACGGGGCGGCGGCGGCGGCGGTGGTTTGCACAATCCTGCAAACTTCGGGTTGAGCGCTGGGCGGATGCTGTTTTTGCGAAACACGTTGATTTCGTGCTGGGTCGCGCACAGGAGGGCCAGAGCATCTTCCTGGTCCATATTCAGTTCGTCCCCGTCCACCGACCGCGCAAAGGCGGTAATACCGGCCGTGAGGAGCTTCAGGATCCGCTGCAATTTTACCTCTTGTTGACGGATAGCCGCACTGATGTTGCCCCATATCGGCGTATTGACCACAGGCACATTGAGGGAGTTGCAATTGGATGGAGCCTTGTGACGGCTCATTGCCTGAATGAGGACTTCTTCCTGTAGTTGCTGGTTGTTAAGAAAGTCCACAGTGGCTGCCAGCTTTGCGTTTAAAGGAAGTCCAGATGAATGTGGGGCCGCAAATTTGGTCGCCACGTCCAGAAGATCCTCCGCTGGCACCTCCAACGGAGGTGGTATGGAATCCACCAAAACCTCCTCCTCCTGCTGCTCCAGGCTGATGGTAGAGGCTGGTGACGACACCCTGTGCCTGTTGCTGCCCTGCTGTAGTTGACGTTGAAGCAGGAGCTCCAGCAGCCGCTCCATACGGTCAATACGCCCTTCACCCTGAACACTCAGGTGGTCGGAGTCCTCCGGCTCTGAAAAGAAAACCAGGCTCCTATCATCGGCCCGCACCTCATCGAGGCCCAGCCGGTGCCGGTAGTTGTCGCTAACAGCCGCCGAGGCGAAACTGCGCGATTCCCGCGCGGGCGTGTTCAACCGCCTCCGTTTAGCGGGAGCTGAAGCCGCTGCCACTAAGGGCACTTGCGGCGTGGTGTCGGCACCAGCCGAAGCATGGCTGCCTGAAGCCCGTGCAGGCTTGCCGGCTGCCCACATCGTGGACTTTGCCGACGCATGGTCTCGCCCACCCATCCATGGGGGGCTCGGCGACCGTGACGAGACCCGACTCAACCAACCCGTCCCGGCGTCGAGAGTCGGGGTGTGCCGGCTGGACCTCACAGCCGCCCCGGGTCTCGCCCTGGAACCTGACCGCTCCTCCGCGTCAGGCAATGCCTTAGCCCTGGCAGGGTTAGGCTTCTGGGCTGCTGCCCTTCCCCTACTCGGGGGGCTGAGTGGAACGGGCCGTGCAGCCGCACGCACCCAGCTCGAGGTCGCCAGCGAGCCCGCTGACGACCTGACTGCCACAGCACACCACACTCCTCCTCGTCGAACTCCTCCAAGCTGTGGTGTGCTGGCGGATCTGGACCTGTAATCACAGGGCTTACCCACATCTCCGCCTGAGTCCCGGCCTGCGTTGCAGGTACTGCCGATGGTAAAGGCCCCGGAACTGTTGACCGGCGAAGTCGTCCTGACGTCCTCCGGCCCTTGGAACTCCCATCCATGTCCTTGCTGCAAGACATAACCAACAACAAGGACCACCAACTAAAGGTAGGATACTTACCTCCGTGGCCCCTTATGAAGGGCTGGCGAGGAGCGCGCTCCACCGCCAGCCGTCGCAGCAACGCGGTACGACGATATGTCGAGCATGCGCGCCGGCGGGCTCTTCACGAAGTCACTCACGTGACTCCGAAATGAAATTCCAGAGACTCACCACTCTCTGTGTAAAGAATGTTTTCCTCATTTCGGTCCTAAAGTAATTCCCCCTTATCCTTAGACTGTGACCCCTTGTTCTGGACTCCCCCAACATTGGGAACAATCTTCCAGCATCTAGCTTGTCCAACCCCTTAAGAATTTTGTAAGTTTCTATAAGATCCCCCCTCAATCTTCTAAATTCCAGCGAGTACAAGCCGAGTCTATCCAATCTTTCCTCATATGAAAGTCCTGACATCCCAGGAATCAGTCTGGTGAATCTTCTCTGTACCCCCTCTATGGCAAGGATGTCTTTCCTCAGATTTGGAGACCAAAACTGTACGCAATACTCCAGGTGTGGCCTCACCAAAACCCTGTACAACTGCAGTAGAACCTCCCTGCTCCTATACTCAAATATGGGGAGAAGGCAGGAACGGGGCACTGATTGGGGATGATCAGCCATGATCACATTGAATGGCGGTGCTGGCTCGAAGGGCCGAATGGCCTACTCCTGCACCTATTGTCTATTGTCTATTGTCGATGCAGGAGCCGAACGCCTCGACGCGGAGGGTCCCGAATGCCGCCGGATACGGGAGTTAAGATCATCCCGTCCACGCAGGGCTCGAGGCCCCCGACTGAGGAAGAACTAAGGAAGGACTTGAACTCCATTTTGCCTTCCATCACAGTGAAGAATGTGTAGGAGCCACTGTTGGTGGATGTTGGTGTTAAAATGTGTTTTGAGTGATCTGGTAGTTTTAATGGTATGACTGACCTGGCCAATGAAATTCCTCGTATACGTCGCGAAACATACTCGGTGAATAAAGCATGATTCTGATTCTGCAGTTCCCCGTTTGTGCGGCTATTTGTAAAGCTGCCACAGCCGCCTGAAATGATTCCAATTCCACCGAGCCCTTTAGCCACACGGCTGACACAAGGAGCCGTTGCTGCTGTTACATTTTTTGATGACGGGCCAATTATGCTCGGTGACTGTTTCCAATCGGACGGCTTTGTTGACTGCGAATTCCTGGAACCAGAATCTCTCTCTCCGCTTGCGAACTGAGTGTTGAGAGAAGTTCCAAGGATTAAAAAAAAATTAAATATAACGAAAAATCTGCAGTTGCTGTAAAACTGAGCTAAAAACAGAAATTGGTATTATTTAGCACATATAACCATATAACAATTACAGCACGGAAACAGGCCCTCACGGCCCTTCCAGTCCGTGCCGACCATTTATTTTCCCCTAGTCCCATCTCCCTGCACTCAGACCATACCCCTCCATTCCCTTCCCGTCCATATACCTATCCACTTTACTTTTAAATGTTAAAATCGATCCTGCCTCCACCACTTCTGCAGGAAGATCATTCCACACAGCCACCACTCTCTGAGTAAAGAAGTTCCCCCTCATGTTACCCCTAAACTTCTGTCCCTTCATTCTCATGTCATGCCCTCTTGTTTGAATCTTCCCTACCCTCAATGGGAAAAGCTTATCCACGTCTATCCCTTTCGTCATTTTAAAGACCTCAATCAAGTTCCCCCTTAACCTTCTGCGCTCCAAAGAATAAAGACCTAAAAACATCTGGCAGCTTTCATAGAAACATAGAAAATAGGTGCAGGAGGCGGCCATTCGGCCCTTCGAGCCAGCACCGCCATTCATTGTGATCATGGCTGATCGTCCCCAATCAATAACCCGTGCCTGCCTTCTCCCCATATCCCCTGACTCCACCAGCCCCTAGAGCTCTATCTAACTCTCTCTTAAATCCATCCAGCGATTTGGCCTCCACTGCCCTCTGTGGCAGGGAATTCCACAAATTCACAACTCTCTGGGTGAAAACGTTTTTTCTCACCTCAGTCTTAAAGGACCTCCCCTTTATTCTAAGAATGTGTGGCCCCTGATTCTGGACTCGCCCAACATTGGGAACAGTTTTCCTGCATCTAGCTTGTCCAGTCCTTTTATAATTTTACATGTTTCTATAAGATCCCCCCTCATCCTTCTAAACTCCAGTGAATACAAGCCTAGTCTTTTCAATCTTTCCTCGTATGACAGTCCCCGCCATCCCAGGGATCAATCTCATGAACCTACACTGCACTGCCTCAATCACAAGGATGTCCTTCCTCAAATCAGGAGACCAAAACTGTACGCAATACTCCAGATGTGGTCTCACCAGAGCCCTATACAGCTGCAGCTTTCAATTTAGTTGAGTTGAGTTTAACTTTTTGTCACGTGTACCGAGGTACATATGTTTCTCTGTCAGGACTGTTCTCTGGTTGGTAGTAGGATGGTTCTGTTGCCTGATGACTCTGGGAAGAAACATAGAAAATAGGTGCAGGAGGAGGCCATTCAGCCCTTCGAGCCAGCACCGCCATTCACTGCGATCATGGCTGATCGTCCCCAATCAATAACCCGTGCCTGCCTTCTCCCCATATCCCTTGACTCCACTAGCCCCTAGAGCTCTATCTAACTCTCTCTTAAATCCATCCAGTGACTTGGCCTCCACTGCCCTCTGTGGCAGGGAATTCCACAAATTCCCGTAATCTGGAGGTGTGCGTTTTCACACTTCTGTACCTCTTGCCAGATGGGAGAGTGGGGAGAAGAGGGAGTGGCCGGGGTGAGACTGGTCCTTGATGATGCTGCCGGCCTTGCCGAGGCAGCGTGAGGTGTAGACAGCGTGAGGTGTAAACTCAGCGGGACAGGCAGCATCTCTGGAGAGAAGGGATGGGTGACGTTTCGGGTCGAGACACCTTCCTCAGACGTTTCAGTCTCGACCCGAAATGTCGCCCATTCCTTCTCTCCAGAGATGCTGCCTGTCCCCGCTGAGTTACTCCAGCACTTTGCGCCTATCTGCAACTTGCAGTTCCTTCTTGCACTTGGAGTCAACGGACGTGGAAGCCGGCATCCGCAGAAACTTCCTATCCCTGAAGGAGATGGTTTGTCTTGCGGGGAAACCGAGTTTCCCATGCATTTAGGTCATTATCTATCCAACTATCTTCAGGGGTCTCAGTGACCGTAATAATTCCATCAATTTGTCCAACCCAGTTATTGACTGTTCCTGTGCTGTAATTCCTGTCAATGGGCTGCTGATGGATAAAAGCACACTGTGGATGTGTGGTGGATAAACGGTTTGGTAATGGAGGCGGCTGGCCCAAGCGTGGGCGGAAATAGCTTTTAAAACATGGGGGGGGTGGTGAAGACACGATTCCCGGGAATTGCCGGCCCATCGGCCCACCGTGTCCGCGCCGACAGCAATCACCCGTACACTGCCACCATCCAACACACTCGGGACAATTTACAATTGACTGAGGCACTTTTGGGCCTCCCCACTCGGGCGTCATTTGCACGTCACGCAGATGGCGCGGGAAGATTTTGTACGTCCCAAAATCCTCAAGCGCGTCACCGCCTACGTTACCGCGCATCACGCGCACTGGACGATGCGTGCGTCGTGAGGCGTAAATGATGTGGCGTAAATTACGAGCAAAGGACTCCCAAGTGGGACAGGGCCTTTAACCTACAAACCTGCACGTCTTTGGGGTGTGGGGCAGGCAAGCGAGCCGACCTGGGACTGGCTGCAGCACCCAGGTCACAAAACATGGGGGGGGGGTGGTGTTGTCCCCCACCTCTCAAAACATAGGGGGGAAACACGGGGGACGGGGGAAGGACCCCCTGCCCCCCAGGATTTCCGCCCATGGAATAAAGCATCTGGGGAAAAGAGATGGGGGGGAGGTATCTCCACTGACAATCACCGCCTTGGTTCCATTAAGGAGACCCTGGGAGGGAGAAACAAAATGGCTCCCTAATGGACAACCAGAACTGACTGAATTTAGTATAAATGGACGAGCTCTATCAATAAACTGTAGACAATAGACAATAGGTGCAGGAGTAGGCCATTCGGCCCTTCGTGCCAGCACTGCCATTCAATGTTCATGGCTGATCGTCCACAATCAGTACCCCGTTCCTGCCTTCTCCCCATATCCCCTGACTTGGCTATATTTAAGAGACCTATCTAGCTCTCTCTTGAAAGTATTCAGAGAACCGGCCTCCACCGCCCTCTGAGGCAGAGAATTCCACAGACTCACCACTCTCTGTGTGAAAAAGACTTTAGACACTAGAGATACAGCGCGGAAACAGGCCCTTCGGCCCACCGAGTCCGCACCGACCAGCGATCACCCCGTACACTAGCACTATCCGACACACACTAGGGAAAATGTACAATATTTACCAAAGCCAATTAACCTACCACCCTGTACGTCTTTGGAGTGTGGGAGGAAACCGGAGATCTCGGAGGTCACGGGGAGAATGTGCAAACTCCGCACAGACAGCACCTGTAGTCAGGATAGAAGCCGGGTCTCTGACGCTGTGAGGCAGCGGCTCTCCCGCTGCGCCACCGGGACGCGCCACGTGTTTGCGGACCCAAGTTCGCTCGTCATTTTCAATCCTGTTCCAACTCTTCCACTGCGCCGTCCGACACACCAACCCCTTTCTGGCAACCAACACGTCGCATATTGACGGGATAGACGCCACATGCTGGAGTAACTCAAGAGCCAAGAGTCTTTAACTGTCGTATGTCCCGGATGGGACAGGGAAATTCTTAAGGGCCTGTCCCACTCGAGCGTCATTTGCGCGTCACGCCGATGGCGCGCGAAGATTTTGTGAATCCCAAAATCCCGGGGCGCTTGCGCGCATCACCACGCACCATGCGCGCGCAATGCACGCCATGTGCGCATCAATTGCGCGTCATGCATCGTGACGCGTAAATGATGTCGTGTAAATGACGTGCAAATGACCCCCACGTGGGACAGGCCCTTTACTCGGCAGAATATGCGAATATGTAAACATATACATAACGGGGGAAGAGAAAAAAAAAGTTCAATAAATGACAAATATAGTACAATAACAATATCGTCTTTTGCAGTTCAGAGCTCAGAGCTTATTCGTTGTAGTGTGTAACAGCCTGATGGCTGTAGGGAAGCAGCTGTTCCTGAACCTGGACGTTACAGTTTTCAGGCTCCTGTACCTTCCTCCTGATGGCAGTGGTGAGATGAGTGTGTGGCCAGTGGTGAGATGGTGTGGGTCTCTGATGATGCTGGCTGCCTTTATGAGGCAGTGACTACCATGGATCCCTTCGACGGTGGGGAGGTCAGAACTGGTGATGGAGTCAGCGGCTCAGGCAGCGTCTCTGGAGAGAAGGAATGGGAGACGTAACATTTAATCAGGAGGACAGTGAGGACGGGGGAGGGGATGGAGAGAGAGGGAAAGCAAGGGCTGCTTGAAGTTAGAGAAGTCAATGTTCATACCACTGGGGTGTAAGCTGCCCAAGTGAAATACGAGGTGCTGTTCCTCCAATTTGCACTGGGCCTCACCCTGACAGTGGAGGGGTCGGTGTAAGAGGGTGTCTGATGGGGTTAGGAGGGAGAGATAGATCAGCCATGATTGAATGGCAGAGTAGACTTGATGGGATGAATGGCCTACTCCTGCACGTATTGTCTGTTGTCTAAAGTAAAACACCTTTGAGTTGCCACTTTCAGTGAGCTATGGACTTGGAGCCTAAGATCCCTCCATACATTATTGCTGTTTACGTTATTGCCATTGACTACATTGGACAGATTGGGTGAGTGGGCAGATGCATGGCAGATGAAGTTTAATGCAGATAAATGTGAGGTTATCCACTTTGGTAGCAAAAACAGGAAGGCAGATTACTATCTAAATGGCGTCAAGTTGGGAAAAGGGGAAGTACAACAGGATCTGGGGGTCCTTGTACATCAGTCTATGAAAGTAAGCATGCAGGTACAGCAGGCAGTGAAGAAAGCGAATGGCATGTTGGCCTTCATAACAAGGATGGGAGGGGATCTCATTGAAACATATAAGATTGTTAAGGGTTTGGACACACTAGAGGCAGGAAACATGTTACCGATGTTGGGGGAGTCCAGAACCAGGGGCCACACAGTTTAAGAATAAGGGGTAAGCCATTTAGAACGGAAACGAGGAAACACTTTTTTCTCACAGAGAGTGGTGAGTCTGTGGAGTTCTCTGCCTCGGAGGGCGGTGGAGGCCGGTTCTCTGGATACTTTCAAGAGAGAGCTAGATAGGGCTCTTAAAGATAGCGGAGTCAGGGGATATGGGGAGAAGGCAGGAACGGGGTACTGATTGGGGATGATCAGCCATGATCACGTTGAATGGCAGTTCTGGCTCGAAGGGCCGAATGGCCTACTCCTGCACCTATTGTCTATTGTCATATGCGTTCCCCTTACATTCAAACTTGTAACATGCGACACCTCCAAATCAGGAGTTCTCCAGATAATATTTCTCCAGATAATATCCAGAGTGAGACAGCTGTTTCCTGCTTTGCGTTCGACGCTGTGAGATCACAGGCATCTACTGGAAATCAATTTGAAGGACCTTATTAAAAATTAAACGCAAAGATTCACAGAGGCCGCGGACCAAAGGGAATATCAAACAGCCTGCTCCTTATTTCGCTGGGATTCAGACAAACAGGATCTGCGTCAGGGAAAGTCACCCCCCCCCCCTCCCCCGTTCTCTTTCCCCCCCCCCCCCCCGAGTCACAGAGCTCAAAATAATTCCTCTCATGAAACGCTGGAGTAACTCAGCGGGGCAGGCAGCGCAAAGGAATGGGCGACGTTTCGGGCCGAGAGCCTTCTTCTGACTAGTTCTTCTTCAGAAGCGTTTGAAGAAGGGTCTCGACCCGAAACGTCACCCTTTGCTTCTCGCCAGAGGTGCTGCCTGTCCCGCTGAGTTACTCCAGCGTTTTGTGTCTATCTTCGGTTTAAACCAGCATCTGCAGTTCCTGCCTGCACATCATTAATTTGTATACGTTGAGAGATCTTGATGATTCTTTAGCTATAGGGATAGCCGAGGGTCGAGAACAAGTGTTCCATCTCTTGGATTGACTCGCGATTATAATTAAGATAACTGGGAAGCCATGTCATCTTGTTATCGGCTTGTACTCGCTGGAATTTAGAAGATTGAGGGGGGATCTTATAGAAACTTACAAAATTCTTAAGGGGTTGGACAAGCTAGATGCTGGAAGATTGTTCCCGATGTTGGGGGAGTCCAGAACAAGGGGTCACAGTCTAAGGATAAGGGGGAATTCCTTTAGGACCGAGATGAGGAAAACATTCTTTACACAGAGAGTGGTGAGTCTCTGGAATTCTCTGCCACAGAAGGTAGTTGAGGCCAGTTCATTGGCCATATTTAAGAGGGCGTTAGATGTGGCACTTGTGCCTAAAGGGATCAGAGGGTATGGAGAGAAGGCAGGTACGGGATACTGAGTTGGATGATCAGCCATGATCACATTGAACGGCGGTGCAGGCTCGAAGGGCCGAATGGCCTACTCCTGCACCTATTTTTCTATGTTCTATGTTTCTATGATCATAAATGTTCATAAGTGATAGGAGCAGAATTAGGCCATTTGGCCCATCATGTCTACTCTGCCATTCAATCATGGCTGATCCAACTCTCCCTCTCAACCTCATTCTCCTGCCTTCTCCCCCTAACCCTTGACTCCCGAGCTTGCAGGATGCACATTCAATTGACGTTGAGAAGGGGAGGTGGAGTGGGGGGAGGAGGGGGAGGGGGGAAACAGTCACTTTGCTGCCTCATGCAAGAAAGAGCCCAGGGACAGACACAAAATGCTGGAGTAACTAACTCAGCGGGACAGGCAGCATCTCTGGAGAGAAGGAATGGGTGACGTTTCGGGCTGAGGCCCTCCATCAGCTCAGCCTGAGGAAGGGTCTCGACCACGAAACGTCACCCGTTCCTTCTCTCCAGAGATGCCGCCCGTCCCGCTGAGTTAGTTACTCCAGCATTTTGTCTCTATCTTCGGTTCGAACCAGCGTCTGCAGTTCCTTCCTACACATGATCCCAGGAATGAGTGGGTTAACAAATGATGAGCGTTTGACGGCACTGGGCCTGTACGCGCTGGAGTTTAGAAGGATGGGGGGGGGGGGGGGGGGGGGGACCTCACTGAAACGGCCCGAATAGTGAAAGGCCCGAATAGAGTGGATGTGGAGAGGATGTTTCCACTAGTGGGAGAGTCTAGGACTAGAGGTCACAGCCTAGGAATAAAAGGACGTACCTTTAGGAAGGAGACGAGGAGGAATTTCTTTAGTCAGA
This sequence comes from Raja brachyura, assembly GCA_963514005.1. The sequence goes on from OY740789.1 coordinate 7,703,911, forward strand.
GGGTGGTGCATCTGTGGAATTCTTTGCCACAGACGGCTGTGGAGGCCAAGTCAGTGGATATTTTTAAAGTGGAGATTGACAGGTTCTTGATTAGTACGGGCGTCAGAGGTTACAGGGAGAAGGCAGGAGAATGGGGTTGAGAGGGAGAGGTAGATGTGTCACGATTGAAGGGCGGAGTAGACGCGATGGGCCGAATGCACTGGTGACGTTTTAGGTTGGGACCCTCCTCAGACTCAAGACTCCGACTGAAGAAGGGTCCTGACTTGAAACGTCGCCTACGCATGTTCTCCAGGGATGCTGCCTGGCCCGCAGAGATATTCCTCCATTTTGTGTCCTCCAGGTGTTCACATGCTTAAGCTACGAAGAAAGATTGGAAATAAAGTCACAAATGGCAGCTGTTCACTTGCACCAATCCACAGACTGACTTGCCCAAGTAGATGCCAGATCACAGTTTAAAACATAGGAACATTAGACAATAGGTTGTCATAGAAAACATGGAAAATTGGTTGGCAGACAGGAAGAAGAGTAGGAGTGAACGGGTCCTTTTCAGAACAGCAGGCAATGAATGGCGGTGCTGGTTCAAAGGGCCGAATGGCCTCCTCCTGCACCTATTTTCTATCTTTCTATGTAGGTGCAGGAGCAGGCCATTCGGCCCTTCGAGCCAGCACAGCCATTCAGTGTGATCATGGCTGATCATCCAAAATCAGTACCCCGTCCCTTCTTTCTCCCCATATCCCTTGATTCCGTTAGCCCCAAGAGCTATATCTAACTCTCTCTTAAAAACATCCAGTGAATTGGCCTCCACTGCCTTCTGTGGCAGAGAATTCCACAGATTCACAACTCTCTGGGTGAAAACGTTTTTCCTCATCTCAGTCCTAAATGGCCTACCCCTTATTCTTAAACTGTGTGACCCCTGGTTCTGGACTCCCCCAACATGGGGAACATTTTTCCCGCATCTAGCCTGTCCAATCCCTTAAGAATGTTGTATGTTTCTATAAGATTTGCCTTAATATCCTGTTTGGGAACTAGGAAACTAGTGATGAACTACTATCTACCTCATTGGACTATCTTTCACCAGACCTTGTTGGATTTACCTTGCACTAAGGGCGGCACGGTGGCACAGCGGTAGAGATGCTACCTGGGTTCGATCCCGGCCATGGGCGCTTGTCCGTACGGAGTTTGTACGTTCTCCCTGTGACCTGCGTGGGTTTTCTCCGAGCACTTCTGTTTCCTCCCACACTCCAAAGAAGTGCAGGTTTGTAGGTTCATTGACATGGTATAAATTGGCTTGGTATAATTGTAAATTGTCCCTAGTTTGTGTCGAACTAGCCTTGGCGTGCGGGGAACGTGTTTCGGCGTCGTGTCTAAACTAATCTAAACTCGAAGACGTACAGGTTTGCAGGTTAATTGGCTTGGTATAAGTAAGTAAGTTTATTGGCCAAGTATTCACATACAAGGAATTTGCCTTGGCGCTCCGCCCACAAGTGACAACATGACATACAGTGACAGTTACGAATGACGCAGAAAACACTAAACATTAATAATAATAAAACATTAATGATAAAACACCATTGATCAAGCACGTGAACCAACAAAATACCAGATCAAAGGGAGGCTACAGGTTTTTGGCTGTTGAGTAGAGCAACTACTCGTGGATAAAAACTGTTTTTATGTTTTTAAGTGTGTAGGACATTGTTAATGTGCGGGTCAGCACGGACTCGTTGGGCCGAAGGGCCTGTTTCCGCGCTGTATCTCTCCACTAAAATGAGCCATTTTTCCCTTATCATGTATCTGTAAGGGCCTGTCCCACCAGCATGCGGCGAGCGCGACCAAACGTGGTGGTTTGAGCCGTACAGCCTCGCGGTGCCGGTCCCACTTCGAACCGCGGAGGCGTATGGAGTTGTGTGGGGCTGGTCTCGACATCATACTCACCAATCAGCTGGGCAGGAGGCGGGCCGACTGGATTTGGACGTCGCATGGCGTTGGGCGGTGATGTCATCACGCAACGGCACGCTGAGCAGTGACGTCATCACGCCACGTCACACGCTTCGTACGGCGTCCAGTCACTGCTTATGAGGACGAGACGCTGCGTACGTCCTCAATGCGGCTGCGAGCCGACAAGCCGTTGCCGCGCGGGATTTTTGAACAGTGTCAGTTTTTCGGAGTCCCGCACGATGTCGGGACCAGCCCCGCACAACTCCATGCGGCTCCGGCGATCGAAGTGGGACCGGCCCCGCGAGGCCGAACGGCTCAAGCGACCACGTTAGGTCGCGCTCACCGCACGCAGTCGCGTGCTGGTGGGACAGGCCCTGTACACTGTGAATGGCTCGATTGTAATCACGTGTTGTCTTTCCGCTGACTGGTTAGCATGCAACAAAAGCTTTTCACTGTACCCCGGTACACGGGACAATATAACTGAACTCAACTGAAATTAAATGTGACGCTATTGTATCTTGTGGATTTTATTAGAATATTTTTGTGTTCAATGGGACATGGTCTGATAGAAATAGCAATGTAATTTATCCAAATTCATCTGTCAGAAAGCTGGCGGCTTAAAGAGACAGAGTATTGTTCGGGGAAGCTGATGGAAGAGTATTATGGATGTCAGCAGTGATATAAGGAAGATTTACACTTGTCTGACAGCCAAATCTCCCCCCAAAATATCTCGTTGGCTCCGTACGCGGTGAATGATTTAAGAGCACATTTTCTGTTACTGCGTCGGCAAATGGGGCATGGTTTCATGGAGTGATGTTGTCAGGGACACTTGTGATTAACGAGCGGCACGGTGGAACAGCGGGTAGAGCAGCTGCCTCACGGCGCCAGAGACCCAGGTAGTCCCTGCTTTCTCCCTCCTTCCCCTCCCCTTCCCAGCCCTCCCACAGCCCACTGTCTCCGCCTCTTCCTTTCTTCTCCCCCCGTCCCCCCCGATGACCTGGTGTGGAGAATTCTCCTTCCCATTCCCACACGGACCTTTCTGTCCGAGGCCTCCTCCATTGTCAGAGTGAGGCTAAATGCAAATTGGAGGAACAGCGTCTCATATTTCGCTTGGGCAGCTTACAGCAGTGTGAATTTTGATTTCTCTCACTTCAGGTAACAAAGGCATTCCCCCGCTCTCTAGCCCTCCCCCACCCAAGTCATACCAGCTTCACGTTTTTACCCAACAAACAGTTAAAGCCCTGTCCCACTGTACGAGGTAATTCAAGAGCTCTCATGAGTTAAAAAAAAAAATCAAACTCGTGAAAGCACGCAGAATGTACGTAGCGGGTACGTCTGAGCTCGGGACGTCTCTTAGCGGCTCGTAAGCCTAACGGCAGGTACTCGGGAAACGTGGTAATCTCGGGAAGACTCCTGAAGATTTTTCAACATGTCCACGAGAACCCCGAGTACCTACGATCGGTTTTACCGTAATTCTCCGAGTTCAAATCAGAGGAAACTCGGGAGAACTCTTTAATTAGCTCCTACAGTGGGACAGGCCCTTAACAACGGCCTGTTTCTTTTATCGTTGTTACTATCTTGCATATCTTTCATTCATTGTTCTTTATCTCTCTATATTCAATATTCTGGAGGGATAGACAGAAAGGTAAAGGAGGTGGGGTTGCGTTGCTGGTTAGAGAGGAGATTAACGCAATAGAAAGGAAGGACATTAGCTTGGAGGATGCGGAATCGACATGGGTAGAGCTGCAAAACATTAAGGGGCAGAAAACGCTAGTGGGAGTTGTGTACAGGCCACCTAACAGTAGTAGTGGAGTTGGGGATGGCATCTAACAGGAAATTAGAAATGCGTGCAACAAAGGTAAAACAGTTATAATGGGTGACTTCAATCTACATATAGATTGGGTGAATCAAATTTGCAGGAATGATGAGGAAGACGATTTCTTGGAATGTATGCGGGATAGTTTTCTAAACCAACATGTAGAGGAACCAATGAGAGAGCAGGCTATTCTCGACTGGGTATTGAGTAATGAGGACGGGTTAGTTAGCAGTCTTGTTGTGTGTGGCCCCTTGGGCAAGAGTGATCATAATATGGTTGAGTTCTTCACTAGGATGGAGAGTGACATAATTAATTCAGAAACACGGGTCCTGAACTTAAACAAAGGTAACTTTGAAGATATGAGCCGTGAATTGGCCAAGATAGACTGGCAATTGATCTTAAAGGGTTGACAGTCGGTGTGCAATGGAAGGCATTTAAAGACTGCATGGATGAACTACAACAATTGTTCATCCCAGTTTGGCAAAAGTATAAATCAGGGAAGGTGGTGCATCCGTGGATAACAAGGGAAATCAGGGATAGTATCAAAACAAAAGATGAAGCATACAAATTAGCCAGAAAAAGCAGCCTACCAGAGGACTGGGAGAAATTCAGAGTCCAGCAGAGGAGGACACATGGCTTAATTAGGGAAGGGAAAATAAATTATGAAAGAAAACTGGCAGGCAACATAAAAACTGACTGCAAAAGTTTTTATAGATATGTGAAGAGAAAAAGATTAGTTAAAACAAATGTAGGTCCTTTGCAGTCAGAAACAGGTGAATTGATCATGGGGAACAAGGACATGGCAGATCAATTGAATAACTACTTTGGTTCTGTCTTCACAAAGGAAGACATAAATAATCTGCCGGAAATAGCTGGGGACCGGGGGTAAAATAAGATGGAGGAACTGAGTGATATCCAGGTTAGCTGGGAAGTGGTGTTGGTTAAATTGAATGGATTAAAGGCCGATAAATCCACAGGGCCAGATAGGCTGCATCCCAGAGTACTCAAGGAAGTAGCCACAGAAATAGCGGATGCATTAGTGATAATTTTTCTAAACTCTTTAGATTCTGGAGTAGTTTCTGAGGATTAGAAGGTAGCTAATGTAACCCCACTTTTTAAAAAAGGAGGGAGAGAGAAAACGGGGAATTACAGACCAGTTAGTCTAACATCGGTAGTGGGGAAACTGCTAGAGTCAGTTATTAAAGATGGGATAGCAGCACATTTGGAAAGTGGTGAAATCATTGGACAAAGTCAGCATGATATTTACGAAAGGTAAATCATGTCTGATGAATCTTATAGAATTTTTCGAGGATGTAACTAGTAGAGTGGATAAGGGAGAACCAGTGGATGTGTTATATCTTGACTTTAAGAAGGCTTTCGACAAGGTTCCACAGAAGAGATTAGTATACAAACTTAAAGCACACGGTATTGGGGGTTCAGTATTGATGTGAATAGAGAACTGGCTAGCAGACAGGAAGCAAAGAGTAGGAGTAAACGGGTCCTTTTCAGAATGGCAGGCAGTGACTAGTGGGGTACTGCAAGGCTCAGTGCTGGGACCCCAGCTATTTACAATATATATTAATAATTTGGACCAGGGAATTGAATGCAACATCTCCAAGTTTGCGGATGACACAAAGCTGGGGGGTAGTGTTAGGTGTGAGGAGGATGCTAGGAGGCTGCAGGGTGACTTGGATAGGTTGGGTGAGTGGACAAATGCATGGCAGTATAATGTGGATAAATGTGAGGTTATCCACTTTGGTGGCAAAAACATGAGGGTAGACTATTATCTGAATGGTGGCCGATTAGGAAAAGGGGAGATGCAATGAGACCTGGGTGTTATGGTACACCAGTCATTGAAAGTAGGCATGCAGGTGCAGCAGGCAGTGAAGAAAGCGAATGGTATGTTAGCATTCATAGCAAAAGGATTTGAGTATAGGAGCAGGGAGGTTCTACTGCAGTTGTACAGGGTTTTGGTGAGGCCACACCTGGAGTATTGCGTACAGTTTTGGTCTCCAAATCTGAGGTAAGACATTCTTGCCATAGAGGGGATACAGAGAAGGTTCACCAGACTGATTCCCGGGATGGCAAGACTTTCATATAAGGAAAGACTGGATAGACTCGGCTTGTACTCGCTAGAATTTAGAAGATTGAGGGGGGATCTTATAGAAACTTACAAAATTCTTAAGGGGTTGGACAGGCTAGATGCAGGAAGATTGTTCCCGATGTTGGGGAGGTCCAGAACAAGGGGTCACAGATTAAGGATAGGGGGGGAATTCCTTTAGGACCGAGATGAGGAAAACATTCTTTACACAGAGAGTAGTGAATCTCTGGAATTCTCTGCCACAGAAGGTAGTTGAGGCCAGTTCATTGGCTATATTTAAGAGGGAGTTAGATGTGGCCCTTGTGGCTAAAGGGATCAGGGGGTGTGGAGAGAAGGCAGGTACGGGATACTGAGTTGGATGATCAGCCATGATAATATTGAATGGCGGTGCAGGCTCGAAGGGCCGAATGGCCTACTCCTGCACCTATTTTCCATGTTTCCATGTTTCTACATCATCGTCTATATCTCTCGTTTCCTTTATACCTAACTACTCTGAAGAAGGGTCTCAACCCGAAATGTCGCCCATTCCTTCTCTCCAGAGATGCTGCCTCTCCCGCTGAGTTACTCCAGCTTTTTGTGTCTATCTTCAGTTTAAACCAGGAGCTGCAGTTCCTTCCTACACACTAGTTCTATGTTGTCCCATTTTTTGCGTCCACTCCCTACCCACTAGGGGGCGATGTACAGCGGGCCTTTGGGATGTGGCCTCCGGAGGAAACCCATGCGGTCAAGGGGGAGACCGTGCAAACTCCACACACGGAGACAGCGCCCGAGGTGGGGATCGAGCCTTTAACGCCACCGTGGTTCCAGCAATTGTCCCCGGTGTGTAGGATAGTGTTAATGTGCGGGGATCGCTGCTTCCGCTCAGATTGGGCAACAGAGGCTGAGACAGAACGCCCATGGCGCACCCATTCCAATCCTCTAGACCCCCACATCTCGCTGCCACAGCGCGGAGATTGATTCTCCAAACCTCATCGTCAGGAAAATCCATGAAGGTTAAGCCTGCAATTTTGCTCGGAGAATCCTTCTAATTAATCCTGTGCAAGTTAAACGAAAAGTCATCGATGTTAACGATCACCTCAAAACAGTAGGTCAGTCAGATTTTGTTCTAGTTGTAGAACAAAAATTGGTAGACTGGCTCTGTTTAAATATTTTATCGTCATGGGCAAAATGCAATATCTATTCTCCCTGGATAGAGTGGATGTGGAGAGGGTTTAATGCTGAGGCTCGATGAGGCCCTGGTCAGGCCGCATTTGGAGTATTGTGAGCACATGTGGGCTCCTTATCTGAGGAAGGATGAGCTGGCTCTGCAGAGGGTCCAGAGGAGGTTTACGAGAATGATCCCAGGAATGAGTGGGTTAACATATGACGAGCGTTTGACAGCACTGGGCCCGTACTCGTTGGAGTTTAGAAGGTTAAACTCACAGAATAATGAAAGAGTTAAAGAAGGAACTGCAGATGCTGGAGAATCGAGGGTTACACAAAAAGCTGGAGAAACTCAGCGGGTGCAGCAGCATCTAAGGAGCGAAGGAGATAGGCGACGTTTCGGGTCGAGACCCTTCTTCATAATGAAAGACCTAGATAGAGTGGATGTGGAGAGGATGTTTCCACTGGTGGGAGAGCCTAGGACCAGGGGTAAAGGGCGCACTTTTAGAAAAGAGGTGAGGAGGAACTTCTTGGGGAGAAGTCAGGAAAATGGGATGGGCCGAATGGCCTAATTCTGCTTCTATGACTTATGAACTTGTGACCATACTTATAACATATAACATATAACATATAACAATTAGAGCACGGAAACAGGCCTTCTCGGCCCTTCCAGTCCGTGCCGACCATTTATTTTCCCCTAGTCCCATCTACCTGCACTCAGACCATACCCCTCCATTCCCTTCCCGTCCATATACCTATCCACTTTACTTTTAAATGTTAAAATCGATCCTGCCTCCACCACTTCTGTAGGAAGATCATTCCACACGGCCACCACTCTCTGAGTAAAGAAGTTCCCCCTCATGTTACCCCTAAACTTCTGTCCCTTATATTTGTGAGAATGAGCTGCAGATGCTGGTTTGAAGCGGTATTGACCATGTAGGGTGACAAATTTAGCTGGGAGGGGAGGGTGCGGGGAGCACTGCCTGAGTTGGACAGGACTGGTTTAATCTGGTTTAGGCGGCGCCAGAGACCCGGGTTCGATCCTGACTACGGGCGCTTGTCTGTACGGAGTTTGTACGTTCTCCCCGTGACCCGCGTGGGTTTTCTCCGGGTGCTCCGGTTTCCTCCCACACTCCAAAGACGCGCGTGTCAATTGGCACCTGGTGGAAAGTGTCCCAAGTGTGTTTGTAGGATAGAACTGGTGTGATTGGTTGATTGCTGGTCGGCGCAGACTCCTGTTTCGCACCGACGTTGTGGGCCGAAGGGCCTGTCCATGTGCCGTGTGGGAAGGAACCGCAGATGCAGCTTTAAACTGAAGATAGACGCAAACAGCTGGAGTAACTCAGCGGGACGGGCAGCAACTCTGGAGAGAAGGAATGGGTGGCGTTTTGGGTCGAGACTGAAGAAGGGTCTCGACCCGAAACGTCGCCCATTCCTTCTCTCCAGAGACGCCGCCCGTCCCACTGAGTATCTCCAGCATGTTGTGTCCATCTTCCAATGATGTTTTGTTTGGTTTAGTTTGGAGATACAGCGCGGAAACAGGCCCTTCAGCCCACCGAACCCGTGCCGACCTGCGATCAACCTGTACACTAGCTCTATCCTACACACAATTTTCAATTTTACCAAAGCCACTGAACCTGTTCCGTCTTTGGGATGTGGGAGGAAACCGGAGCACCCGAAGGAAACCCATGCGGTCACAGAGAGAACCTGCAAACTCCACACAGACAGCAAGCACCCCCTAATCAGGATCGAACCGGGGTTTATGGCGCTGTGAGGCTGCAACTCCAGCACTGTGCCACCGTGTCACCCCATGCGGAGGTTTGCCAAGGGACAAACTGCAAACGTTAAAACACTTGGACACAAGGAAACTGCAGGCAGAACATGTGGCAAGCAACTGCAGATGCTGCTTTATACCAAAGATAGTCACAAAGTGCTGGAGTAACTCAGCGGGACGGGCAGCATCTCTGGGGAGAAGGAATGGGCGAGGTTTCGGGTCGAGCCCCTTCTCAGACTCCAGAGACGCTGCCTGTCCCGCTGAGTTACTCCAGCTTTTTGTGCCTATCTTATCTATGTTCGCGGTTCCATCAGCAGGGTAGGAATGACAAATGGTAAACAGAGGTCCCTCTACACAACACTGACGCAAGCAAATAAAATCTAATTCAGCAGCAAGACAAACACTATTACTGTGACACAAGCCACTGGGAAACTCATTTACATAGACGCTGACCAGATATTTACCTTGGGATTAAAATCTAACAAACCATTGCAAATCTCCTGCAGTGTACACAGGCACTTATTTGCAACTGGAGACAAGAGAGAGTGTGTGGCTAACAAAGACACCAGCTCCATGATAAATTATGTCAAGTTTTAAATTAACACTTCAGAAAAGGAGCTTGCTTGATTTACACCTCACAAAACCAGCGGTATGAATATTGATTTCTCTAACTTCAAGTAACCCTTAAGGGCCTGTCCCACCAGAACGCGACTGCATGCAGCGAGCGCGGCCTAACGTGGTCGCTTGAGCCGTACGGCCTCGCGGGGCCGGTCCCACTTCGATCGCCAGAGCCGTGTGGAGTTGCGCGGGGCTGGTCCCGACATCGCGCGGGGCTCCGAAAAACTGACACTGTTCAAAATCCCACGCGGCAACGGGCGACCGGCCCGCAGCCGCATTGAGGCCGCACACAACGTCGCGACGTCGTACGCAGCGTCATGAAACCGTACGCAGCGTCTGGACGCCGTACACAGCGCGTAGCGTTGCACGATGAAGTCACCGCCCGGCGTGCCGTTGCGCGATGAAGTCACCGCCCAGCGCTGTGCAACGTCCAAATTCACTCGGCCCGCCTCCCGCCCAGCTGATGGGTGAGTATGATGTCGGGACCAGCTCCAGACGCCTCCGCGGTTCGAAGTGGAACCCACCCCGCGAGGCCGTACGCCTCAAGCCACCACGTTAGGTCGCGCTCACCGCATGCAGTCGCATGATGGTGGGACAGGTCCTTAAATGAAAGATCCTACAGCGAGCAAGATAGACCACTCGACGAACAAGACGTAGTACGGTCATGGGCAGATTCACGGGTGATTTTCGGCCCCATTTCCGTAACCGGCTTCCGTCTCCGCACCAAAGATCCCATAGCGGAGCAAAGATAACTAGTGCGGAGACGGAAGCCGGTTACGGAAACATCCTCGTAAAATAAAATCAGAATTATGATTTATTCAAATTCCAGAGGCGACAAAAAAAATGTTGCGACACTTGAAAAAACACCGCGTGTCTATACGTCGCCACCGCCGCATCACGCCGCGACCGCCGCATCACGCCGCAAATTTTTCGTCAGTACGTCAGTCAATGATGTCGGCAGTCGCCGAAAAAATCGCCCAGTGGAACAGGCTCTTTACATCTCTCTCTCAGCCCCTTCACCAACTGGGTTCTCCGACCAGTTCCACTGTCCCCCTGATTAAATATTACCGAGTGTGCACCTCGTTGTCACCTTCCCCTCAGCTAACAATGAACCAGTCTACATTTCCTGTCTGAAGAAGGGTCTCGACCCGAAACGTTGCCCGTTCCTTCTAGCTTCTAGTCGGTGTTTTCGCTTCAGTCATCTTGTTGAGTCTCATGGTAGGCAAAAATGCTGGAGAAACTCAGCGGATGAGGCAACATCTATGGAGCGAAGGAATAGGCGACGTTTCGGGTCGAGACCCTTCATTGTCATTTTCACCCAGCCTACAGCTGACAATGGCCTGTCTCGGTTATCATCGAGTTTAAGAAGGAACTGCAGATGCTGGAAAATCGAAGGTGGACAAAAAATGCTGGAGAAACTCAGCGGGCGCAGCAGCATCTATGGAGCGAAGGAAATAGGCAACGTTTCGGGCCGAAACCAGAAAGATTTCAGTCTGAAACGTTGCCTATCTCCTTCGCTCCATAGATGCTGCTGCACCCGCTGAGTTTCTCCAGCATTTTTGTCAGCCTCCTTCATCGTTGATACTTTTTTGCATATCTTTCATTCATTCTGTTCCACATGTCTCTAAATCACCGTCTTTTCCTCTCGTTTCTCTCTTCCCTGACTCTCAGTCTGAAGAAGGGTCTCGAACCGAAACATTCCTTCTCTCCAGAGATGCTGCCTGTCCCCGCTGTTGCTCTAACTGTTTGCATCTATCTTTGGACAATGGTCAATAGGTGCAGGCGTAGGCCATTTGGCCCTTCGAGGTTTGATTTAGAATGGGATTTGGAATGGAGCTTTCTCAGCTGGCAAAATTAAGCAGGTTTTCAGGCCACAAGGCCGAGAATTTTATCATGGTTAGGATTTTGGGCGTTTGAAATGGAATTATTTTGCGTGCTCCGTACACTAGCAACTTGCCGTGGAGCCAAGCGTAAGGGCAGCACATTTGCGCAGAAACAAGGAACTGCAGGTGCTGGTTTACATGAAAGGACACAAAGTGCTGGAGTAACTCAGCGGGTTGGGCAGCATCTATGGAGAACATTTGTAGAGAGTCATGTAATCACACAGCGTGGAAACAGGCCCTTCGGCCCAACATGCCCACGCCGGGCCAACATGTCCCATCGACTCTGGTCCCACCCGCCTGCGTTTGGCCCGTATCCCTCCAAACCTATCCTGAACTTCTACAGGTGCATGGTAGAGAGCACGCTGACCGGTTGCATCGTGGCTTGGTTCGGCAACTCGAGCGCCCAGGAGTGGAAAAGACTGCAAAAAGCTGTGACCACTGCCCAGTCCATCACCGGCTCTGACCTCCCCACCGTCGAAGGGATCTATCGCAGTCCCTGCCTCAAAAAGGCAGCCAGCATCGTCATCACGGACCCACACCACCCTGGCCACACACTCATCTCACCCACTGCCATCAGGAAGAAGGTACAGGAGCCTGAAAACTGTAACGTCCAGGTTCAGGAATAGCTGCTTCCCCACAGCCATCAGGCTATTAAACACAATGACCTCATAACCTATGAACTACAATAGATTATTATAATTATTGCACTATAATTTTTTTTTGAGTATGTGTGTGTATATGTATGTGACTATACACGCACTGAACTTTCTTTATCTCTCCCTCGTTTATCATATTGTTTACAGTGTACTATGTTTACATATTCTGTTGTGTTGCAGCAAGTAAGAATGTCATCGTTCTATCTGGGACATATGACAATAAAACGCTATTCAACCTCGACTCTTACTTTAGTTTGAGATACAGTAGTGCAGAAACAGGCCCTTCGGCCCACGATTCCACAACAACCGGCATTCACCCCGTGCATTAACACTATCCCACACACACACTTGGGACAATTTACAATTTTATCGAAGACAGATCAGATACAGATAGATTTTATTTGTCACACGTGCCCATTGGCACAGTGAAATGAAGCCACCAAACAGCCAAAAATAAAGAATACAACACAGAGTAGACAGAAATTCAACATAAAACATCCCCTCACAGCAGGATCAAAATTTCCCACCTTTCCCAAATTTCCCAAAATTTCGAGCCTTCCGCGAGGGAGGGCACCAAAGTCAGTCTCTTCCCGATGTTCTCCAATGATCACCCGTGGTCGGGGCCTCTCCCAGCCCTCCGCAGTCGCCGCTCCGGGCGGCCCGATGTTCAGGCCCGCTCCCCGGGGTGATGTAAGACTGTCGGGGCTGGGGACGTCCTCAGTGGCCTGGACCCTGAGTCTGCCCTCTCCTACAGGAGTCTGTGGCTCCCAAAGTCCGCAGGGCGCGCCAGGTGGAGATTCAACTCTGGAGGCCCTCGGCAAAGGGCCCCAGGACCCCACGATGACGGTCAGCGCTGCCCGCGTTGGGAGCTCTCCAAACCAGAGCTCCACGATGTTGGAGCAGCGGCCCAACGCTCCGGAGCTCCAACTGCGACCCAGGTAGGCATCGCCCACTCCGTGGTGACTCCAGCGCCGCCGCCGCTGTTGCAGCTCTGGTCCGGTTCCCGGTCCCCGGCAGGAAAGGTCGCTCCGATCCAGGAGGTAGGCCGCGAGGTGGGGGGGCGAGGACGCGACTCGGAGAAACAGTCGCGTCCCCGCCAGGAAGCGACTGGGAAACAGTTTCCCCCTTACCCTGCCCCCTTCCCCCACAAATAAAAGTTAAAGATTCCCCAAAAACCAAACTTTAAACTGACTAAAAATTTTAAAAAAAGAGGAAAAACAAACGGGCTGCAGGCAGAGGCTGCTGTCAGTGCTGCGCCCCTAGTAGACAATTGACCTACAAACCTGTACGTCTTTTGAGTGTGGGAGGAAACCGGAGCGCCTGGGGAATACCCACGCAGGTCACGGGGAGAACTTCAAAGTCAAAGTCAATTTTGTTCGTCACATGCAGTGAAATGAATTTGGCAGCAGCGATACACTTAGAAATAACACACGATACACAATTAAAATTGAACACAGACATCCACCACAGCATTCTTCACTGTGATGGAAGGAAACAAGGTTCAGCCAGTCTTCCTCCATTGTTTCCCCGTGGTCGGGGCCATAGACCCTCCGTAGTCGCCGCTACAGAAAGCCCGATGTGCAGGCGGTAGAACGCACTCCGCGCGCGGCTTGGAAGTCCCGAATCGGCACTTTCCGTGCAGACGGCACCCGTCGTCAGGATGGAACCCGGGTCTCTGGCGCTGTGAGGCAGCGACTCTACCGCTGCGCCACCTCAACTAACTCCTCCGGCAGCTCGTTCCAGACTCCCACCAACCTTTATGTAAAAAGGTTGCCCCTCAAGTATCCATTTAAATCATCCCCCCGCACCACCACCTTAAACCTATGTCCTACACCTCGAGGTAGGTAACATTCTCCAGAGTATGGAGATTGTTCGACTGTATTGAACACTCACACATAAAATAGCTACACTCTCCACCCCCCCACTCCTGTCAATAAACATACAAATGTGGATTTTGTTCCCATTTCCCATTTTCCTCTTTGATTCCAGCGATGAGGCGTTGCGGCAAGCGGCACGGTGGTGCAGCGGTAGAGTCGCTGCCTCACAGCGCCAGAGGCCCGGGTTCCATCCTGACCACGGGTGATGTCTGCACGGAGCTTGCACGTTCTCCCCGGGACCCGTGTGGGTTTTCTCCGGGTGCTCCGGTTTCCTCCCGCACTCCAAAGACGTGCAGGTTTGTACGTTAATTGGCTTTGCGTAAAAAAATGTAACTTGTCCTTAGTGTATGTAGGATGGTGCTGGAGTACGGGGTGATAGCCGGTCAGTGCCTAGTTCCGCGCTGTATCTCTAAACTAGTTGCCAAGCTGAAAATAATGGACAATAGAGGCCTAACTCTCTAGGCCCTTCGAGTCAGCACCGCCATTCAATGTGATCATGGCTGATCATCCCCAATCAGTACCCCGTTCCTGCCTTCTCCCCATATCCCCTGACTCCGCTACCTTTAAGAGCCCTACCTAGCTCTCTCTTGAAAGTATCCAGAGAACCGGCCTCCACCGCCCTCTGAGGCAGAGAATTCCACAGACTCACCACTCTGTGTGAGAAAAAGTGTTTCCTCGTCTCCGTTCTAAATGGCTTACCCCTTATTTTTAGGGTACTGGGTACAGGCTCTTTAATCTTAGGGCAAAGGGTACAGAGAAGATTTACAAGGATGTTGTTCTAAGGATAAGGGGGAATTCCTTTAGGACCGAGATGAGGAAAACATTCTTTACACAGAGAGTGGTGAGTCTCTGGAATTCTCTGCCACAGAAGGTAGTTGAGGCCAGTTCATTGGCTATATTTAAGATGGCGTTAGATGTGGCACTTGTGGTTAAAGGGATCAGAGGGTATGGAGAGAAGGCAGGTACGGGATACTGAGTTGGATGATCAGCCATGATCATATTGAATGGTGGTGCAGGCTCAAAGGGCCGAATGGCCTACTCCTGCACCTATTTTTCTATGTTTCTATGTTTCTATGTTGCCAGGACCAGAGGGTCTGAGCTACAGGGAGAGGTTGAATAGGCTGAGACTCTATTCCTAGGAGCGCAGGAGGATGAGGGGTGACCTTATAAAATCATGAGAGGAATAGATCGGGTAGACGCACAGAGTCTCTTGCCCAGAGTAGTGGAATCGAGGAGCAGAGGTCATGCTGCAGGTTTAAGGAGAGAGGGGGAAAGATTTAATAGGAATCTGAGGGGTAACTTTTTCACACAATGGGTGGTGGGTGTATGGAACGAGCTGCCAGGGGAGGTAGTTGAGGTTGCCATGGAAACAGGCTGTGTCCAGAGGCCTTAGGGCACGAATAATAAGGTAATTTTGTAATAAGGCGTTTCCGAGAGAGAGCAGCAAGTCGACAGCATGGCCAACACTCTTCCTCAATGGCTGTATGTTGCACATTGTGTTATAAATAAAACTCCCCCAAACCTCCAGAGAGAGCTCTGTGTTTTAATTAGCTCCCTTGGGATGGGTTTAAGAGATGCAGTACGAAAGAAAAGGGTTGCTTGATTTCTTTCCCGATTTTCCTTGGGTGTACGGAACGAGCTGCCAGAGGAGGTAGTTGAGGCGGGGACTATCCCAACGTTTAAGAAACAGTTAGAAGGGTACATGGAATGGACAGGTTTGGAGGGATATGGACCTTCTCACATGGAGAGTAGTGAGTTTGTGGAATTCTCTGCCTCGGAGGCCGGTTCTCTGGATGCTTTCAAGAGAGAGCCAGGTAGGGCTCTTAAAGGTAGCGGAGTCAGGGGATATGGGGAGAAGGCAGGAACGGGGTACTGATTGGGGATGATCAGCCATGATCACATTGAATGGCGGTGCTGGCTCAAAGGACCGAATGGCCTACTCCTGCACCTATTGTCTATTGTCTACTGACCAAATGAGGGCAGGTGGGACGAGTGTAGCTGGGACATTGTTGGCCAGTGTGGGCAAGTTGGGCCGAACGGCCTGTTTCCACTCTGAATCACTCTATTTCCGCAACAACTCTCACCGACTCCGACAGATGTGTTGTGGAGAGCATTTTATCGGGATGCATCGCGGCACGGTTTGGCAACAGCTCCATCCAAGACCGCAAGGAATTGCAGAGAATTGTGGACGCAGCCCAGACCGTCACGTAAACCGACCTCCCTTCCGTTGACTCCATCTACACCTCACCCTGCCTCGGCAAGGCTGGCAGCATCATCAAGGACCAGTCCCACCCCGGCCACTCTCTCTTCTCCCCTCTTCCATCAGGCATGACGTACAGAAGTGTGAAAACGCACACCTCCAGATTCAGGGACAGTTTCTTCCCAGCTGTTATCAGGCAAGTGAACCATCCTACCACAACCAGAGAGCAGCGCTGAACTACTATCTACCTCATTGGAAACCCATGGACTATCTTTAATCGGACTTTACTAGATTTTATCTTGCACTAAACACTATTCTCTTTATCATGTATCCGTATACTGTGGACGACTCGATTGTAATCATGTATTGTCTTTCCACCGACTGGATAGCACGCAACAAAAAGCTTTTCACTGTACCTCGGTACACGTGACAATAAACTAAACTAAACTACATAGAATGCATCCCTTGAGTTGCATCTTCGATCGGAGCTCTCAATGCTAGTGAAGTTGGTGAACATGGGTACTTTGGTCCATATCCCTCCAAACCTGTCCCATCCATGTACCTGTCCAACTGTTTCTTGAATGATGGGATAGTCCCAGCCTCGACTACCTCCTCTGGCAGCTTGTTCCATACACCCACCACCCTCTGTGTGGAAAAGTTACCCCTCTGATTCCTATTAAATCTTTTCCCCTTCACCTTGAACCTATGTCCTCTGGTCATGTTGCATTTTGGTCGCCTAATTATAGGAAGGATGTCAACAAAATAGAGAGAGTACAGAGGAGATTTACTAGAATGTTGCCTGGGTTCCAGCAACTAAGTTACAGAGAAAGGTTGAACAAGTTAGGTCTTTATTCTTTGGAGCGCAGAAGGTTAAAGGGGGGACTTGATTGAGGTCTTTAAAATGATGAAAGGGATAGACAGAGTTGATGTGGATAAGCTTTTCCCATTGAGGGTAGGGAAGGTTCAAACAAGAGGGCATGACATGAGAATTAAGGGACAGAAGTTTAGGGGTAACATGAGGGGGAACTTCTTTACTCAGAGAGTGGTGGCTGTGTGGAATGATCTTCCAGCAGAAGTGGTGGAGGCAGGATCGATTTTAACATTTAAAAGTAAAGTGGATAGGTATATGGACGGGAATGGAATGGAGGGGTATGGTCTGAGTGCAGATAGATGGGACTAGGGGAAAATAAATGGTCGGCACGGACTGGAAGGGCCGAGAGGGCCTGTTTCCGTGCTGTAATTGTTATATGGTTATATGATCCTTGATTCCCCGACTCTGGGTAAAAGATCTCCCCTCATCCTCCTGCGCTCCATAGAATAGAGACCCAGCCTACTCAACCTCTCCCTGTAGCTCACACCCTCTAGTCCTGGCAACATCCTCGTAAATCTTTTCTGAACCCTTTCAAGCTTGACGACATCTTTCCTATAACACGGTGCCCAGAACTGAACACAATATTCTAAACCCGGTCTCACCAACGTCTTATACAACTGCAATATGACCTCCCAACTTCTATACTCAATACTCTGACTGATGAAGGCCAAAGTGCCAAAAGCCTTTTTGACCACCATATCTACCTGCGACTCGACCTTCATGGAACCGTGCACCTGTACTCCTAAATCCCTCTGCTCTACAACACTACCCAGAGGCCGACCATTCACTGTGTAGGTCCTGCCCTTGTTCGACGTCCCAAAATGCAACCCCTCACACTTCTCTGTATTAAATTCCATCAACCATTCCCCCGCCCACCTGGCCAATCGATCCAGACCCTGCTGCAACCGTTGACATCATTCCATTGCAGGACTCCCTTTTCAATCAAATGGCTGCAGATGGCTCAATGAGTAGGGGGTAGAGGTGGCGGTAGAGCTGCTGCCTCACAGCACGATCGATCCTGATCTCGGGTGCTTTCTGTGCGGAGTTCTCCCGTGACCTGCGTGGGTTTTCTCCACGGGCTCCGGTATCATTTGTAGGTTAATTGGCTTGGTCCACAATGTAAACTTGTCCCCAGTGTGTGTAGAGTAGAGTTAAGGGCCAGATCCACTTGGGGGTCATTTGCGCCTCACGCAGATGGCGTGTGCGAAGTTTTTGTACATCCCAAAATCCTGGGGCTACGCGCGTGACTCACTGCCCACGTCACCGCGCTCCATGCGCACGTTATGCGTAAATGACGTTGCGTAAATGACGCCCAAGTGGGACAGGCCCTTTAATGTGCAGGGATCGCAGGTCGGTGCGGACCCAGTGGGCCGAAGGGCCTGTTTCCGTGCTGTATCTCTGAAGTTAAACTAATATTTCATGCATCGTGCACTACCAGAGGCACAAATATTTGTGTTCTGGCCGGAATTAACAGATGTGTGCAGAAGTAGAGGACAAAGGTTTAAGGTGAGGGGAGAAAGATTTAATTGGAACCTGAGGGGTAACTTTTATACACTAAGGATGAGAGAGAGCTAGATGGGGCTCTTTAAGATAGCGGAGTCAGGGGATATGGGGAGAAGGCAGGAACGGGGTACTGATTGGGGATGATCAGCCATGATCACATTGGATGGCGGTGCTGGCTCGAAGGGCCGAATGGCCTCCTCCTGCACCTATTGTCTATTGTCTATTGTCTATTGAGTAGGGAACAAGCTGCCAGAGGAGGTAGTTGAGGCAGGGACTATCACAATGTTGAATTAACATTTGAACAGGTACATGAATAGGACAGGTCTAGTGGGATCTGGGGCAAACGCAGGCAGGTGGGACTAGTGCAGATGGGATATGTTGGCCCGTGTGGGCACGTTGGGCTGAAGGGCCTGTTTCCACGCTGTACGACTTGCTAATACATGGTTCATTCCAAGGTAGACAAAAATGCTGGGGAAACAGCGGGTGAGGCAGCATCTATGGAGCGAAGGGAATGGGTGACATTTCGGGTCGAGACCCTTCTTCAGACTGATGTGGGGATGGGGGGGGCAGGGAAGAAGAAAGGAAGAGGCGGAAACACTGGGCTGTGGGAGAGCTGGGAAGGGGTGGGGAAGGAGGGAGAAAGCAGGGACTACCTGAAATTGGAGAAGTCAATGTTCATACCACTGGGGTGTAAACTACCCAAGCGAAATATGAGGTGCTGCTCCTCCAATTTGCGGTGGCCATGGAGGAGGCCTAGGGCAGAAAGGTCGGATACGGAATGGGAGGGGGGGATTTAGTTTAGTTTAGAGTTACAACGCGGAAACACGCCCTTCAGCCCACCGAGACAATAGACAATAGACAATGGACAATAGACAACAGGTGCAGGAGTAGGCCATTCGACCCTTCGAGCCAGCACCGCCATTCAATGTGATCATGGCTGATCGTCCCCAATCAGTACCCCGTTCCTGCCTTCTCCCCATATCCCCTGACTCCGCTATCTTTAAGAGCCCTATCTAGCTCTCTCTTGAAAGCATCCAGAGAACCGGCCTCCACCGCCCTCTGAAGCAGAGAATTCCACAGACTCACCACTCTCTGTGAGAAAAAAGTGTTTCCTCGTCTCCGTTCTAAATGGCTTACTCCTTATTCTTAAAATGAGTCCTCACCGACCAGCGATCCCCACACACTTAAAGGGCCTGTCCCACTTGCTGATTTTTTTCGGCGACTGCCGGCCTCGTTGAATGACGCAGCGGTGGTTGCCCGAATGATTTTGAATATTTTAAAATCCAGCGGTGACAAAACAAAATGTTGCGACACTTGAGGAGACACCAGCCCGCTGTCTCCGCCTCTTCCTTTCTTCTTCCCGCCCCCCCACCCCCACGTCAGTCTGAAGAAGGGTCTCGACCCGAATCTATATTCCTTCGCTCCATAGATGCTGCCTCACCCGCTGAGTTTCTCCAGTATTTTTGTCTGCCTTAAATTTCACTCGGCTGAGTGGAGAGTTTTATATTTGACGCTGACTTTGATGTGCCTCTTCTGAATTCTTCTTGGCCCCGCAGCCTCAATTATTCTCCTGGTAATACCTGTACTTGTCGCCCATTGAAGTGGCTGGGTCCGATTCACGCTTCATCTGAAAGATAGCCGAGACTGGTAATTGTTTTCATCACTTTGGAGTTGATTTCTGCAACTTCCTGAAACCCCGGTTACTTTTTATCGAGCAAAACATTCTTGGCCTGGACTCAAAAAGAGTTTTCTCGAAGAAGGGCGGACATTTTCGGTTTAGTTTAGGTTCGGTTTAGACTTCGACCCACCGAGTCCGCGCCGACCAGCGATCCCCGCACGCTAACACTATCCTACACACACTAGGGACATTTATACCAAGCCAATTAACCTACAAGCCTAGGTCAGTCTATGGCCATTTTAGGACATTTTACAAGTAACATTAGCAAATTTGCAGACGACACAACGCTGGGTGGCAGTGTGAACTGTGAAGAGGATGCTATGAGAGTGCAGGGTGACTTGGACAGGTTGGGTGAGTGGGCAGATGCACGGCAGATGAAGTTTAATGTGGATAAATGTGAGGTTATCCACTTTGGTGGCAAAAACAGGAAGGCAGATTGTTATCTGAATGGTGCCAAGTTGGGGAAGAGGGGAAGTACAGCGGGATCTGGGGGTATTTGTACATCAGTCAATGAAAGTAAGCATGCAGGTACAGCAGGCAGTGAAGAAAGTGAATGGCATGTTGGCCTTTATAACAAGAGGAGTTGAGTATAGGAGCAAAGAGGTCCTTCTGCAGTTGTATAAGGCCCTAGTGAGACCACGCCTGGAGTATTGTGTGCAGTTTTGGTCTCCAAATTTGAGGAAGGACATTCTTGTATTGAGCGAGTGCAGTGTAGGTTAATTCCCGGGATGGCGGGACTGTCATATGCTGAGGGAATGGAGCGGCTGGGCTAGTACACTCTGGGGCTTAGAAGGATGAGAGGGGATCTTATTGAAACATATAAGATTGTTAAGGGTTTGGACACGCTAGAGGCAGGAAACATGATCCCGATGTTGGGGGAGTCCAGAACCAGGGGCCACAGTTTAAGAATAAGGGGTAAGCCATTTAGAACGGAGATTAGGAAACACATTTTCTCACAGAGAGTTGTGAGTCTGGGGAATTCTCTGCCCCAGAGGGCGGTGGAGGCCGGTTCTCTGGATACTTTCAAGAGAGAGCTAGATAGGGCTCTTTTAAAAATAGCGGAGTCAGGGGATATGGGGAGAAGGCAGGAACGTGGTACTGATTGGGGATGATCAGCCATGATCACATTGAATGGCGGTGCTGGCTCGATGGGCCGAATGGCCTACTCCTGCACCTATTATTTATTGTCTATTGAGTAGGGAACAAGCTGCCAGAGGAGGTAGTTGAGGCAGGGACTATCCCAACGCGTAAGAAACCTTTAGAAGGGTACATGGAATGGACAGGTTTGAAGGGATATGGACATTCTCACACAGAGAGTTGTGAATTGTGGAATTCTCTGCCTCGGAGGCCGGTTCTCTGGCTACTTTCAAGAGAGAGCTAGATAGGGCGAATGGCGGTGCTGGCTCGAAGGGCCAAATGTTTCTTGGGGAAATAAGGGAGTCAGATGATGCTTAATATACATAAGGACACAGAGTGCTGGAGTAACTCAGCGGGTCAGGCAGCATCTGTGGAGAACATGGATAGGTGACGTTTCACAGAGTGCTGGAGTAACTCAGCGGGTCAGGCAGGCAGCATCTGTGGAGAACGTGGATAGGTGACGTTTCGGGTCCTTTGTGCCCTTTGGTGGCAAATTCTTATCAGGCAGCCATCAACTAATTAATGAGTTATCAGGTGATTGTTATCAATTCAGCCCAGGAACCATACGACTGGCACTTTACGCAAAGACCTATTGTATTTTATCCAAAAGGAAATTAAAAAAATTAAGTTTAAAAATAGAATTGATAAGAAATGACGGCAGCGGTAACGCAAATCTGTGCGGCACGGTGGCGCAGCGGTAGAGTCGCTGCCTCACAGCGCCAGGGACCCGGGTTCGAACCTGACTACTGGTGCTGTCTGTATGGAGTTTGCACGTTCTCTCCGTGACCGTGTGGGTTTTCTCTGGGTGCTCATAAATTCTAGGAGCAGAATTAGGCCATTCGGCCCATCAACCGGGTGCTCCCTTGATTGGTGCGGGTGTCAGGGGTTATGGGGAGAAGGCAGGAGAATGGGGGTTGGGAGGGAGAGATAGATCAGCTGCGGTTGAATGGCGGAGTAGACTTGATGGGCCGAATGGCCTAATTCCACTCCTATCCCTCATGACCTTATGACCTTCTAAACTCCGTTTTTCTCCCACTCTCCAAAGACGTGCAGTTTGTAGGTTAATTGGCTTTGATAAAATTGTAAATTGTTGGCCTTCATAACAAGAGGAGTTGAGTATAGGAGCAAAGAGCTCCTTCTGCAGTTGTACAGGGCCCTAGTGAGACCACACCTGGAGTATTGTGTGCAGTTTTGGTCCCCTAATTTGAGGAAGGACATTCTTGCTATTGAGGGAGTGCAGCGTAGGTTTACAGGGTTAATTCCCAGGATGGCGGGACTGTCATATGCTGAGAGAATGGAGCGGCTGGGCTAGTACACTCTGAGCTTAGAAGGATGAGAGGGGATCTTATTGAAACATATAAGATTGTTAAGGGTTTGGACACGCTAGAGGCAGGAAACATGATCCCGATGTTGGGGGAGTCCAGAACCAGGGGCCACAGTTTAAGAATAAGGGGTAAGCCATTTAGAACGGAGATTAGGAAACACATTTTCTCACAGAGAGTTGTGAGTCTGGGGAATTCTCTGCCCCAGAGGGCGATGGAGGCCGGTTCTCTGGATACTTTCAAGAGAGAGCTAGATAGGGCTCTTTTAAAAATAGCGGAGTCCAGGGGATATGGGGAGAAGGCAGGAACGTGGTACTGATTGGGGATGATCAGCCATGATCACATTGAATGGCGGTGCTGGCTCGATGGGCCGAATGGCCTACTCCTGCACCTATTATTTATTGTCTATTGTCTATTGAGTAGGGAACAAGCTGCCAGAGGAGGTAGTTGAGGCAGGGACTATCCCAACGCGTAAGAAACCTTTAGAAGGGTACATGGAATGGACAGGTTTGAAGGGATATGGACATTCTCACACAGAGAGTTGTGAATTGTGGAATTCTCTGCCTCGGAGGCCGGGGATATGGGGAGAAGGCAGGAACGGGGTACTGATTGTGGATGACCAGCCATGATCACATTGAATGGCGGTGCTGGCTCGAAGGGCCGAATGGCCTACTCCTGCACCTATTGTCTATTGTCTGTTGAGTCTACAAGAACTCCCTCCCTGAGGTAACGAATGGGATTACTCTGCAATGATACGGACGGGATAACAAACGTAAACAGCTTGAAGGTGATCAGACGGGCCGCATGGTGGCGCAGCGGTAGAGTTGCTGCCTCACAGCGCCAGAGACCCAGGTTCAATCCTGACTACGGCTGCTGTCTGTACGGAGTTTGCTTGGTCTCCCAGTGACCCGCGTGGGTTTTCCCTGGGGGGATCCGGTTTCCTCCCGCACTCCAAAGACGTACAGGGTTGTAAGTTAATTGGCTTGGGTAAAATTGTAAATTGTCCCTAGTGTGTGTAGGGTAGTGTCAGTGTGCGGGGATCGCTGGTCGGTACGGACTCGGTGGGCCGAAGGGCCTGTTTCTGCGCTGTTTCTCTAAAACAAACTAAACTGAGATAGATTGGAGGCTATAATTAGACAAAGCACCGATTAGTTAAATAAATACCATGAAGGTTGGCACATACACCAGCGTACAGGTGGGATTGGGGAATAGAGAGGAGGAGACTTGACTTCCACCAGGGGAACATGGAGAGGACGGTGAACAATTAGATTGCGATTATTGCAGTTTCCCTTTTCATTCTAAGCGAAATTAGAGTGAAAATCCAGAGTACTAATTAAAATTAATGGATCGAGCACAATATTGGCTTCATTCCAGGGGAACCCTCGCAGAGCAGCTGAATCCTGTTTAGTTTGCTTTATAGACAGGCCCTTCGGCCCGTTGAGTCCGCGCGGACCAGCGACCCCCCCCCGCACACTAACACTGTCCCGCACACACACTGGGGGCAATTTTATGTTTATATTTAAACCAGGCCGATTAACCAACACACCTCTGCGCCTTTGGAGTGTGGGAGGAAACCGAAGATCTCGGAGAAAACCCCACGAGGGTCACGGGGAGAACGTGCAAACTCCGTGCGGACAGCGCCCGTAGTCGGGATCGAACCCGGGTCTCCGGCGCTGTGACTCTACCGCTGCGCCACCGTGCTGCGCCCAAGGCTAAGAGTGATGGATGGTCAGCCATGATCATATTGAATGGCGGTGCAGGCTTGAAGGGCCGAATGGCCTACTCCTGCGTCTATTTTCTATGTTTCTATGATGTGAAAACAAGCTCTAGCTTTGCTCTCGTTTTGGAGGTGTAATGGCTGTCGCCACATGGTGCTGGGGTGTCGCCTGTATCGTCGTGAGTGGTCTCCTCAGTTGTAGGAGCAAAAGAGTCATAGAAACATAGAAACATAGAAAATAAGTGCAGGGGTAGGCCATTCGGCCCCTTCAGTATCCCGTTCCTGCCTTCTCCCCATATCCCCTGACTCCGCTATTTTTAAGAGCCCTATCTAGCTCTCTCTTGAAAGTATCCAGAGAACCTGCCTCAGTTACCTGTACCTGCCTTCTCTCCATACCCCGCTGATCCCTTTAGCCACAAGGGCCACATCTAACTCCCTCTTAAATATAGCCAATGAACTGGCCTCAACTACTTTCTGTGGCAGAGAATTTCACAGATTCACCATTCTCTGTGTGAAAAATGATTTTCTCATCTCCGTTCTAAATGGCTTCCCCTTATCCTTAAACTGTGACCCCTTGTTCTGGACCTCCCCAACATCGGGAACAATCTTCCTGCATCTAGCCTGTCCAACCCCTTAAGAATTTTGTAAGTCTCTATAAGATCCCCCCTCAATCTCCTAAATTCCAGCGAGTACAAGCCGAGTCTATCCAGTCTTTCTTCATATGGAAGTCCTGCCATCCCAGGAATCAGTCTGGTGAACCTTCTCTGTACCCCCTCTATGGCAAGAATGTCTTTCCTCAGATTAGGAGACCAAAACTGTACGCAATACTCCAGGTGTGGGCCTCACCAAGACCCTGTACAACTGGAGTAGAATCTCCCCGCTCTTGTACTCAAATCTTTTTGCTAAGAGTCGTGGCGTCTTTCTGGTCGCCGCTGGATTTTCAACATGTTGAACATTTTTCGGCGAGAGTGGCGACTGTGGGTTTGACGCCAATGTGCGCAGCTTGACGTAGGTGCTGTCGTCCGATTAATGTTGGTTGACGCCAGGACGTGGCAGGTTGTCGCTGGCGCTGACTTCGGTGAATTGCATTGTCGTATATTCGCCGGCAGTCGCCTAAAAAAAATTGCCTATGTGGGAGAGGCCTTTAGGCTCCATCTAGCCAGGGTCAGGCAAGGTGCGACGTTTGCATACGAGGATGAAAACTTTTGCAAGCCACTGTATCCCTCCATCCTAACCCCATTCTCCTGCCTTCTCCCCATAACCCCCGACACCCGTACACACATCCGCTCCATCCTCCCCACATCCACTCTATGTACGTGTAGGAAGGAACTGCAGATGCTGGTTTGAACCGAAGATAGACGCACAAAAAGCCAGAGTGACTCAACGGGACAGGCAGCATCTCTGGAGAGAAGGAATGGGTGACGTTTTGGGACGAGACCCTTCTTCAGACTGATCAAAAAGCCAGTCTGAAGAAGGATCTGGACCCGAATGCAGAGAAAAAATGCTGGAGAAACTCAGCGGGTGAGGATGGCATCTATGGAGAGAAAGAATAATTTTGGCGACGTTTCCAATCGAGGCCTCAACCCGAAACATCGCCTATTCCTTCGCTCCATAGATGCTGCCTCACCCGCTGAGTTTCCCCAGCGTTTTTTGTCGACCTTCGATTTTTCCAGCATCTGCAGTTCTTTCTTAAACAAGACCCGTCTCGATGTTGGGGGAGTCCAGAACAAGGGGTCACAGTCTAAGGATAAGGGAGAATTCCTTTAGGACCGAGATGAGAACAACATTCTTTACACAGAGAGTGGTGGGTGTCTGGAATTCTCTGCCACAGAATGTAGTTGAGGCCAGTTCATTGGCTATATTTAAGAGGGCGTTAGATGTGGCACTTGTGGCTAAAGGGATCAGGGGGTATGGAGAGAAGGCAGGTACAGGATACTGAGTTGGATGATCAGCCATCATCATATTGAATGGCGGTGCAGGCTCTAAGGGCCGAATGGTCTACTCCTGCACCTAATTTCTATGTTTCTATGTTTCTATGTCCCAAAACGTCACCCATTCCTTCCTGTCCCGTCCCGCTGAGTTACTCCAGCATTCTGTGTCTATCTTTGATTTAAACCAGCATCTGCAGTTCCTTCCTACACATGAAGTTATGCTTTATGAGCCCACAGGTTGTTTTGCTTCAGTGTGCTGTCATCTAGTTCCCATTCCTCGCAGTCTTAATCTACTTAAAACCATTTTAGAAATGAGTATTTGTGATATTAGACCATGAATCTTTAATGCACATGCTGAATACTATAAATATAGAAGCATTGGAATCCATTCCAAAGCGTTCATTTGATCAACAAGTTAATAGCTCTGTTTAAAATTGTAATAGACAATAGACAACAGGTGCAGGAGTAGGCCATTCGACCCTTCGAGCCAGCACTGCCATTCAATATGATCATGGCTGATCATCCCCAATCTGTACCCCGTTCCTGCCTTCTCCCCATATCCCCTGACTCCGCTATCTTTAAGAGGCCTATCTGGCTCTCTCTTGAAAGCATCCAGAGAACCGGCCTCCACCGCCCTCTGAGGCAGAGAATTCCACAGACTCACAACTCTCTGTGAGAAAAAGTGTTTCCTCTTTTCCGTTCCAAATGGCTGACCCCTCATTCTTAAACTGTGGCCCCTGGTTCTGGACTCCCCCAACATCGGGAACATGTTTCCTGCCTCCAGCATGTCCAAACCCTTAATAACCTTATTCGGGTCTCGACCCGAAACGTCGCCCATCTCCTTCGCTCCTTAGATGCTGCTGCACCCGCTGAGTTTCTCCAGCTTTTTGTGTAACCTTTAATAATCTTATATGTTTCAATGAGATCCCCTCTCATCCTTCTAAACTCCAGAATAAATGTAAATATGTTTGTAACTTGATGTCTCTTATTTTCTTATTCTCCAGCTTATTTTCTTTGACCGGAGGTTTCATGCCGACAGGATCAACGGACCCATCAGGAAGGCGGGCTCCGTCCGGGGGGGGGGCGGAGTTGGAGTCGGATTCACGGGAGGTCGGTCTTGGAGGGGAGGATGCTCCTCAAACTGCGGAGCATCCCGGACAATACAGCTCACCCCCTCCGTCACACACTGGTCAACCTGAGGAGCACCTTCAGCAACTGACTGGTTCCGCCAAGATGCAGCACAGAACGCCACAGGAGATCCTTCTTCCCTGTGGCTATCAAACTGTACAACATCCTCCCCCTTCTGTCGCGGGGTCGACTGAGACTGACCCCCCTTCCCCACCCCCCTCCCCAATCTTTGCACACCCCCGACCCTGGACTTTCCACTCGTCACTTTAATGTTTCATGTATCTAGTTGTGTCTTTATGACTGTTGGCGGATCATAGACAATAGGTGCAGGAGGAGGCCATTCGGCCCTTCGAGCCAGCACCGCCATTCATTGTGATCATGGCTGATCGTCCCCGATCAATAACCCGTGCCTGCCTTCTCCCCATATCCCCTGACTCCACTAGCCCCTAGAGCTCTATCTAACTCTCTCTTAAATCCATCCAGTGACTTGGCCTCTGTGGCAGGGAATTCCATAAATTCGCAACTCTCTGGGTGAAAAGGTTTTTTTCGCACCTCAGTCTTAAATGGCCTCCCCTCTATTCTAAGATTAGGTCTTTATTCTTTGGAGCGCAGAAGGTTAAGGGGGGATTTGATTGAGGTCTTTAAAATGATGAAAGGGATAGACAGAGTTGACGTGGATAAGCTTTTCCCATTGAGGGTAGGGAAGATTCAAACAAGAGGGGATGACATGAGAATTAAGGGACAGAAGTTTAGGGGTAACATGAGGGGGAACTTCTTTACTCAGAGAGTGGTGGCTGTGTGGAATGATCTTCCAGCAGAAGTGGTGGAGGCAGGATCGATTTTAACATTTAAAAGTAAAGTGGATAGGTATATGGACGGGAAGGGAATGGAGGGGTATGGTCTCAGTGCAGGTAGATGGGACTAGGGGAAAATAAATGGTCGGCACGGAGAAGGCCTGTTTCCGTGCTTAAAAAAAAAAAAAAAAATCAGTTCTGGGATAAATAAAGTTCTCTCGTATCGTATGGTACGTCTCGTATCGTATGCTGGATGACACGTGATTTGCACGCGGCATTCGCCTGACCATCGCGCGTCCGTCACTACCGTAAATGACGTGCAATTGACACCCAAGTGGGACAGGCCCTTTGCACTTCCTCAGCTTCCAGCGGTTTGTTTAGCTCGTCTCCCCTTTGCTTTGAGAAAAAACTCATTCTGCATGAATTTGTCCTTTCTCACAACTTTGGAGAATCCACCTCATTCATCTCTTGAACTGGAATCAAGGCCCTTGCCTGCCATCGTTAAGCAGCCTCCTCAAAGACCCCTGCTCCCTATTCCACCCACATTTCAGTTTTAGTCCAGTTTAGTTTATTGTCACGTGTACCGAGGTACAGTGAAAAGCTCTTTGTTGCGTGCTAACCAGTCAGCGGGAAGACAATGCACGGTTATAATCGAGCCTGGGTCTTATGAACGTCTCCGGGTGCTCCGGTTTCCTCCCGCACTCCAAAGACGTACAGGTCAGTAGGTTTTAATTGGCTTCTGCAAGTAGTAAGTTCCCCCGAGTGTGTGTGGGATCGTCATAATGTCCGGTGGGATCGATGGTGGTCGCGGACTCGGTGGGCCGAATGGCCTGTTTCCAAACTAAACTAAACTTATAAGTTGAAGCCCTCGTGACTGAAATTTTCAAATGTATCCTTGAGTTTAGTTCAGAGATTCAGCGCGGAAACAGGCCCTTCGGCCCACCGGGTCCGCACCGACCAGCGATCCCCGCACACTTACACTATCCCACACACACACACACACACACACACACACACACACACACACACACACACACACACACTAGGGACAATTTGTTTTTACCTTTAAGGGCCTGTCCCACCAGCATGCAACTCCATGCGATGAGCGCGACCTAATGTGGTCGCTTGAGCCGTCCGGCGTCGCGGGGCCGGTCCCACTTCGATCGCCGGAGCCGTGCGGAATTGTGCGGAGTTTGTCCCGACATCGCGCGGGGCTCCGAAAACTGACAATGTTAAAAAATTCCGCGCGGCAACGGCTTGTCGGCTCGCAGTCGCCTCGACGCATTACACACCGTCTCGACGTCGTGCCTCCGTGACCCTCTCTGTAGGTGCCTCCGTGACCCTCTATGTGTATGGCTCCGTGGCCCTCTGTGTGTGTGTGCCTCTGTGCCCCTCTCTGTGTGCCCCTCTCTGTCCTGGCGAACTTACCTTTAAGACTTCGCTCCAAGTTCGCCTCACTTTGCGCCGCGTTGCGCCACTCACCCGACCTCTGCGCGGCCCCCGCTGCCGGTTTGGTTGCACTCACCGCATGGAGTTGGATGCTGGTAGGAACGGCCCTGTACAGGGATCACCCGACCTCCGCGCGGCCCCCGCTTCTAGTTTGATCGCGCTCACCGCATGGAGTCGGATGCTGGTAGGACAGACCCTTTATACAATTATACCAAGCCAATTCGCCTACAAACCTGCACGTCTTCGGAGTGTGGGAGGAAACCGGAGCTCCCGGAGAAAACCCACGCGGGTCACGGGGAGAACGTGCAAACTCCGTGCAGACAGCATCCCGCGGTCAGGATGGAAGCAACTCTGCCGATGCACCACCGTCAACACAAAATGCCTGGTCCTGAGACAAAACTTTTGCTTCTAAGCCAAGACGACGAGAGGAAACTCATAACTCAGGGGCAGATGCAGTTGCATAACTGATTTACGATGCTGCTTCTCACTCGACTGGTCACGCCAGTAATGTGCTGACGGTGATGAGATATTTATTCGGGGAAGAGTTCATTTCAAACGTCAAGAGCATCGGTGAAAGGCATCTCGGAGATTGGGCTACTCGCAGATAATTCACTGCCTTGAAGCTGCGATCATTTACTGCCTGGCACTGTGAGTGATTATTTACATCAGCGGAATAACTAATGCCCGCCCCGTCCATCGCGGCAAGAGCTCTCCTGGGTGACGGCTCACTAGACAATAGACAACAGGTGCAGGAGGAGGCCATTCGGCCCTTCGAGCCAGCACCGCCATTCAATGAGCATTGAATATAGGAGTAGGGAAGTAATGTTAAAATTGTACAAGGCATTGGTGAGACCAATTCTGGAGTATGGTGTACAATTTTGGTCGCCTAATTATAGGAAGGATGTCAACAAAATAGAGAGAGTACAGAGGAGATTTACTAGAATGTTGCCTGGGTTCCA
Organism: Raja brachyura; assembly: GCA_963514005.1. The sequence goes on from OY740789.1 coordinate 7,734,403, forward strand.
GCAACTAAGTTACAGAGAAAGGTTGAACAAGTTAGGTCTTTATTCTTTGGAGCGCAGAAGGTTAAGGGGGGACTTGGTTGAGGTCTTTAAAATGATGAAAGGGATAGACAGAGTTGACGTGGATAAGCTTTTCCCATTGAGGGGAGGAAAGATTCAAACAAGAGGGCATGACATGAGAATTAAGGGACAGAAGTTTAGGGGTAACATGAGGGGGAACTTCTTTACTCAGAGAGTGGTGGCTGTGTGGAATGATCTTCCTGCAGAGTGGTGGAGGCAGGATCGATTTTAACATTTAAAAGTAAAGTGCATAGGTATATGGACGGGAAGGGAATGGAGGGGTATGGTCTGAGTGCAGGTAGATGGGACTAGGGGAAAATAAATGGTCGGCACGGACTGGAAGGGCCGAGAGGGCCTGTTTCCGTGCTGTAATTGTTATATGGCTATTATATGGTTATATGTGACAATGGCTGATCATCCCCAATCAGTACCCCATTCCTGCCTTCTCCCCATATCCCCTGACTCCGCTATCTTTAAGAGCCCTATCTAACTCTCTCTTTAAAGTACCCAGAGAACCGGCCTCCACCGCCCTCTGAGGCAGAGAATTCCACAGACTCACAACTCTCTGTGAGAAAAAGTGTTTCCTTGTCTCCGTTCTAAATGCCTTACCCCTTTTTCTTAACCTTTGTGGCCCCTGGTTCTGGTCTCCCCCAACATCGGGAACATGTTTCCTGCCTCTAGCGTGTCCAAACCCTTAACAATCATATATGTTTCAATGAGATCCCCTCTCTTCCTTCTAAACTCCAGAGTGTACAAGCCCAGCCGCTCCATTCTCTCAGCATGTGACAGCCCCCGCCATCCCGGGAAATAACCTTCGATGGCTCGATGGGAGACTTTGAGCATTCACTAGCTCTCCAAACTAACTGGCGCGGCGGTAGAGTTGCCGCATTGCAGCGCTCACAGCGCCGGAGACGCGGGTTCGATCCCGAAAACGTGCGCTTGTCTGTACGGAGTTTGCACGTGACCTGCGTGGGTTTTCTCCGAGATCTTCGCTTTCTTCCCACACTCCAAAGACGTACATGTTTGTAGGTTCATTGGCTTTGGTACATATGCAAAATATAGGATAGTGTTGTGTGTGCTAGGATTGCTGGTTTGCGGGCCGAAGGGCCTGTTTCTGTGCTCTGTGTCTAAACTACACTAAACTGAACGTTTACGAAGGAACTGCAGGTGCTGGAAAAATCGAAGGTAGACAAAAGTGCTGGAGAAACTCAGCGGTTGCGGCAGCATCTATGGAGAGAAGAAAACTGGCGACGTGAAGAAGGGTGTTGACCCGAAACGTTGCCTATTTCCTTCGCTCCATATATGCTGCCTCATATAACCATATAACAATTACAGCACGGAAACAGGCCTTCTCGGCCCTTCCAGTCCGTGCCGACCATTTATTTTCCCCTAGTCCCATCTACCTGCGCTCATACCATACCCCTCCATTCCCTTCCCGTGCATATACCTATCCACTTTACTTTTAAATGTTAAAATCGATCCTGCCTCCACCACTTCTGCAGGAAGATCATTCCACACAGCCACCACTCTCTGAGTAAAGAAGTTCCCCCCCATGTTACCCCAAAACTTCTGTCCCTTAATTCTTATGTCATGCCCTCTTGTTTGAATCTTCCCTACCCTCAATGGGAAAAGCTTATCCACGTCAACTCTGTCTATCCCGTTCATCATTTTAAAGACCTCAATCAAGTCCCCCCTTAACCTTCTGCGCTCCAAAGAATAAAGACCTAACTACCTAACCAGCCTCACCAGCTGAGTTTCTCCAGCATTTTTGTCTACCTAAACTGAACGTTATTCCGTTTGTCATGTGGACGGCTCGATTGTAATCATGTCTTGTCTTTCCGCTGACTGGTTAGCACACAACAAAAAGCTTTTCACTGTACCTCGCGATAAACTAAGCTAAACTAAAGATAGACATAAGATGCTGCAGTAACTCAGCGGGACAGGCAGCATCTCTGGAGAGAAGGTATGGGTGACGTTACGGGTCGAGACCCTTCTTCCGTCCCACTGAGTTACTCCAGCGTTTTGTGTCTATCTCCATACTATTCCAGTTATTTGGCAATGGGCTTAATGGATGTGGCAAACATGGATCCAATGGGCTGAATGGATCATAGTCATAGAGTGATACAGTGTAGAAACAGGCCCTTCAGCCCAACTTGTCCACACCAGCTACACTAGTCCCACCTGCCAGCGTTTGGTCCATATCCCTGTCCTATCCATGTACCTGTCCAACTGTTTCTTAAATGTTGGGATAGTCCCAGCCTCAACTACCTCCTCTGGCAGCTTGTTCCATACACCCACCACCCTTTGTGTGAAAAAGTTACCCCTCAGATTCCCATTAAATCTTTTCACCTTCACCTTAAACCTATGTCCTCTGGTCCTCGATTCACCTACTCTGGGCAAGAGACTCGAACCGATCTATTCCTCTCATGATCTTATACCCGTCATCCTCTTGCGCTCCAAGGAATTGAGTCCCAGACTACTCAACCTCTCCCTGCAGCTCAGACCCTATAGTACTGGCAACATCTTCGTAAATCTTCTCTGTACTCTTTCCAGCTTGACAACATACAGTGGCTTGCAAAAGTATTCATACCCCTTGAACTTTTCCACATTTTGTCACGTTACAACCACAAACGTAAATGTATTTTATTGGGATTTTATGTGATAGACCAACACAAAGTGGTGCATAATTGTGAAGTGGAAGGAAAATGATACATGGTTTCCAAATTTTATTACAAATAAAAAACTGAAAAGTGTGGCGTGCAAAAGTATTCAGCCCCCCTGAGTCAATACTTTGTAGAACCACCTTTCGCTGCAATTACAGCTGCAAGTCTTTTGGGGTATGTCTCTACCAGCTTTGCACATCTAGAGACTGAAAATTTTGCCCATTCTTCTTTGCAAAATAGCTCAAGCTCAGTCAGATTGGATGGAGAGCGTCTGTGAACAACAATTTTCAAGTCTTGCCAGAGATTCTCAATTGGATTTAGGTCTGGACTTTGACTGGGCCATTCTAACACATGAATATGCTTTGATCTAAACCATTCCATTGTAGGTCTGGCTGTATGTTTAGGGTCGTTGTCCTGCTGGAAGGTGAACCTCCGCCCCAGTCTCAAGTCTTTTGCAGACTCTAACAGGTTTTCTTCCAAGATTGCCCTGTATTTGGCTCCATCCATCTTCCCATCAACTCTGACCAGCTTCCCTGTCCCTGCTGAAGAAAAGCATCCCCACAGCATGATGCTGCCACCACCATGTTTCACAGTGGGGATGGTGTGTTCGGGGTGATGTGCAGTGTTAGTTTTCCGCCACACATAGCGTTTTGCATTTAGGCCCAAAACTTCAATTTTGGTCTCATCAGACCAGAGCACCTTCCTCCACATGTTTGCTGAGTCCCCCACATGGCTTGTGGCAAACTGCAAACGGGACTTCTTATGGCTTTGTTTCAACAATGGCTTTCTTCTTGCCACTCTTCCATAAAGGCCCGATTTGTGGAGTGCTCGACTAATAGTTGTCCTGTGGACAGATTCTCCCACCTGAGCTGTGGATCTCTGCAGCTCCTCCAGAGTTACCATGGGCCTTTTGGCTGCTTCACTGACCAATGCTCTCCTTGCCCGGCCTGTCAGTTTAGGTGGACGGCCATGTCTTGGTAGGTTTGCAGTTGTGCCACACTCTTTCCATTTTCGGATGATGGATTGAACAATGCTCCGTGAGATGTTCAAAGCTTGGGATATTTTTTTATAACCTAACCCTGCTTTAAACTTCTCCACAACTTTATCCCTGACCTGTCTGGTGTGTTCCTTGGGCTTCATGATGCTGTTTGTTCACTAATGTTCTCTAACAACCCTCTGAGGCCTTCACAGAACAGCTGTATTTATACTGAGATTAGATTACACACAGAAGTTACCTAATTTACTAATTAGGTGATTTCTGAAGCCTTCCGTTAGGTGACTTCCCATAGAAACCTTCTTTTGAATTGCCATGATAAAATATTTGTCCTTAAATAAGGAGATGAACAGAAACCAGTTCTCATCTGGATTTTATTTAGGGGTATCAGAGTAAAGGGGGCTGAATACGTTTGCACTGAATACGGTGCTGTCCGTACGGAGTTTGTACGTTCCCCCCGTGACCCGCATGGGTTTTCTCTGAGATCTCTGGCTTCCTCCCGCAGTCCAAAGACGTACAGGTTTGTAGGTTCATTGGCAGTGTGTGTGTGTGTGTGTGTGTGTGTGTGTGTGTGTGTGTGTGTGTGTGTGTGTGTGTGTGTGTGTGTGTGTGTGTGTGTGTGTGTGTGTGTGTGTGTGTTCTTGACGTCCTCTGAGGGAGGGCACTATGTATGTATTTATGTATGTACTTAATCTATGAACCACTGTTATATAACGTTACTACCTCCACCAATGTAAAGCACTTTGGTCAACGAGAGTTGTTTTTTAAATGTGCTATAGAAATAAAACTGACTTGACGTGACGTATTGACACACGGTATTTTTTCAAGTGTCACAACATTTTTTTTGTCGCCACTGGATCTTTTGGCAACACAGATACGACGTCGGCAAAATCGCCAAGTGTGACAGACCCTTTAGTGTGCAGGGATCGCTGGTCGGCATGGACTTGGTGGGCCGAAGGGCCTGTTTCCGCGCTGTATCTCAAAGCTAAATTAAACTAAACACCTTCAAACTTTGCCCCTCTCATCTCTAAGCTATGCCCTCTAGTCCTTGACATTTCCACGCTGGGACTGTCCATCCCAGACAGAAACATCATCCATGGCCTTGTTACCTGATAAGCCTGTTACCTCAGGCTTTGGAAGCAAAATCCTCCTCCATCCGTCTGAAGAAGGGTCCCGACCTGAAATGTGTAAGAAGGAACTGCAGATGCTGGTTTTCACCGAAGATAGACACAAAATGCTGGAGTAACTCAGCGGGACGGGCAGCGTCTGTGGAGCATTTCCCAGAGCAGTTGACAGCACTGGGCCTGTACTCGCTGGAGTTTAGAAGGTTGAGGGGTGGACCTCATTGAAGCTTACAGAATAATGAAAGGCCTGGATAGAGGGGGTGTGCAAAGGATGTTTCTACTAGTGGGAGAGTCCAGGACCAGAGGTCATAGTCTCAGAATTAAAGGGCGCTCTTTTAGGAAGGAGGAGGAACTACTTTAGTCAGAGGGTGGTGAATCTGTGGAACTCATTGCCACAGAGAGCTGTGGAGGCCAGGTCAGTGGATAATTTTAAGGCAGAGGTGGACAAATTCTTGATTAGAACGGGTGTCAAGGGTTTAGAGGGAGAAGGCAGGAAAATGGGATTCAGCGATCAGCCATGAGTGAATGGCGGAGAAAGCTCGATGGGCCGAATGGCCACATTCTACTCCTATAACTTGTAAACTTGCGAACAACTGTGAGAAAAGGAATGGGATGTCACTTTGGGTTGAGACCCTTCTTCAGACTCTCTTCAGTCAAGTAATTTCCTATAATTTGGTCGCCAAAGTATAGGAAGGATGTCAACAAAATAGAGAGAGCACAGGGAAAATTTACTAGAATGTTGCCTGGGTTCCAGCAACTACGTTACAGAGAAAGGTTGAACAAGTCAGGTCTTTATTCTTTGGAGCGCAGAAGGATAAGGGGGGACTTGATTGAGGTCTTTAAAATGAAGAAAGGGATAGACAGAGTTGACGTGGATAAGCTTTTCCCATTGAGGGCAGGGAAGATTCAAACAAGAGGGCATGACATGAGAATTAAGGGGCAGAAGTTTAGGGGTAACATGAGGGGGAACTTCTTTACTCAGAGAGTGGTGGTTGTGTGGAATGATCTCCCTGCAGAAGTGGTGGAGGCAGGTTTGATTTTATCATTTAAAAATAAATTGGATAGGTATATGGACGGGAAGGGAATGGAGGGGTATGGTCTGAGTGCAGGTAGATGGGACTATAACCATATAACCATATAACAATTACAGCACGGAAACAGGCCCTCTCGGCCCTTCCAGTCCGTGCCGACCATTTATTTTCCCCTGGTCCCATCTACCTGCACTCAGACCATACCCCTCCATTCCCTTCCCGTCCATATACCTATCCACTTTACTTTTAAATGTTAAAATCGATCCTGCCTCCACCACTTCTGCAGGGAGATCATTCCACACAGCCACCACTCTCTGAGTAAAGAAGTTCCCCCTCATGTCACCCCTAAACTTCTGTCCCTTAATTCTCATGTCATGCCCTCTTGTTTGAATCTTCCCTACCCTCAATGGGAAAAGCTTATCCACGTCAACTCTGTCTATCCCTTTCATCATTTTAAAGAACTCAATCAAGTCCCGCCTTAACTTTCTGCGCTGCAAAGAATAAAGACCTATCTAGCTCTCTCATGAAAGTTTCCAGAGAACCGGCCTCCACCACCCTCTGAGACAGAGAATTCCACAGACTTACAACTCTCTGTGAGAAAAAGTGTTTCCTCATCTCCGTTCTAAATGGTTTACCCCTTATTCTTAAACTGTGGCCCCTGGTTCTGGACTCTCCCTACATCGGGAACATGTTTCCTGCCTCCAGCGTGTCCAAACCCTTAATAATCTTATATGTCTCAATACGATCCCCTCTCATGTTTCTAAACTCCAGAGTGTACAAGCCCAGCCGCTCCATTGTCACAGCATACGACAGTCCCGCCATCAGACTGAGAGGGAAACGAGAGATCTGGACGTTGATCTACTGTAGAGAGATATAGAACGGATGAATGAGAGACATGCAAAAAAAAGTAACAATGATAAAGGAAACAGGCGATTGTGAGCTGCGCAAGTAGGAACTGCAGACGCTGGTTTAAACAGTAGACAGACACGGAATGCTGGAGTAACTCAGCTGGACAGGCAGCATCTCTGGAGAGAAGGAATGGGTGACGTTTCGGGTCGAGACCCTGCTTCAGACTAGGTGGGAATGAAGATCTGATGTGACTTGGGTGAGGGAGGACTGCAGAGAGAGGGAATGCCGGGGTTACTTGAAGTTAGAGAAATCAATACTCATATCCCTGGGTTGTAAGCTGCCCAAGCAAAATGTGGTTTCTCTAACTTCAAGTCATATTTCGCTTGGGTGGCTTCGATGCCCTGACTGATGAAGGCAAGCACACCATGTAACAGGTAATTCCTCCAGCAATTTGTTCGGTGCTCCAGAGACAGACTCCATCTACAGTTCACGAGGCCTTGGCATGGCCAGCTGCACAATAGACAATAGACAATAGGTGCAGGAGTAGGCCATTCGGCCCTTCGAGCCAGCACCGCCATTCAATGTGATCATGGCTGGTCATCCCCAATCAGTGCCCCGTTCCTGCCTTCTCCCCCATATCCCCTGACTCCGCTAGCTTTAAGAGCCCTATCTAACTCTCTCTTGAAAGCATCCAGAGAATCGGCCTCCACCGCCCTCTGAGGCAGAGAATTCCACAGACTCACAACTCTCTGTGTGAAAAAGTGTTTCCTCGTCTCCGTTCTAAATGGCTTACCCCTTATTCTTAAACTGTGTGGCCCCTGGTTCTGGACTCCCCCAACATCGGGAACATGTTTCCTGCCTCTAGCGTGTCCAAACCCTTAACAATCTTCTAGGTTTCAATGAGATATCCTCTCATCCTTCTAAACTCCAGCGTGTACAAGCCCAGCTGCTCCATTCTCTCAGCATATGACAGTCCCGCCATCCCGGGAATTAACCTTGTAAACCTACGCTGCACTCCCTCAATAGCAAGAATGCCCTTCCTCAGATTGTTCTCAGAGTCTTTTAACCCAGAGTAGGAGAATCGAGGACCAGAGGACATAGTTTCAAGGTGAAGGGGAAAAGATTTAACAGGAATCTGAGGGGTAACTGTTTCATGCAAAGGGCGGTGGGTGTATGGAACGAGTTGCCAGAGGAGGTAGTTGACGCTGGGACTATCCCATCATTTAAGAAACAGTTGGACAGGTACATGGATAGGACAGGTTTGGAGGGATATGGACCAAGCGCAGGCAAATGGAACTAGGGTAGCTGGGACATTGTTGGCTCGTGTGGGCAAGTCGGGCCGCAGGGCCTGTTTCCATACTGTATCACTCTATTTGATCTAAGTTGTTTTGTGTTGTATTTAAGGGATTTGGACTTTGTCGGCCGAGCCTGCATTTGTTTGCACATTTATAATCGTCCTTGGAAGGTTGTGTGGAGATCCGGCTTCTGGAGACACTGCTGTCTATGAGGTGTGGCTACATCCACCGACGTGGGCAGGGAATGTTTAGGAGTTTAGAGATACAGCGTGGAAACAGGCCCTTCGGTCCACCCAGTCCATGCCGACCAATGATCAAATGCACACACACGCTCCATCCCACACAGTCGGGTCCATTTACAGAAGCCAATGGACCGTTTTCAGGCAACCGAACCACCCTACCACAACCCGACAACTGTCCCGAACTCCTATCTACCTCATCGGAGACCCTCGGACTATCCTTGTTCGGACTTTGAAGGTAGACACAAAGTGCTGGAGTAACTCAGCGGGTGAGGCAGCATCTCTGGGGAGAAGGAATGGGCGAGGTTTCGGGTCTCGGCCCTTCTTCAGACTGATGTCGGGGGGGGGGGGGGGTGGGACAAAGATAGAATATAGACCATAGACAATAGGTGCAGGAGTAGGCCATTCGGCCCTTCGAGCCAGCACCACCATTCACTGTGATCATGGCTGATCATCCCCAATCAGTACCCCGTTCCTGCCTTCTCCCCATATCCGCTGACTCTGACTCTGCTATTTTTAAAAGCCCTATCTAGCTCCCTCTTGAAAGCATCCAGAGAACTTGCCTCCACCGCCCTCTGAGGCAGAGAATTCCACACACTCACAACTCTCTGTGAGAAAATGCGTTTCCTTATCTCCGTTCTAAATGGCTTACCCCTTATTCTTAAACTGTGTGGCCCCTGGTTCTGGACTCTTCCCTACATCGGGAACATGTTTCCTGCGTCTAACGTGTCCAAACCCTTAACAATCTTATAGGTTTCAATGAGATAGCCTCTCATCCTTCTAAACTCCAGAGTGTACAAGCCGAGCTGCTCCATTCTCTCAGCATATGACAGTCCCTCCATCCCGGGAATTAACCTTGGGATGACCCTTTATTCTTAAACTGTGGCCCCTGAATGTTTGTGGGGACAGTAAGACTGGTGGGAGAACTTGGATGGAGAGAGAAAGCAAGGGTTGTCTGAAGTTAGAGAAGTCAATGTTCATACCGCTGGGGTGTAAACTACCCAAGTGAAATACCAGGTGCTGCTCCTCCAATTTGCGCTGGGCCTCGGTCTGGCCATGGAGGAGGCCCAGGACAGACTTTTACCTTGTTTGGGTTTTGCTGGCTTTACCTTGCACTAAACGTTATTCCCCTCTCATGTATCTGTACACTGTAAATGGCTCGATTGTAATCGTGTATTGTCTTTCCGTGGACTGGATAGCACGCAACGAAGGCTTTTCACCTCGGTACTACGAGACAATAAACTAAACTGAACTAAAACCTGCACGTCTTTGGAGTGTAGGATGGAAACCAGAGCACCCGGAGAAAACCCATGCAGATCGAGGGGAGAACGCGCAAACTCCGTACAGTCAGCACCCATAGTCAGGATGGAACCTGGGTCTCTGGTGCTGTGAGGCAGCAACTCTACCGCTGTGTCACCGTGCCACCCTAACGTGGTCACCCATTTGAATCTTTTTGGTTGTGTCCCTTGTTGCAGGATTTATAAGATCATAAGTGAAATGAGTAGAATTAGGCCATTCGGCCCATCAAGTCCACTCCGCCATTCACTCATGGCTGATCTATCTCTCCCTCCAAACCCCATTCTCCTGCCTTCTCCCCATAACCTCTGACATCCGCACTAATCAAGAATCTATCTATCTCTGCCTTAAAAATATCCACTGACTTGGCCTCCACAGCCTTCTGTGGCACATAATTCCACGGATTCACCACCCTCTGACTAAACATAGAAAATAGGTGCACGAGTAGGCCATTCGGCCCTTCGAGCCAGCACCGCCATTCAATATGATCATGGCCGAGAATCCAAAATCAGTACCCCGTTCCTGCTTTTTCCCCATATCCCTTGATTCCGTTAGCCCTGAGAACGATATCCAACTCTCTCTTAAAGTCATCCATTGAATTGGCCTCCACTACCTTCTGTGGAAGAAAATTCCACAGATTCGCAACTCTTTGAGTGAAAATGGTTTTCCTCATCTCAGTCCAATAGTTCTCAGTCCAATAGTTCTGAACTCCCCCAGCATCGGGAACATTTTACCTGCATTTAGCCTGTCCAATCCCTTAAGAATGTTGTATGTTTCTATAAGATATCCTCTCATCCTCCTAAATTCCAGTGAATACAAGCCCAGCCGCTCCATTCTTTCATCATATGTCAGTCCTGCCATCCTGAGAATTGACATGGTGAACCTACGCTGCACTCTCTCAATAGCAAGAATGTGCCCTTCCTCAAATTGGAAGACCAAAACTGCACACAATACTCCAGGCGTGGTCTCACCAGGGCCTTGTACAGTAGGACCTCCTTGCTCCTAAACTCAAATCCATCTTGCAATGAAGGCCAACACGCCATTAACTTTCTCCACTGCCTGCTGTACCTGCATGCTTACTTTCAGTGACTGATGTACAAGCACGCCCAGGTCTTGTTGCACCTCCCCTTTTCCTCCTCATCTTCCTAAAAGAACATTCTCTAATTATGAGGCTCTGACCTTCAGTCCTAGACTCTCCCACTAGTGGATACATTCACATCCACTCTATCCAAGGCCTTCACTATTCTGCACGTTTCAATGAGGTTCCTTCTCATTCTTCTAAACTCCAGCGAGTACAGGCCCAGCGCCGACAAACGCTCATTGTACGTTAACCCACTCATTCCTGGGATCGTTCTGGTAAACCTCCTCTGGACCCTCTCCAGAGCCGGCACATCCTTCCTCAGATAAGGGGTCCACAATTGCTCACAATGCTTACTGGGTAGTCGTTAGGCTGTTATCAGGCAACTGAACCATCTAACTCCCTCTTTCTATATTTAAGAGGGAGTTAGATGTGGCCCTTCTAGAGGGGATCAGAGGGTATGGAGAAAAGGCAGGTACGGGATACTGAGTTGGATGATCAGCCATGATCATATTAAATGGCGGTGCAGGCTCAAAGGGCCGAATGGCCTACTCCTGCACCTAATTTCTATGTTTCTATGTTTTCAATCACAACCAGTGAGCAGTGCTGAACTACCATCCACCTCTCTGGTGACCTTCGGACTATCCTTGATCGGACTTTGCTGGCTTTACCTTGCACAAAACGTAATTCCCTTTTCAGATATCTAATAAATTGTAATTGGATCGATTGTAATCAGGTAATGAATGCTGGATCTGAAATGCTCATTCAGAATATTCAAAGGTAGACAAGAGGTTGACAAGAGGAATCTGAGACAAGTTTATAACAAGAGGAATCGAATATAGGAACAAAGAGGTCCTTCTGCAGTTGTACAGAGCCCTAGTGAGAACACACCTGGAGTATTGTGTGCAGTTTTGGTTCCCTAATTTGAGGAAGGACATTCTTGTTATTGAGGGAGTGCAGCGTAGGTTTACAAGGTTAATTTCCGTGATGGCGGGACTGTCATATGCTGAGAGAATGGAGCGGTTGGGCTTGTCCACTCTGGAGTTTAGAAGGATGAGAGGGTATCTCATTGAAACATATAAGATTGTTAAGGGCTTGGACACACTAGAGGCAGGAAACATGTTCCCGATGTTGGGGGAGTCCAGAACCAGGGGCCACAGTTTAAGAATAAGGAGTAAGCCATTTAGAACGGAGACTAGGAAACACTTTTTCTTACAAAGAGTGGTGAGTCTGTGAAATTCTCTGCCTCAGAGGGCAGTGGAGGCCGGTTCTCTGGATGCTTTCAAGAGAGAGCGAGATAGGGCTCTTAAAGATAGCGGAGTCAGGGGATATGGGGAGAAGGCAGGAACGGGGTACTGATTGGGGATGATCAGCCATGATCACATTGAATGGCGGTGCTGGCTTGAAGGGCCGAATGGCCTACTCCTGCACCTGCTGTCTATTGTCTGTTGTCTTTCTGCTGACTGGTTAGCACGCAACAAAAGCTTTTCACTGTACCTCGGTACACGTGGTCATAAACTAAACTGACTACACAAAATTAAACTTAGATGCACAAGGCTCCAGTGTAACCCATCCTGGAAGGCTAGAGCAGACAAGGCTTCATTCCCTTCTAATGAATAACTCTCAGTGTCAGACTCAGCATACACTGGGACATTAGAGTCTCGTCAAAGATATAGCATGGTGCAGGCAAATAGACTCATAATTGTACAGCGGGGAAACAGGCCCTTCGGCCCAACTCATCCATGCCGACCAAGTTTAGTTTCATTTAGGAGGAACAGCATCTCATATTCTGATTTCTCTAAAATTCCTAGCACACCCTTTCTCTCCAACCCCCCCCCCCCCCACCCCCCACCCGAGTCGCACCAGCTTCTCGTTCTCATCCAGCAAACATCTATCAATGGCCCGTTTCCTTTATCATCGTTACTTTTTTGCACATCATTCATTCATTTGGTTCTATGTATCTAGGTATGTTACAAAACTTACCTTGAACAGCGCTGCAGTTCTGCCGCTCCCCGTGTGCGTGACTTTGGCGCCTTTCAGAGGGGGGCGGGCTTAAAGTGCTGTTTTTCTGCAGACTGGGAAAATCGATCCATGTCGGGCGATTTAGTTGCGGAAGAAAAATCGCTCCGACATTTCATTCATGAAGGTATTTTTAAATTATGCTAGATTATTTATTAACTTGAGTAATTTAAAGATCATCTTCTAAAGCCGTGAGCGCCGACAACGGGAAGGATTTTGCGTAGGGGAGAAAAAAAGGTAAATAGTTTATTTTTATATTAAAAGTTGGTTTTTAGGGAGGCTTTAATCACATTTTCATGTTGCAAAATGGTATCCAAAAAAATGTATGAACCAACAGTATTTTTCCTCCCGACTTCACCGCAAACCACAACGTTCCAATCCACCGCATTCCATTAAAACCCACTCGCTAGTTGATTTAAATGGCCATTAATTTACAGGCATTAAACACTCAATTCCTTCCATTTGGCCTAGAAATTCATGAGATTTAAAAATTATGTTATATTGTGGATTATTGTGTGAATGTTATTTGGACACTTAGGCAATTAAAAAAAAGTTTATCGTTTCTTAAGAAATGGATAGATGTTTAGATCTACTCATTGAATTTTGCAATTAGCTACAATTAGATAACTAACTAATTATATGCTTTAATTTCAGGTCATCCAAGTAAGATTGTTTCGTATTTGTTTCAGAATGCTTCAATCTATAATAACTGAAAATTTCATTGAGTTCTCTTAATTTTTAAGAAAGTTATGGGCTTTTAACTGTTCTAGATCACAGCTTTTGAGTTAAGTCAATTGAAAGGCAATGGGGAACAAGATGCTAATTTCTGAGTATGAAAATGGCCATAACTTTCTTAATACTGAAGATATGAAAGTGAATTAGGTGTCAAATTAAACTTCTTTTTATGCTTTATCCGATGGGATAAATTGCAGACTTGATTTTTAAAATCTCAAAATTTTGTAACATTGCTAATGTATCTCTACATGACCGTCTGTATCTCACCTTTCCCGTTTCCCCTGACTGGACTGAGGAAGGGTCGCGACCCGAAACGTCACCCGTTCCTTCTCTCCAGAGATGCTGCCGGTCCCGCTGAGTTACGTACTCCAGCATTTTGTATCTATCATTAGTCTAGGGATACAGCGCAGAACCAGGCCCTTTGGCCAACCGAGCCCACCGAGGCCGACCAGCGATCCCCGCACACCAGGGCTAGTTCTCCACGCACTAGGGACAATTTACAATTACACGGAAGCCAATTAGCCCACAATCCTGCACGTCTTTGGAGTGTGGGAGGAAACCGGAGATCCAAAAGAAAACCCACGAGGTAATGGGGAGAACGTGCAAACTCCACACAGACAGCACTTGTAGTCGGGGCCAAACCCGGGTCTCTGGTGCTGTAAGGCGGCAACTCTACCGCTGCGCCACCGTGCTGCCCGAGTTGCCTAAATGAGCCGCACTCACTTGCATATGTTTGGCCTATACCCCTCCAAACCTTTCCTACCCGCATGGCTGTCATTCACATGTAATTGATCTGCCTCTAAGCTCGTTTCATTTGTGTGCCTTGTGTCTGTATAAAGGGCCTGTATAAACGATTTTATTTTCGGTGACCGCCGGCATTATTGCCTGATGTATCAGCTCACTGCAAAATTTGCGATGTGACGACGTATCGACGCGCGGTGTTTTTTCAAGTGTCGCGACATTTTTTTTGTCGCCGCTGGATTTTGAAATGTTCAAAATCTTTTGGCGACACTGATATGACGCCGGCATTCGCCGAAAAAAATCGGCAAGTGGGATAGGCCCTTGACCCCATTCTTACCCATGTGCTCCTTCCGACCCATGTACCTCTCCAAGTGCCCCATAAATAATGGGTCGACTGGGCTTGTATTCACTGGAATTTAGAAGGATGAGAGGGGATCTTAGAAACATAGAAACATAGAAATTAGGTTTAGGAGTAGGTCATTCAGCCCTTCGAGCCTGCACCGCCATTCAATATGATCATGGCTGATCATCCAACTCAGTATCCCGTACCTGCCTTCTCTCCATACCCCCTGATCCCTTTAGCCACAAGGGTCACATCTAACTCCCTCTTAAATATAGCCAATGAACTGGCCTCAACTACCTTCTGTGGCAGAGAATTCCACGGACTCACCACTCTCTGTGTGAGAAATGTTTTTCTCACCTCGGTCCAAAAAGACTTTCCCCTTATCCTTAAGCTGTGACCCCTTGTTCTGGAGTTCCCCAACTTCGGGAACAATCTTCCTGCATCTAGCCTGTCCAACCCCTTAAGAATTTTTGTAAGTTTCTATAAGATCCCTCAATCTTCTAAATTCTAGCGAGTACAAGCCGAGTCTATCCAGTCTTTTTTCATATGAAAGTCCTGACATCCCAGGAATCAGTCTGGTGAACCTTCTCTGTACCCCCTCTATGGCAAGAATGTCTTTCCTCAGATTAGGAGACCAAAATCAATACTCCAGGTGTGGTCTCACCAAAACCCTGTACAACTGCAGTAGAACCTCCCTGCTCCTATACTCAAATCCTTGTGCTATGAATGCTAACATACCATTCGCTTTCTTCACTGCCTGCTTCACCTGCATGCTTACTTTCAATGACTGGTGTACCATGACACCCAGGTCTCGTTGCATCTCCCCTTTTCCTAATCGGCCACCATTCAAATAATAGTCTACTTTCCAGTTTTTGCCACCAAAGTGGATAACCTCACATTTATCCACATTATAATGCATCTGACATGCATTTGCCCATTCACTCAGCCTATCCAAGTCACCTTGCAGCCTCCTAGCATCCTCCTCACAGCTAACACTGCCCCCCCAGCTTCGTGTCATCCGCCTTGGAGATGTTGCATTCAATTGCCTCGTCCAAATCATTAATATATATTGTAAGTAGCTGGGGTCCCAGCACTGAGCCTTGTGGTACCCCACTAGTCACTGCCTGCCATCCTGAAAAGGACCCGTTTACTCCTACCCTTTGCTTCCTGTCTGCCAGCCAGTTCTCTATCCACATCAATACTGAACCCCCAATACCGTGTGCTTTAAGTTTGTATACTAATCTCTTATGTGGGACCTTGTCGAAAGCCTTCTGAAAGTTCAGATATAACACATCCACTGGTTCTCCCTTATCCACGCTACTAGTTACATCCTCAAAAAATTCTATAAGATTCGTTAGACATGATTTACCTTTCGTAAATCCATGCTGACTTTGTCCAATGATTTCACCACTTTCCAAATGTGCTGCTATTCCATCTTTAATAACTGACTCTAGCAGTTTCCCCACTACCGATGTTAGACTAACTGGTCTATAATTCCCCGTTTTCTCTCTTCTTCCCTTTTTAAAAAGTGGGGTTACATTAGCTACCCTCCAATCCTCAGGACCTACTCCAGAATCTAAAGAGTTTTGAAAAATTATCACTAATGCATCCACTATTTCCGGGGCTACTTCCTTAAGTACTCTGGGATGCAGCCTATCTGGCCCTGGGGATTTATCGGCCTTTAATCCATTCAATTTACCTAACACCACTTCCCGGATAACCTGGATTTCACTCAGTTCCATCTCATTTGACCCCCGGTCCCCTGCTATTTCTGGCAGATTATTTATGTCTTCCTTAGTGAAGACAGAACCAAAGTAGTTATTCAATTGGTCTGCCATGTTCTTGTTCCCCATGATCAATTCACTAGTTTCTGACTGCAAGGGACCTACATTTGTTTTAACTAATCTTTTTCTCTTCACATACCTATAAAAACTTTTGTAGTCAGTTTTTATGTTCCCTGCCAGTCCTCCTCTGCTGGACTCTGAATTTCCCCCAGTCCTCTGGTAGGCTGCTTTTTCTGGCTAATTTGTATGCTTCATCTTTTGTTTTGATACTATCCCTGATTTCCCTTGTTATCCACGGATGCACTACCTTCCCTGATTTATTCTTTTGCCAAACTGGGATGAACAATTATTGTAGTTCATCCATGCAGTCTTTAAATGCCTTCCATTGCCTATCCACCATCAACCCTTTAAGAATCAATTGCCAGTCTATCTTGGCCAATTCATGTCTCATACCCTCAAAGTTACCTTTCTTTAAGTTCAGAACCCTTGTTTCTGAATTAACAATGTCACTCTCCACCCTAATGAAGAACTCAACCATATTATGGTCACTCTTGCCTAAAGGGGCCACACACAACAAGACTGCTAACTAACCCTTCCTCATTACTCAATACCCAGTCTAGAATAGCCTACTCTCTCGTTGGTTCCTCTACATGTTGGTTTAGAAAACTATCCCGCATACATTCCAGAAATCCTCTTCCTCAGAACCCCTGCCCATTTGATTCACCCAATCTATATGTAGATTGAAGTCACCCATTATAACTGTGTTACCCTTGTTGCACGCATTTCTAATTTCCTGTTTGATGCCATCCCCAACTCCACTACTACTGTTAGGTGGCCTGTACACAGCTCCCACTAGCGTTTTCTGACCCTTGGTGTTTTGCAGCTCTACCCAAATCGATTCCACATCCTCCAAGCTAATGTCCTTCCTTTCTATTGCGTTAATCTCCTCTCTAACCAGCAAGGCTACCCCACCTCCTTTTCCTTTCTGTCTATCCCTCCTGAATATTGAATATCCCTGGATGTTCAGCTCCCAGCCTTGGTCACCCTGGAGCCATGCCTCCGTGATCCCAACTATATCATATTCATTAATAACTATCTGCACATTCAACTCATCCACCTTATTACAAATGCTCCTTGCATTGAGACATAAAGCCTTCAGGCTTGTTTTTACAACACTCTTACCCCTTACACAATTATGTTGAAAAGTGGCCCTTTTTGATTTTTGCCCTGGGTTTGTCTGCCTGCTGCTTTTACTTTTCACCTTGCTACCTATTGCTTCTACCCTCCCCAGTAGCCTTTGCAAATCTCCCCGCCAGGATATTGGTTCCCCTCGGGTTCAAGTGCAACCCGTCCTTTTTGTACAGGTCACTCCTTCCCCAAAAGAGGTCCCAATGATCCAGAAACTTGAATCCCTGCCCTCTGCACCTGTCCTTCAGCCACGCATTTATCCTCCACCTCGCTCCATTCCTACTCTCACTGTCGAGTGGCACAAAGGTGGACGGGCGAGGAGAGGAGAGGAGAGTGACGTGGGTTCACTGGCCGACCGAGGGAAGGAGACGGCTGGAGGCCCCGCAACAGCCTGGGGCTCGCCTGGATCGGGCACCGCTCATGACAACCAGAGAGCGGACTGGACTTGGGGAATGACGCCTCAAAGATGGCGCCTCTTCAATGCGGGCTCAATGGACTATTTCTGCCCACTGGTAATCTGGGAATGTGCTTGGGTCTGGGAATACTCTCCTGGACTGACCCTAAGAAAATCCCAGGTGGCACGGTGACGCAGCGGTAGAGCTGCTGCCTTACAGCACCAGAGGCCCCGGTTCGATCCTGACCGCGGGTACGGAGTTTGTACGTTCTCCCCGTGACCCACGTGGGTTTCCTCTGGGTGCTCCGGCTTCCTCCCACACTCCAAAGACGTCCAGCTTTGTCGGTTAATTGGCTCCGATAAAATTGTCATTTGTCCCTAGTGCGCGTGGAATAGCGTAAGTGTGCGGGGGTCGCTGGTCGGTGCGGACACGGTGGGCTGAAGGGCCTGGTTCTGTGCTGTGTCTCCAAACTAAACTAGAACAATTTCACAGGTTGACAAAAATGCTGGAGAAACTCAGCGGGTGCAGCAGCAATCTATGGAGTGAAGGAGATAGGCAACGTTTCGGGCAGAAACCCTTCTTCAGACTTCTTCAGAAAGAATTTCACTGTGCATTGCACATGTGGCAACAAAGCACCTTGGAACTTCAATGAAGTTCTCCCCTCTCCAATGTGAGACCCTCTCAGATAGAAGCAGGGAGGTCACGTTTAGAATATTGTGTTCAGTTCTGGGCACCGTGTTATAGGAAAGATGTTGTCAAGCTTGAAAGGGTTCAGAAAGGATATTGCCAGGACTAGAGGGTGTGAGCTATAGGGAGAGGTTGAGTAGGCTGGATCTCTATTCCATGGAGCGCAGGAGGATGAGGGGCGATCTTATAGAGGTGTATAAAATCATGACAGGAATAGATCGGGTAGACGCACAGAGTCTTTTGCCCAGAGTCGGGGAATCGAGGACCAGAGGACACAGGTTCAAGGTGAAGGGGAAAAGATTTAATAGGAATCTGAGGGGTAACTTTTTCACACAAAGGGTGGTGGGTGTATGGAACGAGCTGCCAGAGGAGGCAGGGACTATCCCAATGTTTAAGAAACAGTTAGACAGGTACATGTGTCGGACAGGTTTAGAGGGATATGGACCAAATGCTGGCAGGTGGGACTAATGTAGCTGCGAAATGTTGGCCAGTGTGGGCAGGTTGGGCCGAAGGGCCTGTTTCCACACTGTATCACTCTATGACTCTCATAGATTCAAAGAGTCACACAGTGTGGAAACAGGCCCTTCGGCCTAACTTGCCCACACCGGCCAACATGTCCCAGCTACACTAGCCCCACCTGCCTCTGTTTGGCCCACATCCCTCCAAACCTGTCCAATCCATGTACCTGTCTAACTGTTTCTTAAACGTTGCAATAGTCCCAGCCTCAACTACCTCCTCTGGCAGCTCGTTCCATACACCCACCACCCTTTGTGTGAAAAAGTTGCCCCTCAGATTCCTATTAAATCTTTTCCCTTTCACCTTGAACCAATGTCCTCTGGTCCTTGATTCCCCTACTCTGGGTAAGAGACTCTGTGCATCTGCCCGATCTAATCCTCTCATGATTTTGTACACCTCTATAAGATCTCCCCTCATCCTCCTGCGCTCCAAGGAATAGAGACCCAGCCTACTCAACCTCTCCCTCTAACTCAGACCCTCGAGTCCTGGCAACATCCTCTTTCACTGTGGAGTCTGAAGAAGGGTCTCGACCCGAAATGTCACCCACCTATCCACGTTCTCTAGGGATGCTGCCTGGCCCAGCTGAGTTACTCCAGCACTCTCTGTGAAAACAGCCACCTATCCACATTCTCCAAAGATGCTGCCTGACCCGCTGAGTAACTCCAGCACTCTCTGTGAAAAGCCACCTATCCATGGGGAGAAGGCAGGAACGGAGTACTGATTGTGGATGATCAACCAAGATCGCATTGAATGGCGTTAAAGAAGGAACTGCAGATGCTGGAAAATCGAGTGTACACAAAATGCTGGAGAAACTCAGCAGGAGCATCTATGGAGCGAATGAGATAGGTAACGTTTCGGGCCGAAACGGGTCTGAAGAAGGGTTTCGGCTGATCCCTGAGTTGGATGATCAGCCATGATCATATTGAATGGTGGTGCTGGCTCGAAGGGACGAATGGCCTACTCCTGCACCTATTTTCTATGATTCTATGATTCTATGAAACATTACCCATCTCCTTCGCTCCATAGATGCTGCTGCACCCGCTGAGTTTCTCCTGCATTTTGTGTACCCTCATATTGAATGGCGGTGCTGGCTCGAGGGGCCGAATGGCCTACTCCTGCACCTATTGTCTATTGTCTACTGCCTATTGTTCTCCAGAGATGCTGCCTGACCCGTTGAGTAACTCCAGCACTTTGTATCTTTTCCTTTTGCCCCTCAAGTTTAATTAAAAAGACCTTATCCACGCCCCAACTTTACTAGATAAAATAAAATGGCTTCCAAAGTTGGAATGAAAATAATGAATGCTGGATCTGAAATGTGCACTCGGAATATTCAAAGGTAGGCAAAAATATTTTTTGTCTCCCTTTGATGATTTCCAACATCTGCAGTTCTTTCTTAAACACTCAGAATATCCAATGTGCTGAAAGATGAGGAAACAGCTTCTGGTAGTCACCCAACCCAAAGGTAGTTCTGCATTCAGCAAGATCGGGAGGAACGTTTTAATGCTAAGCACGTCTTTCATCGAACTGAAACGCAACAAAAGGTAGGGATGGAAGGATGGGTGAAGCAACAGGGCACCAACTTTAAAAAAAACCCAATCCAAACCTTGACATGGATGCTGAACAAAAGATCGAACAAAAATAATATATAGATATATAAAACATGATGTAAAACTGAAATACATTCTGCACAAAGTTTCCAAGTCTTTATCGGTCAGAAATCCACAGTTTAAAAAAAAAGACCATCAGTTCAATGCATAGACAAGGCTTAAATATTAGACATTGAGATAATATATATGTTGAGTTTTTTAATCCATTGAGTTGTCAAGAATGGTGTTGGAAGCTGGTACTACCAGCCCACCTGAGTTTTCAATGGAACTGTAGTGAGATTATATATATATATACACACATATATACCAACACACACACACACACACACACACATATATATATATATACAGTGGCTTGCACACCGCTTTAACTTTTCCACATTTTGTCACGTTACAACCACAAACGTAAATGTATTTTATTGGGATTTTATGTGATAGACCAACACAAAGTGGCGCATAATTGTGAAGTGGAAGGAAAATGATACATGGTTTTCACATTTTTTTACAAATAAGAAATTGAAACATGTGGCGTGCAAAAGTATTCAGCCCCCTTTACTCTGATACCCCTAAATGAAATCCAGTGCAACCAATTGCCTTCAGAAGTCACCTAATTAGTAAATAGAGTCCCCTTGTGTGTAATCTAATCTCAGTATAAATACAGCTGTTCTGTGAAGGCCTCAGAGGTTTGTTAGAGAACATTAGTGAACAAACAGCATCATGAAGCCCAAGGAACACACCAGACAGGTCAGGGATAAAGTCGTGGAGAAGTTTAAAGCAGGGTTAAGTTATAAAAAAATATCCCAAGCTTTGAACATCTCACGGAGCACTGTTCAATCCATCATCCGAAAATGGAAAGAGTATGGCACAACTGCAAACCTACCAAGACATGGCCGTCCACCTAAACTGACAGGCCGGGCAAGGAGAGCATTGATCAGAGAAGCAGCCAAGAGGCCCATGGTAACTCTGGAGGAGCTGCAGAGATCCACAGCTCAGGTGGGAGAATCAGTCCACAGGACAACTATTAGTCGTGCACTCCACAAATCGGGCCTTTATGGAAGAGTGGCAAGAAGAAAGCCATTGTTGAAACAAAGCCATAAGAAGTCCCGTTTGCAGTTTGCCACAAGCCATGTGGGGGACACAGCAAACATGTGGAGGAAGGTGCTCTGGTCTGATGAGACCAAAATTGAAGTTTTGGGCCTAAATGCAAAACACTATGTGTGGCGGAAAACTAACACTGCACATCACCCTGAACACACTATCCCCACTGTGAAACACGGTGGTGGCAGCATCATGCTGTGGGGATGCTTTTCTTCAGCAGGGACAGGGAAGCTGGTCAGAGTTGATGGGAAGATGGATGGAGCCAAATACAGGGCAATCTTGGAAGAAAACCTGTTAGAGTCTGCAAAAGACTTAAGACTGGGGCGGAGGTTCACCTTCCAGCAGGACAACGACCCTAAACATACAGCCAGAACTACAATGGAATGGTTTAGATCAAAGCATATTCATGTGTTAAAATGGCCCAGTCAAAGTCCAGACCTAAATCCAATTGAGAATCTCTGGCAAGACTTGAAAATTGCAGTTCACAGACGCTCTCCATCCAATCTGACTGAGCTTGAGCTATTTTGCAAAGAAGAATGGGCAAACATTTCAGTCTCTAGATGTGCAAAGCTGGTAGAGACATACCCCAAAAGACTTGCAGCTGTAATTGCAGCGAAAGGCAGTTCTAGGAAGTATTGACTCCGGGCGGGCTGAATACTTTTGCACCCCACACTTTTCAGTTTTTTATTTGTAATAAAATTTGGAAACCATGTATCATTTTCCTTCCACTTCACAATTATGCACCACTTTGTGTTGGTCTATCACATAAAATCCCAATAAAATACATTTACGTTTGTGGTCGTAACGTGACAAAATGTGGAAAAGTTCAAGGGGTATGAAAACTTTTGCCAGCCACTGTATATATTTATATATACACACACATCCATCAACCACTAGCATTGATAGCTCAAGCGGATTAAGAAGGGGGTTCTTCGACTGTTTCAACCAGTGCGTAATCCTGCAGCCTCTGGAACACCAATTAGAGGGTAAACGAAAGCTCGACGACATTAAAACGTGTGCAAACACAAGTACTGTACGTGTTCCGTGGAGAGCTGTCTGAAACATGAGAGGAACTGGAAGAGAACGTGCAAAAGATACAAGCGCCTTGGTAAAGAATGGACAGGTTCACGTACAACATCTGAGCACAGAACTCGATAATAAAACCAGCAAATTACGTCACCAACTTGTGTCTTCTCCCTTGGCATGGTTTCTCTCTGACGGCCCATGCTTATATGCACGCAAACACACACATGTCTATCTTTACATAGTTGATTCTGTGGTTGGTTTTGGCGGACAGGCAGTATTTGGCCCATTCTTCCCACCTTCTAATGAAGCTTGAAGCAAGGTAAAGCTGGACACAAAGACACAAAATGCCGGAGTAACTCAGCGGGACAGGCAGTGTCTCTGGAGAGAAGGAATGGGCGACGCTTCGGGTCGAGACCCTTCTTCTGCATCTCATATTTCGCTTGGGCAGCTTACACCCCAGCGGTATGAACTCTAACTTCAAGTAACCCTTGCTTTCCCTCTCTCTCTCCATCCCATCCCCCTTCCCAGTTCTCCGACCAGTCTGACGGTCTCCGACTACATTTTATCCCTGTCTGCTCTGTTGTCATCTTCTCCCAGCTAACTACGATCTATTCCACATGTTCCTCGATCTCCTTCCCCTTTGTCCCCTTTTCACACCTTATACTTCCTTATGGGCCCGTCCCACTTAGGCAATTGTTTTTGGCGACTGTCTTAGACTGGACCCCTCCCCCCCACGACAATGTCTATGACAATGTCCACAACAACCTACCAGCTAGTCGACAGCAAGCTACCGGCAACTGGCAACCCATTAGGACGTCCACCTCGACCACACCTTCATAGAAACATAGAAACATAGAAAATAGGTGCAGGAGTAGGCCCTTCGAGCCTGCACCGCCATTCAATATGATCAAGGCTGATCATCCAACTCAGTATCCCGTACCTGCCTTCTCTCCATACCCCCTGATCCCCTTAGCCACAAGGGCCACATCTAACTCCCTCTTTAATATAGCCAACAAACTGGCCTCAACTACCTTCTGTGGCAGAGAATTCCAGAGACTCTCTGTGTAAAGAATGTTTTCCTCATCTCGGTCCTAAAAGACTTCCCCCTTATCCTTAGACTGTGACCCCTTGTTCTGGACTCCCCCAACATTGGGAACAATCTTCCAGCATCTAGCTTGTCCAACCCCTTAAGAATTTTGTAAGTTTCTGTAAGATTCTCGGTTCATCTCGGTCCTAAAAGACTTCCCCCTTATCCTTAGACTGTGACCCCTTGTTCTGGACTCCCCCAACATCGGGAACAATCTTCCAGCATCTAGCTTGTCCAACCCCATAAGAATTTTGTAAGTTTCTATAAGATCTACGACAACCTACGTCCACAAGCTACGACCAAGGTAAGACAATTCAGTTGCCGGTACCCGTCACTGGTTGACGTAGGTAGCCACCAATGGAATTCACCGAAGTCCGCACCGGCGACAACCTACGACAGCACCTACGTCAGAAGTCAAGCTGCGCTCATTGGCGTCAAACCCACTGTCGTCAAAAAGTATTGAACATTTCAAAATCCAGAACAACGCTATGATTCTTTTTGGACGACTGAGGAGACTACTCACGACCATACATGCGACACCCTGGCTTCCAGCCTAGTCGCCTGTAGTCGCCTAAAAGTCGCCAAAGTGGGACGGTGGCATAACTCTCCCTCTCCCTTGACGTCAGTCTGAAGAAACATAGAAATTAGGTGCAGGAGTAGGCCATGCGGCCCTTCGAGCCTGCACCGCCATTCAATGTGATCATGGCTGATCATCCAACTCAGTATCCCGTACCTGCCTTCTCTCCATACCCCCTGATCCCCTTAGCCACAAGGGCCACATCTAACTCCCTCTTAAATATAGCCAATGAACTGGCCTCAATACCTTCTGTGGCAGAGAGTTCCAGAGACCCACCACTCTCTGTGTGAAAAAAGTCCTTCTCATCTCGGTCCTAAAGGATTTCCCCCTTATCTTTAAGCTGTGACCCCTTGTCCTGGGCCTCCCCAACATCGGGAACAATCTTCCTGCATCTAGCCTGTCCAACCCCTTAAGAATTTTGTAAGTTTCTATAAGATCCCCTCTCAATCTCCTAAATTCCAGAGAGTATAAACCAAGTCTATCCAGTCTTTCTTCATAAGACAGTCCTGACATCCCAGGAATCAGTCTGGTGAACCTTCTCTGCACTCCCTCTATGGCAATAATGTCCTTCCTCAGATTTGGAGACCAGAACTGTACGCAATACTTCAGGTGTGGTCTCACCAAGACCCTGTACAACTGGAGTAGAATCTCCCTGCTCCTGTACTCAAATCCCTTTGCTATGAAAGCTAATATACCATTCGCTTTCTTCACTGCCTGCTGCACCTGCATGCCTTCATGAAGGGCCTCCAACCGAAACGTCACCCGTTCCTTCTCTCCAGAGACGCTGCCTGTCCCGCTGAGTTACTCCAGCATTTTGTGTCTATCTTCAGTGTCAACCAACATTTGCAGTCCCTTTTACTACTACACACACTAAACGCTGGGGCTGTAATCCAGCGAGGAGAGAGGTGATATACCCTGGAGTTTAGAAGGATGAGAGGGGATCTCATTGAAACATATACAATTATTAAGGGTTTGGACGCGCTAGAGGCAGGAAACATGTTCCCGATGTTGGGGGAGTCCAGAACCAGTGGCCACACAGTTTAAGAATAATGAGTAAGCCATTTAGAACGGAGATGAGGAAACACTTTTTCTCACAGAGAGTTGTGAGTCTGTGGAATTCTCTGCCTCAGAGGGCGGTGGAAGCCCGGTTCTCTGGATGCTTTCAAGAGAGAGCTAGATAGGGCTCTTAAAGATAGCGGAGTCAGGGGATATGGGGAGAAGGCAGGAACGGGGTACTGATTGTGGATGATCAGCAATGATCACATTGAATGGCGATGCTGGCTCGAAGGGCCGAATGGCCTACTCCTGCACCTACTGTCTATTGTCTAATAAGGGGTAAACGATTTAGAACGGAGATGAAGAAACACTTTTTCATACAGGTAGTTGCGAGTGCAGGAACGGGGTACTGATTGGGGGATGATCAGCCATGATCGCATTGAATGGCGGTGCCGGCTCCAAGTCCCTAATGGCCGACTCCTACATTTATTGTTTATTGTCGATTATTGTGACAGGGAAAACAAAAAGAGTGCTGGAGAGGAAATTGAACTCAGTGAAGGAGACGAGCAAGAGAGAAGTATAAACAAAGCACATCAAACTCTCATGGTACACAATTGGCCAAAGAAATACCATCATTTGGTTCCCAGCAAAATTGAACACCATATTGGATATGATGTGGTTAATTTTATTATTTTTTTTAAATCTGCATGCATCACAGTCAGTTACTGAAACTCAGAAACACAGCCATGGATTTTGTTGCAGGCTGTGTGCTACCTACCACACTCTATGAGTAATATGTTGTACAGTTAACAGCTCATCAACAATAAGGTGGCCACCTTAAGTCCGGCATGTGTGGGCGTTTCCACCTCAGCTCTGCTGTTGTCTCCTGGGTGTTTTTTTTTCTTAAATGTCCATTATACTTAATACAAGTTTTATTGCGGACAGCAAATGATAATAAGGAGGACACCACGATTTCGAGATGTAGAAACACGTACAATGCTAAACGGCAAAGTCCCGTTACCCCTCCGCCCACCACCTCCAGGGACGATGGGAGAAGGAGGGGGGGAGACGGAGGGGGTGGGTGAGGCACCCTGACCCCGACCCCCCACCCTCCCACACACACACACACACACACTGACAGACACACGTACACACACTAAAATATATATACTTCTACACACACACACACACACACTCATATATATCTTTGAACACTGACAGATACACATACACACACACAAATATATATACTTCTACACACACACACACGCACATACACATGTACACTCCTATACGTACACTCTCACACATACATGCACATACGCACACAAAGTCTGACACACACATATGTACACACACATACGTACACTCATACACACTGACAAACACACACGTTCACACACAGACACACACACTATTTCTCTCACACACATATAGGAACTCTCACGCAAACTACACACACACACACACACTCTTTCTCACACACACTCACAGACACACACTCACAGACACACACTCTCACACACACAGACACTCTCTCTCAAATACACACTACTCTGTCACATACACACAAACCCATACAACACACACATATACACACTCACACATGTATACACACATATACACTCACGCTCACATGCGCACTCACATATACACACACTCACACACACACATATACACACACATACGCTCACACATATACACTCAGACACGTACACACACACACACTCACATACACACACGCTCACAGGCACATACACACACTCACACACATGCTCACAACCACATGCTCACAACCACATACACATGCTCACATGCGTACTCACACACTCACACACACACTCACTCACACACACACACTCACACACACACACACTCACACACACTCACACTCACACACACTCTCACACACACTCACGCACACAGACTCACACACACTCACACACACACACACACACTCACTCACACACACACACACACTCACACTCATACACACACACACACACTCACACACACTCACACACACACACTCACACACACTCACACACACACTCACACTCACACACACCATCTCTCTCCCCCCCCCCCCCCCCCCGCTCCCAAGGTCCACGCTGTGGGTGTGGGACTCTGTCCTTTGATCTGTACATATTCCGTTACAATCACATGCTCCACGCAGCAAAGTGGAAATAAGATGCTGAGACGGGAAAATTTGGAAAAAAAAGGGGGGGGGTGGGGGGGGGGATGAAATTAAAAAATCAGTTCACACAGCCTTCACAACAATTGAAACAACCGCCGGTAGAAGGGAAAAAAAAACCGAAACAGTAAAATGCGAAATGTCACAAAGTGTTAACAGTCGCCTCCAGGGTACAAAAACGGACGAAAAGCTGTGGAGTGTAGAGTCTCAAATCCTTCGGACCAGAATGTCCAAAGTTCCCAGTGGGGTTCGGGTGGCTCTTGGTGTGTGTGTGTGTGTGTGTGTGTGTGTGTGTGTGTGTGTATCTGCGCACTTACACCTCGGTAATAGCCAGCTGGGACACACAGTAGTAACAGATCACATATTTCTCCGCGTGTGGGGGGGGGAAGCTTTTGTTTTTGGAGATCGTCTTTTTTTTTTTCTCTTCTCCCCCCGCGCCCCCCCCCCAAAAAAGTTTGTTTTTCCACCCCATAAAAGTTTGTTTTCAAACTCCGCGTGTGTATGTGTGTGTGTGTAAAAGTGTGTAAAATCCATGTCGACTGCACCTCGCCACATTTCATCTCTCTGATCTGTTTCTGTTCTCTGTGTTCTCTGGAGGAGATTTTTTTTTTTTTTTTAAAGTCTGTCCATCGCTCCCTCCCCCCCCCCCCCCCCCCCACCCCCACCCCACTCCCCGGACTACACGTAGTACTCTTTGTCTTTGCTTCTGTGCTTCTTGCCGCTGTGGTTGTCGCCGATGCCGACGCCGACTTTGGCGCCGCCGTGGCTTTTCTCCTTGACCGCGTTGCCGTTGGTCTGCGCGCTGTTGCTAATGTAGTTCCTGGTCTCGTCCACCTGGTAGGAGCCCTCGTCCCGGTTGCGGTACTTGTACATGGCGTAGAGGAGGATGAGGATGCAGAGGGCGGCCGCCGCCACGATCCCCACCACCATGCCGGTGGTGCTGCTCGACTCCCGCACCACCTCGGCCACGCCCGCCGCCGCCGCCGTGGCGCGCGCTCCCGCCTCGGTGGTCTGGGCTGCTGTGGGCACATGACGGAACATGGGTGAGGTGACTAGCGGACTCTTCACCTTGGTGCTGTCTGCGTCGTGACCGGTGGGCAGTGGGAAGAGCGCGACGCCCGGCTGGGCCGGCCTCTGCTCCCGTGTGTTCAACTTGCCCGCCGGCAACTTGCCCAAGACCGGAGAGGTGTCGAGGCCGGGGCGAGGGGCTTCGGTGGCCGAGATCCCACCGGTCCCGGGCGGTCTATTATTAGTGTCCTTGTATTCCCACTTGGGTGCGTGCGCTTTGAAGTCACCTTCCGAGGTCGACGTGGACAACATGGTCTTATCTGTTACCAAGGACAAGTCGTGGTGAAAATCTTCATCATCAAGGGGGGGCGCGTCAGAGTCTAGAGGTCGCCCCGACGCATAACCCGATGGTCGCCCCGACGCATAACCCGATATCACCAGGCCAGCATCACAATCATCGTTGTCCCGGTCCGAGCAAGGCAACCCAATCTCAGGGGTCGCGGAGGACAGGGGGTCTTTGGTGCTTCCAATAATGGTGAAGAGGGTGGGGTGGGAGGTAATGGCGGGGGCATGGGTGCCAAGGGGTGAGGTGGCTAAAGGTACTTCTGACACTATAGGGAAAACTAGTTCACCTCCTTGGTGGTTGGTGGGGGGGAGGAGGGGAGGGGAGGCGTGGGGGGGGGGGGGGGGGGGAAAGGAGGAAGGAGAAAGAGAGAACAGTGTTAAGACCACCCTTGGGTTGAATCCCAATTCCCACACCCTCCACAAGCACCCAACGGCAAGTCCACCCACCCAACAGAGTCAACCCCAAACTCAAAGCCATGCCACACACAGATGCAGCAGAGCGCACAAACGCATTCCATTCATTAAATAAATATATCTATAGAACTATATAAAGCGGCAGAACAACTTAAAAGATAATCCAGCACCCACCGGCACGGTTGAGCATGCAAACCTTCGCGATTTTTAAAAATTTTTTTAAAAAGCTAAATAGTTTGAAAAGAATCAAGTTGTTGGATTTCATTTAAAAAATAGCATTGCAGCCAAGAAAGTTTATATATGTATATACAGTGGCTTGCAAAAGTATTCATACCCCTTGAACTTTTCCACATTTTGTCACGTTACAACCACAAACGTAAATGTATTTTATTGGGATTTTACGTGATAGACCGACACAAAGTGGCGCATAATTGTGAAGTGGAAGGAAAATGATACATGGTTTTCAAATTTTTTTACAAAACAAAAATTGAAAAGTGTGGCGTGCAAAAGTATTCAGCCCCCTTTACTCTGATACCCCTAAATGAAATCCAGTGCAACCAATTGCCTTCAGAAGTTACCTAATTAGTAAATTAGGTAACTTCTGTGTGTAATCTAATCTCAGTATAAATACAGCTGTTCTGTGAAGGCCTCAGAGGTTTGTTAGAGAACATTAGTGAACAAACAGCATCATGAAGCCCAAGGAACACACCAGACAGGTCAGGGATAAAGTTGTGGAGAAGTTTAAAGCAGGGTTAGGTTATAAAAAAATATCCCAAGCTTTGAACATCTCACGGAGCACTGTTCAATCCATCATCCGAAAATGGAAAGAGTGTGGCACAACTGCAAAGCTACCAAGACATGGCTGTCCACCTAAACTGACAGGCCGGGCAAGGAGAGCATTGATCAGAGAAGCAGCCAAGAGGCCCATGGTAACTCTGGAGGAGCTGCAGAGATCCACAGCTCAGGTGGGAGAATCTGTCCACAGGACAACTATTAGTCGTGCACTCCACAAATCGGGCCTTTATGGAAGAGTGGCAAGAAGAAAGCCATTGTTGAAACAAAGCCATAAGAAGTCCCGTTTGCAGTTTGCCACAAGCCATGTGGGGGACACAGCAAACATGTGGAGGAAGGTGCTCTGGTCTGATGAGACCAAAATTGAAGTTTTTGGCCTAAATGCAAAACGCTATGTGTGGCGGAAAACTAACACTGCACATCATCCTGAAGGCACCATCCCCACTGTGAAACATAGTGGTGGCAGCATCATGCTTTATGGATGCTTTTCTTCAGCAGGGACAGGGAAGCTGGTCAGAGTGGATGGGAAGATGGATGGAGCAATCTTGGAAGAAAACCTGTTAGAGTCTGCAAAATACTTGAGACTGGGCGGAGGTTCACCTTCCAGCAGGACAACAACCCTAAACATACAGCCAGAGCTACAATGGAATGGTTTAGATCAAAGCATATTCATGTGTTAGAATGACCCAGTCAAAGTCCAGACCTAAATCCAATTGAGAATCTCTAGCAAGACTTGAAAATTGCTCTTCACAGATGCTCTCCATCCAATCTGACTGAGCTTGAGCTATTTTGCAAAGAAGAATGGGCAGAAATTTCAGTCTCTAGATGTGCAAAGCTGGTAGAGACATACCTCAAAAGACTTGCAGCTGTAATTGCAGCGAAAGGTGGTTCTACAAAGTATTGA
Organism: Raja brachyura; assembly: GCA_963514005.1. Next base: position 7,765,485 of record OY740789.1, read on the forward strand.
CTCAGGGGGGGCTGAATACTTTTGCACGCCACACTTTTCAGTTTTTTATTTGTAATAAAATTTGGAAACCATGTATCATTTTCCTTCCACTTCACAATTATGCACCACTTTGTGTTGGTCTATCACATAAAATCCCAATAAAATACATTTATGTTTGTGGTTGTAACGTGACAAAATGTGGAAAAGTTCGAGGGGTATGAATACTTTTGCAAGCTACTGTATATGTATATATATATATATTATGCACACACACACATCCAGATACATAAGTAGAGATAAGGGCCTGTCCCACTTTCACGACTTAATTCAAAATCTCTACCGAGTTTAAAGGACCTAAAAGAAAATTCAAGGACGTGGAAATCTACGAACTCCTACGACCTTCCACGACTATGTTCACGAACTCCTACGCGTGTGTCACGAATTCCCACGACTATTTCCATGCCCTCCTTACGAGTAAAAAGTTCCAATTTCTTTCATCCCGAGCATTTTTTTTTTACTCATGGACATTTTTTATCGGGCTGGAAAAAAACGTCCCGTCTTACCTGATGCCACGAGTACCTAGGGCTGGCATAACGAGCCGCTACGATGTATCTACGGACTCCTACGGACTCGTTACGAACATTTTCCCCCTTAAATCGAGGGGGAAAACTCGGGAAAATCTGTGAATGACTCGGGAAAATTTGTGAATGACTCGGGAAAATTTGTGAAGGACTCGGGAAAATTTGTGAACAACTCGGGAAAATTTGTGACTAACCCGGGAAAATTTGTGAATAACTCGGGAAAATTTGTGAATAACCCGTGAAAATTTGTGAATAACTCCGGAAAATTTGTGAATAACTCCGGAAATTCGTGAATAACTCGGGAAAATTTGTGAATAACCCGGGATAATTCGTGAACGACTCGGGAAAATTCTTGAACGACTCGGGAACATTTGTGAACAATGCGGGAAAATTCGTGAACAACTTGGAAAATTCGTGAACGACACGGGAAATTTTGTGAATAAGTCTGGAAATTTTGTGAATCACTTGGGAAAATTCGTGAACAACCTGGGAAAATTCGTGAACTCGGGAAAATTCGTGAACAATGTGGGAAATTCCGTGAACAACTCTGGAAAATTCCTGAATAACTCGGGAAAATTCGTGAACAACCCAGGATAATTCGTGAACGACCCGGGAAATTTTGTGAATAACTCGGGAACATTTGTGAATAACTCTGGAAAATTTGTGATCACTCGGGAAAATTCGTGAACAACCGGGGAAATTCGTGAGCGTCACGGGAAAATTCGTGAATAACCCGGGAAAATTTGCGAACAACTCAGGAACATTCGTGAATAACTCGGGAAAATTCCTGAATAATTCGGGAACGTTCGTGAACAACTCGGGAAAATTCGCGAACAACCCAGGAACATTCGTGAACAACTCGGGAAAATCCGTGAACAACTCGGGAAAGTGGGACAGGCCGTTTACGTGTAATTCTCAATCAACTTACATCAACAAATTGCTCGCATGATTTTGGCATGGAAAAAAAGTTTATATAAAAAAAACACAAAGAAAGTTGTGTAAGATTCTCTGGTCACGTTTGCTGTATCGTTCTCAAATTTGTTTTAGTTGTTGCCGTTTAGCAAAAAAAAAAAATGTTTTAAACTTGCTGACATAATGATCACGGGGGAGGTGGGGAGAGGGTGGGGTTGGGGGGGGAAGAGGTAACGATACATTTACATTCACACCACACGACATGAAAATAACTGCACCAATAGGTGATGTCTGTTGCTTGTTGCTTGTTTAAAATCGATCAGGATCGACTACAAATTAAAATAACAAAACACTGCACATCGTGCAGGTTTAATAGCTCTGTCTGGTTTTTGTGTCGTTAAATATCTACAAAAATCTAACAGGTTCCTCTTTATTAAACGTCGAGATAGTATTGTTTTTCTTAATTAAATATTTTCTTAAATTAGACTCTCTCTCTCTCTCTCTCTGTCTCTCTATTCATTTAAATAAATTACGGGCTACTGTACATTTTTTAGTTTTGTGAACTCTTCCTAAAAGGGGGTGGGGTTTGAGGGGGGGGGGGGGTGGAGAGAGGGAGGGATGGGGGGGGGGGGGAGAGTGAGACGAGGTGTGAGGATGATGGATGGAGAGGTGGGGGTGGGAGTGGAGAGGAGGGGATGAGGGGAGAAGATGTATGGCGTGGAAGGGAATGAGTGAGGGGGGATTGG